>JBBPBO010000005.1:2420226-2656543 GCA_037974295.1 Cicer cuneatum
TTTTTTTTTTATCTCACAAAGCAAACTATTTATGCGGGGCAAAATAATAACTAATGTAATATAATTTTCTTATTTTCTTTTTAAAGTAGATAATTTTGATAGATGATAAATCTTTGATGAATATTTCAAAAAATATAAACCATAAAGATGGTGGATAATACTCTACCAAAGTATAATTAAACAATTTTTATATAAAACGATAATTTATTATAATCAATTCGAGAAATTAAAATTTAAAGAATACTTATTTTTTTTATTAAATTAACTTTCAACAAAATATTATATAAATCATAAAGAAAAAGAAAATTGTGTTGAATAATTTTTTTGATTATCTTTAAAATTCTGAACAATTTTTATGCACATATTCACAATAGATCTCATTTATAAAAATAATTAAGTGTAATATTTTTATGAAAGTTTTACCTTATACCTCTACAATTATATTTATACTCCATAAATTTTTCAAAATGTCAAAATTACCCTTTATTTTTTTATTTATTATTTTATCAAATTAAAATTTACTTTTTTTTTTTTACTTTTTACCGAAAAACTTAAGTTTTCTGGAAACGACGCAAACATTTAACACTACCGGAAAACTTCCTCCCAAGTTTTCGAGTAACTTTTTTTAAAATTTTTTTTTTTAAAAAAAATTTGAAAAAAAAACTACGGGAAAACTTATTTGCAAGTTTTCCGGTAGCGTTAAATGTATGCATCTTTACCAAAAAACTTCCTCCCAAGTTTTTCGGTAATTACAGGAAAACTTCCTCCCAAGTTTTCCGGTAACTACCGGAAAACTTCTTGGCAAGTCTTCCAGTAGAAGATTAAAAAAAAAAAAAAATTTTAATTTGATAAAATAGTTAAAAAAATAAAGAATAATTTTGACATTTTACAAAATTTGTGAGGTATAAATATAATTGTAGAGGTATAGAGTAAAAGTTTCTATTTTTATTGATTTAACATTATTTTATATATAAGATTCGAGATAGTGTTTAAACTTTAAGCAAAGCATTGGTTATAATTTTTGCTTTGTTGGAAAGCATGATCATATCCATCGGTTAACCTAAGCAGTCCTAGTCAAAAGTAATAAAGTAAAAAATACTACTCCATAATTCATTCCCTACTTTAAGCATGGTAGTAAAGTCTTGTGAATTACTCCACATGGCTTTGATGCTGATTAGTCAGTAACCACCCACAATGAGATTGAGAATTGGGACAGTAGACCCGTGATTTCTTCCTCTACTTCTCTCCTCTCGATTTGAAAACTACCTTTCCCATACACCTTCCTTAGTTCCTTTCTCTTCGCAAGTTACGGTTCCGTAGCCTATAATCACTTTGCTACACTACTTTTTCTTTCTTTCTTTTTTCTGAATTGTACTCACCCTCTTATATTGTCAACCAACACTGTTTACTACACTTAAGATAGAATTCTTTTATAGGAAAATTTATTGTTTAATTTATTTTTAGTTAAATACACTTTAATTTAAATAATTTTATATTCAACTTATTATTAACTATATTTAATATTTTAAAATTTATTTATTTAAAATTTATTTTAATCATTGCAAAATCAAATACATATTTAATCTTTATTAAAGAATTTGAAGTACTAACGCTCCATCCATAACGAATTTTAAGATAGATTAATTTAATAAATAATACATCATAGTTTAATATTAAAAAATTGCATAAAATTGAAACGAGGATTTATTTTATGAATGTAGAATTTCACAATTTTTCTGATTCTTATACTTAAAAAATATTTAATTAATGTTATTCGATAAAAATAAAGAAAATAAATTTATCTCTCAAAATTGATATCATCAAATCTACACTATTCAAATTACTATTTCAATCCTAAAAACGAAAAATGTCATAACTTTTTAGTTTTGAACAGTGTGGTCGATTATTTCAGATAAATTTTCAACAAAAACTCCAAAATAAATCGTAACTTATGTTACTGATAAAATGAATAAATAAATAATTTATATTATGATTTTCTATGATTAATAATTAATTTACATAAACATTAACTATTTATATTATCAATAATTAATATTATTTATTTTATTTTTTAAATGAATTAATCATTTAAAAAATTTAAATCCGAATAAAATTTTTTTAAAATGGAAAATTATTTTGAAAATTAAAAAGTGATTAATACATGATGTTACTATTTTGTTGTTAGCACTCAGAAAGGACAAATATAGTTCTCAGCAGAATAAGCACGGAGCACGCAGGAAGCAGAGGTTGATGTCGGGTAAAACATGGAACGCGGGTACCAAGTACAGATTCGTTTCTATCAGTGGATCAAACGTGTCAGAAAGTAAAAGCGTCGACCCACATTGGTGGAGACATGTGTGTTGTACGTGCACACAAAAAGTGGACCGTTTCCCTAACTCGCTGCTATGCGCGTGATACAAGAATAGCTGAGCCTAGAGCCAGTAGCCTAGAACGGCGAAACGTAACCTTGGCCGTTTTTACCGTTTGGCGTACCACAGGATCATCTGAACACATGAACATGATCAAACGGTGGGAGAAGCTTGAGCTTTTTCACCTTTATCATGAACTATTGTCTACGTCATTCTGCATTGATTAAAATTAATTATTAATGAATTGATTTTATAAAATTTATTTTTTTAAAAAAAATTGAGTTAAATATAAATTAATTTATATTTTGATATATTTGTATAAAAATAATTTGAATAATAAGTTTTAGTGTAAAAATTATATTTAAATTAATTTTAAAAAATATAATTAATTTTATTTAATACCATTTAAAAATGTCAAAATTAATTTTATATTTTTAAAATTGAATTCGGCTTCTCCAAAATCAAAATTCAAACATGCACTTAGCCACTTAGGCGAGGCTATAAAAATTAGACTAAATGTATCATCTATTTTTTAAGTTAATTGTTTTTAGTAAAGTAATCCTTTAAGTTTTGTTAGTAATAAGTTATTCTTTTAAATTTATATTTATAATAAATTAGTCTTTTAGATTTATAAATAGTTATGCGATCAATCTTTTAAATATATTTTATCATAACAAAAGTTATGTGCAATCTTGATCCATTAACTATAAACAAAACTTTTGTTGTGTTTAAAGATGTTAAAATATTTAACTTAACAATAATGTCAAAGATATTAGTAATCAGACAAAATAATACATTAAAGCATATTTATTTTGAAGTTTAAGTGTTGTTTTATGTTCTGTTTTGAATTTTTTAATGACCAAATTATGTAAATGATAATTTTTTTAATGTTTGTTTGGGATTCTTAAACAACATGTACACTAGTTTTTTTGTCACATAATTAGTTTAAAAGACTAACCACATATATATATTTATAGACTTAAATAACTAATTTGTTATAAATGTAAACTTAAAGATCAATTTATTAAAAAACATTTAAAGAACTTATTCATTATAAATAAATAATTTCAAGGATCAATTGATGTATCAATCCTAAAACTAGACAACACACGTACAAAAGATAGTAGAGGGATGAATCTAAGAATACATTTTTTTTTCAATTTACTATTTATTAAAAATAAAATTAATACCAGTTTCATTAAATTTATTCACTTATAATTTAGTGATCAATATTTTTCAAATAGTAAAAGTGATTGGATTTTCAAAAAATAAAAGAACATGAATTAGAGAGTGTTTACAACAACTATGCCTAATTTAATGTTTAATATATAATACAATATTGTTAATTAACGTAAAAAAAAAATGATACACTATTGTTAATTTATATTTTATCGCTTTCTTCCGTAAATGTATGGCATCAGGAATTTAAATGAAATAATATTTATTAAAATATATAGGAATAAGTTGTCTAATAATTTCAGTATTTGACAGTTGAACTAAATCTTACGGATAAATAAAATAATTTGACAATTGAAATGTGTCCTCCTTAACATTATTTTTGGGTAAAAGAAATGATAAATGAAATAATATGCAATTGGGAGATTTACAATTTAAACATGAGATACAATATCTATTATTACGATATCATATTTCATCATTTGAGCTAAATTTTACTCTGTGATTTTTCTATTTTATTAACTAAATTGATCTTATATATACTTTAACATTGTATTTATTTATGTAATTTAATTTATTTTATGAATATGAGCTATTGGTTACCAAGTATGAACTTAATTTACACTACTTTAACGGAAATTGAGTCTAAGAAAAAAAACTAGCTAGATTTTCATAATGCAATAGATACAAATTCAAAGGAAGAAATACCTATATTGAATGTTGACTTGTCTGGAATAGATTTATTTTTTGTGAAAGGTTATCTACACCTCATCTTCCATTCTACTAATTTAATTCATAGCATTAATAAATTATCAAGCTGATAACATTAATTCGTCAATGACTACGACCTCTGCAGAACTGTGGTATTCATGCATGCACATTCTGACGTAGTTATAGTGGCAGCTTGTGCCACACTTGCATGCATTATTCAGCATTGACATTTGATGTTATCTACTAGCTTCTTGTGTAAGTTTAATGTCGCATTGGTTTGTTAAAATACAGTGAATCACTTTAATTTGCTAAAACTACAAGTTGCAACAACTTATATTCTTATACCGAGGATCTCTCCATTTTTTCATTAACTCAATTTTTTCTATTACTTTAGTTTTGTGTATACATGTTTCATGTTTGACACATTTTATAAAAAATGTGACATAAAGTAATCATTTATTAACTTTGTACACAAACAAAATATAATAACGGTGTTTTCCGTTTTTTATTTTTTTAGAATATGAAATCTATTTAAAGAAATGATAATAAGTGTTCTTAAAACACTTGTTAAAAATCTAAATATATATTTTTTGCATTAAAAGTGAATTGAAATTTATGTATTCAAATTTTTTAGAGGTCAAATTTTGTTTTTTTCAATACAATTTATTTATAGTGGTTGTAAGCTCCGAGTTGCAATGAGTTATCCGACTTTTAATTGACTCGTTTGAACCAATTTAGTTATTATTCCATTTAGAAATCATGCCTACAACGCTGATGGTCGATGTTGGAAGAAATGATCTCAGACATAGGTGTTTGGCTAAAATCCAAAGAGTGGTCGGGATCAACGATGGAGACCCGTTGGTGGGATCTACTTGCAAACATTTTAACGCTCGACATTAGTGTGTGTTTGAGGTAGAAGCTAGAGTTAGTGTTGAGGCATACATTGAACAATGTTAATAATAGACTTATATAGCCAACAAATTTGTGATATTGAACTTTGTGGCTAATTCAAAGTGAGCCAGAGTTGAGTTCGGTGAGGCACCATTATGATTCTGATAAGCACTGGGCTTCAAGTCTCTTAGATACTATGAGTGTTTATAGTCAAACATTGAACACTGGTGATGCTTTCATGGCATACATCTATCTAACCTTGCTTAAGTAGGCTTTGAACATTGAGAAATCTACTATCCATTCCCTTAAAACACATGAAAATATATCATTTTACAATTTTTTACCCCCTACTATTTGATAGTCAATTTTTTTGAAATGATTAATATTTTGACAATTTCAAATTTTGTTAAAGAATTCAAGAAAAATTGCATTTCGAAAGTTGTGTTCATCCAAATTTTTTATTTTAAAAAATGGAAAAAATTGCATTTCAAAAGTTTCATATTCATCCAAAATTATTTTTGGAAAAATTGCATTTATAAAGTTCTGTATTCATCAAAAGTTTCGATACTTTTGTAAAAATTGTATTTTAAAAGTTTGACATTCATTCATATTTTCAAAATTTTTGAAAGTTTTGAAAAAATTGCATTTCAGAAGTTTCATATTCATCTAAAGTTTCAAAATTATTTTAAACTTTTGAAAAAATTATATTTTGGAAGTTTCACATTCATTCAAATTTTCAAAACTTATTTAAAAATTCTAAAAATATTGCATTTTAGAAATTTCACATTAATCTTAATTTTTAATTTTTTTATAAATATTTAAAAAAATTACAACTCGAGAGTTTCACATTTATCTAAAATAATAATTTTTTTTAACCCTTTTAAAAAATGTATCTATCAAACAATAAGGAATAAAAATGGTATATTCACATGTTAACCCTTTTAAAAAATGTATCTATCAAACAATAAGGAATAAAATGGTATATTCACATGTTTTGTTTTGGTAGTGGGACGTATAAGTAAACGGTAGATTTCCCTTAAGAGTAATGTACTATGCACCCCCACATCTAGACCTCTCACCCCTTCATTTTTTGTGAAATGTCTTAATTGCCCTTTTTACTAACTATAATTCCTTTCCAAAAAAATTACATCAATTTTTTCACCCCTCCATTCGAAACTTTAACATTTTTTCTAATACATTCGAAGATTTCATATAGCAGAAACTTCAAACCTTTGGAAGATTTCCTAAACCCTAAACCCTAAAAAGTAAGTTTGCTTCGAATCTTTTGAAACTTTCGAACATTGTTGGATGAAAGTTTCAAAAGTGTTTCTGAGTTTCTTTCCAGTTTTACACTTCGAACTTTTGGGAAAGTTTCAAAGGTTTTGCCAAAGTTTCGAAAGACAAATGAAAATTTCAAAAGTTTCGAAAGGTTATGAAAATTTCGAAAGTTGCGAAGGAATTGAAAAAGTTTCGAAGGTTATGTGAAAGTTTCGAAATGCAGTCTGAAATTTTTTTCCAAATTCGAAAATTTCAAAATTTTTCCCATATTTGAATTTTTCCCAAATTGGAAAGTTTCGAAATTGGAATTTTTCCCAAATTTTCTCAAATTTTTCTATTTCGAAACTTTTCAAATTTATAAACTTTCGAAATTTTCCAAATTTAGAAACTTTCGAAATTTTTCAGATTTGGAAACTTTCAAAAATTTCCAAATGTTCGAAATTATCCATATTTGGAAACTTTCGAAACTTTCCAATGTTTCGAAATTATGAAATTTTTCTATTTCGAAAATTTCACTTCAAAATGAAACTTTCGAAAGTTTTCGAAACTTTCAGCTTGAAATGAAATTTTCGAGTTATTTCGAAACTTTCATGTTACACCAAACTTTCAAAGTGTTTCGAAAATTTCCACTTCCAACGAAAGGTTCGAAATTGTTGACGAATTCTCAAAAAATTTCACTTCGAAAGTTTCAACATTTTCGAAACCTTCGAAAGTTTAAAAAAAAATAACTTCGAAAGTTTAAAAAAAAAAACTTCAAAAATTTGAAATATTCGAATTATAGCCTAAATTTCAAAAGTTTCGAACCAGGTTAAAAAGTGAATTTTAATTATTTAAAAATAAATTTATAATTAGTAAAAAGGACGTTTTAGACATTTAAAAAAAATGAGAGGGTGGGAGGTTTAAGTGTGGGGGTGCATGGTATAATCCTCTTCCCTTAATATTTAGACCTATTCTCATATTTGGGCCGTAATAGATAAATAAATTTCGAGATTGGGCTTTTCAAGCCGACAACGCGGTACAAAAATTATAATTTTTTATACGAAGTAAAACTGATAAGTTTAAAATTACCATGTAAACAACTGCTTTCTAGCTAACACTATGAAAGGAAGAAAGAAAAATCAAGATTCGAGTCTAACAACCTATACTCAAGAGAGAGAATGCATGATTGATTGAGTTTTGATTTTTTATTTTTAAAATTAATTTTTAAAAACTGTTTTTGAGTATATAACAAAATAAAATCTGTTTGGTACACCTATTTTTAAAAACTATTTCGAAAATGAAAAAATAAAAAAACTTGTTTGGTAAAATTATTTTCAAAATATGATTTTCAAATTTTTTTAAATGAACATCTTTCAAGTTTATAAAATCTAAATAATTTAATATTTATAATAAAATGCTAACACACATCAATATTAAAATTAGTGACACTAACACACATCAATATTCTCTTTAAAGATTTTGCTAATACATCAATCATGAAAATATGTAGGTTATTAGTTTAAAATATACTTTTGCTCTTTGAAAAAAGACATTAGTTATAATTATTTGTCTAATTTTTAAGAGTTTAACATACATAACTTAGAGAATGTTTGTTTTATTGTATCTATTATTGTGTAAAACTACAATTCTGAGACTCTATTTTTATTGTGAATTTTAATCGAAAATCCTATTACGAACATTTACCATTTTAACTTATCATTATAGTAAATAGAGATTGATACTCATAACAAAATATTTTGCTCTTTGAAAAAAGACATTAGTTATAATTATTTGTCTAATTTTTAAGAGTTTAACATACATAACTTAGAGAATGTTTGTTTTATTGTATCTATTATTGTGTAAAACTACAATTCTGAGACTCTATTTTTATTGTGAATTTTAATCGAAAATCCTATTACGAACATTTACCATTTTAACTTATCATTATAGTAAATAGAGATTGATACTCATAACAAAATATTTATGAGAATGATAATCTTTACTATGCGATAATACCGCGTGCGTGCGGTCTTATAGTAACATATAATTTCATGTAAGTAAACAAAGTTAAAATCTATAGTAAATTATGATATATTTCTTTATTTTATAATTTTTTATATGTTAGTATTCTATAACATTAAATAGATTCTAATAAATTTTTTAGAATTGTTTAGTATGGTGAAATTCTTTTGAGATTTTTTAAGTTGGTGATGACTTTGTTCTGATTTTTAGCTTTATTAATCGATTATAGTTGCATTTAGTATTTTTATAAAGATGTTTAAATTAAAAAAAAATTTGACGGATATGTGTTTGATCAATTCCATCCTAATTTTTAGCGGATTAATCAAATTGCGGGATTATACATGTGGGACAAACCGCTTTGGTATTCCTAATTAGAGGTGGGAACTGGGATTTGATAATTGATAGTGAGGGGGATGTTTTGAAAATGAAATTGTATAGATTCAATAGTCTTGTTTTTTCTAATGAATGTGGACGGTATCTAAGGTGGTGTTAAAAGTAATCCTCTTATTAGTCTTACAGGAGAATATTGTGATTGGGTTGCCTTAGAGCCCATGTGGACTTTTGTTACAGGTATTTGTCCGTTTCTCCAGGCCCAGTCTTATCAAATGACCAAATGCAAAAGTTGGTTTATTCTCTACCTCCGAATGTTTTAAATACACTTAATACGAGTTCGAATTGGTCATTCCACATATTTATGAATATATATTTGAGGGTTTTTAGAACGTGATACAAGAAGTCACAAATGCAAAATCATACTCAATGCAGATTTATTATGTCAATTCAATTTTTTTACCCCATCCTTGTAGTATATGTATCATTAGAGTCTGTGACAAATGTGATAAGATATATGATATAATAAAAAGTTGAACGGTGATAAAATATGATAGTGATAAAATAAATATTATTATATTATATATTTGATGCGTTAATGATAATAAATAATATAATATTATTTTATTATGTCATTTGTTTGATATATATCTCATTATGACATGCTATAATATATATCATATTTAAATAACAAAATTATTATTGTAAAACAATTATATACTATTTTTTTCAAATAAACTTACACAATATTTTTAAATATCATAAATTATCAAAAAATACTAAAAATAAATAAGAAATACTATTGTCATAAATGATACATATTTTTTAAAATTAATTATTAATATTTTAATTTTAAATTTCATATTAAGTTTTATAGTTTTTATTTATATTTAATTAGATTTAAATTTTGTATATTTTAAAATATATTTTAAAAGAAAAACATAATTAATTAAATGTTGGTTTCTAATCCAACTCATATTAATGATAAGAATTATAACTTAGAGACAAAATATGATATAATTTAAAAATACCTTATGATATCTTGTTAGTTCATCAAACATTAAATTGAAACAAAATATGATAATATACCACATAATGTATCTTATCATGTTCATTAAATGAGCTTTTATATATTCTAAAAAAAAATCCATTTGGCTTTCTTTTTAAAAAGCAAAACAAAATAAAAATTAACAATCAAGAATTTTTACACAAGGTCTTAGTGTGATTTTTTTACACCATTTTATTATTTTATATATGTTGACAAAAAAATATTTTACTTGTAATTTCATTCTTTCATATTTAATTAAATAACAAAAAATTAAAAACAATATAAAAAAATACCAATTTTGGGTTTAGAATTTTTAGGGATAATCGAAAATATAGATGAGAAATTTCCAACAAGAAATAACAAATTAACGGTTGCAAACAAAGGAAAAAGCAGAGAATGAGTGGGCCAAGAGAAAGCGCGAACGAACAAACAAGCACCGTGTTCGTCTTTCTCTGAATTGAAAAAGATGGCACCATAGTCTTCTTACTTAGAGAGAATCTCAATGTGTATGATTCAAAATAAATGAGTAGAATCCAAACACTCCTCTGAAATTAAAAACTCTGCATTCCATTGCGTTGCATTCCCAATTCTCACTGAATTAGTTCAATTTTTTACGAACAATGGCGATGAGTTGCTTCTCTCACATTCTCTCTCCTCCACACACCGCCACCTTCCTTTCTCACTCTACAACACTTTCTCTCACTAACAAAACGAACTCGGTAGAGCTCCACAACAGAAGCTCCATTACCATTTGCTCAAAATCAAGGACGAAGAAAACCTTCGCTATTGAGAATCGTATCGGTGTTGACACTGAAATTGCAGTAGTTGAGATCGAAAAACCTCAATTCGAAGTTTCCAAAGGCTACCCCTCTCCATTCGGTGCTACTGTTCGTGAAGACGGGGTCAATTTCGCCATTTACTCTCTAAATTCACTCTCCGCCACTCTCTGTTTGTTCACTCTTTCTGACTTCCATAACGTAACTTTTTCTTCTTTCTATTCTAAGTCAATTCAATTTCAAAATTATCCTAATTTTTAGGTGTTTTTTTTAATCTCATTTAGTTTAAATTGCTGCAGAATCACGTGACGGAGTACATTACTCTTGATCCGTTGGTAAATAAAACGGGGTGTGTTTGGCATGTGTTTCTAAAAGGAGATTTTAAAGATATGTTGTATGGATACAAATTTGATGGCAAATTTTCTCCTCAACAAGGACACTACTATGACTCTTCTCGATTATTACTTGATCCTTATGCAAAAGTTAGTAATACAAGAAAACTCCATTTATAATTTATTTATTTTTCTTTGTAATATTGTTATATTGCATGGTGTGTGGACCCTCATGGTTTTAAATTGCGGCTGCAGTCACACACCGGTAAAAAAGGGCAAAACAACAATTTAGAACCATGCTTATGATATATTACTCATTTGTTTAGGCAGTTATAAGCAAAGGAGAGTTTGGGGTTGTAGGACCTGATGGTAACTGTTGGCCCCAAATGGCTGGTATGGTGCCTTTTGATAATGAGGAGGTACTTTATTTTATTTATTTATTTATTTATGGTTTTTTGCTACTTTGCTTAAATTATTTGATGACTATGATTCACTTTTTTATTATTCCATGCAACGTGTTTAGTTTGACTGGGAAGGAGACTTGCCTTTGAAATATCCACAAAAGGATCTAATTATATATGAACTGCATGTGCGGGGGTTCACAAAGCATGAGTCAAGCAACACCAAGTTCCCCGGTACATATCTTGGTGTAGTTGAGAAGCTCGATCACTTAAAGGTGAAGTTTCTGATCACTTTCTAAACTGACTTAAAAAAGTCCTTGTGTCATTTTTACCGATGCCTATAATGTTGGTAAAACAAAGTTGATTTCTATATGTTTCATTGAGTGGATTGAAAAAGTAATTCATCAAAAGAGAAAACTTACTTTTCATGGAAGAAGATATATAATGCGTCCTCTAAAAGGAAGTAATTTTGATAATTTGATGAACTAGAAGGAAAGTACAGGGATAAACTGTATGAAAAAGCTTCTAATATCTCTTCGATGATTATAGTACTTTTTCAAGAATATTGTACACTTCAAATCTAACTGTGATGAAATCCTCAGTGGTAGATGGAAAGACTCATACTGTGTCTTTATTTAGGGAAAGAAAAAGCCATTTTTTTTTCACGTGATCACAATGCATGCTTTGTAAATGAACTTGATTAAGGAATCAGAAGGAGAATGTGAGTTGACTCATACTGTCCTCAACATGTTTGGACAATTGAGTCTCCTAGCCTTAGTTCCTTATGTATTTGTCGGACCATAATTATCCCAAACCATAATCTTAAGGTCTACAGAAATGTGCATCATCCATACAATTCTCCTATGCTGTTGGATTCGCGATATTTGCTTTTCAAGAACACGGGATTGCATTATTTGTTTTCCACTGTATTGCATTATTTGTTTTCCACTGTATTGCATTACTACAGAAAGCAAATATGAAATTCGTGATGAAACTGTTTTCATTTTGCTGTTGCATTACTACAGAAATCAAATATGAAATTTGTGATGAAACTGTTTTCATTTTGCAGGACCTTGGAGTAAATTGTATAGAATTAATGCCATGTCACGAGTTCAATGAGCTGGAATACTATAGTTACAACGCTGGACAAGGGGACTATAGGTAAGAGAGTCATTTGGTGATTAAATCATTATCATTCTTATCAATTACTTCTGCTTGTATTATCTTCAGGTCAGATGTTAATCACAGTTAGCCATTAATTTGTATCATTGTCATTTTTAACCCTTGATGCCTTGCATCAAATCACGAACTAATTGGACGTTATTATACATTTGTGACTCTGTTTAGTTCTTATTCTGACATCCCTTAAGTTTATCTCAAGTATATGATAAACCTGTATCCTTTTTCTTTTAGGGTAAATTTTTGGGGGTATTCAACCATCAATTACTTTTCACCAATGATCAGATACTCATCAGCCGACATACAAAACTGTGGCCGTGATGGGATTAATGAAATTAAGTTCCTCATCAAAGAGGCACACAAGCGTGGAATAGAGGTGATCAATATCGCATATGATTTCATTTCAATTATTGTCTATTGTTTCATCTTTTTTAAGATTAAATTACGCTTTCATCTATATATTACCGGAACAGGTTGTCATGGATGTCGTTTTCAATCATACAGCTGAAGGGAATGAGAAGGGTCCCATTATTTCTTTCAGAGGAGTTGACAACAGCGTGTATTACATGGTTGCACCCAAGGTATATCCCTAAAATTTTGAAGCCTTGTAGAAACTCAAATATCAAAGAAAAAGATTAGTAAAGTCATAAAAATGAAATTATTGGTGAAAATAGTTGCAAAATTAGAAATACTTTAGCAAAATTAAATACTAAACCCAGTTAATGGTGATCAAATAGGGCCATTCCATGAACATTTATTGCCTAAATAAATCACCTGAGTGATTATCTATTCACAAACTGGAAATGCTTACCAATTTTTTTTCCGTTGTTTTCCAAACAAAATTATGATAGTTATCATTTATCAAAAATTATTTTTACATAATATATATAAATCCACTTAGCATGATTTTTTTTAATCCTGACTTGGGATTTAGTTCTTATTTATTGACTAGACACGATGCTTCCAGAGCTAAAAACTAGGTCACTGCATTAAGCATACCAAACTCCAATGAGAAAAGAAAGTTATTAAAGTGGATACCTAAATCCAATATATATTTTCCTTGTAATTATACATTCTAGCATTATAACAGCCAAAGATCAAGATTAAGTACCATCCAGCAAACCAGAAATCTTTGTTAACCAACATTATTTTTTTAAATATGCATCTTTACTTCTTAAGGCTTGCAGTTAGTATGCAGATTGAGTTTTATGGCTCTTTGGTTGTTTCCAATTTTATTTGTACTTGCATTTTTTGATTCTTTTAAACATGGGTAATGTCAACTAGACCCACTATCATGTCTTTAGGGGGAATTCTACAACTATTCAGGATGTGGAAACACATTCAATTGCAACCATCCAGTTGTACGGAAATTTATAGTGGACTGCTTAAGGTATGTCTACAATGATTATCAAGGATACGCGTTTATGAAATTTATTATTCATGGGCTTCTTAAAAAAATTCATTTTAAACCTTTTATAATGTATATTATCTCTCTCAGTTCTTAATTGAAAATGATTTTGCCAGTTATCAAAAGATTGTTGACTTTTGTGTCTATTGGCATTTACATGCCAATATACATAGCCTCTCTATAAACATACATGTATATTTATACCACAAATTTCAGATGTAGTGATGCATGTGGACAATTCCTTAAAGCAACAAAAGAATATAAAATCTAGATCCCAGATTAATGGTTTAGTATTTTGTAGCATATCACTTCTAACACAATTAACCTTAACAATGCTATGTCTTTTGCTCCATTATATTTTTAATGTTTAATTGTATATTCCTTCAGTTTATTGTACTGCACTCTGGTCAGATTTGTTTCAAATATTATTGACAAGGGGTCAGAAATTTATGTCGTATCAGATTGAAAGCCTAACTAATTTTCTCTCGTGCAACAGATATTGGGTAGTGGAAATGCATGTGGATGGCTTTCGCTTTGATCTTGCTTCTATAATGACCAGGGGTAGCAGGTTATATACCCTATAATGCATTGGTATTGAAATTTACTGGAGAAAGATGCATCTTACTGTACTTATTTTCCTTTCCTTGTTTGTTACCAGTCTTTGGAATGGAGTTAATGTATTTGGTGCTCCAATAGAAGGTGACTTGCTGGCAACTGGAACCCCTCTAAGCAGCCCACCGTTGATTGATATGATCAGTAACGATCCAATACTTTGCGGAGTGAAGGTTTTTCATCTTACAACTGTAACTGACTAGTTTTATAAATGGAAAGGAGTGGGAAGTTAGTTAGTTGAGAAGTGACACATTTGTGTAGGAGGGAGAGGCACTCTTGAAATTGCCTCATTGTATTATCTGGTGTCTGGTTTCATTGACACAAGATAATACAAGGCCGCATTGCCCCACATTCTTCATTCTTTCAGTTTATCTTAGATCTTCCTATCATAATCAGTTGAGTCCTAACATGCTCTTACTGTTAGCGGTCATTAACTAATTTCACTTTTGGAACTTGAATTATCACAAGTAAAAGGATGCCTTTTAAGGTAGTGTTTCCTTCAAGGTGCTGTTTACTTTCTTGCCTCGCATAGATCGAGTGCCTAACACCAGTAGGCAAGTAGTCAGCTTGACTTGGACATCCATCAAAGTATTTTGATTGTTCAATGTAAATTGTAATAATTATTTATCATATAGATCACTTTTCACTTGTTTGGAATCAGTAAGCTAAATATGCTTAAGTTTTTTTATTTCTCCTTTATAGCTTATAGCTGAAGCCTGGGATGCTGGAGGCCTCTACCAAGTTGGCACTTTCCCTCACTGGGGTATTTGGTCGGAATGGAATGGGAAGGTCAGTGCAGACATACAACTGTTGGATTCGTAAATTCATTTATTATGGTGTGACTGGAAAATGATAGGATGAGATAGCACAGCTAACAGCTTGAATGGAACTCACAAGTGTGTGTGTGTGTTAGAAAAAGAGAACTTCACAACACATCAGGGAAACATCATAATTGCATCACATCATACATAACCTGACTCAACTTGTAGCTTGTTTATGTAAAATTAATAATTATAAGAATAATTACGCAAGGTTTTATTTACATTGAAAATAACCCAGTGTTAAATTAGATGAACTTTGTTATTTCTTTCAAGAACTTTAATTTATGATATGATCTGCTATTTTATGAGTGGATTACTATAACCTGCATGAATCTGGTTCCTTTAAAGCCAACACTCACTTTAGAAAGGAAAGTAAGACACCTCAATTGTTGACGAGAAAAATTATGGTTGATACTCCAGCATTTCCATGACTTCTTATGCATGTGCATGTTAAATTAGCTGTTGTTATTTATCAACAGTTAAGATTACTTACTTTGTCTTCTAAAGTGAAATACTGTTTGCTTTAGAGGAGCTGGATCCAAACTGCATAGCAATGTCATGCCTTTTTCAAATGTTCAATCTTGAAGAAAATTGTTGGAATGTAGACTTGACATAAAAGTAGTCAGTTAATTTGTATGATTAAAATAGAATGAATTTTCTCTTTTCCTATACCAGTCCTACTACCACAACCGAAGGAGTGGTGATATTACATTTAACTAGAATCTTCTTGAATTCCTTTATGCAAGTTAAAATGCTGAAATATAACCAAACTATGTGGGTTATTTACCATTGATTACTTGTGTTATTTTCCTCTACATGCTCCCTGTGTTAGTTCATTGCTTTCCGTGTAAGCAAATCTCTGTAACCTAATGTTTGGCTATTGCATTCTCCCCTATTTTCTAAATAATACTTGATCTACAAAGTGTATGTTATAACATGCACTTTTGGTGAAGTGTATGAACTACTTAATGCGCCATTCTTGAATTTTTCAGTATAGAGACACAGTACGCCAGTTTATCAAGGGCACAGATGGCTTTGCTGGAGCATTTGCTGAATGTGTTTGTGGGAGTCCTAATTTGTATCAGGTTTCTCTGTTGACTCATGTCAGACTGCACTAGTAGTTCCTTTTTGATATAAACTCCCACTTCTATTCTTATTATCAATATAATGATTATTGTAGTCGTAATCATTGTTGTTTGAATGGTTTCTCTTATTGATTTGAAATTTCTACATTTAAACATCTCATTTTCCAGTCTTTGAACTTGCTCAATATATTTTATTCTCAGGGGATTAATGTTTATTTCAGCCAAATTTTAAAGCTCTAGGGTTTTATGTTTCCATTGTTTTTTCTTCTACCCCATTCTTTGTGTGGTGGACAATACTCTATTTTTGGCACAGGGAGGAAGAAAACCATGGCATAGTATAAACCTTGTATGTGCTCACGATGGCTTCACCCTAGCTGATTTGGTGACTTATAACAATAAGCATAACTTGCCCAACGGAGAAGACAATAATGATGGAGAAAATCATAATAATAGCTGGAACTGTGGAGAGGTAGATGTTTAGAAACCTGCTTCAAAGTTGCCTTTAAAGTAATTTTTCCTTCTAATTTTGTTTTCTACTTCATGGTGGTACATCATCACAAGACTATTCAACCAACCTGAATATCATTAATATTACAATGTTCACGATAATATCTAAAACCCAATATGTTTACTGTTGTTAATCAGAGATACTTGATCCATGCACCTGGTAGTGCACAAGTTCAAATTGTTCACAGGAAATGAATAAAAAAACTGTGGGGTTTAGAGTTTATTTTATTGTTAGTCACAAATATTCATTTTCGTCAATACAAACTTCTTTCGTGTGCTACTGTTATTATTAAACATAGTCTTTATAATCCTCCAAATTGTCGCAAGTTTCTTCTTTCCCCTTTCTCCCTCAGCTGTTTACAACGTATGAATTAGGCTAATAAACTACACTTAAACCAAGTATTCTAACTACCTATCCATCATCAAGTTTTTACATGATTTAAGGTGTGTAAGTTTGCTATTATGAAAAATCCGAAGTGACTAGTCTCTGCTTTGAAGAAAAGTATAATTTTAGTTTTTACCAGACATTAGTCTAAATTATAGGCCTTTACCTCTATTCCTGCCTGATATCTTGTCATATTTATCTAATTCAATAGAACGTTCTATCTGTTTTCTCTCATGTGCATGTTTACGCTAGCACATCTTATGCGTTTCTGGGCTTAGTTAATTACTACTTAAAGGGACACACCATACCTCACTTTCTGAATCCTTCAAAATTCAAATAATGCCCTCAAAATATTAGAATCTTAAACTATGTACATTGAAGTTAAATGAGTTACTATTAAATGTTGATTTCATTTGTCAAACAAATGTAGGAGGGGGAGTTTGTTAGTGCATCAGTAAAGAAATTGAGGAAACGACAAATGCGTAATTTCTTTCTCTCTCTCATGGTTTCCCAGGTAAGGTTCAGTCGACTGCACAACTTTAGTTTTTTTTTTTTAATAAATTTGTTTGGACCACAAGGACTTCTGCTACCTATTATACTAGCTAACAAGTTTTGCTAAAAAAAAGTTAGTGCATTTCTTTATGGCGTTTTGTTTGATGGGAATTATTTTTGTCAAAAACTTCTGACATGGTTTTCAACATGGACATCCTGTTTGTTTGTATGTATGGCATTCGATGCAGACTCCCAATTGTTTTATGACGAGCGATTAAATTCTCTTTACAATATGGGCCTGTTTTAGCTATAATGAAGTTTCTTCATTGTCTAAACATAAGATCTAATTTAGAAAGTATATCATTGTACCTCTTTAGATCCCATTTTGACTAGAGATATGGTCAAAATACTCATTATATCATCTTTGAGGTATCTTTCGGGATAAATTTAGGCTTAGCCCAAATTCTAAGATAGTATCTACTATCTGCAACCTGAGACCAAACAATCCTAGTATGTGCCTATCTGATGGACCCACGGCCATCGGTGCAACTGTTTTCCCAAAAGTTGTGTTATAGGTTACATGTGGTGTATTCATCTGTTCGTGATCAGATTTTTGGCTGTCCAGTATACCCACTTTGAATTAGGCCCGGTCTACCTAGCTGTGGCCTGTCTACCAACAAAGTCATTCTGATGCGGACATGCCCCCCGTAACTAAGTGCAATCATCGCCACAAAGTTGGCCACACTATTGACAAGTGTTTTGCTTTGCACGTAACCCTCCTCAAACAACCAAGACACGCAAACTACTCTTCTTACTCCCTCTGAACCCAGTCTGCCAGTATCTGATCCATAGACACCCTTGACCATCATTATTGACTTCCCCAAGTGGTTTGAGGAGCGTCAACCGTTAAACTCTGGTTCAACTTCCTCCCTTGCGCACATGGATTCTCTCATTTCTCACTCTCAACATAGTATCAAAGTATCCAAGATCTAATATTAGGCCACCCGATGGCATGACCCTTAGTTTAATGTTGTGTTGTATCTACTTTGTTGATAAATTCATTAAATTATTCTGACTTAAATGTAAACGATATTGTTGACAACACAGGTTTGTTTACTGACTTTTATTTAGTTTATCTTATCAGGGAGTTCCGATGATATATATGGGCGATGAATATGGACATACAAAAGGGGGAAACAACAATACGTACTGTCATGATAATTATGTGATCCCCTTATCTACTAAATTTTTTCAATGCACATCCCACTATTTTGTCTATTCCATTAAGTTATCCTCAGCTTTTTTGCAGCTTAATTATTTCCAATGGGACAAAAAGGAAGAATCTTCATCAGACTTCTACAGATTTTGCCGCCTTTTGACTAAGTTCCGCCAGTAAGTACTTTTTGCATTCTTCTTGGTCTAGCTTTTTTCGCATGTTCTAACGCTGTAATCCTGCAGGGAATGTGAGTCGCTTGGCCTAGATGACTTCCCAACATCAGACAGGCTGCAGTGGCACGGTCATTTTCCTGTAACACCAGACTGGTCTGAAACTAGCCGCTTTGTGGCTTTTACCCTGGTACGATACTCTGTTGCCCATACTCACTGACACAGGGATATAAGAGTTCTATTACTGGTAAAAAGTTATGGGAGTCACATCTTAGGATCTATTTCTGATGATCTTTTCCTAATATGTAGAATTAGGACATCTTTTCCACTCTCTCCGCAGTAACCAAACCTTGAGCCTACATGTTTGACAAAGAACAACAAGCACTTGCAGGAAAAGAAATTGAAATAATCTTGCAATGATAATGAGTGCTCTAAATAAAAACTTTCTACATGAGTTGAAATTAGTTTGTGTACCTCGAATTTTTCAGAAGCTCCCTCGTCCACCTTCTCCATTGACAGTTATAAACTTATAACGACTTTTTCATAAGTTAGAAACCTATCCCAGTTAAAAAGGGCTAAAGCAACTCTACATCTAGCAACAGTAGAATGCCTTGTTTGAGATGGTATCTTTATGCCCAGCTAGGTTTAGGAATAATCAGTTTGGTGCTTCTGCTGTAAGAAAGACGTATATAGGTTACAACAGAAGTCCCTTCGACATTATATAAGATTGAAAGATGTATGTTGACTTGAGAAAAGTTAGATCTCCTATTGTGACTGCTTGCTGTGTCTCCAATTCCAATTTGTACACACGTAAAAAAAAACATTTTATTCTCGGCCATTGTTTTGAAGTGCAAAATGTTTAACAATATTGTGTTGTCACGCGGTGTGAAATATAGGTTAAGCTGGTCGTGGACATAAACCTTCATGTAAGGCTGTCCTGCCCAGATTAGCATCAGTAGAACTTTTGACGTTTTAGTAGCTTCATATACTATTAATCCTTTTTTCTTAAAAAAATAGTTCAATCTCTTAAGCTCTTTTAGGTGTACTGAAAGTCTGAAACTGCTATACTTTGAAATTACTTGTCCTCTTACACCACCTTTGCTTGGATACTCCATAAATGACCAATTTCCCCTTTTTTGGCATGAAAATCAACTCAGATGGACTCAGTGAAGGGAGAAATTTACATTGCTTTCAATACGAGTCATTTACCTTTCACAATTACCATGCCAGAGCGTCCTGGTTACAGATGGGAACCTCTCGTAGACACCAGCAAATCTGCACCATATGATTTTCTCGCCCCTGATCTTCCTGGAAGAGATATTGCAATACAACAGTATGCTCACTTTCTTGATGCAAATATGTATCCCATGCTTAGTTACTCTTCCGTCATCCTTTTGCGCACTCCCGATGTAAATGCCTAGCTTGGAGAATCCTGTTGCCTTGTAGATACACTCTTCCTAGTATGCTGGAACCATAAATAAATCATTGGATCAGTGAACTGAGCATAGAGAATGCATTGAAGGCTTTCCTTTTCCTTTATGTAGGAAAGTAACATTATGAAGAAAAATGTTGTATTAGTGATGGAATCATGTATATTGGAAAAGTGAACAAGTTGTATCTGCATCAATTTTAGATACTTTAATTTATGTATAATTTATTTATAAGGTTTAATGGACATTAGTGTAAACAGTTTTAAACTGACAACTAATAAAAGTTGGTGATTGATGAGTTATTTTATGATGATAGTTACGATCATGTAGTGGATGATAGAATTAAGGGTGTTTATTAACTGTCAATGTAAAATTGATTTACACTAACAATGCACTGTCCCTTTTCTCTTATTTATATTGAAGGATTTAAATAGATAAAACTTAGAAGTGAGTTTATTAATATGCCAATTTAATGAAGGGTTATTTATATTACATTTGTAATTGAAGGACAAATTAATAGAAAGATGATTTATATATAATTTCTGTCAATAGTTATTTAAATATTTAAGTATATGATTAATTTTTATTGAGAAAAATCCAAGTTCTACATTGGAAATAGATAGATTTCTATAAGACTTTATAAAGAGTGATATATCTCACTATACATATGCTTTTGAAAACATGAGTTAAACCCAATATATAAATCTCTCTTAGTATCGAAGTGTGACAACTTCAATTTTATCTTGGGTGGATAAATTGTTAAGATGCATAATTTAGATATTTCTAAGTACTTATAGTATTTGGCTTATTAAAGGTGATTTTAGATATTTCTAAGTACTTATAGTTTGTTTTACTCATTTTGTTTTTTGTTGATTCAAATTTAGGGTGTACAAAGAATGTGCTTGGTTGGATTTGCTATGTCCCTTACTTGGTCCTAACATTTGATTGAATCAATTTTTAGACAATCATTCGTCCCTTAAACCGACTAAGTCCGATGAGTTGCGGATTCAATAAGGACATAAAGAAATAAAGATAAAATCGGGTAGGTCTTAAGATGAGTCGCCAAATAGTAATCCTAAAACATTATTTTAGAAATAAAAATCAAACATAAAGTAACTCATAGCAAGTTACATATAGTTACCGCTTGTTAATTAATTCAAGAGTAGTAACTCATAAGATTGTTTTACAAACCCTAAGTTATTAAGTGTTGAAGAATTAAGGAAAATCAGATTTGATTTGATTTTATTTTATTTTATATTATTCTATTTATTTTTATTTTATGATTATGTCATTATTACTCAGTATTACTATTGTAATTTTCTTTTCTATATAAACAGCTTAGGGCTGTAGTAATAAAATATGAAAGTATTTTGTCTTTTACTTTCTTCATGGTATCAAGAGCTATTGGTTAGGGTATTGTAAAGCTTTTCACAACCCACTAGGGTTTGCTGCGTTCTAACCAACAACTGAGCTATGGCACACAATACCTCATGGAAGGCATCCCTTACGGGTAGCGGCGACTATGGTTTGGGTGAAAAATCAGAAGTAGCCAACAACACCAGTTTAGGCAATGGCGGCGGCCCAAGGGGCGGTGGTAGTTGGAATGGTTTATCTAACAACGGTTTTTCCAATTTTTTTGGCCATGAGGGAACTTCTAATGCCCTCAAAGTTGAAATCCAAAAACTTAATGGAAAAAATTATGTCGAATGGTCCCAAACCGCAAGATTGATCTTAGATGGTAAGGGAAAATACGGTTTCCTCACAGGAGAGGTGCAAATACCTGCCACAACTGATCCTAATTACAGGTTTTGGAAATATGAGAACTCTGTTATTATTGCTTGGCTGCTTAGTAATATGGAATCAACGATTAGAAAACCTTTTATGTTTTTGCCTACTGCGAAGGAAGTTTGGGAGGTTGTCAAAGAAAAATATTCTGATATTCAGAATTCTTCTCAAATTTTCGATCTCAAATCACGATTGTGGCATGCCAAACAAGGAGATAGAGATGTCACTACCTATGATAATGAGTTGATGACACTATGGCAAGAATTGGATCTCTGCTATGATGATCATTGGAAGTGTTGTGAGGACAGTGTTTTGTTTCTTAAGAGACAGGAGAACGACCGAGTATTCGTGTTCTTGGTTGGGCTTAATAAGCGACTTGATGAAGTCCGAGGCAGAATATTGGGAAAGATTCCATTGCCATCACTTCGGGAAGCGTTCTCAGAAGTTAGAAGAGAAGAGGCAAGACAAGGTGTTATGATGGGTAAGTCACCTTCTGTTGTTGAGGTTGAAAGCTCTGCCCTAGTCACTAAGAATGAAGACGGGAAGAGAGATGGCAAGAAACCATGGTGCGAACATTGCAAACGTTCATGGCACACACGTGATACATGTTGGAAGCTCAATGGAAAACCTCTAAATTGGAAGAAAAAAGGAGGAAATGAAGGTCATGCCCTCCAAGCTGGTACCTCTAATCAAGAGAAGCAGTCTCCTTCAAGCCCATCTCCTTTCAGCAAGGAACAATTAGATCAATTGTACAAACTCCTTGAGTCTCAAACTCCTTCTTGCTCTATAGCTCAGAGAGGTAATTTTCCAAATACTGCTCTACTTAGTGTCTCTCCCAGCCATACTTGGATTATCGATTCTGGTGCTACTGATCATATGACTGGGAGTCGAGTCTGTTTTCTTCTTATAGTCCTTGTGCAGGTAACCACAAAATTAAAATTGCAGATGGCTCTCTTTCAGCCATTGTAGGGAAAGGTTCTGTTATTCTGTCACCTGTGTTAACCTTAAAAGATGTCTTACATGTTCCCAATTTATCATGTAATTTGTTATCCATTACTAAATTAACAAAGGATATAAATTTTCAAGCTAACTTCTTTCATTCTCATTGCACTTTTAAGGATTTGAGCACGGGGAAGATGATTGGCAATGCTAAGGAGAGTGGAGGACTCTATTATCTTAACAATGGACTCGACTTCAAAGACCAACCAAAAACAAGTACCTACTTTGAATCTAGTTTTGTTTCTTCTAATAATGATGATATTATGTTATGGCATTTACGGTTAGGACATCCTAGTTTTCTGTATTTGAAACATTTGTTTCCTAAATTATTTTCTAAGAAGGATCCGTCTTTATTTCATTGTGAAACTTGTGAATTTGCTAAACATCACCGTTCTTCTTTCTCTACACAACCATATAAAAAATCAAAACCGTTTGCAGTTATTCATAGTGATGTTTGGGGTCCTAATAGAATAAACACTTTTTCTAATAAAAGATGGTTTATAACCTTTATTGATGATCATACTAGAATTTGTTGGGTTTATCTATTGAAAGAAAAATCAGAAGTTGGACAAGTTGTCAAAAATTTCTTTAACATGGTGCACACTCAATACCAAACAAATATTCAAGTCTTCAGAAGTGACAATGGTAAAGAATATTTTAATATATTTTTGTCTGATTTTTTTCTTGCCAATGGAGTTGTTCATCAAAGTTCTTGTGTTAATACACCCCAACAAAATGGAATTGCAGAGAGAAAGAATAGGCATCTTCTTGAGGTTGCTAGAGTTTTACTATTTGCAAATAAGGTTCCAAAATATTTGTGGGGTGAAGCTGTTTTAACTGCATCATATTTAATTAATCGAATGCCATCTAAAGTTTTAGATTTTCATACCCCTCTTGATGTTTTTCGAAATTATTTTCCTTTGACTAGTGTATCTGCTGATTTGCCACTAAAAGTTTTTGGTTGCACTGCTTTTGTTCATGAACATAAACAACTTGACAAACTCGAGCCAAAAGCAATAAAATGTGTGTTTACCGGTTACTCTCCAACTCAGAAGGGGTATCGGTGTTTTGAACCAAAATTAAAAAGAATTTTTGTAACCATGGATGTTACTTTTGTGGAAAATCAACCATTTTTTACTGACATTCATCTTCAGGGGGGAAATTATAAGGAAGATTCATCTTTTACTTATGAAAACATCATTACTTTAAGTGATATAGTGTCGCAAAATTCTGAGACTTATATTGATGCACCAAAAGAAAATGCCCAAGAATCCATATTGGAACTCAATCAACTTATGAATGAGGTTTCGACAGATTCGGGGGCAACAATTTTAAATCAAAATCACATTGATCAAATTCTTGATCTCAATAATAATGAAGGACCACCTGAAATGCCACAACATAATGACTCAGATAAAGAGACACAAAACAGGTTTACTACCATTGACCCTACTTGGAAGGGAAATGTCTTTGAAAGAAGAAACCATAAACAGAGAAATGAAGGACCCATTCTCCGACCCTTCCAAGATTCTGAACCAATAGATAATCCAACACATCATCTTGATACAGGTATGTCCTCTTCTATTCTTAAGAGTCATGTCGAGTATCCTGATATAGACCTCCCTATTGTAATTAGAAAACCTGTTAGATCATGCACTAAAAAATTGTCTAATTATGTGTCATACTCAAAATTGTCTTCTTCATTTGCTGCATTTACCTCTAAGTTGTCTGCTGTAGAAATTCCAAAAAATATACAGGAGGCTCTAAAAATTCCAAAGTGGAAGGAAGCTGTTCTTGAGGAGATGAGAGCTCTTGAGAAGAATCAAACTTGGAGAGTCATGACGTTACCTACAGGAAAGAATACCGTTGGCTGTAAATGGGTATTTACTGTGAAATATAATTCTGATAACACAGTTGAAAGATACAAGGCACGCTTGGTTGCTAAAGGGTTTACTCAGACATATGACATTGATTACTTAGAGACTTTTGCTCATGTTGCCAAGTTAAACACTATTAGAGTTCTCTTGTCTTTGGCGGTGAATTTAGATTGGTCTCTTAACCAACTTGATGTAAAAAATGCTTTCCTGAATGGTGAGTTGGAAGAGGAAGTATACATGGATAGTCCACCTGGCTTTGAAGATAAGTTTGGTTCAAATGTATGCAAACTACAAAAATCCCTTTATGGTCTCAAGCAATCTCCAAGGGCTTGGTTTGAGAAATTCACTCGCTCTGTCAAAAAGCAAGGATATATGCAGGGACAATCAGACCATACGTTGTTCATGAAGTTCTCTAATGTTGGTAAAATTGCAATTTTAATTGTATATGTAGATGATATTATTCTCACAGGAGATGACATTGTTGAGATGGAAAGATTGAAGAAAAACTTGACAAAAGAATTTGAGATCAAAGATTTAGGTGCACTCAAATATTTTCTTGGTATGGAAGTTGCTCGCTCAAAGAAGGGAATTGTTGTTTCTCAAAGGAAATACATCCTAGATCTCTTGGAAGAAACTGGGATGAGTGGGTGTAGACCAGCAGATACTCCTATGGAATTAAATACTAAACTTTGGGAGAAAGGCAGTGTTCCTGTTGAGATTGGAAGATACCAGAGGTTGGTTGGCAAACTTATTTATCTATCCCACACTAGACCTGACATCGCTTTCTCTGTGAGTGTTGTAAGCCAATTCATGCATTCTCCCTATGAAGAACACTTGGAGGCAGTTTATCGAATCTTAAGGTACTTGAAATCCAATCCTGGAAAGGGTTTGTACTTCAAGAAAACTAATGACAGAGAAGTCTCTATATTTACAGATGCTGATTGGGCAGGATCAGTTACTGATAGAAAATCCACTACTGGATATTGTGCCTATGTTTGGGGAAATTTAGTCACTTGGAGAAGTAAGAAACAAGGGGTTGTTGCTCGAAGCAGTGCAGAAGCTGAATTTAGAGCAATGGCTCAAGGAATTTGTGAACTTTTGTGGATTCGTAAACTCTTGGATGAACTGAAAATGAAAGTTGACTCACCCTTAAAATTGTTCTGTGATAGCAAAGCAGCAATAAGTATAGCTCACAACCCCGTACAACATGATAGAACCAAACACATTGAGATTGACCGCCATTTCATAAAAGAAAAAATTGATGCCGGAATTATATGTCTGCCATTTGTGACTTCCAACCAGCAAACCGCTGATATCTTGACAAAAGGTTTGGCAAGACCCAATTTTGAGCGACTTATAGCCAAGTTGGGCATGACAGATATCTATGCACCAACTTGAGAGGGGGTGTTGAAGAATTAAGGAAAATCAGATTTGATTTGATTTGATTTTATATTATTCTATTTATTTTTATTTTATGATTATGTCATTATTACTCAGTATTACTATTGTAATTTTCTTTTCTATATAAATAGCTTAGGGTTGTAGTAATAAAATATGAAAGTATTTTGTCTTTTACTTTCTTCATTAAGTTAATGATATGATTGGTAATTGTTTTATAGAGAGTGAATCAATAATAACATAAAATAATCATTTCTCTTTAAAATAATTTGGGATAGGTAACCCAAAGGGTAACCCAAATCCGGTCTTTTTTACCTTATCTTTGTCTTGTTCATATTATTTTTCCCTATTTATATAGGACAATATTAGACCCAATTCATTCTTACGGGTTAAGACGAATTCACATTATAGATGAGATGAATACACCCTAGATTCAATAAAAATCTAGTCCCTTCTAAAAAAAAATAAAACTAGCCACCAACCATCTTTTCTCCTGTCCTATTTTTTCAATTTATATTTTTATTAATTCTCCTTCTCTACTCTATGTTTACATAGCAACTAGCAAGTTTAAAAGGAATAATGATGATTGGTTGAAGATGATAAATGATTCAATGCAAACAACAAAGGTCACATGAAACATAAAAGAAGCCTTTCTTTAAGAATTAAAGATTTGATCCAACATCTTGGCATTTTTTTAGGGTTCTATAATGTCGCGAGAATTTGTCACAAATTATTTTCTAAGTATCAGTGCTACAAATTTCATGCTAATTGTTTTGTTCTCGTATCATTTAGTACTTCTATTTTTTTAGAAAAGGTTAAAATTTAAAACATAATTAGATGTATGTCCGCGCATTGCGCATATTTAATTATGAAATTAATCTTCTTTTTTTAAATTGTATGGAGAGTTAAAAGTATTAATTTTTAGTAAAAATTACTATTTTTTTATATAAAATATTATCATGTTAGAGTTTGAGTTTGAAGATATATAAAATTCTTTTGATATTGTAGAACTAAGATTTAGTAAAAGAATTAATTATTTATCAGTATATTTTACTAATTGATTGAAAAGTTCAAAATTGTGAAAATTATTTACAAAGATGCAAACGACAATTAACACTCTGAAAACATGAAAAGCTTAACAAAATTGTATTATGGCAATGAAATATATTACATTTTCATAATTAAGATATCTATGATAGTACAAATTGCACATATCATATTTGTATTGTTACATATTTAATAATACTACAAAAATTTTAAGTTTCAGTTTATTATATTAAAATATACACAATGAAATGAAAATTTTTATTAGGCTAAATAACACATGTGGTCCATTAACTTAATTTCAGTTAACGTTTTAGTCATTTATCTTTTTTTTTTTCTTTTCAATTTGGTCATTTATTTTAATTTTAAGTGACAATTTGATCTTTTATATTTTAAAATGTCAACAGTGTTATCCTGTTTTTTTTACAAAAATTCATCAAAATTTTCAACCAAAACCCATAAAATTAATTATATTCTTCGATATAATACAAATTTCATCAAATTTGAAACTCATATTTCCATCTCTAACAACATCAAATAAAGAATGAAAATATGAGTTTATTTGAAGATTTGAGTTACGAATTTGATGAAATTTGTATTTTATTAAATAATATAATTAATTTTATGGGTTTTGGTTGAAAATTTTGATGAATTTTTTGAATTTTTGTAAAAAAAAGGATAATATTGTTGACATTTTAAAACATAAAAGATCAAATTGTCACTTAAAATTAAAATAAAGGACCAAATCGGAAGAAAAAAAATATAAAAGACTAAAACGTTAACTGAAATTAAGTTAAGGGACCACATGTGCTATTTACCATTTTTATTAACACCCATAAAAATAAATTAATAAATTTATTTTAATATCGTATGTTTGTTTAAATTTCTTTCGTTGTCTCTTAGCTCACCAACCAAACTACGTTTAACATTATAAATAATTTACATATAGAATTTTTGTTCGTCTTAGAGTAGTACCCTCAAGAATTTTTTGTCTAATGAAGATGTTTTTGTGGTTCTGACAAACAATGTCCAATAACAATCCTTTGGATGTTAAATCCACCATCTTTCTAGTTACTTAAACCACTTTCACATTCACACAACAACTAATCAATACAATACAGTTATATATAAAACATGTAGACTTATCAAACATGAAATGCATAAGCACAATCAAATCATAGTACAAAACCACAAAAAATAACTAATTTAAAAATGAGATAACATTATCACGGTAGCTACCCAATATTGTTGGTTCTTTTTGACAATTGAATAGAACTTCAATTTTACTTCTTTAATTTAACATAAATTGTAAAGGATTATGCAACATCAAAATCTAGAAAAATAAACTAATACAAAATAACAATTTAAAATATATGTAGAGAAAATAAATATTATGCAGATAATTAAACTTTGAAGAATATAATGACTTGAAAGAATAGAGACTTGAAATTGAAAATCGCAAATCTAAATTAGCAAATTTGATCACATACAAGAAATTACAAAGAATTTTAAACGTAAGTTCTTCTAAATTGGAATTGTGATTGTATATAAGATTAATGCAATAATTTATTTGTGTGTCAACAACTGACAATGCAAATTGTGGCCATTGCACTTTGGTAAAAATGATGTTTACAATAAACAATAATTCAATATTATTGTTGAGTGTTTGTTGTTGTTGTTGTGTGATATATACCTTGGTTTCCAATATTAGGAAAGTACAAATTTTACTTACCAACTTACCAGATAAGACGAAGACGAGTGAATTAATTATTTAAAATTTTTGTTACAAATTGATTGAAAAATTAAAGAGAACACATTGATTATAATAGATTGACATTAACAAATTGATTGAGAGAGGGTGAATGAGTGTTTGAGTGAGTACCTTAAAAGTTAATTAGTAGGTAAATTTAAGTTTAGAAGACAAAAAAAATTTAGTAACAAAAAATGTGAAAGCAATAGTCCATACATTGATGAGTTAAGTAAACGAAAATGAATTGCATTTATATATATGAATGATAAGGTATTACAATGAAAAAATAGAAGATAGAAATGGTGAATAATCGTAAAGAGTGATAGATTTTTTATGATGTAGAACAAATTTGATTAGGTGACACGTAAATATATAATGTGTTAATGGATAAGGTTAGGAGTTGTGTTAATATAGACATAATGAAGGTGCAAACACGAGAAGGGGGGGTTGAATTGTGTTTGTCAAACTTAATTTCTTTTGTTGTTTTATTAAATATTGATTTGAATTATTCGATAAATAATTAATCAGATTCAGCAGCGGATAATAATAACATAATAACACAGCAATTTATACTGGTTCACCGTTAACTAGGCTACGTCCAGTCCCTTCCTCCAGAAGGCCTTTTACTAATTCAAACTCCTTTGAATTACAACACCACTGACCCTTCAAGTCAGTCTTCCCAAACAGCCTGACAACCCTAGACTTTTGAGGAATAACAACACCTTAACTAAACCAGCTAAGTCTTCTTCTACCAATCTGACAACCCCAGATTGAAGAAGGAATCTACACCACTATAATAAAGGTTTAGAACTTTGCAACGTTGCTTCTGGAAAGTTGTTTATTGCACTGTATTTCTCTCTCGAAAACACTTAGAAAATATTGCTCTTGTTCATTTGTGTTTCTCTCTTTTGAACTCTCAGAAATCTTTGAATTGAAGCTTGAGTTCTTGTGTTTTTCAATACTTTATTCTTCAGCATTAAGTCTCTATTTATAGTTGAACTTTAGAACTTCACTAATGCTTTACTTCTGCAGTATATTTAGATTAATCTGTTTTGAGAATATTCTGGAGTAATTTGCTCAGATTCTGTTTTGAGCCTTTTGCTCAGATTCTGTTTTGAGCCTTTTTCTCCAATTCTGTTTTGAACGTTTTTCTCATATTCTTTAATCATGATCAAATCTGCACCCTTGGATCTTCATGCGATATTCCACAACTGGACCAGCCGAATTGATATGCTGTAATCCTCTGATTTCGGCCTTTGCTGGACTGCACAGTCTGTCCCTCTGATTTCGGCCACCACTGGGCCATGGTATGATTTTCTGATCTTGACCATCACTGGACCAAATAATTATTTCTGAACCATTGATCTGGAAGTTTTTACTCTGATCTGGAACAAACTAAAATTAACTTGAACAAAAAATATTTCAGTCTGGACATTTTACCTTTAATTTTGGACCAGGTCTGGATTGATTCTGGAACTCATTTCTTTTGGTCTGGACTTAGTTCCATGTCCTGAATCATGCTATCTTATGGTCTTGGCCAAATCTGGATTGATCCTCTTGTTCTGGACTCATAAACATACCTTCTGGTCAAGTCTGGACTGTGTAATTTTTCACAGCCAAGCCATCTTCTGGTCAGAATAACTTCTGGAATAAAATTGATATTTGACTCCTGTTTGTCTGGAACAACTCTCCTTCTGGTAGGCTTTCCAATGGTATGATCCATGTTTCATTATGATTTTTCTTCCTTCTGTTTTGGGCCACCAAACATATCATCTGGTGATGTTTTGACATCCTGGAACATCTTCTGGAAATTCCAGAATTCATTTTCCTTTGATCTCTACTTCTGTTTCCTTCAGTTTCTGGGACATTTAACTTAACAATTCAAAGTACAAAATAAGTTTACATTGAGTACATTTGTAAGCATCAAAATCCTAAGTACTTAGAACCAACTTGGTTCCAACACATAATACTTCGTGTTGTCTCTTAACTTAATTTAAGTAACAATTCAATTATTCATTTTTTTTATTTAGTCATTTGTTTAATTTTAAGTAACAAATTGATTTTGTATGTCTTAAAATATCAAAAGTGTTATCATTTTTTTTTTACAAAAACTTAGAAAATTCACAACAATCTTCAAACAAAACCAATAAAATTTATTAACAATTTCAAAAAAATTCATATATTCATCAAATTCATAACTCAAATATTATTATACTTTCATATTTTCATTTCCAACGACATTAAATTTATCAAATAAAGAATAAAAATATGAGTTTATTTGAATATAAATTTGCATTATGTTGAAAATGATAATTAATTTTATGGGTTTTGTTTGAAAATTTTGATGAACTTTATGAGTTTCTATAAAAAAAAAAGGACAACTTTGTTGATGTTTTAAGACATAAATGATCAAACTGTTACTTAAAATTAAATAAAAAATCAAATCAGAAAGAAAAAAAATAACTAATTTATTATCTGAAATTAAGTCAAGAGATCGCAAGAAATTCTTATGCCTTTAATATATTATATAATATAATAGATTTTTTTTCGCGTGATTGCCATTTTACAATTTATCTCAAATATTTAAATGATTAATATTTTAACACTTTAATTTAAACATAAGTAGGTGTTTATGTAAAGAATTTAATGGATATATACTGTAAAATAATTTTATATTGATATTCAATATAAATTATCTATTTTACTATATTCTACTATAAAAATGGGATAAAATAAAATAATGTGTTGGAATACATAAATCTAATTAGATGTCAGTTTACAACTATTTTATATTGACATATATTTCTTTTTCTTTGATGTAAAACACTTTTATGTTGTTTTTTTACTTATTCTTTTATATTATTTTATTATACAAAAAAGTAATTTATTTTGTTAATACACACTTGAACTTCTTATTCTTAACATATACATCAAGAAAATTTAATTATTACAGTAGATTTTGTAATTTAGAAAATTGAGACCATTTGTTTCTTAATAATATGGGAATAGAACCAACATGTTTTTTTTGCTGAAGATATACTAACCACATCTTAAAAATGATTTGAAAATTGTCGTAAAAAAATTTAAAAACATCATATTCAACTTATTAATAATAATAATAATAGAAATGCTAGATCATAAATTAAATGCATATTTTTTTATTAATTATTAATAACAATAAAAGCGATAATGACACGTAGAAAAAGGGTGGAAGGTTCGTGAAGGAAAAAAGTGAAAAATTGCAGAAAACTCTAGACATTACTCACTCGCTTCCTAAATAGTTGTATTGAAGAACCGTTTTCATTAATAAAATCTATTCGCTTTTTATTATCATCACTTCAAAACAAAACATGACTATTGGACATCACAAATCTTTTAAGAGAAAAGTCCACGCCATCGTCGATCAAATCAGCGACGATTTCTCCGATTTCTCTCTTTCTTCTCCCGCCACCAAGATTCGCCGCCTCCATGATGAGTTACCTCCGATTGTTGAAGAACAAGAACAAGAACACCATGAACCGCTTCCTAACGAGGAAAGAGCTATTGTGCTTTTTAAACCCTTTCTTCATCATTCCCCTAATAATAATAATAATAATAATTCCTCTTTCTCTCTCACTCTCAATTCTGACCTAATCTCTCAAATCAAGACCAGTATGTCTTTTTTCCTTAATTATAGTATTGTCATTTTATTATTATTATTATTATTATTAAGATTGATTTTAATTTTAATTTTAACTAATTGCAGATCAAGTTTCGTGGTCAAAACAATGTGATTATTGTGATCCTCTAAAAATAGAAGAACAGGAACAGAACGACGACAGTGATAATTGTCGTTTAGCTATTGTGCCTTGGGTACAGCAACAACAACAACAACACTTACCCTCCTCTTGTTCCCACAGTTTTCATGATTCTGAAGATAATGACAACACAAATACAATAGAATTGATGGAAGCTGATGAAGGAGTTATGATGGATGTAGAAGAACAATACAGTGACAGTGACAGTGCTTATAATAACTCTACAACAATGTTTATGGTGTCAGATGGGTTTCAACAACACTGTTTGTTACCTCAGATTCCTCAAAACACTTCAACTCCCATCACTTGGACCCGTTGAAAATCTTTATTGTTATTATTTACTGTCTCTTTAGAATGTTAGATTACACTAGACATTAGATTTTAGTTTTGCTGAGAAAATAAAAATGGGTTTTTGCTTTAGCTTCTTCACCAAGGGATGGATTGGGGTAAGCTGGTCAATGTCTATAATAGTGACCAAGATGGGAATGGGATGATGGGGTTGCTTGTATTTGTTCTTAAAGACCTTTCAAGTAACAAAGATAGATATCAGTGTTTTATTTCTGTTTCGTCTTCTACTTTGATTCATTCATGATGATACAATATTTTATGATTGTTAAATGAGCTTAGATCTTGATTCTAAAAGTTATCTCAATGGATGATTAGCTTAGCTTCAATGTTGAACCACCTAAATGAGTTTGAATTTCACTTTTGTGGAATTTAAATGCATCTTCAATTATAATGATCAGTGATCAATGATAGGGCATTATGATGGTATATACTCCATATAGCATTGAAGTTATTGCTCGCCACTTGAGTGAGTGGGAGAATTGATGTTTATCGTCCCCTTCTGTAAAGTGCTTTCAAATTTCAAATTTGATCTAATTTTAACCTTTCCTCTAGCCAAGACACAATTGTCACAATACTGATAGAGAAGGAAAGAGCCAAAGAAAGGGGAATTAAACACTATTTTATTTATAATAACTCAAATGCAAATGGCTTTCTTCAATAGAAGTTATACATTAAAGTATGTATACTGTATATAAACCACAAGTATTACATAACATGTGTAATGTCTGCGGGTTTTGGAGAATTATAAGCTCCTTTTAATTAATCAATTATTTACTCATCTTTAATCTTGAGAAACAATCGAACATGTTCTCCACGCCAAAAAAAAAAAAGATTCCATTAAGTTGAAACAAATATAAGCAAGGTCATGTGATGCGTATAACTTCTGACAGGTATTGGAATACATTAAATAAATAAATGGAGCAAAATACAAACGCCATAAAACTTGTGGGGCTAACCATATTGGAGCCTTTCAGATGACAAGAAAAATGTTAGGACACTATAGTACAATGGTATTCCTGAGTAATCTACAATAGCATTCTATGTCATAATACTCTGTACCAGTCGTCCTTCACAAATGTATAGAATTCCTGATATATCAAGCATCTCCTTCACAGGGTTAAGCTTGTGGAGCATTAACAAACTAAGTCTATACATGCTAGTCTCCAGAGACATATTTTCTCTCTTCATAGTATCTCTTCTCACTCTGAGCTTTCTTTGCATTGCGTTTCTGCATCATCAGATAATAAAAGGAAAAATCAGAAAACTATGTCATCACTTAAACTAAAATATCCATCAGAATTTTGAAGAAAAAGCAATAAGGAATAGAAAACTTCAATAGTGTTATAAACATTCAAATAATTAACTATAGGAACTGATAAGATCTTACGCTTCAAGAAGCCTGTGATGGTTTTAAGCAATTAACCATTTATATGAATATTCAGGAAGAAAGCTAAAGGGGAAAAATAAACGGGAGGAACTTTCTCCACGCCCAACGTGACTTCAGATGTATTCATAAAAAAAACACAATTTTTGTGTCGTTTAGAAGTATACAGTACTTTCAAACAAATTATGTCGTTTGAAGTACATTTTCGGAAATAATTGATTTTTTTAGAAATGTAGGGTGGGAAAAAATTACTCCCTAAAGAAATTACCACATAAGCTTCATGATTGGCCATTATCCTTTGTGCTACTGAAGAAGTAGTAAGATCTTTTGGGCTTTCAAGCAAGCGGAATATGCCCATGCTCTTCGGAACCTCATATGGATCTGTTTCACTCTGCACAATACAACTTGTTCACTAAAAGGCCAGCTAATAAACAAAGTGATATTGTATTTCACATGAACTGTAAAGAAAAGGGTGAACTTACGTATAATGACTTCTCAGCCACAGTGCCGTGCACAACCAGTGAGATATTGAAAGTTGTCATCTGTTCGATTCCAAAAAATAAACCTCATGAAGATGAAAATATCCAATGGATTCAAATCATGTTCAGGAACATTTCAGATGCCCTCTCTCAAGCGGATGCAATGTATGGGAACAAGAAGATGCAATTCAATCATTTCAAGAAGAAAACAAGTGAATGGGAATGATTTTTCGTGAAACGAGAAAAGCTGTCAATCAAAACATTCATGGACACTATTTTCATCACAATATATCATGCTGGCTCCACAATATAACCCAGAACATAGCATCAAGGTGTGTGCTGCTAATATTTCTCTTTAAAAATATTTAAATCCTTCACTTGAGTACACCAGAAAAGTTGTTGTCAAAAAAAGAGTCCAGCAGAAGAAGAAAAATGAGTTGGAGTCAATGCAGCAACTACTATTTCAAGTAACTTGAATGAAATACAGATAATGTAGAATCGGAGACATACCATATCCTTTGTAATTTCCCAAGGTGCACCAATAATGACTTCATCAACATAACGGCAAGCAAGCACACTAAGGCTCCGCTCATGTAGATGCATAATTGGATAGTGTTTTCCTCGGTTTTCACTGCAGGAAATTAGTTAGTTTATCATCTACGGTTGGCATGAATACCAGAAGAATACACATGAAATTAACATGATAAAAATCTGTATACCTCACTGTCTCATCAGAGTGTATACCAACTAAAAGAAAATCTCCAAGTTCCCTAGCCCTCTTAAGTACCTGAGAACACAGAATAATGAATGAAACACAATCATATCAGAAACAATTGAATCAAATGGTTCCTGTCTGTTGAACCATGGTGATCCATGAACTTATGTATTCAATTGAGGATAATAAGCCACACCCTACATGAAAACTATCTGTACCTGAACATGCCCTGCATGGAAGAGATCAAAGGCCCCATCAATGTATACAATACGAGCATTTGGTCCAGGACCCTAAAATAAGATAAACAATAGATTGTCAAACAAAATGTTCGGCAAACTATAATGAAGAAACAAATTTACTCTACTACCCAATTTCAACTTGAAACCATCAAATGTCACGTAAGTTTCAAATCAGCGTTTGTTGCACTAAGTCCACGTAAAAAATGATATGGTTTAGCATAGCTCTTAAAGAAACGGAAGAAAGATATTAAACTATAAGGTCACCTAGTGAAACACAAATTGGTTTGTAGAATTATGAACCAAATATATAATATTTATTTGAAAGAGTAGACTACACAAGCAACCAAATACCTTGCCATTTGAAAACTGCACAATACGTCGGGAAGTTGGTAGGAATTGGGATATGTGGGACTGGCTATCTTCTTGAGGTCTTGCATCAGTACCATTGCGATCTTCACAAATTTTTTGTTCTTTCAAAGAAGACATTATTCTTCCTGTATTGAAACATATATCAATTTTTCTTCTAGCAAAACACTTGGACCTATACCCACCCACACCACCCCACACACAAATATATATATATCAACCAAAAGATGTGGCCACAATTCACAGAACTCCTGGATTTCTTCTGATATAAATATAGAAACACAGTACCTACGATATCTGTACTGGAAACTCCTTCAGTACGTTTAATTTGCTTGTAACGACCAGCTTTCTTTGCCGCAGCATAAGCATCTGTTCCATCAGGAAGCAGGCAAGGATCATCGCCATGTATGACATAGTCAATGTTGTATTCATGAAAGAGACGGTTCAAGAATTTCTCAGTAATTGCATAAGGAGCATCAGTTATGACCTCATCCACCCACTTCAATCCACTGACAAGGGCCAGCCTGGAAGACAAATACAGAAGAAAAGGCAATCATATATGTTAGCTTCCAAGAGTCAGCTTTCAAAATCACTAATAAAGAAGAAGAGTCAATCATAATAAGTTAGTTTTAGCATTGATAACAATAAGTTTATACAGCATCAAATTTCTGGAGTTGATTATACGATGTTCCTATTACTTCTATCATGTGTCGTTCAAGCAAACCCAAGTTTCCATCAGCATCTAGCATGATATAAGATTACAAAACATGATATGAATTTACATTTTAGAAAGAAGATAAAAAAGACACAGGTATTTATACCTCTCATCCATGGACAAAACGGGAGGTCCTTTATTGGCCACAATCTCCTCATCACTCACAAGTCCCACAACCAATTCATCACCTAAAGCTTTTGCTTGTCTGAGTGCATTAGCATGTCCATAATGCATCAGATCAAAACACCCATCCATGTAAACCCGAACGCGTCTCTTCCCAATGTTCTTCTTCTTGTGGAAAATCCTCAGATTAGACCAAGAGTAGGGCAGTAGCAAAGAAGGAACCCCAATCCCACCAAAGTAACTTGTTGACAAGCCCAACAAAGCTGCTGTAACCATTAAACCACCAAACAAATGTGGATAGTAATATACCCCTTCCCAAATCCAACTACTACTTTCATAATCCATCGCCTCCTTTTATTTTTGGGTCCCAAAAACTAACTATTGTATCGAAGAGGAGGCACAGACCTGAAAACAAACCATCATGGTAAAAGGGAATCAAAATGAATTTCATTCTCACCAAAATCCTATATACAGAATCATTATAAGGATGAAATCGAATAGCTCCCAACCACAAGGAAATTAACTGCGTATTTGGTTCTGTAGTGACAAAAATTAATTTAACTATAAATTTCATGCTAAAAATCAATTCTATAGGCAAAAGCTCAAAGTTTCAGCTTCAAGCTAGAATCAATTCACGAATCAAAATCAATTATACTCAAAAACATCAAAACATCCCAAAATAAATTCTGCACATCTAAAATCAATTCTGCCTCCATTAAAAGTGGAACCAAACATAAACTAAATAGTCAACGCATTTGCATGTAAAATTGAGATAGAAAACAAAAAAAATAAAAAAAATTGGGGGCTTCCTAATATTCCGGATCTAGCTAATGATAATAATATAATAGTGAATAATAAATAAATGCAATGTTTATTGGAACGAAATTTTGATGAAATGAATGAATTATCCAGATTCATTAACATGAGTGAAAAAGCTACCTGAGATCGTGAAGAATAAAACGAGAATTGATGAGTAAGCAAGAAAGTGCAAAAAACGAGATATTGAATTTTATGCGATGCAATTAATTACATATAGAAATTAAAAAAGGGAACAATATTAATTAGAATAATAATAATAATTATTATTATTATTATATGAAATGGAGAAAGAAGAGATCGAATCTGAAGCTTACGATTTGATTTGAGTCTGTGTCTCCTCTTATTTCTTCTTCTTGTTCTTCTCACGGATTCTAACGCAAAAAACCACCTCGTAGTTTTCTTTGCAAAGATCCTGTTGTTTGAATATAAAGGTATTATTAATAATTAATAATTAATAATGAAACTCTCAATGATAAATGTTAATTAATGATACTAAAATGGACAACTCGTAATTAACCTTTTTATTTACGTCGACAAGTCTTAATTACTATTATTCATTGAATTCAATGTGAAAGTAAAATATCTCTGATTAATTTAATAGTAATAATAAATGTTGTTGGAAAATGCAAGTGAAATATGTGAGAGGCAGAGAGAGCGACGCACCAATAATATTTAATTATTTATTTATGCTTCTAGTTGTTTGTTGTTCCTTCCTCACACAAAATAAATGAGCCATTCATTGGGTTTACGTGGCACAACCTTTCTTTATGTTGTGGTCCTCATCGTAGCTTCCAAAAGAGAATAGTGTACCCTAGTCATCTTTTTCCACGTGGACGGAGTATTAGTTTTTCTTTACTTAAAAAAATATATTTATTTTTTTCAAAATAATTAAAATAAAAAATATATGGAATTTATCAATAAATTTGCGTCATCCAAATTAGTAGTATAAGCAATTTAATGTTTATAAACGAGATAAATTTAAAAATTTTAAATATCATGAATATCAAATCTATGATATTTGATATGCAAAAGTCATTGATAAAATATATAATTAATCGAAATAAAATCGTCGATTTGAATCCAACAAATACCACAATAATAAGAGAATCAAACCATGACAAATCAAGACAACGTCACGCTCAATTGATAAAATCACGTGCAAAACGTGAAGACAAGAAAACTATATATATAAAAATCACTTGATTAAAAAAAAGGTTAAAAATGTAATTTAAAATAAAAAATAGTTTTAAACCACTTTTATTCAATAGAACATAAACATAAGTGATAAGAAGAATTAGGAGAGTTCATTGTTTGCTAATATTAAATGTTGAGTTAAGTGTGAGTGATTAATCTCATATCTCATGTGAATAAGTTAAATGTAAGTCTCATATACCAATACTTAAAATTTTATATGAAAATATAATGTCAAAGTCTATTGTAATTTTAAAACACTTGACATGTTAGTGCTCAACATTATTAGACTCCCTAACATTACATTCCATTTATGAGGAAAGTGGAAAGATATCTTATAAATTAATTTTCACCAACTTTTAATTAGAGTATAGTATTATGCAAAAAAAAAAAAATTAAAGTGCAGTTATAATATTAGCCTATGTTACTCCACATATGAAGAGTTTTTATTGAACATTAGTATATTATACTGACAATAATATACTCTACTTCTATTAGAGATTAGATTTATTACAAACAAAAAATTATATTTATTCAATTTTAATGTATATTATTATAAGAGTTTAAAGGTAGAGTAAAACAGTTTTATATTATTATTCAATCGTAATTATTTAATCTGTCATATTACATTATACAATTTTTAAGTCAAAAGTTTGTCTTTTTTTATTACATGAGAGAAGAAGAAAAAAAAGGAAAGAAACTAAATAACTACATCCTAAAAATTAATTAATTTGCAATGTCTAAATATTCCACATGACCAACGAGACAAGAATACCAACGTCAAAAACTAGTTTCGCAATCGACATAGTTCTTGCATATCTCCGGAGCCTCATTCACACCACAGTCTGTCCAAATATCCACAACACTGTGACAAAAGAAAAGGCATTGGTTAATTGTTTCTTCTTCATTGACACAAAAGGACACATAAGAGGGATATTTACACATCTATGACCAAGGAATGCACAAAGACATCTTCCAAATCCAAGGTCAATCTAACTATTTGTTGTCACCGCGAAATATAATTGAATCAACGTGTAAAATTATTTTATATTAATGGCAGAATTTGATCAAATATTTTGAAGGGGTCAAAATTATTTAGTAACATACTTAAAATTTAAAAGCTTATTTTACATAATGAATATTTAAATTTAGTTAAAGGATTTATGTAAATAACTATGTTATTTAAATTTAATTGTTGCTGTAGAAGAAGATTTTCATTTTAATTTTTTTACTTAACTATTATTGAAAAAAATCTTGCTCACTTATAGCTTACTTTTGAAAGCATTGCTCACTTAGATTTACTAAAAAAAATGAAGTTATTTGATTTTATTAAAATTAAAATTGGAGCATTAACTTGGATAAGAATAATGCATCAAAGTTAGAGAACCTGGAACTGTTTTTATAAGTTATAAACTTGCATCACGATGAGTTCAAAAAAAAAAAACTTGCAACAAGATAACCCATTTTTTTCAAAAAGAAATAGCATAGAAACATACATAAGGAGGAGGGCTTTTGGTGAGAATTATTACATAGAGGATGACACTATTCTCAAATTGCATGGTAGCCTAACCATAGTAACCAACTATCTATTAAGAAAAAATTTGTAGGGCCATGACCACTGTTGGCCCTCACTAAGCTCCACCAATGAGTATATTGCCTTTACACGTTTATTCTCTTATCATAATAGTGCTTGGAATATTATGTAGATTTAGATATTTATTTGACAACTGTAATTAGATTAAAATGAAAATAGATAAACAAATAAAAACACAATTGTACATGTTGTTTCAATATATTTCTGTTATTTTATTCTATTACTCGTCCACACTATATACTTTTATGATTCAATACCAATTGGGAAATAGATTGTCTGAATTTTAAGACTTCAAATGTATTAGAAGCGTCGATAAGGATATAAACAAGATTATTGTATGAGAGATAATAATTGTCATATTTGAGAGTATTGAAAAGCTTTATTTGTGTAAATATGTGTTAAACAAAAGTTTAATTGTATTTTTGGTTTTTTAATTTTTAATTGCACAATTTTAATTTTTTATATATTTTTTTTAATTAGAGGTGGGCAACGATTCAAGTAAAATTAGACAAAACTAAAATTTAAATCATACTGTATTTTTTGGGTTGGACCATCTTTTAAAAAAGGTCCAAATCCAAACTAACTTAGCCAAACTCAAATATGTACAATTCGAGTAACATTATATTAAATATTAAACTTGAGTGTTCGTCTATACGAAAGAATCATCTCTTTATATATTTTTTAATAAAATATAATGTTGTGTATTATATATTGTATAAGTTTTTTTTTATAATTTTTTGGACTTTTGAGTAAAAATTATGATAATAGACTAGTATATTTAAAAATTACACTTTTGGTTCATTTTTTTGGTTGAAAAAGTTCTAAAAACTTTTTTTAAAATTTTTATTTTTTAAAAAATTATTTTTATTTTTGTTACATCAACACCTTATGGAAACATCAATATTAAAATAATTACGTGACTTTTTTTACAAAATTAATAAAAAAATAATATTTCTAAAAAAGAAATTGTAACAAACGTTGCAAGCTACTTAAAACCTAATTTTGAAAAAAGAAAAGAAAAACATAAAAAGAAGTTAATTTTGGCAATAAATTATATTGTGAAATAAAATAATGAGAAGGAGGAAGGAACAAAAGTAGAGAAAAAGTAGGCACAAAAACAAAATATATTTTTCTATCTGTTTAGTTTAGCGCAACAGAACGAAGTGTAGTAGTGATGGCTTCATCCTCATCATTATCACTATCACTATCTCTTCCTTTTCAATTTCAATTTCGTTTCCGTCGCAACAACACTCACACTCTTCGCAAATTCACTCGCGTCACGGCGTCAACCAATGATATTCCCCTTCTTCAAGTACACGATTTAAGGGCAAAGATCGTTGAATCCAATGTCGAAATTCTCCGAGGCGTTAATCTCACCGTTAACAGAGGAGAAGTTCACGCTATCATGGGAAAGAATGGTTCTGGTAAAAGTACTTTCGCTAAGGTTCTTGTTGGTCATCCAGATTATGAAGTTACAGGTGGAAGTGTTGTTTTCAAAGGAGAAAATTTGCTTGAAATGGAACCGGAGGAAAGAGCCCTTGAAGGTCTTTTCATGAGTTTTCAATCTCCTGTTGCAATTCCTGGTGTTTCAAATGATCAATTTCTTGTCATGGCTTATAATGCTCGGAGGAAGAAACTTGGACTCCCTGAACTTGGACCCCTTGAGGTAGGTTATCCTTTTATTTCTTTATTATATTCAATTTTTTTAAATCATGCTGGCATTACAATTGTTTCGGTATTTGGAATCAAAATTTATTTTGTTAAATTTTAGTTTAAAGTAAGTTGTATGTGAAGTGATATTTGATTGGATAGTTCACATAGAAGTAGTGGGTTGAATAATAAATGTCAGTGTAAAAATCACGTTTTGAGTCAAAATAAATAAATCTTAACGGTTTGTTTTTGCGGTAGCTAGACATTAAATGTGTGGCAAGTTCAAAGCCATTGTTTGTAGCTTTTAAAAATTTGTGGTCATTTTCCATCGGGAGGCGGTGCAAAAGTGTTTCCAACCACATGCTTAGCTTCAGCTTAGAGTCATTTTTAGAGGCAGTGTCTGAAATCACTTTCGACTCTCCCTAGTGTGAAACCAAACACACACTTGATATTGTGGATAATTATGATCAAGTGTGGTTTATATAACTTTAATTGTGGTACTGTAGATATAAAAAAATATTGATGTCTGTGACTTAGATTATTGTTGCAGGCAGTTTTTTAAAATATTATGCCAAAGGTTTTAAATTAGGATTGCCTTTGCCTCACAATCTTTGATATTGTGGAGAATCACTATTAAATGCAGTTGATGTGACCTTAATTGCAATTGGACATATATCAAAAAACTTGATTTCGCGACTGAATTGTAGTTGGGGACTTTTTTCAAAACCCTGATTGTTGGCCTTGTTTATGGTTTCTAACAAGCAAGCTGACTCTGCTTCTGTTTTGCAGTGTTTTTCTTATCTAATGGAGAAGCTACAGCTTGTTAACATGAAGCCTGACTTTCTCAATAGGAATGTAAATGAAGGGTTTAGTGGAGGTGAGCGCAAACGCAATGAGATCTTGCAGCTTGCGGTTTTGGGGGCAGATTTGGCTATTTTGGATGAAATTGATTCGGGATTGGATGTTGATGCTCTCAGGGATGTGGCAAGTGCAGTTAGTCGGATTCTTACCCCAGAGAATTCTCTGCTGATGATTACTCACTATCGACGAATTCTTGATCTTTTGAAACCTACCCATGTCCATGTTATGGTAAGTTGCAAATTCTCAACTGATTTTTAATGTTATTCCAAGTTTTGGACTTGAAGGGAATTGTTCATTCACAGACTTTTGGTGAGGTGAACAGAGAGAGAATAGTTTTCTTTCATTAAGTTTTGTGGAAAATGGGGTTTAGTTTAGGAGCTGACCCTGCTTTACATCTGTGAATACACTAAGTTCTAGCAAATGTTTGAGCGGATATTTGTGAATAAATCGAAAAGTAATATTTTTCCAAGAAGCTTCTATAGTTTGTTGGACAACTATTTGAGGCATATACTTGCATCTTATGGGAAGTTTCTTATTACAAAATCTGGCTATAATACTATTTTTCTTTTGATATTGTAGTTGAATCAACATTTTAATTATCTATGGTCCATTGTACCAAGTGATGTGGAGATAAAACAATAAAACAAGATGTCAACCATAGGATCCAAGCAGGGTGGATGAAATTGATGAATGCTTTGGGCATATTAGAAAATTGGATAACCCTGTTGGGAAGATAATATAATCTCGTCATTTAGATGGCTTGGGCATATATTAGATGACTTATAGAATCAGCAGTAAGGAGCTTAGATTAGATGAACGAGTTAGAGGTAGATCCAGGAAAACCATAAGCCAAACTACTTAGAGACAGATTTTGAGGTAAACGGTCAATCTCTGATCCTAGTACATGGTTGGCCTTTTCGGCGTCAACCAATCAATGTAGATGACCCACCTATCAGATTATAAGTCCCCGTAACGACATCCTAAAAGGAATTTTGCATATAATAATTGTATAGCAAATGAGTTTTGATAAATGAAGTTAGAATGCTAGTCTTATCGCATTCTTTCTCCAATTTTCAATCTCGTCCACCTCTGTCAAATGATCACTGGGATACTATGGAGAAAAGTTGGTTGGGAGATTTTAGCAGTTAAAAGCATGTCATTAATATGTGAATAGTTTTTGAGTTTACAAATTGGTAATAAAAAGGTCTAGAAAACATGTAGGCATGAGCAGATGGAATCTGAAAATTTCAATTGAAGGAGAAACCTGAAGAAGTGGTATGTAATTGATTTCTTAGATATGTTAGTTTTCTGGTCTCTCAAAGGATAACGTTATAGCCTTAGATATTTGACGCTGTCACATAACTTTCAAGAGAACTACTGTGTATAATTTTCATTGTACTGCGTGTGTTCATTCATAGTATTGGCTGTACCCTATCACATAACACACACACTTCATGCTTATTCAGTATATTTTTTTATCAATTATTTATAAGGTTTAGATGCTGAATTGACAACTTTAACAGAATAGGGACCTGTAGATCTCTGCTAGATATAAGTTTAATTATTTTTGAAGAATAATAAAACTAGCTTTGAGTTTGGAAATAAACATATATCCTTGTGATTAATTGATCCAGTTGACGTTTTATCATTGCCATTAATTTCATGAATTAATTCATATGTATACTATATGCTCATTTATTAGCCTTCTAGTAGAATATTGTTTATCATAGAAAGCAGTTATAGGGATTAGGATCCTCTCATATGTTATTTTAACAAGACCATATTATGTGAATACATCTCAACACGTATTTTTCTGAACACAATCATAGCATGATTTTATATAACTGCCCACTAACTTGCAATTTTAATTCTACACCATTGATTTCTTTTTTAAAAAAAGGTACATGGTTGAGATGCATTCACATAATATGGTCATGTTGAAAAGGCACGTGAGAATCCTGATCCCCGATACAGACAGCGTATGAAAAGATGAATGCAATGTCTATTTTGTGAAATAACACGGATGAACCTTTCTTTTTTCTTCTTAAAAATTATCAGGACAAAGGAAAAATTGCGAGGACAGGCGACATATCTATGGTAGAAGCAATTGAGGCAGATGGATATGAAACAGTCTCTGCTTTAACTTAATACAGTTAGTAACAGCGCCCTTTCTGATTTTGTTGTGAAATGGTGGGCTTGTTTCGGTTCAAATCCAATTTCATGCTTTCAAATTGCACAAGTTACTGTGAACGAGTATCACATTCAAGATCATGATTGGTTTAGAAAGTATATAGATAGATGGGATGACGGTCAAAACTTTCTTCAAAGGTACTACTGATAAGATCTTACGCGTTTGGGGTGGGTGGATTATAGCTGATGTTTAATTTTTGTTTCAATTTGGAATATTTATTCATTCTGGTTTGATATTGGAACTTTTGCTCCAAACCCAGATGACATTATTGCGCTGGGTTGATGCTCAGAAGTTGTATCTTATGGAACTTTCTTCTGCAAGGACGAGTTTTGGAAATTGAGTGTTTCATTACTGGAAGTGTATTCGTATAGTATAATTGTGTAATAAATTAATAAAACTGCAGTTCAATTATTTAACCTACAGGTTGGCATGTTTCTTTGCATTCATTATTTTGTACATTTTCTATACTCAAGAATAGCACTTAGCTGGTTACTGACCCTAGGCATATAATGGCTGTGGTGTTGATTACTACTAGTGAAAGAAAATTGATGGATTTAATTCAAAATTTAGAATAAATATATTTGCTTTTTTTCATTTAATTTTACTTATATTTTAGGTTGGAGTAGTACATCAATATTAATCTCAATATCATCACCACAGTCCATAAATAATGAGCAGAAAACTATAGTTTCAACAGACATGTTTAAGTTCTTAAGTTCAGGTGCGGTACCGAGTAAAATTCATTCACGTTTCATTTTAAAAGTTCTGCTACAAATTCTGGCCATTGAATTTAATTAGTTGTTCATACAAATTCTTATGCTTATTATGGGTAGTATATCAGTCTGATTAAGCTAAATGATGTATGCGTAATAGCTTGGTGCATCACACATTGATTGACCTTATTTAGGTAGCAAGTTTGGCTGATATCAACATTCTTCGATCATGAAGGCTGTAATATGAAAATAACCGGAACAAAATAAGGGACTGAATCTGCAAAGAACAATCACAAGTATTTACTTACAAGAGTGTAGTAGAGAACAATGAGAGGGAGGATCAGATTCACGTAAAATAGAAGATGAGGGTTTGAGCTATTAGATAGTGTGTATGGGAAAGAAGTTTTGAATTTTGGAATCGTGTGTGGAGAGGGCATGGTAGGGATGGTGTACCTAAGATCATGTGATGAGGTGAGATGGTGAAAGATTTATTCTGTGTACCTCAGTGAGTGAATGTAAATCCCAGTCACCCCCAACTAATACCACATAGGCAAAGCAGAACAAAAAAATAGTTATAAGACTAAAGTGAAACCACAAGATAAATTAAAGAACCAAATGTGTAATTTAGCCTGCAAATTATTACTCAATCGGTGATACATTATTTTGCAAGATATGAAGGCAAAATTGATTTCCCAAATGAGAAGACCACAAACACCCATAAAGAACCACGGGTGGCCTTGTGTACAAACAAAGTGGGGTTACGCAGCAAAAACTCAACATACCCAGTATTGTTCTAACCTAAAACTATACATCGGATCAGATCAATGGGATTTGCCTATATACATGAATAAAGGGGAAACCAAAGTCATAAAAAAATTACTGTGATTTGACGTGCACAGTTTTGCCTTTATCAATTTGTGGTCATTGAGAATACAGAGAACCAACTGAAGCCAAAAGAAGTATCTCTGATCGAGATTAAACAATCAGGGAGTCAAGGGCAGAACATGCAGTTCTTTCACACTTCAATTCCAATAACATGAATATATTTTCACTTTGTATAAACGTAAGTAGGCCTGTCCCCAAGAACTATGCTTACCTGAAAAAAAGATACCAAGATTGTGCAATATAATTAAAAATATCTGCAACAACAAAAAAACCATAATTGAAAAACTTTATTTAGTTTTTTACTTCGAAATTTGTACCCTGTCAATTTACCCCTATTCCTGGTTACAAAACAAAAATGTTCGCCTTGGAATTTCATAGAATTCTTATGAATAATCAGCAGTAAGTAAAAAAATAAATGGACCTATTAATATCTGACTAATTAGCATATAAGATATAAAAATTTCAATTCCACAATCCATCAGCAAGATATAGGCACATTCCTGTGTATCAACATAATACTCATTCTTTTGTCCGCATTAATAAACCAAAACTAAATGCACACCTCTTTTTAGTTGGTATCAAAGCCAAAAGGTCCTAAGCAGTACAATAGTTTGGCTGGCAAGTATTTAGAGGCTGTCGTTAATAAATTTTGGTCTTGGCCCAGGGATGTGGACCTGTGTTGCGGGTCACATTGGCTCTTTGTTGAGAACTACATTTATCAGTTTATAGTGGCTTCCACTTGAGAGAGAGATCATAGGTGACTCACTTGAGGGGAGAATGTTAGAAACTCAAATGAGTTTTGGTGAATATGTGGTGTCACATTTGCTGATGGATTGTGGTCTATTATAGGAGGGTTACAGTTTGAAATGTCTTGAACCGAGCAGGTATCAATCATTACAGAATGTGAAAAAGGAAGGAGGGTAGTGGGCAGAGAACCATAAAACAATAATCAGAAGAGAATAGGGCATTTATCCTTAATTTTCAAGTAGATAAAACTCTAAAATAAGTGAAAACTGCAACCAAAAGCAACCCAACTATAACAGCCTGAATAAGTTTATCTAATGCCACAAGATGAGTGATTTATTATAATGTAGAAAGTCTTTAGCTCTTACCGATTCCCTATTTCTTGTGTTTGGACTCTTTTCAGGTAAGGAGCAATTATGGCATCTAACTTCACCAACCATAGAGCAAGAGCAGATGAAGTATGAGGCATTGATGCAAAAAATGCAACGGTCTCTTCAACCACACCATCTGGAAATTTGCACCGACACAACCAGTCCTCATTGATGGCACCAACAAAATCAGCAAGAACCTATAAAAATAACAAATTGAACAGAAAATAGAAGACGTCAAAAAAAATGAGGTGCTAATACTATGGGAAGTTCAATCAAACATAAAGTTAGACAATAAACCTGTAAAAGCTCCACTAAAGTTGAGGTGCGCCTGAGCCTTTTGATCCATAGAGTATGAGCAGACTTCCTCCAAGCGCCAACAAGGGAGTCTTCAGGCATAACAGACTGCATAGTATAGGAGTATGCTTAAAACAAAACGTAAATCTATACACTTTCCAATGTATAATCTAAAAAATTTGGAATCAGGTGGCAAGAAAATGAAGTATCAATTTTCCCAGACACAGATTTAAGCATACTTTTCTTAATTTCTGGGTAAAACACTTGTAAACATCGTATTTTACCCTAAATTGATCTTGTATATTACAAAATTAGACATCAATGCTAGCATGAGTAAATGGTGAAAATTGATGCCGATGAACAGAACACACACCTCAATTGCATAAATTGCAGCTTTCAGTGATTGAATCTGTGATGACAAGACTTTGTGATTTGGAAATGTGTTGTCTTCTTTCTCCCTGCACATGGCTAGGTGGATTGCATATCTTTCTTCAAGGTCAAAATCAAGCTCAAATGTCATATGGCAAATTTTACAGTGTCTCTCATCTATCCAGTATAGATCATGGCAACTCCTACATCTAGCGAGAGAGTCAAGATAAGACCTTTTTCCATATCTTACAACATTGAGATCTAAATAAAAGGAATTCCAAATCCAAGAATCGTATTCTTGAATACGGATCCATTTTTGCAGTTGTTCCTCTGCTTTCTTTCCAGCTTCAATTACCACAGCCCCAGCTGAAGACGAAGAGTCTCTAGCAGTCTCAATCAGGTTCAGGTTATCTATATCAGATACGGGAGAACAGCTATCTTCTGTAACCCTATCCAGCTCAGACTGATCAGAATGTGACATACACCTCATTCCAATATTGTTAACCTTAATCCTGGACATAGATTTGCATAGAGATGTTTGTCGTCTCTCCAAAGATTCAATAAGAAGAGCCTCACGTTTCCCTCTATCATCCAGAACTGACAACAAGGCACACAATGCCTGCACACAGGTTAACCATATTCAATGATTTATCAGTACTAAATCAACAAGGCATACAACAGACACACTAGACCTACAAATATGTGCATGTTTAGTTGTTTATTGTTCCATGTAACTAAAATATCTAATGAATCAGGAAATAATTTAAATCCTCATTTGATAAGTAAACCTAAGAACTTCACCTCTTCTGTATCAATAACCTCCCAGTGACCATCTTCAGAGGATTCAAAGTACACCCTCCGGTGGCCAGGATCGTCCGCATTACAAGGGCCCAAGAAAAGCCAGTATCTATTGTATCGGCGATCAGATCCCAAAAACACTGATTGTATGGGGTGTGAACCACCTGGACCTTTTCCTTTTTCACTGGATGCCTTCAGGATATGGAATTTTGAGACTAGCAATGAAGAATCTACTGGACACGGATGAGAATTCAAGGGCACCACTTTAACACATCGCATTTGCTCAATTGGGTTCACAAATGAACCAGGCTTCTGCACTACTGAACGCTTAATTTTTGCTCCAGAACCACGTAACTGGATACTAGAACTACAATCAGCTGTAACTTTTACTGGATCCTGTAAAAAAGTCATTCAGAACTTCATAGACTAAGAGAAGTTTACAAAATGAAATATTAGGTTACGTTTAGGAGTTGGGAGGGGAAGGGGAGATAATCCAAGGCAAGGACATAGCTTTGTGAGTGGTTAGTGGCTTACCTTCATCCTGATGCTGGATCCAGATGAAAGAAGGCCGGTTAGAGCTGCCAATGCACTCAATTTTTCTTCAATTTTCAAATCGGAATATTCACAATCCATCAGTCCTAACAACCACACTTCTCCTGCATGGCTCTCATCAATTTCAGTGTGAACTTTCAGGAAATTATTTTTAATTTTACGACTGTTAGCACGCTTCAATTTTCTTATATTTGAGATTATTGAATCACTTTCAAAATCATCACCACTGCTACATGTATCAGAGGCATTAAGCTCGTCATCAACACTTCCAGAGTCCTCTGTATCTGACTGAAAATCATCACTGTCCTTTATAACAGTGCTCATACGCAATCGATATGCACACGATGAAATCTTTTCAAATAAAGTAATATCACTTGAAAGTGTGGAATATATTAAAGACTCCAGTTCCTCCGTTGTCTTGGCAAGGTTTAATTCCGCAATCTATACACAGAAGTTAGAATCACAATAAATTTTAAAGTCATTCGTCAACATAAAAACAAATATAATTGTACAAACAAAATAGTTAGTTACCTGCATTGACTTTGCCAGCTCAGAAACTTTGCATCCATTGTTACCTCGTTCTGACAAGATTTTAAACAACTCACCCTTCAAGGTGCCAGGGCACAGGCCATAGTTCACAAGAATATTCAACTCCTATTAAAAAAAAAACATTTCTACCTTAAAATCTGAAGCCAAATGAATTTGAAAGCAGAAACCGAAGAAAACAAATAAAACTAGTGCTATTTAGTATGAAAGATTTACACAAGAAATAGAAGAATATTCAAATATAGGGGTTTTGACCAATTAACAATTGGATGCCCATACATGGGAGAGTGGGTAGTTACAATATGTAAATGTTACATGTTGTCACATTCTATTCTTCTCTTTCTTGCAAACACCTCTCGTAACGATCAACATTTCCCAACAAATAATAAACAATGCTCACTGAACTCCAAGAATCTTAGGACATTTAAGACTAAATTTCACACATCAGAAAGTGATGACTTTGACTACACATTCTCATTCCCACCGATTAACCACAGCTGAATACATGGCTGCAAATTTATTTAATATGAAGATATGTGCCAGCAATTTTGATTTCCTATGCAAAGTAGCTCACATTACAGTAGACCAAAACACACATTATTAACAATTTTATTAAACAAGCGGCACTAAATGTTTCATTGATGATGTGGAATTTTTAACTCTATCCATGTATTAGAATTAAAACCAAAGATATATACACTCCATCTGGTCACTATTATAAGCAAAAAAAAGTTACTTAAATTTTGGATCGTTTAATATTATTATTCCTAATACACCCTTCATTATTTCAAAACATTTATTGTTGATAGTTGGGTGTTTGATAGTAAAAAGGGACAAATGAGTAAATTTGAGTTATGTTTTACATGAAATCTAGAAAATTAATTGCACTTAACTACACCGTGAAAGTAGTTTTTTTTGCTTATAATCGGAGAGAGTATATATATATGGTATTGTAGCTCTATCAATTGAAAATGTTCAAAAGCGCATATATGAAATAGCAAAAACAGTGGTTTTGATAATTGAGCTGGTTTTATTACAATTTGGAAAACTAAGTAAATGCTTAACAACTTCTTTTCAACAGTTTTGTAGTTTAAGACCAGAACCTTTTCAAACTTGACCACATCATAGCAGAGATTATTGAACCTTCTGAACTTGGCGTCATCATAGCAGAGATTATTGAAGGAACTATTATGGAGTGGATAGTAAATCACAGAAGAGAATTCTTCTGGGGGAAGGAAACTTGGTTCTAAACTAAAGATACATATCCTCCTTCTTAGGAAAGGGAAAATACTGAAAGTAGAGGAACAAATGTTCGGAACAGTATATACCTATATATTACTTATAGCCTTCAGTCGCATGAAATAAAAGATTGAAAATAATATATTACAAATAATTCAGCTAAACTACATGACAGACAAGATAACAGATGTGTTCCACCTAAAACATGACATGAAGAAACTTTTACAAAAATATATAAACATCTTCAACTCTAGTCATATATAAAATGATATCGGTTGGAGTACCTTGCCAAGAACCTCTCTTTTTAAGGCACCAGGCTTGGAACCATATCCAGCAGCTACTAGCACTTGACGGAGTATTTCAATCCAAGTAAGAGGGTTTAGAGATCTTCTCCAAACGTCAAGGAAATATTCTTGACTTTCAACCTTTCAAATAGACGGTGTTAGATTGTTAATCATTGTGTATCAATGTAATAGACAAAACGCAAAAACTAAACCTCTGCTAATGAGGCAAGGAAACTCACTGAGTGAAGCAACGCAAGAAAGTTACTTGACTTGTTTAAATGAGGACAAAACCCATTAGAAAGCTCCACGTCAATGTCAGATAGAAGCAGCGAGAGAAGGGCCACGTGAATCTTTCCAAGTAACATTGAATCCTGGAAGGAACATGCAGTAACGAGAGAGGCATTTTGGATGTCATTTACAATTTGATATATGACTCTAGTAAGAACTAAAAATGGTTTCAAAATGTAAACCTGAGTCAAAGATGACTTATTACCTTATCATGAAATGCCTGAACGAATTCATCAAGAGTGAAGGGACAAACGTCAACAACTACAGCATATGTATAAATGAAATGGAAAACCTACCAACATAGAATTAGCTGTGTCAAATTTAAGTCTTTTTATATTGAAAATGTTTCAAAGAATAAAAGATGATGCAATTAGTAACTTCAATAAAGTAAAGTTTGACGATGATAAGGCGTGCTAATCTAATAATGAACTTTCTGTCTCATTAAAAATTTAAAAATAAATCCTGCAGGGTAACTAATAAAATCCAACCATGAGTATTAGTTCATACTAGTCAAATTGTTATAACAAAAACCAACAAGAACATGCCCCATAATATGCTAGAACTGAGAAGAATTTCCTTTATACTACAAACTATTAAAATCATTACATGTCCTAATTGAAACAAAGACACATGCATTTAAAAAATCAGATCTTCCAATAATATGCACCTTAAATAATTTCTTCACCAGTTCTGGGGAGGAGTCCCAAGGTTGCAAATGTATAGGTTTCTTCATCTTGACAGTACCTGGGGGGAACTTGACTAACACATCTGTAGAAGCCACAAGCAATCAGTTACTGGTAATAATCAGAACATTCCAACAACCATTAGAACATTACAAATAATACTAGGCAGTACTTGTTCAATTACCTGGACAAAGTGTGCCACCAAGCATTCCACTGACAGCAAGTTGATCTGAACAAATAAGTGGATTGGTTCCTTCTTGTAACTCTCTCAGCTCTAATTCTTCATCGTCAACTAACATTGAAATTTGATCAACTCCCTCCTCAGATATTGAGCTAACCAAAGCAAGTTCACATTTTTCTATGGGTGGCTGGTTCTGAGAAACACATAGGTTTGTTTCACCCTGCCAGAAAAGAACAAGATGTAAACTAGCTAAACCATCCAATGTAACCACAAAAATACATATTTGAATTTTTAATTACCATTCTTTTTTGTGCAAAATGTTTCCTCTTCTCCTGTAATTTAGTTTTCCTATTATTCATTTTATTTCTTGGCATTCCCTGTTCAGGGAGAAAACATCAGGATCTATTATTATTAAGCAAAATTTACATGCCCACACAAGTATTGCGGGAGGAAACAAAGTGAACACAGTATCGTGGGTTTAGATAACTTACATTCATGATTACAGCTTTCTGTGACCTGCTGGCCGGTATAGGTGTTTTAGAATTAGAGATTGAATGAACTTCCCGGTTAGCAATACCAAAACCGATTGGAAGGTCTCTAGCATCAGGATTTGTTGCCCTCCAAACTGTCATCAGACCTTTGCCCATACCATGTTTCTTAACAGGTGCTTTCATATTACAACTAGGGTGACTTTGAATTGCACTCTTGGAAGCCTGGGAAAAGAAGACCCGATATAAATGTAATGGATTATCGAAGGAAACATTAAAGCAATTCTCAGGATGCCAAAAGTTACCTTCCTCCTTTTGACAGGCTCTTGGTCCTGTTGACCAGCAGAAGTGTAATTTTTGGGTCCTAACCAAAGACAAAATAAGGCAAGTTATAAAATTTATAACAGAGAGTAGAGTTGATGGAAATGAAATGAAAATTCCGCTTTTACCACAAATTTCAAAAAGTTAGATGACATTTATCATTTAAAACATAATAAATACAAAGCTTAACTTCAAAAAAAAATCTATAAACATAATACATAGACGATGCAGGAATTATTTAAATCATAATAAATACATAGCTTAACTTCTTATTTTTTCTATAAACATAATACATGCGTATGATGCAGATAATGAGTAATAAAATAATTCTACCCCCTCCATCTTTGCTCACATTCAAAAAAAGGGAATGGAGATAATTGCAATATAGACAAGCAAGAGATACAGTCCATCGACACCCGATTGTTCTTACACAGATTATTTCCAAAATTAGGATTATTCTATTCTATTTGAAATGTCGATAAGTAAAAAAATCCATGTGGAAATAAAGATAATCCTGCCAAGTTTATGAATACTAAGCTCCCAATAGTTCTAGTTGAAATATTTTTTAATTGGTTTTCTATAGGTTATGGTTTTTTGGCGAAAATAATAATAATTAATAATAACAACAAACAGAGGGATGCTCCTCAGCTAAGGGTTTATACTTTACAATGGAGGTTAGCCAGGTTTTGAGACTGAAGGAGTTGTTTGAATAGGTTTAGTAAACATCGAGTAAGGTCAAGTACAATCTATTCTAAAATAAAAATTAACAAATAACTCAATACTACAAACTAAATACTGCAGTTCTAAAATTACCAAACAGAAGTAAGCTATTTCATTGGTCTATGCAGTGTTCTTAAATGGCGGCTATAGCACCGTCACGCGGAATTTAATCAAACGGTTATTTTTCCGCAATACGCTATTTAGTATAGAATATTATCAAATGACGGCTTTAGTGGCGCTATAGTACTTTTGCGCGGCAAAAAATGAACAAATCGGTATTTTCGGGGACGTTCATACAATCGACAACACTTGGATATAGGTTTTTTTTTAATAAACAAAACCTAATTAGTTTAGCAATGCACACATTACATGTCTAGTAATAATGTATACAAATTAAAAATAAAAAAATTCACAGTATCCACTTCTGATCTTCACTCACCAGTGACCACCACTAATCACCACCAAACACGAGTATCTTTTATTCATATCTATTACCAACAACACCATGATTAACATCTAACACAAATGTGGAAATAACAACAACAAAAAAAGGATAAAATACTCAGTAGTATTAACTATTAACTAATCAGCATTCATTAAAAGAGACTGAGAGAGACGAACCTGAAGGAAGAGAATCAAATTCCCGTCCAAGAGGAGGACCACCATTCAACAACACGTTGTTTACAATATAACCTGTTGTTAACAACTCCTGGAGACAGTTATTCCGTTTTCGCTTTTTCTTACCGTTTCCGTTAACTACCATGTCATCGTATCTCGAATTTGACGGAACAGTAGCTTTCTCAATTTGCTGCAATTTTCCACGACCGCGAGAATGACACGGTGGAACAATCGCTCCTTTTCCTCTCATTTTCCTCTGTGTTTCGATAGCGTTCAGTGTTATTTGCCTCTCATCTGCATCACAAAAATATAGTAACGATAGAGAAATTTAAAATTAAGTAGAGTTTAGAGTAGACAGTTAAATGTTATCGTAAATGAAGTTAGCGAAGAAAATTGGAATGATGCGGTGATCGAACAGTGAGATTGTGTCGAATTCGGTTATGGTGATAGTTGAGTGATGTGGCGGTTGTTAGAAGCACAAAAAATGAAAACGAGATGAGAATGATTGGGAGGGATGAGAAATTTACCATGATTGCAAGTTATTGGACAGAATCAGTTGGAAAAAATGAGATATGAGAGTGTGACGAAGTGAGTTGAAGAAGAAGAAGAAGAGGAAGATAATATAATTTCAGAGTCATGAGAAGTAGGGTTTTGGGTTTTACGGAAAACAGAGAAATAACCCCATACCCTCAGCCGCTAAACAATTCTCTTTTGTTTATTTTGGATTGAGGATTGCTATTAACACCCCCTACCCCTGTTTTTTCTTCTTCAGAAATTATCGGTCATGCTAAGAATTAGGCACACTATTTATTTAGACAAGGCAGGTAATAAAAAATGTAAAACAAAATTAGATAATATCTATATTCATAACATTCCTTGTAATTTTTAAATAAGATTCACGGCCCTTGTTTCTAATAATCCATTTATTTGTAATATAACTTTTTGAAAAGGATATATCATTAAAAGGTTTGCTTAAATGTAATTTTAATCTTCTTATTATAACTAATTTGTAATTTAATTTTTTATTTTTAATTTTATAATTTTAGTCTTTCTATTTTTTTAAATTGAAGTATTTTGTCCTACTTATAAATTAGATTATTAATTTTGATGACGTAGCTTGAATAACATGATTAACTGGAAGTCATATGAATATTTATTATTTTTAAATTAAATAATAAAAAATATTATTTTCAAAATTAAGCAAAACATAAAAATATGGAAAATTACAATAACGAGAGGGGAAGTTGAATTTCTTATTTAATAAACAATTTTATTTTTTTTAGAAATAATAAGTGTGATTGTTATTTATTTTAATTTTTTAAGTTTATTTTAAATATTTTAATTAAGCTTCAAAATGTAATATTTTATTTAAAATGTATTGTTTAATTAAAAATCAATAAAATGTGACATGACTTCCACTTAATCTTACTAATGATGTGATTTCATCGAAATAGAGATACAAATTATAGGTGAGACAAAATATCTTAATTTTAAGATATAAATTGACCAAAATTACAAAATTATAAATAGATAGATTAAAATTATGAATTAGTTAAAATAGAGATATCCAAATTGTGAAATTAAAAATAGATGGACTAAAATTACAAATCAGTTAAAATAGAAAAACTAAAATTACAAAATTAAAAATAGATGAACTAAAATTACAAATTAATTAAAATAGAGGAATTAAAAGTGCATTTAAACCTAAAAAAATATATGTATAGTCGTATGGAAAATGTATATTACAGTGTTAATATTTGAAATATTAATAATATTAATTATTAATATTGATTGTTTGTAAAAAAATTAAATAATTTTTTTATGTTTTTTCCTCCCCTCTTTGATGTTTATGTATCTTCGCAACACTTTCATTTTAAATTCTATATTGACTTTTTTACATTAAAGCTTGTATGAAGCTCTTACTTATAACATGACCTGGCAAGTATTTCAACGGTGACACTTATTTTAAGAGTAGGAGTGTTGGTTGTATAAAAACTAAAATAAATTTAACTACATTAATTATTTATTTTAATTTTTAAAAATCACTTTTAAATCAGGGTTTTAAACTGGTTTGATACTGATTTATAAATATAAATTAGTTTAATATAGTAAACAAATTTTTAGTTAAAATCAATTTTAAACTAGTTATTCGAAAAAAGAATTTTGAATTTCTCTTGACATTAAAATTTCAATTTTTTCAGAAAAACATAGATGTCAAAAAAATTTCGATAAAAAATCTCAATTATTTTTTGAAAAAAAAAATGTTGACAAATTTTTTGTCTTTTTCAAAAAAAAAATAGGTGTAAAAAATTGTCTATAAAAAAGTTTCAATTATTTTAAAAAAAAAATCGATTTTTTTTTATAAAAAAACTTTCAAATTTTTTTCTTAAAAATTTTTAAAGAAAAAAATTATTTATAAATTTTTTTATATTTTCTATATTTTTTCGAGAAAAGTAAATTTCAAAAAAATTCAAGAAAAAAATTTTAATTAAGGTTAAAAAATTTTAAAATAGTTAAATTGATTATTAAACTAAGTTTAGTTAAGTGATTTATTTTAAATATTTGATTTAATTCATCAACCATTTAATTAATTTAATTTTTTTATATTGTGTAATTCAATTTATCAATATAATTTAATTAACCATATAATTTGTACTTCCATAATACAATGTACATCCATAACACAGGAAGTTTCACAAGTTAATCTGAGTAGAGGGAATTTTTCAAATTATCTTTTATATTGTAAAACATATAAAGAAACACACGTTAAAAATGAGGATGTATTAGAAAAAAAAAGGTGCAACTAGAAACTCGTTGGTCATATATGTTGGCCCAGACCCCGATTTCAGCCCATGACTCATATTTTCTTTATATGTTTCATCATCAACCAACATCACCATATTTAATTTATGAGCGATAATAAAAAATATATTTCCCTTTGTTTGAGAGCAGTTAACTTCAAAATTATAGTAAAAGTCATCTTTATAGTAAGTACTTAAATCTTGAAAAAAATAACTCATTAAGTTAAAATTTGAGAGAAATATTTTTAGGATAGTACTAAATTATAAGGTATAATAGGGACATGATTAACATTTTTCTAAAAGTTTAATTTAGTACTTGTCTCTTGAGATGGATTTGGCCTCAAATGTGCAACCTCCAATATCAAGGATGACAGAAAAGGAAATTTGTCTTAGAAGGTAAAATAAAACATTGCAATAATTGAATGGCAGATACAAATATTTGTCGTATGTACAACAGTACTGCTGAAGATTTCTTTCAAACATTTCGGTGGCATCTTGCGGAGGAATTCTTAGAGATGATAAAGGAAGTTTAATTTGTGCTTATGCTGCAAATTGCACCTGTGTTAAGTTCTCAAAGCAGAGCTTTGGGGATTTTAAACGGCTTGGAGCAGAGGTTTAAGAAACATTTAGGTGTTTGCAGATTCTCCATATTCAACTACTCTCCCAAAATAGGGTTGCATGGCACATTGGTGGAAGATTTCGCATATGTTTGATGTTACGGTGTAGTTGGTAAAATCATGGCGAGTCAATGTAGATTTGTAAAAGTTATAACTTGTAATTTTTAAAAATCACGACAGTTCACCGTAATTTTAATAATTATACCATGATACAAAACATGTACTTTATTAGATTATTTAGTGAGCTGAGTTAGACTCATGTTTTCAAATGAGCTAATCAGAATTGCAAAACATCATTTATCGTTCGAGAATGGTATCAGGATTTTTGAATTTTCTTTGTCTTTTTATTTTAAACGTCTTATTTGGATATATATGTGACGCCGCTTTTCAAAATAAATAAAAATGAGTAAAAAAAATCTCACTAAAACAAATATATCACTTAAGCTAAACTGAATCTTAATTTACAAAAATGTTTCGTAAATTACTTTTGTCATCAATTTTTTTTTATTTTAAAAAATTAATATGTTTTTAAATTGTTGCACAAAATTTTCTATTTCAAAAATAAGATATAAATGGGTGGATAGTTCAAGTAATTGAAATTAAAAGGTAAAGAATTGAATGTCTTAATTTAAACAATATTAACATTAACATTAACAATTAATTATTAATTATTAAAAAAATAAAAAACAAGGGCAAAGAAAAGGGCTGAATACACCATTAATCCAAACGCATCAGTAGCTTATTGCCTTTACATTCAACAAAATTAATTAAAAATGTTAAATTGAAACAAAATAAAAAACATGAAGCAATTAAGGAATCAAACAGAAATCCATTCAGCTGAATAACGGATTGGCGTCAAGCGGTGGAGTGTCTATATATAAATTAGTTGAACAGTGTTGGAATCCTTCTACTGCCTTCCTCTGTTAAGCTCTAAAATCCTTTAATTGATGTCAAGAAAAAATAAGAAAAATAAACACTTTTATCGGTATTAAGAAAATTATTTACGTTAAATTTTTTTTTTTTATATTTATAAAACATATTATAATTTATTAAATTATATATTTAAATGTCAAAAATTCCATTATCGACATTAAATATTTTTTTTAATCTAAGAATTATTAAAAATATTGATGTTATAAAATAAATAATTTTTATTTATAATAGTAACCAAAATTTGATGTAACTTTAAATAAATATTTTTTACAAATACACTTACAACAGTGGAAGAAGTCTGCTTAAAAATCTTGAAAAAATTAAGAGAATGTGACTATAATCTATCACTACTAAATATTGGATAAAAGTGAAAGAAGTTAAGCCAGTGATAGTGCTAAAGGGATGAGAGGTATTTGTCACTTTCAACAAAAATTAAAGGAAATTAGTGTTTAGTTAAAAATTAAAAGGGGTGTTCATATTATTTAACAAGATTTTAAAGAAGGTGAGTGTAATTTGCTCAAAAACAAATTAGGTTATAAATTAATATAATATTTCTTTTCAAATGTTTTTTCATTATAACATAATTAATAAACTAACTATATATGATTTCCGAAAAGTATTAACGGGATTCTACCAAATATAATAATAATAATAATTTAAAGTAAATAATTTTAAAAGATTAATCCACTTACTTAAATTAAAAATAACATATTATAATAAAAATAATTGTATACCAATATTAATTAATTAAATAAAAACTAAACAAATGTGGAACAAAATATATAATATATATTAAGCTAAATAGTACTTGTGGTCCCTTAAATTAATTTCAGTTAACGTTTTAGTCCTTTATCTTTTTTTTTTCTCCTGATTTGGTCATTTATTTTAATTTTAAGTAATAATTTGATCCTTTATGTTTTAAAATGTCAACAATATTATCCTTTTTCTTTACAAAAACTCAAAAAACTCATCAAAATTTTCAACTAAAATCCATAAAATTAATTATATTCTTTAATATAATACAAATTTCATCAAATTCGTAACTCAAATCTTCAAATAAACTCATACAAAAATTTCATCAAGTTTCATTCTTTATTTGATATTGTTATAAATGGAAATATGAGTTTATTTGAAGATTTGAGTTTCGAATTTGATGAAATTTGTATTATATTGAATAATACAAATAATTTTATGGGTTTTGGTTGAAAATTTTGATGAAATTTTTGAATTTTTGTAAAAAAAAAAGAATAACATTGTTGACATTTTAAAACATAAAGGATCAAATTGTTACTTAAAATTAAAATAAAAGACCAAATCAAAAAAAAAATAAAAAATAAAGGACTAAAACGAAATAAAATTAAGGGACTAAGATGGTATTTAGCCTTTATATTAAAAAGAACAAATAAAATTAAGGAAGGTGTTTTTCACTTGTTATTATAGGATAAAACGACAAAATATACGTCGTCGTATAGAGCAAGCTAAAGTGAAGGGTTAAAAAAGTCTAGAATATATCCGAACCACACATAACCTAAACGACACGGCCACTATAATTAGGGTTTATGCTCTAAGGTGAGAGTGTCGTTCAAAATCAAACCAATTTTGCAGGCGAAAGAGAGGAAAAGGAAATTAGAATGGCGTCGAGGGTTTCTCTGAAGGCGAAAGGAAAGAGCTCAAAGGGATCGAAGGGAACAGAGGATCGATCATATGTCGATTGCATGAAAGAGTGGACAACATGGGGTTTAAGAAAAGCTAAGGTTATCACCCATTACGGTTTCATTCCCATGATCATCTTAATCGGTATGAATTCTGATCCAAAACCACAACTTTCTCAGCTTCTCAGCCCCGTTTGATCGCTATTTCTCCGTCGCATTTCACAACATCAACCATCTTTCAGCTCCCCTCCCCCTCCCTCTTTATTGTGTTTGAGTTTTTTGGAATAATTTTCGCTTGCTTATTTGATGTTGTTTGATGGAGTCAGGATGGATTATCTGTAGTTTGATTTTGGATAACTATTGAAGACGTAGTTGAAGAATAATTACTATATTCAAATTTGGTCTATGCGATTTATTTGTATGTGTTTCGTGTTTATGTATATATGCTTGGCTGAGTAGGTGAAAAGTGATTATTTTATCATGCTTTTTCAATTCACTGGCTGAGATTGTTCTGTGCATAAGCCATTAGGATATTTGGTTTTGTGATTGTCACTAATGTTTTTTATTTTTATTGATAATTTTCTAAGAGGAAACTGTAGTTTTGGTGCTAGGAAGGTATTGGGGAGATCGATTAGGTATTCAAATGATTATAACATCAATTTGATGATGACTTTTTGATATTTAGAAGTTACAATTAACTAGGACCAAGATAATGAAATGAATAAGTCAGATGGTAAAACATTATAATTCGAGGACCAATTTAGTTCCACTTATCTTTCGAGACCAAAATAGGGATTGTATGCATCTTATGGTTTGAAGAAAATTAATATTTACATTTCTACTTGTTTTTTTTATTTTTGGTTTGAGTTAGATTGTGAGAGGGGAAATAGTTAGGGTTGATTGTCGGAGCTAAGTTTTTGAATATGAGACAATTAACTTATCTAAATGGTGCTCTCCTGTGAATGGAAGGCTGTTTAACTTATTATGGTTTTTGGTAGGCATGCTAATATGGTGCGGATTAAAACACACATGTTATGTTTCTGTGTTTTGTGAGAATAGATTGCGCTTTTGATAGGCGTGTGTTTTGTGGGTGGAAACATAGCATGTGTTTTGTTCCATGTTTCGTGCATTTTAAGTATGTTAGCAATGGAACATAAGGCTAAAAGTGAATTAAAGTCATTTTCCCTTCCATGTTTGGTGCATGCCAAAACACACCTAAACATTAGTTTAATTACTTATAATAGTAGGTCTAATTCTGTCTGTATTCATAGTTTAATTTTCCGTAGATATTACTTCTAATGTTGGAGTCTTGTTATAGGGAGGATGGCAATGATCGCCGGTCAGAGTTGATTTGGTGTATTTTTTTACGTGTTGTATGATGGTTGAATTTCAGATCCTAGGGAAGTAGAACACCCACTTATTTCAAAGTGAGCGACCACCTGACCAAAGGCCTAATTGCATTCATATGCTTTGTATGCCTGCCTCTTCACCCCTCTACATTGGTTGACATCTCAGTTATATATGTTGAATTTGATTGGACCTATACTAGTACTAGGATAAAACACCAAGCAAATTAAAAGACATTTCCTATTTCAAGGATCTACCTTCAGTTAGGGAGTCCTATCATACAGTTAGAGTTATAGTCATCACTCATCACCCATCATGAGTCCTAGATTACTTCTATACTATAATCCAACACACAATTTAAGCTTGGAGCATTGGACTCCTGAAAAATTTATACATGGTAATTTCCAATCCATAATGATCAAAAGCCTTGGACTCCAGAATTATATATACATGGCAATTTCAGATCCATAAGGGATCAAATTGTGTGAGCTCTCAGGAAAAAGTATTAAGTCATCTGTTTAACCGCATTCATAGTACTAAATGCACTTACCAATATAAGTTTAAAGTGGAATTTGAAATATCACAAGTCATAGAGGCTGTGTTTTTGTTGAAAAAAATTCACTTTATAGCATGCTTGTTTTTTATCATGATTATTGAGAGTCAGATATGGTAGTTATCAAGCAGTTTCAATTTGTGATTGTAAAGATTTCTTCAGTATTTTCTTGCTCACAGTTTTGCTCAAATACTTCTCGGACATTTGCTTTTTTACTGCTAAACAAATTTAACGTTATATGTATTTTGGTTCAATTTATACACACTGCTTACTATTATTCTCTGCCTTTGGCGGGCTTAGATAAATAGATATTAAGGGCTAGGTGTGTGATCTGAGTTTTGTGGCCTGCTGAAGGTTGGTGCTGTTGAGTTGTCTAAAATTGCATATACAATTTAGAGGCAAAATATGCAGGGATCGCGAGCAAGAGAGAAATTTGGCAAATTTAAAAGTGAAAACTACATTAATTCAGCTAAAGTTGTTTTATGAATTTCGTATAATTTTTTTATATGAATCGTTTATCATATCGTACAAGTTTTATACAATTTTGACCCGAGCAAAGATTTTACATAACTCTCTTTTGCTTCTATTTGATGAAATTATGGTTTTTGCTGTAAGTAAGTAACTCTGTTGCAAAAAATGAAGGTATCTGAAGCTATAAAAAAAAAGACATGCAACTTTTTTTTTTTTTTTTAAGAATCAAGGTGGAAACTGTTTGATCGTTCATCAAGTTTCTGTTGTAACATTTTCTGATTAAATTTATTATGTAAATTAAGCTGTTAAGTCTGTTAGATTATTATCCGTTTTTAGGCTTAGTTTTCAGCTCTTAGTCCTTGCACCTTTCCTTGCATATAATAGGTGCCCCTTGTACCAATATTTAGCAATCAATTAAAAATAATAGATGAATTTCAGTTTACACTCTTTTTTACTATTCTTAGAATTCTTCAATTTTTACATGATAATAAAATTGTCTACGTGTTCGAGGCACAATATGGCAACAATTTTGTACTAAAATTCTTAGTAACATATCATGGTTTTGGACATGATTTTCAATTTATTTGAAAATGATTGAAAATGATCGACACGCATTTTCAATATATGGACAATTTTATAGAGTACTTAGACAAATAAATGACAACTTCTTATGTACTATAAAAAAAAGTATGTATTAATAGAATGAATATTTTAATCAATAGTTTTTGTAAAAATTTATTCACGTGGACATTATTATAATAGTTATTAAAGTTGACTAAATTAAAAATTTTGAAATATTTATTTAATCAATTTTGACTTAATAATTAAATAAATTATTTTTATAATTAAAATTAAAATTTTAATTTTTATTAAAATTATAATAAAAAATGTCATTTCAAAATAGACATAGAAAATAAAACTTAAAAATTTAGTAGTGTTATATTAAAAATATAAGTTAAATTCATTTATAAATGACGTATATTATTTATTAGTGATTTAATTTAATAGTATTAAAATACGTAAATTTTTAAAATATCCTGCCTCTAATAATAAGATAAGATACGATTTGAATATTAAGAATTTTTTTTTAATAAAATGTGGTCATATTGAAGTCGCGTAATCACTCAATATATGGACACTATTTAATTAACAAAAATCAAAATAACTAATTTTTGAATGGACAACGAAAAAACAAATTTTAGGTGGAATGAACAATTAAGCATGTAATCCCAAAACAAGTTTCTTAAAAGATGTGACAAGTGGGGCACTTAATAATTTGGTTGAGACTTTGGTCTTTGACAATGTATATATTGGTTGAGAATTTGACATTTGACATTTGACAAGTGTATATAAAAAAATATGTCATAAATAATCTATCTCTCATTAAGTGGGATAAATCTATCTATATGATGGAAGTTACAAGATAATTTTTTTTCATAGAATGAGTTAATTATAAATATTATAAAAATATTTTAAATTTAATAATATTTTTAATCTCTATTTTTAAATATAGATATTTAGTACCTCAATTTCACAAGAATAAGGATTTTTTTCCATCATCTAATTTGAAACTTAATTTTAATGACATGAAAATACATTGACGATGTGGCAAAATTGTGTTGGATTAAATCCAAATATGATATTATCCATGTCATTAAACTAATGTCTATGCCAGATTTTATTTTTAAAATAATATTTTAAATATTAATTATTACTAAAATCTGAAATTAAATTAGGAATCCTAAAAATCACGATTTGTCCTTGTTCTTCCATTATTGCAATAAATCTTCCATCTTGTAATCTTCTTCTTCATCATTAGATTCAGACATGTTTCTTGATGATAACATAAGCCTTCTAAGCCCATTTTTATTCTTCCTTTGTTTCATTCAGAATATTGGTAGGGTAAATTTTAAGCATAATGCTGCAACGTAAAAAAAAAAAATTCGAATGTTTTTTTTTTGGTTTGATACAAAATTGGAAATAAGAACCAATACCCAGTTCAAGAGTCGAAATCTGAAAGCATGTAAATTGTAAACCAACAAAGTGGTGTAAACTGTAAACTATATTTTCAAATATATTTTGATGTCATTGATGAAGATGACATGTCATCAAAATTAAGGCTCAAACTAGATGTTGGAATTTGAGGAACTAAATTTTTGGATTTAGAAATGAAATAACTAAAATAGTAATTTATTAAAAATAAGTTGTCCAACAAAAATGCATTTAAGGCAACATTTGAGTATCATCAAATTCGAGTACAGATTTGTATTGTGTCAAACATCACTTACGTTCATATCTTTTTTTAAGTAATTCCTTATTTCACTCTTCAATGTTTTCAAAAGCGAAGAAGTCTTGCATAGTCACAGTTATTTAAGCACGCTATTTAGACTGACACAAATAAAAAGTATTTTTAAAATGATCAAATGATATTGAAAGTTTTATTCCGTACCCCGACAATTATATATATACCTACACAAATTTTTCAAAATGTCAAAATTACTCTTTTTTTTTTTTTACTATTTTACTAAATTAAATTTTTTTTTTACCTTTTATCAGAAAACTTAGAAAAAAATTTCCGGAAACGACGCAAACATTTAACACTGTCGGAAAACTAAGTTTTCCAGTAGTTACCAGAAAATTTGCCAAAAAGTTTTTCGATAGTTTTTATTTATTTATTTTTTTAAAAAAATTTAAAAAAAAAATTGAAAAAAAAACTACCGGAAAACTTATTTGCAAGTTTTCCGGTAACTACTGGAAAACTTCCTCACAAGTTTTCCGGTAGTGTTAAATGTATGCATCTTTTCTGAAAAACTTCCTCACAAGTTTTCCGGTAGTTACAGGAAAACTTGCCAAAAAGTTTTTCGGTAGAAATAAAAAAAAAAGTAAATTTTAATTTGATAAAATAGTTAAAAAAAATGAAGAATAATTTTGGCATTTTAAAAAATTTGTGGAAATATAGGTATAATTGTAGGAGTATAGAGTAAAACTTTTAATGATATTTTATTTTTGTATATGCATGGGCCCAACCAAATATTTTCTTTCAAGAGCCTATAATACATATTCAGATTGACCAATCCAAATGTATAAATACACGTCTAGATTTATCAATCTAAATGTGTATTTACAAGTTTTTGAAAACATTGAGAGTGAGAGAATAAGGGCCTCTTTAAAAGACTTTTATATTTTTATTTTTAAAAATTATTTTAAAAATTTGATTTTAAAAATTATTTTAAAGAATAAAATTAAAGAAAAAAGTTATTTGAGATACTTGTTTTAAAAACAGTTTTAGAGATGAGAAAAAGAGAAAACCTATTTGGTAATATAATATTTTAAAATAGTTTTTGACTAGAGAATTTTAAAAACTGAAAATTGAAAAGTAAGGGCTTGTTTGATTCTCTTCCCAAAAACTCTATTTTAGTTTTTTAAAATTTAAAAACTAAAAAACTTGTTTGGATTACTTGTTTTTAAAAACTGTTTTGTTAAACTATTTTTAATATTATACTTTTTAAAACTAAAAAAGCAAAACAGATAAATGATGTTTTAGGGCTTGTTTGATTTTCTTCCTAAAAACTCTATTTTAGTTTTTTAAAATTTAAAAACTAAAAAACTTGTTTAGATTACTTGTTTTTAAAAACTGTTTTGTAAAACTATTTTTAATATTATATTTTTTAAAACTAAAAAAGCAAAACTGATAAATGATGTTTTACTTTTCAATTTTCAATTTTTTAAATTCTCTAGTCAAAAACCATTTTAAAAATTTAGATTACCAAATAGGTTTTCTCTTTTTTTCATCTCTAAAACTGTTTTTAAAACAAGTTTTTTCTTTAATTCTATTCTTTAAAACAATTTTTAAAATCAAATTTATAAAACAATTTTTAAAAACTAAAATGCAAAAGTGATTCAAACAGACCCTTACTTTTCAATTTTCAATTTTTTAAATTCTCTAGTAAAAAACTATTATAAAAATTTAGATTACCAAATAGGTTTTTTCTTTTTCTCATCTCTAAAACTGTTTCTAAAACAAATATCCCAAACAAGTTTTTTCTTTAATTCTATTATTTAAAACAATTTTTAAAAACTAAAATGCAAAAGTGATTCAAACAGGTCATAAAACATCATTTATCTATTTTACTTTTTTAGTTTTAAAAAGTATAATATTAAAAATAATTTTACAAAACAGTTTTTAAAAACAAGTAATCCAAATAAGTTTTTTAGTTTTTAAATTTTAAAAAACTAAAATAGAGTTTTTGAGAGGAGAATCAAACAAGTCATAAATCACTTTTTTAATAGACACTTTCGTTCATATATCTAGTTGTAACTCATATAGTTAATGTGATGAAACCAAATGGTCAAGTGGGATCAAATTAAAAATTGAGTATTGTTATTTCTTACAAATAATTTATATAAGAAAGAGAATAATCTATAAAAATAAAGTGTTTGACTAATTAGAAAATGTCTAAGCATACGTAAAGGAGTGAATGGTTAAAATTTATAAGTATTTTGACACATTATTCTTCTCTTTTTTGTAAATGATCTCTAATAAAAATTAACTTTTTTTAAAAAAAATTGATAAATTAATCTAACCACAAAATATATTGATATGATAAACAGACAAAAAATATTGACATGCATATTGTCAAATGTACAATTCTGTAATCCATTCCCCCAAAAAAAAAGACAAATGTGTATCGATTAATTTTAATTAAAAGGAATCAAAGAATATGTATTTGTTAGTGTAAAATTATTTTATATTAATATTTAATGAAAATTTACAATTTTGTCACTTCACTCATTTTTTTATAATTATTTTAAAATTTATCATGTATTATGGATGTATGACAATTTTTCATTTAATATCAGTATAAAATTATTTTACAACGATAATATATTGTGATTGCTATTATTTAATAATAATAATAAGAGGAAGCCAGTATATTATGGGCAACATAGCATTGGTCACGAATTATGTGAGTTTTAGCTGCGGATGCACATGGCAGTAACATCATTTCATTAGTACTTAAGTAGTAATAAGTGTCATTTTGGGGTCACTTTCTGAGACAATAATTGGAAGGGTCAAGTAGTGTTCTACTTCAAAGGAGCTGGCCTAGGCTGTCTCTATGGAAGGTAAATACAATTATGCATTTTTGCGATACACCATGTGGCATGTGCCTTGTCTTTAATGAATTTCGTATTCTCTATTCGTATAGAGATATATTATATTATTGAACCAACACTTATATGTTTCTCATTGTAAATTGTGTGGCCTTTCTTGTTTTTATCCGTCCAATGTCAACAACATAAACTCGTCCACATTCACGCCTACCATGAAACAAGTTTTTTGTTTTGTTTTTTTTCTTCTTCAATTTTAAGGTTTAATTATCCTCTAATTTCTTAATTGTGTAATTTTGGTCTCCTAGTCTACAATAAACGATTTTAACCCCTTATATTTACTCTCTTTTTGATTTTGTAGTCTCAAACTTGTTTTTTTCAATTTTTTAGTAATGTGGCATGACAGGTAGACTTTTTAATGACATAGCATGACATGATTGAATTTTTTATTTTAATTAATTAAATAAAACAAAATTATATTTACTTAATTTTAAAAAATAAAGTAGGGTCTGAATCAGAATCACTGACATCTCTCTCGTGTGATTTTCTCTTCCTCCTCCGTTGTTTTATTGTCGTTGGAATCTTAGCTCTCTCTCGATTTTCTCCTAGAACCGTTGTGTTTTCTATTAATTTTCTAATTACCTACGTCAGAATCTTCTCACGTTTTCCTTAAACCTCTTTTTGACGAAACTTCGAAGTTATATTTTTCTGAGCTCGAATGGAGTTGGAAATGGAGGTTTAATGAATGACAGTAGTGTAGCGTCAGAAGTAGTTGAATAACTTGTAGAAATCTCAAATCAGAGAGAAAATGGACTAAAATTGAAATTAAGAATTCTAATTTTAGATTTTTTAAATATAACTATTTTATTTTATTAAATAATTATTTATTGCAAAAAAATTAAGTAAAATAAAATATTTTTCATCATGTCAAGTAATTAAAAAATTCATCCTAACATGTCACATCAAAAAAAAAAATAAACAAGTGAAGACTGTAAAATAAAAATGGAGTAAATGTGATGGATTAAAATTATTTGTTTTAAACTAAAAAAATTAAAATCGCACGATTAAAAAATTCAAAAATTAAAAATACGATTAAACCTTAAATTTAAAAGTAAATCAATAGGAAAGAGAAATTATTGTATCTTATTATTTGCTGGTGCATTTTGTTGGACATGTTATAATCTCACAATTCCATTATGTTCTCTAGTTCAACTTTGCCCTAAATATGGAATGTTAGTTTTTTTTTTCCGTCACTTATATAGTATGCAATTGAACCATGTAGTGTAGTTAAAAAAAGTCTTATTCTATATACAAATTTAAATTTGTGTTCACCGTTTAATTAATAAATCTCATTATTAAATTAAATGAGATATAATAAAACTTATTAATTTAATAATTATTGGGGAGTTTAAGGAGCACTTAGAGTGACAATTGTCAAATATTCTTTGAATTAACTTGAACATCACATCTCAACTCAAAACCTTAAGACAATAGGTTTATAAGTCACATCTCTTATATATCCAACATTTACTTCATTCCTAATTAATGTGAGACTTATTTTAACCACTCACATTTGAATTTTCAACAATAATAAATAATAAACTTTTGTATGATGAAAGATTGGACAAAACTTTATCATAATCATTTTAATTTTGTTTCCACTATTATCATTTATTATTACTGCTATGTTACATTTGTATGGCATAACATTCACGTTCTCTTTAGCAATTGAAAATTGTTTTCTTTTTTTAATTTTTAATTTTATCATGTATTGCGAATGTAGTTTGTCGATCTTATTTTAATTTTTTTTATACGAGAGACTAATTTCTTGAAATATTTTAAATCGAACGTCAAAAATTAATTTAAAGATAAAGATTTACATCTCTTACTAATAAATAGTATTATTGTGTTTAAGACGGTCAAAAATAAAAAAATTTATTTATAAAAAAATATTATGACCTTTAAAATATAATTATTATTTAAATTATTTCTATACACTTATTTAAGATATTTGTCTTTTTAATATTATCGGTATATATTTAATGACTCATAGATTTTAATAAGAGCATATATATATATATATATAAATAATAAAAAAGTTAAAACAACTAATAAGTATGTTGATTTTGATATTTAAAACCTATAATATTTGATTTGTTGTTGATATAATTTATTTTGGGCCGTTGATATAATTATACATTGATATAGAATGTTGTCTGTCTGATTGCATTGTGGTGTGAGTGAGATCGCACATACAACAAATGATTACTGATGCTTGAAGCACATTCAAGAAGTAGGTCATGCAGACAAACTTCAAATGGAGTCACACTTTGAATGAATCCGATATAATCTAAATGAAATAGATGCAAAGATTGTGCAAGTACTCCTTCGACATTAATTATAAGTGAAAAAAAATGCAATTAGTCCAAATTTTGATTAAATAGATATAATTCGGAGAAGATCAAATCATTCTATAAATGATATATATTACTCCATACATTATTCGTTGAAACTCGAAGAATATTAAAATTTTATTCGATTTTAATGTCGTTCTTTATCTTTTAATTAATATTCAATTAAACTCTTTTATTTTATTTTTAAGATTTATTTTAGTCATTTTTTGATTAAAGTTACTCAATTTTTTTACAATACATTAAAAATAAAATAGAAAAGATGTTAACTTAACAATAGTTGCTCCAGGTATCATAATTACCATATCAATTGATATCTAAAATCACTAAATTGCCTTTATATTATTATTCCATTTCAGAATTTATTGAAGAACACATCAGTATAAAGACACGTTTTGAGATTTTAGATGTAAGTTGAGATAATAATTATTCAAACTCTAACGATGATTGTTTAGTCAGTATTTTTATTTTATTTTATATTAAATGTATTGTGAGAAAATAACTAAAGATTAAATACTTAAAAAAATTTAAATGACTAAAATAAATCTTGACAAAATTAAAAAATTCAAATAACTATTAAGTAAATAGAAAAGAAAAGACGACAAAAAATGAGTTATCAATTATTCGCTTTAAGAAAAAAAAAAAAACGGAAAGAGAAGACAACAAATGGGGCCTCAAAATGGACCAGGATTGTCTAGAAATAAATGAATCTTGACAACAAAAATGTTAGTTTGCCTAATGTTATGTTTGGTATCACCAAGAAGCTATAGTTTATTGATCTACTTTATATTTGTTTGTTTATATTTAGAGGTGTTGGACAAATAAGTTTATTCTACTAGTTCATAATTTCCATTGAGATGCTATTTGAAGTAGTATTGACTATAACAGTTTCTTAAAATTTTCTTTCAATTTATTTTTACTATTTTAATTTTATTACTTCTTTATTATTTTTTTTAAAATTAAATAAAAATAAAATTATTTGATACCTATTGACTCAAGAACAAGTTTAAAAATAATTATTTTACAAAAACAAGTTTAAAAATATTTGTTTAAAATACTAAATCAACAAAACAAAAATATACTAAGATGTTAAATTTTTGAATATTTGTTCTATTTAAATTATTTTAAAATTTAACTGACAAATATCAATATTAAGTTAAATATTATGTCTCATATTTGAATCTAATACTTTACAGTTATGTAAAAATTTATTTACTATTTCAATTAAAAAAAGATTGTCATCTTTAAGTTATATATGCACGGCAATAAATCAACAAATTTTTGTTATTTTTAACAATTAGATATGTTCCTCATGTGAACTTTTAATTATTTATTTCATACTAATTTTTTTTCATGCAATAAATAGTACTAAAAATGCTATTATTAACAAAATAATAATCAATGTAATATTGAAATTTGAAAAACGACAAAAAAAAAACTCTTTTAATATTATGCTACAATTAAAAAAAAAGAGAAAGAAAATGTAGAGAGTTAAATTAATAAATAGGTATGGGACCCATGATTAAAATGGGTGTTGAAGGTAGTGGATATAGTGGGGTGAGTATAATTAAAGGAGTAATAAGGAGGGATAGTACTGTTACTATTAATTTGAACTATGGCTTTTGGTTTAGTTAAAAAAGAAAGTAAAAAAAAGAAAAAGAAAAAAGAATAAATGAAGAATAGTCAACCTTGTTCCATTCCAAGTTCCAACACTGAGAACACAAGCAACAAGGAGAAGCTGTCCGAACGATCTGCAAGAATGTGAAAAGCTATTTGAGAGAGATAATCACTTTTTTTAAATAGATAAATCAATTTTGTTTCTCTCTCTCATAAACAAACTTAATTCCTCTTCCCTCTTCGCCGCCGGCAACCGGACTTCACTATTTTCCGCCCAAACTTGCCTCCGTCATCGGAATTCACTCGATTACGATTCTTCCATTTAATCATCTATCAGCCGATAGATGAATCGCTGACATTCAGTTACAGATTCTACGCACACCAAAGCAATGGCGACGCTGGAAAAAGAAGCCGTCACCGCCACCGCCACCGCTGCCGTCGCTGCAGCTCCCGAAGGTGGAGTTTCTCATTTCCACAACTTTTGATTCTTGTTCCTAAACGATACATTCAACCGTCGTTTTGTTTCTATTTATAGTTTTATCATTTATGTGTATTGTTGCTTTGATTTTCTCAAATAATTAATTAATTAATTAATTAATTATTAATAATAATAATAATAATGGTTTAGTAGGAGAAGAGAAGAACGGCATAAACCAGGAGCTATGGCAAGCTTGTGCTGGTCCTCTTGTTAATCTACCTTTAGCTGGAACTCATGTTGTTTACTTTCCTCAAGGCCACAGTGAACAGGTCAACCTCGTTTCACTCACTTAATGTGTTCTTCTCATATGAGACTTATTTATTATGACTTATGAGTATTAATTAACCTTGTCTAGTGTTTTTGTAATTTTCACTTGTGACCCCTTTCTATCAATTAATGCTGTTATTGAAATTTTGATCATCTACTTATAATTCACCTTATCAGTTTCTCTGATATAACAACAACTATAATCGATGACAGAAGAGCTTGAATAAAGCATAGTACTATGAATCTGTTTGGATTTACTTATTTGAACTTATCTTCGGGAAGAGCTTATGAAAACAACTTATGATATGTTTATAAACTGTTTTGAAAACAGTTTGACTTTATTTTGACTTTTGTTATAGAAATAATTTAGTCATGAACACTTATATGATAGATGCTTATGCTATAAACGCTTTGTTAAGTTGTTTATCCAAACAGGGCATATGATAATTATAATAATCTGTAGCTTACATTTGTTTTGTTTCAGGTTGCAGCATCTTTGAAGAAAGATGGCGATGCCCAAATACCAAACTATTCCAATCTTCCCTCTAATTTACCGTGTCTCCTTCACAGTCTCACCTTGCATGTATGCTGGATTTTATTTTTTCATTAATTGTCTGTCTCAGAAGAGTTTTATGTGTTCTAATTTTCTCTCTGCTTGTTGTGGTTGTTTTTCCAGGCAGATCTAGAAACAGATGAAGTATACACCCGGATGACACTTCAGCCAGTGGCTTCTGTAAGCAACATTTGCAATGTTACTATACTTTTAAGATTAAATGCGTTGTCCTATTTATTTGCAATGATAAAGGCTTGAACAAATTCTTCTTAGTTCCTATAAATTATGAAAGTTTCCAAATTCACCTGATTTGTTGACATTATGTATGTGCAGTTTGACATGGATGCCTTGTTAAGATCAGATATTTCTCTCAAATCGAACAAGCCACAGCCCGAGTTTTTCTGTAAACAACTGACAGCGAGTGATACGAGTACTCATGGAGGTTTCTCTGTACCCCGCCGTGCTGCAGAGAAGATTTTCCCTCCTCTTGTATGCTATTTTTTTTTTCTTTTCCGAATTTCTCAAATATAACTTCAGAGTTTAATCTGGTTACTGTTTCTATATAGGATTTCTCAGTGCAACCTCCTGCTCAAGAACTTGTGGCAAGGGATTTGCATGGTAATGTTTGGAAGTTCCGCCATATATATCGTGGTACGTTTACATATATCTAGCTATAAGTTGGAATTGTTGTACTACCAGAAATCTATCAAATCTGTAATGTTCTGTTGACATTTTGTTAAGCACCCTTCTGAAAATATTTTTCCTATCCATGATCTTCCTAACCAGGACAACCGAAACGTCACTTGCTTACAACTGGATGGAGTCTATTTATCAGTGGAAAGAAGCTTTTAGCTGGAGACTCTGTTTTATTTATACGGTAAGAGTAGTAAATAATTAATACCTTTTCTTCTTCTTCTTCTGTTGTTGTTTGTGGTTTACAAAGTTATATTTCAATATGTTGGTGCTCCGCAAACAAACTTTACCATTTTGGCTCAACTTACAATTTTACTAGATTTCCTGATTTTGATTGCTTCTTGGCAGAGATGAAAAGCAGCAGTTGCTTTTGGGTATCAGACGAGCAAACAGGCAACCCACCCATTTATCATCCTCTGTACTATCAAGTGATAGTATGCACATTGGAATTTTGGCTGCAGCAGCTCATGCTGCCGCAAACAGTAGCCCCTTCACCGTGTTTTATAATCCTAGGTCAATATCTGTCACCAACTTTATTCTGACAGTATTAATGCATAATTTCTTTGACCACCAATTCTCTTTGCCATATGGACTTGTATTCTCAGTTCTAAAGTTTTTAAGCTTACATTATTCCTTTACATGCAATGCAGGGCCAGTCCTTCAGAATTTGTTATTCCATTGGCTAAGTACTACAGGGCAGTATACAGCCACCAAATATCACCTGGCATGCGCTTTCGAATGATGTTCGAAACAGAAGACTCGGGAACAAGAAGGTGCTTCACTTTCTGACCATGTATCATAAGAGTCATTTTGTGAAAAATACTTGGTTGAAAATTAATCTTTGAAGAAAAAAACTTGGGTCGTTGAATATTATAACTGGAGGATGCAAATAGCTTAGCCTACAAGTTAGTTGTTGACTGAAACAATACTTCACTTCTCTATTTAGTTTACTCCGAAATAACATTTTACATAGTAATATTATTGTGATAGGAGATGATTGTCTGGGAATTTATATTTAACATGGAAATAATTTTGATAAGGAATATTACATATTACATTCATTTTATTGCAGATATATGGGTACAGTTATAGGTGTCAGTGATCTAGATTCTGTGAGATGGAAAAATTCGCAGTGGCGTAATTTGCAGGTAAAGTTTGTGCCATGTTTTAGCAATTCATTGAGGTAAAACTTATCATCCATAAGTAGATGAACCCTGGATCACTTGTACTTTAGAAAGGAAGTTTCTTCAAGCAGTGTTTTAAGTTACACATTAATGTTCAGGTTGGTTGGGATGAATCTGCTGCTGGGGAAAGGCGAAGTCGGGTCTCAATATGGGAAATTGAACCTGCGACTGCCCCATTTTTCATATGTCCGCCTCCATTCTTCAGATCCAAGAGACCAAGACAACCCGGAATGCTTGGTAAATAATTTTTTAATGCACACTTTTTAGTTGCAAAATGAAGTATATTGGACTTCTCTTTGTCGAAACTTCTGTTTAATTCTTTCATTGTTGACCTTTGTACTTGTTTTGTCTAAACTTCTGTTATTTATTTTATTTACTCATTTGTTTATGATGTTTTTGTATTTTGTTTTTAAATTTTTGCAGACGATGAGCTGTTTGATTTCAGTAACGTTTTCAAGAGTACAATGCCTTGGCTTGGTGATGATATGAGTATAAAGGATCCCCAGGGTTTCCATGGCTTGAGCTTAGCTCAATGGATGAACATACAACAAAATCCTGCTCGGTCTAGTTCATTGCAACCAAATCATGTGTCTTCCATTTCTGGATCAGTTCTACAAAATCTTCCCGGCGCTGATATTGCCCATCAATTGGGATTTTCTAATCAACAAATCTCTCAGTCAAACAATGTCAATGCTCCAGGTATACATCAGAATTCCCAACAACTTGATCACCTTCAGAAGATGCCATTCACATCTAGCGGATTGGGAACAGTCATGCAGCCAGAGCAACAGTTGTGTAATGTTTCTCAATATTCTAGGCAGAACATGGCAAATCAAACTCTACCACAGAGTCAAGTTCAGACCCAACTTCTTAATCCCCAGAGTATTGTCCAAACGAACAATATTCTTCAACCGCAACAACCATCCATTCAAAACCATCAACTCCATAGAAGTCTCTCTCAGAACCCTCCACAGCAGCTTCAACAAACTATAATGAGTCAGAACCAACAGCAAAATATGATTCAACACACTATACCTGATCATATTAATCAACAGTTTCATATATCTGACAACCAGGTTCGGCTTCAGTTGTTACAGAAGCTTCAACAGCAACAACAAACATTCTTGGCCCAACAATCTGCATTGCAGCAGCCTGCTCAACTTATTCAAAACCAAGACCAGCAGCGGCAACTTTTAGATGCAACACAGAACTCTAGGACCGTAACTCGCAGTCAAGTGTTGGAAATTCCTCCTGCACTTCAAAACTCACTACCTGAGGCTTCTATGATCCACCAGATGACAACTCCTAGTAGCCAGAACAATATTCAGTTCTCTCATCCATCCCAGCAACCAAAGCTTCAATATCAACAACAGCAAACGCAATCCGGGTTGCTGTCTAAAATGTCTAGTCGTGTTGGACTTCCTCCTGCAACTACAATTAATCAGTTATCTGCTAATGGTTGCAGTATACGGACTGTAGCAACTGCAACAGCGCCATCAGTAATTACTGATGATGTTCCATCTTGTTCCACTTCGCCTTCCACAAATAACTGTGCCAGTGCACTTCCTCCTGTGACAACGACCCAGATCCTTAGGAGTACAATAGGGGATGACATGGCTCAGTCTGCTGTAACGGTATTGAGTCAAAATGCCTTAGAAACCATGTCATCTAATGCAAACGTGGTGAAATATGTACAGCCAAAGTATGAAGTTAAGCCTTCTTTAAACATGTCTGAAAATCGCAATCAAGGGAGTTTTTATCCACAGGCGTGCTTGAATGGTGGTGCTGTGCAGACTGATTGTTTGGATACATCATCTTCTACAGCATCAGTTTGCCTTTCTCAGAGCGATACACACTTTCATCAGAATGACAACCAGTTACCTTACAATCCACAGTCGATGTTTTGTAAGGACAACATTCAAAACGTGGAAGTTCAGGCTGATGGTAGGTGCAATGTTGCATATGGCAACAGCATGAATGAGCAAATGAGAATGCCACTGAATTTAGATTCTCCAGTAACCAAAGGAACAACAAGGTCGGGCAAGGATTTGTCAAATAATTTCTCTTCAGGAGGCTTGCTTGGGGGCTATGAAAATAACAGTGGTGCTCAGCCAGAACTTTCATCTTCCATGGTTTCGCATTCATTTGAACTCCCTGATATGACCTTTAATTCAATTGATTCCACTGTAAATGATAGTAGCTTCTTGAATACGGGTCCATGGGCTCCACCGCCACAGCCACATCAGTTTCAACGGATGAGAACATATACCAAGGTTTAGTATTGTTGTTAATTCTGTTGTTTTAATAACAATCATGTCTCAGTGATGAAAATGCTATTCTTGACTAGTTTATGTCTTGATTAGTATTTGTCTGTTCATAGTTATTTTGTTGTTTTAAGTTAGCCTTGTCTTTTTTAGGTATATAAACGTGGAGCTGTGGGGAGGTCCATAGACATAACAAGATATTCAGGATACGAGGAGCTTAAACATGATCTGGCTCGTAGGTTTGGTATTGAGGGACAACTGGAGGATCGACAAAGGATAGGATGGAAACTTGTTTATGTAGATCATGAAAATGATGTTCTGCTAGTAGGAGATGACCCTTGGGAGTAAGTCTTACTGCTTCTTTTCTCATCAGATTTACCTTTTGTTCATGTGCAAACTCCTCACTCACATGTACTCCATCCATTCCTTTTTAGTTTTTGTTTTAAGATTATTTACACATATCAAAAGAATCAATAAATTTTGACTTTTGATAAAATTATTTGTCTTCTTCCTATAATATCATTAACTATTTATTATCTTGTTCCACTTATAGTTGAAGATATTATTGACAAAACAATAGTTAATATTGCATTGAACTTTAAAAACGACAAATAAATAAGAACAAAATTCTTCTGCAAAAACGACAATTAAAAATGAGTGGAGGGAGTAAGACTACATTTCTGAACTCAAAAATATTTTGTCTCCTTAGTGGCCTACCTGATGGATAATTTCCAGAGTTGATGTATCTCCCCTTTCCTTAGGAAAAAAGACAAATTAAGTTTTATTCTTCAAGTTGGTCGACTTGGTGGTTGGAGCAGAAGAATTACGGAGTGGAGTGATAAGGAAGTCAATGGTTTGGTTCCCACCTCGGCATAATACTAACAATACTAACATAACACTACTAACATAGGCCGTTTCAAAAGTAAAGTTGGTCGGCTTGAATTTTCCCATTCGTCTGCTTCTGCATTATCTCTGATTTCACTGTGAGCCACATGATTAGGATGACTAACAGTACAACCACATGATTAGGATGACTAACAGTTCAACTTTCAGTACCTCGCTAGTTATTGCATTATTGTGAGCATAAAGATTATGAAAATTAGGAGGAACATTTTATTGGAGGTTTTGTATGATGTAAAGTATGAAGCATAAAATATCTAGATAGTTGGCATCATGTACAAGTGTGATTCTTGAATTTGTAGTACGCAGTGGCTGCCTATGTTAGAATCAGACTAAATTTGAAAACCCTATTCTTCTTTTTTTGATTAGTTAATTTGCTGTGTTGATTGTTTCTTATGGATATTTCAGGGAATTTGTTATTTGTGTCCGCTGTATTAAAATACTTTCTCCTCAAGAAGTTCAACAGATGAGCATAGATGGAGATTTTGGAAACGGTGGCCTTCCAAAACAAGCTGGTAGCAGCTCAGATGGTGGTAACACTTAAAAATGGAGTCCAGGAATTCGCTAACTATTCTTCTGTGTTGGTAACTTAATTTATTCTTAGGAGACAGATTATTATTGTTGCCCCAAATGTATTTATGAGGATGCCTTTGTGGGGGTTCTTTGGACATTTATATCCTGCTTCTGCACTGTTTGAAGTAATCTTTTGCAGTTAAAAGGAAATATTCTAGTTGGCGAATTTGAAGAGCCAAAACAAATGGTGAAATTTGATGTCTTGCAACTTCCATGAAGGTGTTATAACATGATAATGAATCAAATACTTGGTGGTGCTCACGCATATCAGAAGCTAGATGTTTCTTAGCCATGCATATAATGTGTTGTAAAGTTAGAACAAAATTTCTGTTGGTATAGTTGAAATATTACAGCATAGTTCAGTGTATCTGCCTTTGAGAGGAATTCATGTGACATTTGAATTGAAAGGTGGGCCTTTTGGTTGCGCCTTTTGTGAACATCATCAGACAGCTAGATTATGACCGTTGAAAAAAAATTCGTTTTCCACTAGCACTAATGCTATAAGTTATGTGTGGTCAAATAGATATTAAAACATCAACTATATAATGATGGATTTATTTTTTTTATGGTAAAATATTCAGGTGAGTTGGGTTCGTAGCTAAACCTATGAAAAAGTTTCAGGGCTCCAAGAACACTTATTGAAGTATTGATTTTTTTTATTACATTCATCTCTAAATGTAAGACCCTCTTGAGGATTATACGCTCACATATATTTTTTGCATCTAAGTTTATTGAGACACAATGCCATAATTCCAATTAGGGGTGAGAATAGATTATATCGTTCGATAGAAGTCTATTATCTGACTTATTAAAAGTCTAGCTCGACTTGATGCATTTAGTAAAAAAGTTAAACTCAATTTTTTAAAAAAACTTATTTATTTAAATATGTCACTCTTTAAAAAATCTATTAGGCTTCAAATATTTAGTTTTAGTTATCAGAGACCAAACGGGGACTATAATTTTAGGGAGGAGTCTTCAGTTCACCATACTTGTTCATTCTCTCTGCGGAAGAACTATCAACACGTATTTAACAAGTAGAGGATCATGGAACAAACATACGTAAGAACGGTGCGAACACTAAAGGCATCAATTGGTTATCATGGAACAAACTCTTTATTTCCAAGAATGATGGCATAAGGAGCTTTAAACAACTCAAAACTCTTAATATGACTATGTTTGGTAAACAAGGTTGACACGCCTTATGTCCAATCCGAACAACTTGATCACTTATCTAATATTATAAGTGTGCTTTCTTTCATTCACTAAGAAACTTGATAATTTAATAGCTATTTCATTTCAATGATGTATATGATAGTGACATTTAATGAGCCTTAAAAAGAATAAATGCATAAAGATAACATCAAAATAGGCATTTTAATAGGTTAATACATTATACTAAACTTTTAAAAAGGTTAGACCAAAATTTAAAATTAAGCATTTGACAAGTAATATGTCAAACTCATGCTTTAATTTTTTTTAAAGTAGGTCTAGTCTATTTAAGTAAAATATAGCTTGATATGAGATACTCCCGATATCAAATTTTACATCTAAGATGATCAAAGCACAATATAACCATCCTTTTAATTTATCAAATTTAGAAAAGTCTATTAAGCTCAAACTCTAAGACCATTCGTGCTCAAATATCAAATTTTGCATCCCAGACACAATAGCATCATCTCAAATTATTGAATTTAGGATGATATGTTCATATATAAATTTTGCATTCAAATTTTTATTAAGGCACAATATCCATCATTCCAATATCAAATTCCACTTTTAAGTTTATCAAAGCACAATATCATCATCATCTCAATTTATCAAATTTAGCATAGTTTGCAAGGCTCAATTATTGAGGTCATCAAAGCATAATACCATCAGTTCAATAAATCGATTTAGGATAATTTTTGCTCAAATATTAATTTTTGCATCCAATGTCATCAAGACACAATATTGTCATCCCAACTTGTCGAATTTAGGATTATATAGGTTGTCAAATTTGCGTCCAAGGTCATTGAGACACAATATTTATGTCATCTAAGTCAAACTTGCTATTGCCGTTCTCTTAAGGGTCATCATAACATGCATATCATTTCAAGTTATGAATAAATACACAGTGAAGTTGTATTTAGACCATCAATTTACATCCATGCGATCCCATTTCATATTAATATAAAATTCATATTCCAAGCCACATTTTGAGAACATACTATACCAATTTCATACAAATAAGAAATTCATATTGCAAGCCATATTTTGGGTCAAGAATCCAATCTTGTGATTAAATTTCAGGTTATCTAATCATACTATCCCAATTTCATATGAACACACTATACCAATTTCATATGAATAAGAAATTCATATTGCAAACCATATTTTGGGGTCAAGAATCCAATCTTGTGATTAAATTTTGGGTCATCCGATCATACTATCCAAATTTCATATGAATTCAAAATTTCTATTCATATGACAAGACACATTTGGGGTCAAGATTCCATTTCATTATTAAATGTAGGGTCTTCCAAAAATACTATCTCAATTTCATGTGAATAAAAATTCATAACGTAAGTCACATTTTGAGTCAAGTATCTCTCGATTAAATTTAGGGTCATTAAATTATATCTTACAAAAAAATTCATAATGTGATTCAATACTATCTCTCGATTAAATTTAGGGTCATTAAAATACTATCCCAATTTCATGTGGAAAAAAAATCCATATTTCAAGCCATATTTTGGACTAAGAGTCCAATCTCGTGATTAAATTTCGGGTCATCTAATCATACTATCTCAATTTCATATAAATAAAAAATTCATATTGCAAGGTACTTTTAGGGTCAAGAATCCATTTCATGATTAAATTTAGGGTCATCTAAAAATATCATCTCAATTTCTTACAAATAAAAAATTTATATGTCCATATATTAATGAGAAATGTTAGGATTACACCATCTACCACACTGAGGGATGAGAATAGGTCAGACCGTCCGACAGAGGCCTACAACCTAGCCTACGTCAAGTCTAGGCCAAACTTTTTTCTTAAACAGATAAGGCTAAGGCTTCTAAAAAAAACCTATTTAGTTAAAAAGGTCAGACTACACGCCATATAATAAGCCTTTTAGACCTATTTAAATAAATATAAATAATATTTTTTTACTACTATAATTATTATATTAAATTTTTGATCTTTTTGTTATATATTTAACTTTTAGTAATTTACACATATTAACCTCATTTAGTTTTTGACATATTTAAATGTATCATTATAAGATATAATTTAAGTAGGATGTATATAAAGTCATATTCTTTAAAATGTGATATTTAATATCAAAATATAACTTAGTTTCATTGACATATTAACTCGTTAATCTATTTAAAGATATGTTTGATTACTTATTCAAAAATGTTAAAATAAAATAGGCTTGTAAGTAGGCTAACAGACCATACTGAGCTTCTATCAAGACAAGACTCATGCCTAAAAAGTAAACATATGATAGGCCACAGACCAGACTTAGGCATTGAATTTTTTGATATGTTAGGTTCAGGCATAGCAAAGCCTAACTCGGTCCAACCTATTTTCATCCATAACTAGACTCTTTTAGACACACCGGTGAAGCCATATCGTCACAATCTAATCTCTTTCTTGCGACATTTGATTTGTCCCACCCCTAACCATCACGGTTTCTATCGCGATATTTAGGACTTGTTCGATTCTCCTCTCAAAAACTCTATTTAGTTTTTTAAAATTTAAAAACTAAAAAATTTGTTTGGATTACTTATTTTTAAAAACTATTTTGTAAAACTATTTTTAATATGATACTTTTTAAAACTAAAAAAGCAAAACAGTAAAATTGTGTTTTATTTCTCAATTTTCAATTTTTTTAATTCTCTAGTCAAAAACTATTTTAAAAATTTAGATTACTAAATAAGTTTTTTCTTTTTCTCATCTCTAAAACTGTTTTTAAAAACAAGTATTTCAAACAAATTTTTTCTTTAATTTTATTATTTTAAACAATTTTTAAAATTAAATTTATAAAATATTTTTTAAAAACTAAAATGTAAAAATGTTTAAAACATACTCTCAATGTCGGTTTCTATCTTTGTCGCGGTGGCATTAAAGGCATTATCTCCTCCAACGGTATATAAAGGCATTATCTCCTGTGCGAAGAGCATCTTAAGTAGAAAAATCACAGTAAAAACAAAAATAACAAAAAATGTTGTGCAAAGAGCATCTTCAATAAAAAAAATCACAGTAAAAACGACAAAAATGTTGTGGTAGAAACCTTTTTAGAGAGTGAAAGTAGCGCTCCTTTGTCCTTTGATAGAAGAAATTCAAAACTTGTAGAATATGAAGAGACAATTTTTGTAAGAAGTGGAATATCGAATATGAAAAATTAAAATACAAATAATAATAAAAAATAAAATAAATAGTTATACTCTAATTAGATGTTAGAATAGGTAGGCCTTCCGATAAAGACTTACGGCTTAGTCTATTTCAGATTCAGATCACATTAAACTTTTCTTTTAAACAAAACCAAAACTTTTAAAAAGTCTATTTAGTTAAAAACGTTAGACTAACTCATTAATCTATTTAAAATATGTTTGATTACTTATTTAAAAGTGTTAAAATGAAATAGGTTTTTAAGTAAGTTAACACTTCTATCAAAAAAACTAAATTCAAACTTAAAAACAGACTACATATCAGATTTAGATTTTGAATTTTTTGACAAGTGAGGCTCGAGTCTAACAAAGTCTTAGTCTATTCTCACCCCTAACTCTAATAAAGAGAGAATCGATAACCAAGTAGGAGAATTAAAAAATAAGATGGCATGGCTTCACTTATTTATGTGTATTCGAGGGTGTGACTCTAACACTTCTCTGTATTAATACTCTATCCGTTATAAAATAATTGTGACATTTGTAAAATATATTTGTTCTAAAATAATAAAAGTTTGGTCAACGGCAACAATAATATTGGAAAAATAATAAAAATTGATGAACTACAACGATAATTTTGAGACTGGTGGAGTATATTAATACTGCTAGAGTCAACAAAAGTTGGATAAGAGGCTGTGTAGCAATAATAAAAATGAAACGAACAAAGAATAACAAAAGTGGTGTTTGTTCGATAAAAAGAAAAAGAAAGAAAAAAAGCAAAAAAGAATTGGTTGTGACGCATCTTCATAAGGCTATGCAGCGGGGAGGATCTTGTATCTTTGACTTATTGGGCTAAGGCCACATAAGAGGTTTTGTCGGGCCAATGTCTAATCTAGAACAATTTTTATTGGATTTGTCTATATGAAATGTGGTCAATTTGTTGCAACCAAGTTAAGTTAATTTATGCTAAGAGTTTTGATGTTAACAAAAAAAATTTATGAGGACAATATATTTGATTTTACAAAGCATGAAAGAAGAGTTATAATTGAAGAAAATATAAAATAAGATTTGATTTAAATTTATAATTGAATAAAATCTAATATAAAATTTGATTCATATTTATAATTGAAGAAAATCTTTGACCAAGTTGAAAAGAAGATATGATGAAAATTGAAAGAATATTTGATCAAAATTTATCTACAACAAAATACGAACATGATCAATCTAGAAGAATTGTTCGGGATTCATAAATAAAAAATTGGCTAAAGCACATATTTTAAAAAAACATTTTGTTCAAAATTATTTTTGAATAAGATCAGGAACAAGCTAGAAATGAAGATACAATTCAGAACTAAACAATGATTAAATTAAAGCCCTAATTTTATCTATATATAGATACTTGTTATTTTTTAGTTTTGAAAAAACTGTTTAAAAATCAATTTATGTCATCGAAAATATTATTGGACTGAGTCGCAGACTAGGTCGCTCTCTTTAAGATGTTTTGCGGCACTGCTCAAATTGTGCAAGACATACTATCAACCACAAAATCTCCAATATAAAACAACTCAAATATACTGTATCGGAGTTCCACTGCACCGTAGAAAACCGTTCTAGAATTACACCCTCAATATGACAGTTAAATGGTTGTCACTCGTAATATGGTACTACGACTATTCGAAAAAGAGAGAAGAAGAAGAAGAAACAAAAAAAAGAGGGAGAAACAAAGAAAAGCCTCAGATTTTGGAGAGCTTTTGATGTGTTTTTCCAACTGAGCAGAACCCTCTATTTATAGAGGAAATTTGCAACTGGATGAGAGAAAAACGTGCGATCCATCAATACAGATCCCCAAAAACGTGTGCTTCAATCTTTCCTAGGTTTTTTTACCAAGCACCAAACGGATGCGCGATACCACAAAAAACGAGAAATCCGCTAGAGTTTGACCAAAAAATTATTGCACGAAATCGGGGGGAAGGAACTAACCATATCAAATGTTCAGTATTGATCAGTGGAAGACAGACGTGTACAACGTATCAATGAAAGAAAAACGCAAGCATTCTTTTAAATTTAAATAAATAATTTATTAATTTTCCATGTTCTAAAAAATAATACACCATTTAGCCCAAGCTCAGGTCCGACTGAGCTGAGCCGAAACAAACATCAGTAGCAGTGCGCACGTGTGTGGTGGTCTATTTGCATTCGTTCTCACCTCTTTACAAAAGTGGGAAACCGTTGGAGTGTGGTTCCATGCCTCCACCTTATAAACACTACTAGTTGAAGTAGCAATATCGATTTACAAGGAATGGGAGTTTGAATTGTAAATTCGCCCTTTTAAAATTTCCGTTAAAAACTTAAGAAAATAACTCAAGATTGATCTTGGTTGTGAAAACAGAAAACAGATAATGTTCTTGGTTAGTTGAAATCAACAGTTCAGTTTATCTATCTAACTTGATAATTAACAGACTGAAAGTAAATAGGGATAAAGGAAGAGATATCACATACATATATATCATGGTTCACCCAACCCGGGCTACGTCCAGTCCTCACCATTGTGAGATTTTCCACTAAGTGTTTAAAACAAGAACCTTCTTGGTTTTACAGCACCTAGCTTAGATCAACCTTGATCTTTGTTTACAGAACTTAATCTAATTCCACCCAGAAAAAGATTAATCAAATCACCTATCAACCTTGATAGGATTTCTTACAATCTACCCCAAACTATACTTAACTCTTATAGTTTGAGTTTTACAATAATGAAGAGATTGTTTTGTTAGAATCTGAGATGTCTCAACTCTTGTTTGAGATTCAATTCTTTACAAAGAATTCAGTATAAATGTATCAGAGTAAAACGAATTTAATCAAACTGATTCTTGTAAGTGATTGAAGATTTTCAAGTATTTAGATGTATGTGAGTGATGTTTTTCTCTGTACTTGAAGCTGTATTTCTTCCTGAGCTTTTGCCTTCCTTTTATAGGCGTGAAAGCATTTAAAAATAGAGCCGTTGGTAGTGCTCTTGTCAGGCTTGACCCAAGACATTATTTCTGAATAAAAATAATCAAACTTTTGACTATTTTTATTTTCTGTTCAGACTGGGCTGTGTGTTGCGTTTTGGATCAAATTTTCTTTAGTGATTACTGATCCTTTAATACTTCTGATAAGTGATAATATTATAGGCTTGAACTGGAGCTTTTGAATCACTTAAAACAGATTAAAAACGATCACAGAGCTTGTTGCAGAAAAACTGTAGTTGCTGGAGATTGATGATCAATCTGGAGCTTTAGCTTTTGGGTTTCCTGAAGATTGATAATCAATCTGGACTGATTTCTAAACATACTGGAAACTAACTTGACTGCAAGATTGTTTCAACAATCTTGACAATCATTTCCAGAACTGTCTGGACAGACTTGTTTGAGAGTGTTTTTCTTTTTTAATTTGAATGTCGTCTTTGATTTGAATAGATCCTATGTGTTCTCTGCCATGTAGTCATCATATCCATGTAACTTCCAGAGTCAATAACTTCAATTAAGTGATGGAGAAAGATTGGTCTTTATGCTGTCACAGCCTGGCGAGCTTTCTCCGTTTTCCAGAATATGTCAAGAATGTTCTCTGCCTTTGTTTATGCTGTTTGCTTTGATTCTTTTGAAACCTGTCTTTGAATTAACACACTCAAAAGCACAGGTTAATTTAACAATACATTTAGAATCATAATTAACAATCTTTAAAGCTTCATATCTCATGATGATGTACTGGAAATCCGTTTAAGATAAACATGATTTTTCCTTGCATAAAAATCAGGTTCAAACAGTCTTGATGAAGTGAACAGAATCCTGGAGATTGTTTATCAATATGGAGACTGATGATATGATGTTAAACATACTAGAGATTAATGTTAACATGTTGGAGATGGATTGTTAACATGCTGGACATTGATGATTATTTATGGAGACTAATGATCATTCCTAAAGACTGATGATCATTCTTGATAGAAGATCATTCTGGACATTCTGATATTCAAGAACAGACTTGGTTCTTCATCTGAATGTATTTTCTGGAGATATCCTCTGATATCGTGTTCTGGAGATATCCTCTAGTATCCTATGGTATTCTCTGGGTTGAGGTATCCTCTGATATCCTCTGGTTGAGGTATCCTCTGATATCCTCTGGTTGAGGTATCCTCTAATATCCTCTGATATCCTCTGGTTAAGATATCCTATGATATCCTCTGGTTGAGGTATCCTCTGATATCCTCTAGTTGAGGTATCCTCTGATATCCTCTGGTTGAGATATCCTCTGATATCCTCTGGTTGAGGTATCCACTGATGGCAGCTTGGTGAGCTATCCTCTGATGGCAACTTGGTGATGTATCCTCTGATGGCAGCTTCGTGAGGTATCCTCTGATGTCAGCTTGGTGAGGTATCCTCTGATGGCAACTTGGTGAGGTATCCTCTGGTGACGTCTTCTTGAGGTATCCTCTAGTGACGTTATCTTCTGGTGACGCATCATCCTCTGATGATGTCATCCTCTGGTAATGACTTCATCCTCTGGTGACAGCTTCTGGTATCCTTTGGAGGCATCTTCTGATATCCTCTGGAGGTATCTTTTAGTATCCTCTGGAGGTATCTTTTGGTGATGTTATCGGGTAACATCTTATGTTTTTCCAGATTGTGTCAAGAGTGTTCTTTATGCTGATTTCTTAGCTTTCCTTGAATCATTACCATGCTGTTAATTCTAGACATTCTGGAGACTGTTCAATCTTGTTTTGGCAGCTTGATTCATGGCCTTTTTCTTAGTGATTCGAATGGCTTCTTGTAATTGATCACATTTGTGCATGAATGGTTTCTTGCTTTGTTCACTTATGAATTCATGTTCCTTAAACAAAACTTAAGTGAAATCATTAGTAGACCACCATTCATAAAACTTAATCATTTAATTTAAAAGGTTTGTTGTCATTAAAACATATATCAAAAATGTTTTTTGCTCAACAATCTCTCCCTTTTTGATGATGACAAACCTTTTGAATAAATCATAAGTTTTATGGATGGATATAAATAAAATGCAAGAATGTTCTTAGATATGTAATTAAACTCCCCCTAAACACATGCAAGAGTTTAATTCTTATCATTCTAATTAAACTCCCCCTGAACATATGCAAAAGGTTAATTCTTAATATTCTTCATTAACTTCTATCATCCTATATCCATCATATATTTCTCTCCCCCTTTTGACATCTATCAAAAAGGTTGGGAAATAGACATAGAAGAAAAAACAAAATGGAGTAATAGCATGAGTGCACTACACATATAATTCATGTGGTTGACTGACATTCATATATCAAACTAGTCAAGTTTGCATTTAGCATTAAAGAACATAGCATGTATGATGATCATATCATTGTAGTCAATATTGCAATCAAGATATGGATAATGATAGCAACAATAATATGACATAATTGTATGCAAGCATTTTAACTCACTTTGAAAAATAGTCAAAAATATTTATTCTTCTCATTTTTTAGAAGGAAAACAATGAGTAGACTTCAGTTTTAAGAAGAATGATATTTTCTAAAAACTCTCCCTGAATATGATCAAGCTTATTGTTAGAAATAGATCCATTTATTCATTTTTAAAAACTAGAGAGAATAAGCGCATACAAGGAAGCGAAATAAGATGGATGTGATATAATTTCTCTCTTTACAAAACATTCTTATGCTAAAAATGTTTGTATTTTTCAAAAACTAATTTTTAAATGGATAATAAAAAATATGCCAAAGGATTTGCTCACATTAAAGAAATGTTTTTCACAAAGTTTTTTGCAAACACACAAATAAACAATAAGGCATATATTCAAGCATACTTTCAAATTCGTAAGAAGGTGAATGATTTTAATTCATTTAACATGATAATTTGAAAGATGTTATTGTGCAAAGTGTAAAAAAAAAGGTTTAATGAAGTATACTTGACAAAACAGCCCTTTGTCTAAGACACTAATTTATTTTACATGTCTTTATAACTAGAACAATAATTTTGAATGTCAAACTGGGTTTGCACACTTGTTTATCATAAAAAGTGTATGAACAAAGAGTGAAAACATGTTGAATTTAGAATAGAAAATAGGCATATGCACATACAAGTAATATAATCAATTTAAACTTTTAAAGTCATACTTGCATAAAAAATAACATGCATTTTTAATTTTAAGAACACCCAATCAATCACATGATATAAAAAATATTCATTTTTATCATGATGCAAATAGCATAAGAATTTTGGATTGAGTGTAGCTCCTTTAGTGGTCTAGTTCAACGATGAGAGATCTTTGAATATTTATGGAGCTTCTCTTCATTCTCTTTTATTCATCTTGATTGATGGTCAAAGTGGGACAATTTATCTTTTGTTGTTGAGAGAGTTCCTCCATTGCGACATTAATTCAAGATTGCTCTATTTTGGCTTCATTGATCGATTTTTGGCTATGTTTGAGAAATCGTAGCCACGTTGTTATCATATTTTTGTAATATCAATTGAAGTAGCCACGTTGAATGAAGAAGGGAGAATGTTTGTTGGAGGTGAAGAACGTTCGTGAGGGGCAGTTGTTGTGGTTGTACAAAATGGAGAACATTCTTGAGCAATAACAATGTTATTCTCAATATCTGAGATTTCTTTTTCACCTCCACCAACTTTGGGACCAGTAATAAATTCCTCCCAATTAGTTCTTCCAATACCTTGATCATGAGGAGATGCTTTTTGAAGGGTCAATAGTGAGATAGGTGTAGGAATGCAGAAAACAAATGGTTCAAACTCATTTAGAGGTTGTTGATGTTCTTCAACCATATCATCATAATTGGAAACATCAGTTTTGATTGGATGTTGCATATAAACTGTCAACATTCTGCTTTTGTGGAGAACATTCTGGTATGAACCCCTTTTCTTTTCCCCTTTTTTTTGCTTAAATTGATCATTCTTTTAGATTTTTCTTCATCTAGCTTGTTTCTGAATATCCATCTTGTTCCAATGATAGATTGATCTTGTGGATCTAGAACAAGAATCCAGATTTTTATCTTTGTCAAATTGTAGAAGTTCTTCCTTCATTACTTCAATCCAAGATTGATCAACTATGACTTCTTTAATTGATTTTGGTTCAATTTGGGAGATCATTGTCATATTATTGTTGACGACATATTTGAATGACATTCTTGTTCTAATACCATCAGTTGTATCTCTAAATGATTTATGTTTGAGCATGGTCTCCAATTGTTCTCCAGCTTTTTGGTGGAGAATGAAACGGAGATTGTTTATCAATCTCGGTTTCCTGCAGATTGTTCTGTTGTTGCAGGCCAGTTTGAACTTCTTCTTCCTCGTTTTTTATTTTTTACTCAAATTCAAATCATGAAACTCATCAAATAATATATGCATAATTTCATTTGGGCCTTGAGATTCTATAATATTTATAGAATGTAGAGCATTCAGAATATATACTTTGATGGCATTTTAAAACAAATTGCTCATACTTTCTTTATTATGTGAAAGATAATAATGACATTCAAAATATGATAAGTTTTGCTTTCTATTAAAAATGATATGAAGGCACGTCAAAGATATTTTCTACTAAAGCCAAGATTAAGAACATGATAAATAATTTTTGTGGTTTCTCTCCAAAATTATTTTTCACCACTTGATTTATTTAAAATTGTTCTATCCATTTCTTGTAACTTCATATTGTTTGAAAGTTCTTTGATAAACAAATCATGTGAAATATCATTTTTTATCAAAGAATTATTTGAAAAATAATATTTCAAATTTCCTTTGATCATTTCTAGAAATGACAGATTTTTTAAAAGACTTAAAAACATGATTTGGTTGGAAATTCATCTAAGTATAAAACATAAGAATTTTTCTTTAAAATGAAACATGAGGATGTTTGTTTTACTTTAGCCACGTGGGGTTTTAAAAAAATAACTTTAAAAGCAATTTTACAAAGTTATCTTTCACATATCAAACATCCTTAATCTATGCAAAATTATTTCAACAAATGATACATGTACCTTTGATTTGTTAATGTTTCCAAAGGTTATAGACGCTCCAAATTTTTGTAATGAGAGGCGGCACCATACTTTTCCATTCATGTGTATTGAGCAAATCTTGTTTATGTATCAATGTTCTTTCTTGATTGTTGGATGGTCTTCCTGCATCACAAGTTAGTAATGACTTTGGTACCCATATTTGTTTGGGTCCTTGATTGTTAGTATATCTTCTTTTAGAAGATTTTTTAAAACTTGATCTCTTTTTAAAATAGCAATTTGACTCGAAGTGGCCATTCTTGGAACAACGGGAACATTTTGTTGTTGGTCTTGAAGAAGGTTTAAAAATTTGAGTTGTAAAAGTCTTTGAAATTGATTTTGATGAAATTCCAGAACGTTCTCCTTTTTTCAAACTTTCTGGAGAAACTTCAGCTTTTGTTCCAGAACGTTCTCCGTTTTGAGAACAACCTGGAAAAGGTTCTCCTTTCTGCAGATTTTTCAAAACTGGTTCAACTTTATTTGCAGAACACTCTTTCCTTTTAAAAATCCTTTTGTTCTTGATTTTTTCATCTCTTTTTTTAAAATAACATACAAATTCCAGATGTCCAAATTTACTGCAATATGAACACTTGGTTTTGCATTTCTCCTCTTTTCTTTTAGGAACAAAAAGGTTTTCATAAATCTTTTCTTTTTGAGAAGTTTTGAAACATAAATCATCTTTGTCAAATATCCTTTCTTCTTTAGTTTCAGAACATTTTGAAAATGATTTTTTATGGTTATCTCATTGAGACTCTTTTGTTGCTCAATCGTTTTTAAATGAGTTTGCTGCAAACTTTGAATGACCTTTCTGAGTTCGTCATTCATAGCTTGGGCTTTCTCTTTTTCTTCTTTTTCTTTACGGAGTTGTTCTTTTAATAAATTATATTTTCGAGCAAGAAGATTTGAATCACATAAAAGATTATCAAATTCTTTTTCCATTTCTTCACATAAAGGACAAAGTTCAGAGATGGTTACCTCATTATTTTCTAAGTTTTCCTTTAAGCACATGTTGATTTCTGACATTACTTCTTCTTCCTGAATCTTTTCCTCTAACACTTGTTAGGTGCTTAATCTTTAGAGACCAAGCTCTGATGCCAATTGAAGTAGCAATATCAATTTACAAGGAAGGGGGGTTTGAATTGTAAATCCGTCCTTTTAAAATTTCTGTTAAAAACTTAAGAAAATAACTCAAGATTGATCTTGGTTGTGAAAACAGAAAACAGAGAACGTTCTTGGTTAGTTGAAATGAACAGTTCAGTTTATTTATCTAACTTGATAATTAACAGGCTGAAAGTAAATAAGGATAAAGGAAGAGATATCACACACAGATATATCCTGGTTCACCCAACCCAGGCTACGTCCAGTCCTCACCACTGTGAGATTTTCCAGTAAGTGTTTAAAACAAGAACCTTCTTGGTTTTACAGCACCTAGCTTAGATCAACCTTGATCTTTGTTTACAGAACTTAATCTAATTCCACCCAGAAAGAGATTAATCAAATCACCTATCAACCTTGATAGGATTTCTTACAATCTACCCCAAACTATACTTAACTCTTATAGTTTGAGTTTTACAATAATGAAGAGATTGTTTTGTTAGAATCTGAGATGTCTCAACTCTTGTTTGAGATTCGATTCTTTACAAAGAATTCAGTATAAATGTATCAAAGTAAAACGAATTTAATCAAACTTATTCTTGTAAGTGATTGGAGATTTTCAAGTATTTAGATGTATGTGAGTGATGTTTTTCTCTGTACTTGAAGCTGTGTTTTCTTCCTGAGCTTTGGCCTTCCTTTTATAGGCGTGAGAGCATTTAATGATGGTCAAATAGAGCCGTTGGTAGTGCTCTTGTCAGGCTTGACCAAATGCATTATTTTTGAATAAAAATAATCAAACTTTTGACTATTTTTATTTTCTGTTCAGATTGGGCTGTGTGTTGCGTTTTAGATCAAATTTACTTGAGTGATTACTGATCCTTTAATACTTCTGATAAGTGATAATATTGTAGGCTTGAACTGGAGCTTTTGAATCACTTAAAACAGATTAAAAACGTTCACAAAGCTCGTTGCAGAAAAACTGTAGTTGCTGGAGATTGATGATCAATCTGTAGCTTTAGCTTTTGGGTTTCCTGGAGATTGATAATCAATCTGGACTGATTTCTGAACATACTGGAAACTGACTTGACTTCAAGATTGTTTCAACAGTCTTGACAATCATTTCTAGAACTGTCTGGACAGACTTGTTTGAGAGTCTTTTTCTTTTTCAATTTGAATGTCCTCTTTGATTTGAATAGATCCTATGTGTTCTCTGTCATGTAGTGATCATATCCATGTAATTTCCAGAGTCAATAACTTCAATTAAGTGATGGAGAAAGATTGGTCTTTATGCTGTGACAGCTTGGCGAACTTTCTCCGTTTTCCAGAATATGTCAAGAATGTTCTCTGCCTTTGTTTATGTTGTTTGCTTTGATTCTTTTGAAACCTATCTTTGAATTAACACACTCAAAAGCACAGGTTAATTTAACAATACATTTAGAATCATAATTAACATTCTTTAAAGCTTCATATCTCATGATGATGTACTGGAAATCCGTTTAAGATAAACATGGTTTTTCCTTGCATAAAAATCAGGTTCAAACAGTCTTGATAAAGTGAACAGAATCCTTGAGATTGTTTATCAATATGGAGACTGATGATATGATGTTAAACATACTGGAGATTAATGTTAACATGCTGGAGATGGATTGTTAACATGCTGGACATTGATGATTATTTCTGGAGACTAATGATCATTCATAGAGACTGATGATCATTCTTGATAGAAGATCATTCTGGAGACTGTTCTGATCATTCTGGACATTCTGATGTTGAAGAACAGACTTGGTTCTTCATCTGAATGTATTTTCTGGAGATATCCTCTGATATCGTTTTCTGGAGATATCCTCTTGTATTCTTTGGTTGAGGTATCCTCTGGTATTCTCTGGTTGAGGTATCCTCTGATATCCTCTGGTTGAGGTATCCTCTGATATCCTCTGGTTGAGGTATCCACTAGTTGAGATATCCTCTGATATCATCTGGTTGAGGTATCCACTGATGGCAGCTTGGTGAGGTATCCTCTGATGGTAGCTTGGTGAGGTATCCTCTAATGTCAGCTTGGTGAGGTATCCTCTGGTGACGTCATCATCCTCTAATGCTGTCATCCTCTGGTAATGACTTCATCCTCTGGTGACAGCTTCTGGTATCCTCTGGAGGCATCTTCTGATATCCTCTGGAGGTATTTTCTGGTGATGTTATCGGGTTATATCTTATGTTTTTCCAGATTGTGTCAAGAGTGTTCTTTATGTTGATTTCTTGGCTTTCCTTGAATCATTAACAGGCTGTTAATTCTGGACATTCTGGAGACTGTTCAGTCTTGTTTTGGCAGCTTGATTCATGGCCTTTTTCTTAGTGATTCGAATGGCTTCTTGTAATTGATCACATTTGTGCATGAATGGTTTCTTGCTTTGTTCACTTATGAATTCATGTTCCTTAAACAAAACTTAAGTGAAATCATTAGTAGACCACCATTCATAAAACTTAATCATTTAATTTAAAAGGTTTGTTGTCATTAAAACATATATCAAAAAGGTTTTTTTCTCAACAGTTAGTTCCTTAAAAGTATGAGGTTGTCAGACTGTTTGGGAAGATTGACTTGGAGGGTCAAATGCTTTGTAATTCAAGGCATTTGAATTAGTGGATTAAAGCCTTCTGAATTAGAGAACTGGATGTAACCAAGTTAGTGGTGAACCAGGTTAAATCTAGGTCCAATTATTTATGCTTTCATTGTTTGCTACCTCTAAACTCGATTGCTTCTTATCTAAGTAATTCATAAAAATCAACGAGTTTTCGTCAAATTAGCAAAAAGTTATCAGTTTTGACAAATACAATTCAACTCTCGTTCTCGTGTTTGAACCTTCACAATTATCTTTCTTAATACTTATAATTCATTTGAGAGAGAGTATTATTATTGCAATATTTTCCTCATAATTTTACTATCTTTACAGTCCAATCATCACTAAAGGGGAAAACAATATTCTTATCGCATATAATATTTACATAGACATTTGATATGTTAGAAACCTAAGTTCCAACGTTTATTACCTTTCTCTCTCCACTTTGGGTGTGAGAAAAATAGTAAATATAGGTTCACATTTTTTTCAAATTCACATTTTTTTTACTTATTGTTTTTCTGTTGTTAAAAATAGTAAGAACAGCACCATGAACTCTTAATAATACATCACAAGAGTTCACAACATCGGCAATATTCAACATGTTCCTCTCGAACCTGGGTTTCTTGCAGTCAATAAAAACCTACAATATCGACGTCGAACATCGAAAGTCGTCTGATCTTAATCGGATGGTTTAGATTCAAATTCAGTATTTACAATTATAAAGTAAAAAATTAAATGTATCTTTTTTTAGTCGTTTGATCAAGATCAGACGGTCCACGTTGTCCTGACAGCAGGATATGAGTGTTGGTTTCTATATGCTTCCATAACAATAATAATTACTTTGAATCCCAACTCTTTAACCATTTTTGCTATTTGGCTTCTATTAATGATCTTGATTATTTTTTTTTAGAGAATCAAATGCCTAGGCTTCTTACTTTGATTTCCATCTTTTATTTTGATTTCACCAACTCTATTCAATGAATAGGAACTTCTAAAAAAATCCCTGAAGTCTTTGATAGTATAAAATACCTTTGAGGGTCAATACTTAGCTCTTTATGATACCTTTTAAGGCCTACAATGACCCTTGGGATGCAATGCTCACTTCATTCTTTATCAATGTCCATAATCTGTTGAACCAAAAAAAAAATCAATGTCCATAATCTCAAAATTTAACTTTTCAAGAAATGCTTGGTGTTTGAAAATCCACCAAGGCTAATCCACCAAGGCTTGTTATCAGTAATGATAAGCTAGTAAGATTTTTCACTTGAGCTATATGTGTGACTAAGTATGGTAAACTTAACATTTTAAACAAACTATAGTAGGTTAATACTTTTTCAAAGCTGACATTGAAAAAGTTTCCATGTCATAACAGTCAAACACATGAGTCCTTTTCATTCCCTATTTAAGAGCTAATTACTTCTTTGGTTGATAAAAAAAATTATTTGCGATACAAAATTTGCCAAAAGCTTTAGTCGTTATGAGCAGAAAAAGTTCGGATACATGTGTTCTTCTTGCTCATGGTTGAGTCTTTGTATAGTGTTTAAGCCTTAATTGGTTCTTATACATGATTGTGAGTACAACTATGCATGTTTTTTTGTAGGTATCTTTTATGTACTTGTAATTGTAGGCCCAATTGTCCAACCATGCTCTGGGATTACGGTGGCTAAACTTCTCTAATATTTCAGTTTCAATCAATAATACTTCTATTTCTTTTCTTTCTTTATTCGGGTTCCTATCATTTTTATATATAGTTCTTTGGAAAGAAATGCAGATAGATCTTAATATTCTAAATTACAACAAGTGTTTGTGGATATAATGGTTTTAAAAAAACTCTGCAATGACATTGCAGCAATAATTACAGCTGCATTAAACGCATTAATTTTCAATATAAAAATTGACAGAGTAATTGCAACTGCAATTTAAAATTATATTTCAATCATTTCCTTCTGTAAAATGATTATAATAGCCTTTTGAGTATATCTATACTTCTTTTGTTACTTCACAGTGAACCTTCAGAGTATATCTTTACTTCAAAATGCTGATGCTCAATTTACACCAAAATGCTGATGCTCAATTACACCAATAGCTCTCTACAAATAGCCGAATAACAAAGTACAGCTTTATGTTGTAAGAATAATATTGCATAGGTTTGTTTATGGGATGATTATTTGCTCAACTGATGAATACATTGTAACTGAAATACTTGTTGAAGACACTAGAAGTTCTCTATATATTATTGAAGGTAAGATGTTCTGAATCTAAATAAGGTTAAAAGGATTTAAGGTAGACCTTAATTTAACCCTGTGAATATCTCTCATTTGTCAGATGAAAGAGTTGTAACAAAGAACCCTATCAATGCCACTAGAATCTCTTCACAAATAGCTAAAGGTAATAACAAATTCAAAGTAAAAAGAGCAAGTTAAGATCACCTTTACTTATGGTTTAATTATGTGAATGAACTCCTCAACCTCCTTAATTGCCACCAAAAAAGTTAAAAATGGAGATAGGCGGAATACACTTCGATGGTAATCATAAGGATTGTGGAGGATAATTAATTTGACAGAAACTTCTTAATTTTGCAGTTGAAGATAATTGCAACAAAGACTTTCATCAATGACACCAACAGCTCTCCAGCAAAAGCTGAAGGTAAGATTTGTTTGTCTTAATAAGGTTGAGTCTTGAAAGATGTCTCTAAAGTGAACAAAATTAATTACTGATATTATATGCATAACAAATCATGGTGGTTAAAATATCAACCCCTGATTTTTTTCACTTTACTAAATATTCAATAGAGGAGCCTAATCAAGTTCAAATAAGCTCTCATTTGTTGATTATAAGATCCTTTATATGCAAGGCTTAATCATTCTTTGTTTTGCAGTTGAAAAATTAGAACCTAGAAATGTGGGGCAACCACTATGTGCATGGAAAGTCCTCCCATGTTTACATTGTCACATGAAACAACAGTCTTGGCTGAATACATGTCATGGAGTATAAGACCTTATGCTCGGAAGGGTGATGCATATGCAATGAGTAGTGTAACACAATGGTCAGTAAAAGCTAGCCAACAAGTCTCAAAGTGCACTAAAAATCACAGCATTCCAGCAGCAATATTCTCTACCACGGTATACACTGGAAACCATTTCCATGAATAGCAAAAGTGGCTAGAGGGTTGGGATTCAAAGTCATTGTTATGGAAGCAGGGAGGAATATGTTGAGTATGAACTCTTGTGATATTGGGAGTTCATGGTGCTAGTCTTACTAACATACTTTTCCTTCCTCAAAATGCAATTTTCATCCTTGTGGTGGGATGCAAGTGGTGGCTTGCAACAAATGACTTTGCAAATATGAACAGAGTACTTGGAATATAAAATAAGATTGGAAGAAAGCACTCTTATACAATAATATCCATTAGATCATACGATTATAAAGGATCCATCATCAATCGAGAAACAAGGACGGGAAGCCTTTGGGTCAGAGATTTTGACAAACAAAATGTAAAGTTTGATGTTACTAGGTTTAGACCAACATTGCAAAAGACCTTTGAGTATCAGGATTTTTATGAATGCCAAGGATTTGCATTATTAGAGTATCAGTATTTTTATGGATAGTAACATGGATGTATATTCGCAACTCATTTTACAGCGAAACTAGAAAAATATAGCATAAGGAAAAAAAAGTTCTTCAATGAAATTTGAATAACACATGGTTCCTTCACACAAGACCTAATCAATTTCCTCTGCCTCCTCTGATAGCAAAATTCACATACTATTATTATCTGCAATCATCTCAGCACTGATATGCGGACTCGCATACAACTTATCATGTCACATCTTACCTGAACTGATATATAAAAGCCAAGACCAAATATTTGTGGGGAATTGTCGAGATTTTCCTATTACTTTTGTTGGTTCATTCTTTTGTGTCACCCTTTCACACAAATGTCAATTTGTCACTAAAAATTATGGCTCCTAGTTCCATGGATCATTAAAAGGTTGGTTAATGTTAGCAAGTTGGCCAAACATGATGCACACTATCTTAATTTCATTCTACTAAATGTTTTGTTAAATCTCAGGACACCAAATTCTGTTTGAAGGTGTTGCATCAAAATGGATTTTATTCATCGTCCCAATATCAAATTTCACATCTAAATTGATCAAAGCACAATATCATCTTCCCAATTTATTGTATTTAGAATAGTCTACAAGGCTCAATTATCGAATTTCAAATCTAAGAGATTATTGAGGGACAGTACCATAATTTCAATGAATTGAATTTAGGATCATCTTTGCTCAAATATTAATTTTCGCATCCATGGTCATCGAGGCACAATATTGTCATCCCAATTTATCGAATTTCGGATCATATAGGTTCAAATGTCAAATTTGCATCCAAGATCATTGAGGTACTATATTGTCACCAAGGCAAACTTGCTATTGTCATTCCGTTTAGAGACATCTGACATACACGACATTAAGTTATGAATAAATATTCATAGTGAAGTTGCATTAAGACCATCAATTTACATTCATACTACCCCATCTCATAAGAATAAAAATTCATATTGCAAGCCACATTTTGAGTCAAGAAGAATCCATCTCTTTCGATTAAATTTAGGGTCATTCAAACATACTATACCAATTTCATAAGAATAAAAAATTCATATTGCATTCCATATTTTGAGTCAAGAATCCAATCTCATGATTAAATTTCGGGTTCTCCAATCATACTATTCCAATTTCATATAAATAAAAAATTCATATTGCAAGGCACAATCTGGGTCAAGAATCCATTTCATGATTAAATTTAGGGTCATGTAAAAATACCATGTCAATTTCATATGAATAAAAAATTCATATTGCAAGTCACATTTTGGATCAAACATCCATCTTGTAATAAAATTTCGGGTCATCCAATCATGCTATCCAAATTTTGAATTTCATTTCATGTGAATAAAAATTCATATTGCAAGTCACATTTTGAATCAAGAATCCATTTCATGATTAAAGTTAGGGTCATCTAAAAATATCATCTCAATTTCATATGAATAAAAAATTCATATTGCAAGTCACATTTTGGATCAAGCATCCATCTCGTAATAAAATTTCGGGTCATCCAATCATGCTATCCAAATTTTGAATTTCATTTCATGTGAATAAAATTCATATTGCAAGTCACATTTTGAATCAAGAATTCATTTCATGATTAAATTTAGGGTCATCTAAAAATATCATCTCAATTTCATATGAATAAAAAATTCATATTGCAAGCCAGATATTGGATCAAACATCCATCTCATAATAAAATTTCAGGTCACTAGGTCACCCAATCATGCAATCCAAATTCTGAATTTCATTTCAAATAAATAAAAAATTCATATTGCAAACCACATTTTAGATCAAGCATTTATCTCGAAATAAAATTTTGAATCATACTATCTCAAATTCATTTCATATGAATAAAAAAATCATATTGAATATCATATTTAAGGTCAATAATCTACCTAGTAAAAATTTCATGTCATCCAAACATAGCAAGAAACTTGTCTTGTACATTTTCTGCGACTTTTCAATTTTTATCAACCTTTCCAAGCAAGAACAATCAAGAATCACCAAGATTATACATTCTTGAATAATCAATAATAATACGTTGAATATACATGGTGCAAACAAAAACCTACCCCAAAACATTTGCACCAAACACAAGGTTTTGGAGACAGAATGTTTGCGCAACAGAAGAAGATAATTAATAGATCATAAATCCAAAGGCGAATACATTGAAAATGGAAAGAGAGAAAGATGAAAGGGTGATTAAAGAAATCAAATTCAGACGAGCAGATTCATTGAACGTCCAATCAAGAAGTTTTTTATTTTTGTAACAACATCACTCTCTTTCTAATCGAAGCGTTCTTGATTGAATTTCAAGAACGGGATGTTACCGGTTACCGTCACCATCGAAAAAGAAAACAATTGCCTCAAAAATCACAACACCAAACACGAAGATAACATAGATCAAAACGATTAATATAGTAAATTGAAATTTGAGAGTGAGAAATCGAAGAATTGAAGCGACTAGAGTTAAGAGGACACACCTCTCTTATTCTTTTTCCGGTTCCGTCAGAATCATCGAATTCAATCAGAGACGGAACTCAAGTGATGAAGCAACCAAAAATTTGAAATACTATTTGTTAATCTATTTCTAACATTTTTATAAAACTACTTCGAAATTTATAAAGGTATTTATATACTCATAATATTTTGTTGCATTCAAAATAAAAACAAAATATAAGGTAATTTTTATTTTTGACAAAATTAAATAAGAAAGACCGAAGGACTTATGATATTTCACAAAAAACACATTAGACAAATTAGTTTCTAACAAAAAAACAATCTTATTTAGTCTTTGATAGAAATAAATAGAAATAATTTGGCTTTTGGTTCACAATATATTATATTATTGAATTCTATGAAATATTTAACCAAGTTATTAAGAGCATCCGTGAAACAACTTCATCGAGGAGAAGTTTAAAATGATAAATGGAAGTATAGCAATTTTGGAGCATACGAACAATACAAATAAAGTCTGTCTCAACAACAACATGGGTCAACTGTGTGTCTCTATCCAATTTCATTCTCAAAACAACACCTTATAGTTATGCAAGTAGAGCATATATTGAACCAATGTTGCAAATAAAATCTTTCAATAAATGGCCATTGTGATCTTTAATAAGTCACCCGTAAGCCGAGTTACCTCAAATGAAAGACTCACCTGCATGAACCTTGAAGACACCAACATGAGACTTATCCAAGTGGATTATGCAGTTTCTAGAGTTCTCATCACAAGAAGCAAGAAGATAGGTGGGTTCCTTCTCAATGGAAGTAAGCTGAAAACTCAGATATGTTTGACGAGAGAATACTCGTTTGTTGCAGTCTCTCCATATGGCCCACAACGAGACCCCAAAGAATTTGGGCCAGTTATAATGGCTAAACTTGTCATTCTTCGCAGTGAGGTTCCATTCTAATTAATCATAAAGACCAATTATTCTATGATAAACTGATTCAAAAACTTATGAGCGTCTTTACAATCTCGAAGCATGTGCATGATAGATTTTGATTGATTTTGGCATTGAGGACAAGCGTTATCACTTGTCATATTATTGTAAGCTCGTACTACATTGGTAAGAATAGTACCACAATCATTCTTCCAAATTGTAGCGTGAACCCAAACAAAACCCTTCCAACGCCAAACCGCAAAAACAAAGGACATACATTAAAATTATCACTATCAAAATTATAAACGAAAAGGCAGACCCATTTCAAATTGAATTGTCGATTCGTTGATAGATCTCAGTTAGGGATATCATTGTTGCCCATGGTATAGGCTTAATCCTAGCAATAAGTTGATAAATGGAACGAAGGACTCTAGTGATGATCGATCTCTAATTCTATATGTCGTTAAGAACAACATTAAATACCGAATATTTAACCTCTCTTGCATAAATGGATGCTGCAAAATGATCTTCAAAAACACCACATTTAAGGATAAAAGAATCCCTCAAAAAACGAGTACCATGACCATATTTATGACTAATTGTTTATAACTTTTCAACCTTATATAAATCAACCAGACAATTGTAGATATGTGTGAAAGCACATATATTTTACTTACAAGGCACCGATCAATTGAATTTTGAAAGTTTTGGGCCTTTGAGGCCCATACGAACAAATTCCTAAATTGCGCAGCAAAGTCTGAGAGAAATCTACAATTAGGGTTTTTCATACACTAAATCAAATCAAACTCCATTTTCCGCTCAAATAGCACAGTGTAGTAGCATTATCTTTCACGTCAGTAAGAAATGGAACAAGAACCGTCACCACTCGGAAAACGAAGAGAACCAGAATCCACCGACACCACCGGCGATACTTCTCTGAGACCAAAAAAATGCCGCAGTTCAGAACGCACATGCGTTCACGAAGTAGCCGTACCAACCAATTACATTTCAACCAAAGACGAATCACTCCACGGAACACTCTCAAATCCTCTCCACAACGGTCCAATGGCAAAAACCTATTCCTTCACACTCGACCCCTTCCAACAAGTATCAATCGCATGTCTCGAACGAAACGAGTCCATTTTAGTCTCCGCTCACACTTCCGCCGGCAAAACGGCAATCGCCGAATACGCCATCGCAATGTCGTTTAGAGACAAGCAGAGAGTAATCTACACTTCACCTTTAAAAGCTCTTAGCAATCAGAAATACAGAGAACTCAGTCAAGAATTCAAAGACGTAGGTTTAATGACCGGTGACGTAACTCTCTCACCGAACGCCACGTGTCTCGTTATGACAACGGAGATTCTCCGTGGAATGCTTTATCGTGGTTCTGAAGTTTTGAAAGAAGTTGCTTGGGTTATTTTTGATGAAATTCATTACATGAAGGATCGTGAAAGAGGTGTTGTTTGGGAAGAGAGTATAGTTTTTTTACCACCTGCTATTAAAATGGTGTTTCTTTCGGCGACGATGTCGAATGCAACGGAATTTGCGGAGTGGATTTGTAATATACATAAACAACCATGTCATGTTGTTTATACTGATTTTAGACCTACGCCTTTGCAGCATTATGTTTTTCCAATGGGTGGGAGTGGATTGTATTTGGTTGTTGATGAGAATGAACAGTTTAGGGAGGATAATTTTGTGAAATTGCAGGATACTTTCTCTAAGCAGAAAATTGGTGATGGGAATAGAAGTGGTGGTAAATTTAATTTTAGACATGGGAAAGGTGGTTCTGCTTCTGGTGGTTCTGACATATACAAAATTGTTAAGGTTGGTTTTTTCTTCCCGTTCTTGTGTTGTTAGTCATCAATCAAACCATGGTTATTTTTTGTGGAAATGGTTGTCTTTTCGTTAGTTTTATTTATCATTTATCAATTTACTTGGTTGAGGATCTTGTTGTTCATTGTGATTCTTAAGATAATGACGGCATATATGGTGTGGTGTCCTCGTAGAGCTTGTTGTTTGAATGTTACTTGGGATTTTTGGGAAAATGTATCTTTTATCTGTTCTGGCTTTTGTTGAAAATCATCATTGACATTATATGCATATGTATATGAGGAATCAAGAGTATTTTTAGGAAAATTAAGATAACCTATTTTTTCCCCGGTCCATTTAAAATATATGCATATTTTACTATCTGGTCGGAGAAGACAAACATATGTGTCAAGAGGGCTGCCACCAGTTCTTCTAACCGAATGCCATGCATTCAGGGTTTTCGAAAATGCAAGCCTTTTTGGTCGATTTAATAAGCGGTATAATGTGCTCAATATTGTATAAAAGTTAAATTAGAACGTGGACCTTATGTTGTTAATTGTCTATTGTTGAGTTCTTGATTCATTATATTATTGGAAGGGAGAAAGGAACGGGGTGGATTTACTTGTCAGCAAAGGACAAAGGAGGAAAAAGACAGGACAGATGGACACATTGTGAATCTAGATTGAAACTTATTATTATAAAGAACATATTCTAGATTGAAACTGATTATCATTATAAGGAACATATTAAAGTAATAAAGCCCTTCTCCTGCATTATGAATCTACTTTGCTTTTTTAATCATAAGAGAATTGGAGGTTCTTCTGTTTGGTTGTTCTCTAATTCAGCTAAAAGATCTCGGTCTCTTTATACTTCTAGGGTGTATTTAATCCTGTTTAGCAGTGTGTAGCGGTCGATCCTGAAAACATTATAGCTTGATATATTAAAAAAATTATACCACATATTTACATTAAATAGTCCAGGCTTTATAAATATATAAATGATTTTTTTTTTTTTTTTCATTTATACATTATATGATATTTGATAATGTTGGTTATAAGTTTTTCATATGCTAATGTTATTTACTTGCAAATATTAACCTCTCTTATTTTCCTATTAAATTATTTTTTTTCTAAAACAATATGTGCTCATCCAGTGGGTGATACATGAGCCAATTTGAATTTGTAATGATTAAACCTACGGGGCCAAAACAATTTGCTAGCCCAACTTCAAATCAGTAGCTGATGATACATGTGCCCTGATGTCCCCAGCAAGGTCACGCTGGATGTGAAACAAAATGAAAGGGGCGGCTCTTACGCCACAAATGATTTCCAATTCAGTCAATAGTGGGGTCTTCAGAAACTAACACGTACTGGTTGGAAAATTTAGATGCTAGCTGTAATGGTTCTGGAGAAGAGGCTGGGATTGAGGCTCTTCACTGTTGTGACCAATTTGCACGCGACAAGCGGCAATCTCAGTCGCTGTCGCAGCTGCAATTGATGCAACTTTGAAGTTCTCCACCTCCTATAGACTCCCAATGCAAGGAGCTATATCACTAGTCTAGCACACAATTGATAACAATGTCGTTATAATTAATTAATTTTTTATTTTTTTTTTGTATTAAAAAAATTGAAAATTTTTAGACTTGCTTACTGTATAGAGACTCAATCCAACTTACCTTAGCTGAAGTCTTTTAATTGGACACCATGAATAGTAAAGTAATTAGTACCAACAATGACATGTGACAAATGCGTTGGCTACATATGGGCCACAGCAATTTCCCCTGATGTGCATTATGTGGGTTACAAGCTGAGAATCTGTCTGTTCTTTACCTTTGCTTTTATTGTTCTGTCACGGCTGCAATTGTTTTTGGTTATGGTTATGCATATGGATACTAATGTGTTAAGCTGATGTCATTTTTAAAAGAGGGCCCTTTACACATATGTTTGCAAATTGGGTAGTTTTATCATATTGATGTTTATTGTTCATGCGTGTACACTTTACTTTTTCTCTATTTTATGGAGGATATTTTATCCTCCACACTATTTTTTTATTGCTTTTTATTTTAATTGAATATTCTTGATTTTCAGATGATAATGGAAAGGAAATTCCAACCTGTTATAATCTTTAGCTTCAGTAGGAAAGAGTGTGAGCAGCATGCAATGGCTATGTCTAAGCTCGACTTCAATACCGAAGAGGAAAAGGAAACCGTGGAACATGTTTTTCGAAATGCAGTGCTCTGTCTGAATGAAGATGACCGGAGCTTACCTGCTATTGAGCTGATGTTGCCACTTCTTCAGCGAGGGATTGCTGTTCATCATTCTGGCCTTCTTCCTGTCATCAAAGAATTGGTTGAGCTTCTTTTCCAGGAAGGTCTTGTAAAGGCCCTCTTTGCTACTGAGACAGTAAGATTTTGCCAAGATTCTGATTTTTTCAATATTCTTCCTTGATAATACATTTTTGGAAGGATTTTAAATGCACTTTTCTACAGTTTGCAATGGGTTTAAATATGCCGGCAAAAACTGTTGTATTCACTGCTGTTAAGAAGTGGGATGGTGATAGTCATCGTTATATTGGATCTGGTGAATATATACAGGTGTGTGATGATTTATTTTTGTGCGGTGGTGGTTGGATGGAGACTTATTCATTCTACCAAGCTATTGTCACTCTTACTTACTATTAATGATATGGTTCCTTTAGATGAGTGGAAGGGCTGGCCGTCGTGGCAAAGATGAGCGTGGAATTTGTATCATAATGATTGATGAGCAGGCGAGTGTATTTCTAGTCAATTTTGTTTTCTGTACCACTGATGCAACATCATAATGAACTCAATAATTATCTGGTTATTTTGCACAGATGGAAATGAATAATCTCAAAGACATGGTTCTGGGTAAACCTGCCCCTCTAGTTAGTACATTCAGGCTTAGCTACTACTCAATTTTAAATTTGATGAGCCGCGCAGAAGGCCAGTTCACTGCTGAACACGTGATAAGAAATTCATTTCATCAATTCCAATATGAAAAGGTTTGTACCCACCCATTTCCTTCAAAATTTTATTTGCATTTGCTGCATTATGATGTTTAACTTGTGGATTCATTACTCTTATTCAGGCCTTACCGGATATGGGAAAAAGGGTGACTATGCTGGAGCAGGAAGTAGCTGTGCTTGATGCTTCAGGGGAGGTAGTCTTTTTTCCTAGTCCATCTGTTTCGTTTTGTTAATTATGTCTCCTGTGTGGGTTTAATATTTGATATTTGATTTACTATTTTCTATTATTCACAACTTGTGTAGGCTGAAGTATCTGAATATCATAAGCTAAAATTGGAATTAGCTCAGCTCGAGAAGAAAATGATGTCACAAATAATAAGACCTGAAATGATTCTTTATTTTCTGGTCCCTGGTCGATTGGTAAGTGATAGTTATCATTGGTCTGAAATGAGTTCGGATTAATTTTTTGCTTCTCCAATTAATGCTGAGCATCAGTATGTACATGAGATTATGATATCATAAATGCATCCATATGCGTGTTTATACATTATATGTATCATTTCCTACATTGTCTGCGCACAATTGCAGATTAAAGTAAGAGAAGGCGGAACAGATTGGGGCTGGGGTGTTGTAGTCAATGTTGTTAAGAAACCTGTTGGTGGTTATATAGTTGACACTTTACTTCATTGTTCACCTGGTTCCAATGAAAGCAGTTTACGGCCAAAACCATGTCCACCTCGCCCAGGAGAGAAGGGTGAAATGCACGTGGTAAGCTGATATTTTGAACTGTCGTGCTACTTTTTCAGGGCTTTCTTTTGTTACTCACTTCACTTATCTATGAAACTGTTATGTTCTCTGGACTGCTTCCTTTTGCAATAGGTCCCTGTTCAATTACCTTTAATCTCTGCCCTAAGTAAACTAAGGATATATGTACCTCCTGATCTTCGGCCCTTGGAAGCCAGGCAAAGTATACTCCTTGCTGTTCAGGAGCTGGGCAATCGTTTTCCTCAAGGTCTTCCAAAGCTTAACCCTGTAAAGGTAATATTTTCCATACTCAGCTATCATTAATTGTTGGTATGTTCTCTAACTCTACAAAAGAGTTAGATAAATAACATGATTCAACTTTTGCAGTCAGAATTAGGAGTGACTGTTGTGGGCTCTTAAATGGTTCACATGATATTGGACACATGATTTTTATGTAAACTATATGACGAAAGCCATAGCAAATTTATTGATCTCCAACATTCTATCTTCCTAATATTTGGGCATGTTTAAATATTTGCATTGCATAGTCAAACCTTGAACTACCTTTATGCATCATATTTTTTCCTCCTCATTGATGTTAATCATAACCTCTCTATTTCATTCTCCTACTTTTTTTATGAAGTTTGTTAGCACCTAGTCACAGCGAGTTTGAGTGATCTTTAATAGAATCATACCGTTATTTATGTATTATATTATTGAAATAAATTTCCAGGACATGGATGTACGTGATTCAGAAATAGTTGAACTTGTCAATCAAATAGAGGAACTAGAGAAAAAGCTGCTTAATCATCCTATGCATAAGGTTTGCTAAATGATTCTGGTCCATATTCTGTATGTATAAATCTTATGTTGCTGGTCTTTGGTTTGAATGCTTCTGCAACTCTTTGCTGTAAGTTAGATTCAAGATGTGGATCACATTAAATGCTTTGAGAGGAAAGCTGAAGTGAATCATGAAATTCAACAACTGAAGTCGAAAATGCGGGACTCTCAGGTATTGACTTCGCTGAGGCCTCATTATTTGCTTCATTTAATTATTAAGCTGGACCACATGTTGGAGTTTGGAACTGAATGGGAGGCAAGACCGTATGTGCTATGCATTATTTATTTGCCTATGCGATATTGTGATGAAATGTGAATTATTAACAATAACAATTTAACAGTTGATGGGATGCTAATATGATAATTTTATTCATGACAAATTTTGAGTGCACCATATTTGAATGTGGACAATGGATAACTCTGTACTCAAATTAATTTTCTAAACTGTCATATGATTCCTTTGTTGTTTTGATGGACTAACTAGTTATTGGATAAAAAAATATCAATGTTTCAGCTACAAAAATTTCGGGAAGAACTTAAAAATCGCTCACGAGTTTTAAAGAAGCTTGGTCATATTGATGCTGATAGTGTAGTTCAATTGAAAGGAAGGGCAGCCTGCTTGATTGACACAGGCGATGAACTCCTTGTCACCGAATTAATGTTTAATGGTGAATTAATATATATGCATTTGTCAGCGGTTTCTTCTGTACTGTTTGCACTTTATGTTACATAATCTGATTTTTTTTTTTCATTCACTTTCTCATCCCCATTAGGCACTTTTAATGAACTTGACCATCATCAAGTTGCTGCCCTTGCAAGTTGTTTTATACCAGGAGATAAATCAACTGACCATATACAGCTGAGATCAGAACTTGCAAAACCTCTACAACAGCTTCAAGACAGTGCAAGAAGGATAGCAGAGGTATTCTATCATTTAACTTGGCATTTCTTTTGAATTTGTGAATTAAATTATAAATGGGATTGCACTATGGTTACAGATACAACACGAATGCAAATTGGAGATAAATGTAAATGAATATGTCGAATCAACAGCAAGGCCATACTTGATGGATGTAATATACTCTTGGTCAAAGGTTAGTAATGTCATATTTTGACTTGAATGCCTTGTCTGCTTTCAAGTTGTTTGCTTGAGTTCCACTGTGAAGTTTCTATTCCTGGATAAGTTATTCATATTTCTGGACAATTTTCTACAGTAAAGTTTCTATTCCACATATCTGAGTTGAGTTTATAGAAATTGCATAGATTTCTATGGGCTACTCCATTTCTTTCTATCCAATACTCAAAATTTTCTGTCCCTCACCAAAATCAAAATGAAATTAAGGTATAATATCGAAGTTGTACCACTCGTATAAAGTCCATTATTTCCATTTTGTCCACTTTGCAAATGATGGAATGGAAAATTAATTCGCTTCCATTATTAAATATCCAAACTTTGGCATGACATCTTTATTCCATACCATCCCATTCCGTTCCATTGCATCCCTTTCTATTCCATTTAACCAAAGTTCAATCATAGAGCTGTTTTTATTAAACTGTTTAAGCGTTCCACATTTCCTTTAAATTTGAATACAAATTTGACAAGAGTTAGCTTGAGGAAATTTAGCATTTGACAGAAAAGATGATGGAGGAAGATAAAAGCTTGAGGTTTATTTGAGCTGTTCTTGTAATATCCAATTGTCATACTACTGGTGAACCCTTCCTGAGCCTGTGGTATTAGTTATGACGTTAGAATGATGAACACATATGATGCCCAATTTCTGTTTGTCGCTTGTGATTAATAAAATTCAGTTGTAGTAAGTAATAAATAAAAATAAAAAGTCAAAATTTGTGAAATTTAGGCGTTTGAGTTGGTTGCCATGGTAGACACATGGCAACATTTGCCAGAACCTCTAACCATTCTGGGGATCCTTTTACTCCATAATGTATGGAATCTATTATCTATGTTCAGGCTTATAAGATAAATTAACAACTTTGTGTGCCTAACAAACACGGTCTGCTACTCTTGATTCATTAACACACACAGTCTTCAAAATAGACTCATCTGTGTAGATTGTGATACTAAATCTCATTTTAGATTGCATTCTAAGACAGACACATATAGACATCCTAGCTGCAGCATTGAGTATGCATCCTCCAATGAGTCGGAGAAAAGAGGAGTGGTTAATTTACTGGTTTGTTAGATATTTTTTTGTTGAATAAACTGGTTTGTTAGATTAGATTAACCTCTTGTCTTGTTTCATATTTTTCTCCCAGGGATCAAGTTTTGCAGATATTACTCAAATGACTGACATCTTTGAGGGGAGTATCATTAGGAGTGCTAGAAGGCTTGATGAGTTTTTGAATCAGGTAATTATGTGGTCTCAATTTCCGTTGAGGGATTTGCCTTATACTATCATGTTGCAAACTTCAAATACCCCTTCTATGAATAAAGAGTGGAGACATGCTAGCAAATGTTTGTCTGTACTAAACTTTAGGGATTCAGAGAAAATGTGAATTGAAGTCTGATATCTGAATTATTATCATTTGATAATCTGAGCTATACAAATATTACTAATTTACTACATATCAATTTTAATAGGGATTGCAGTTACATAACTGATTATAACTGACACCTGTAACTGAAGTTACTGAAGAGAGTTAGTTGTAGCTGTTAGACCTAAGTGAGCTAAATGACAACAGAAAAAGAACATAATGAAATGTAAACATAAGCTTTTGAGAAATCATATTATATTCTCGTAATTTGGGTAGTGTGGTTAAACATGAATCATTTAAAGTGTAATTCTGGACATTTCCAATTTATGTTAGATTTTATTACCTTACATATGCAAATATTTGATATAAGCTCGAGTTTGAGGTGTTTAACTGCCAGAAAGTGCCAAAGTAGGCATTGTTTACTTGTGTTTCAGCAATTATTTTACCATTGAATTTTTTTTCTATTTTCCTTCATTATAACACATTTTCGACCTAATTCATTGTTTCGAAACAAAATGTAAATTATACCGCTGTATTATGAGTTATTTAAGTTGTGATCGTCTTGCTTCTTTCCAGTTGCGAGCTGCTGCTAATGCAGTTGGAGAAGTTGACCTGGAGAAGAAATTTGAAGCGGCAAGTGAAAGCCTTCGACGGGGTATTATTTTTGCAAATTCTCTGTATCTGTGAATTGTTCTCCAGCAGCAGACCATTCGCCATATTCTTGGTTACTCTATCTGGCGGGCAGCTTCTACTTTCACATCCCACCTTTCTGGGTGCACTCAATTCTTTCTCGGGTTTTGTCTTGTAAATATTTTTTGTACAATTTAAGTGCTCTTGTAGTATAGGAGTGGTTTATACACTGTAGAGTGATAGATGGCGATCCATTAATTAATTCAGACTGGTAGCATTTTTCTCCTGCACGTTTACCTCCAGAACCCTTTGTCTGCATTGGGGCTTGGGGAGTGGGGTTGCATAGCAAATACTGTAAAAGTTAGTTGTTTAATTTGCAGATGAGTCATTCTGCCCTGTAAACATTTCCAAAGCAAATTTTGATTGACAATTATTTATTTTAGTGATCATTTTAATTTGCATTATTGGATTGGTTAAACAGAGAATATGGGGATTGTTATTTGCAAAACTTATTCACGCTGAGTAGAATAAAAATCAGCATAATGGGATACATTTTATGGGCACGAGTGATTATCTGCAAAAGTGTGGTTATGCGTCCTTTGTTAGATATCTTCGATTCTTTGAAACACTATCCTATTTGAATGTTCCTATTGATAACAAAAAAGTCCCAACTTGTTTGAATGGTATCAAACTTTCTAGTTTTTATTAAGGCCGTATGTTACAATATAATTATTTGGAAAAAATCAATTTTTAAAAAATTTCACTTTTAAAATTTTTCATCTGTTCTGTTTATTATATTATTTAAAACAAATGAGAATTTGAAAATTATCTAAAAATTGTTTTAAATAAGAAGCTGTGTTTAGTAGCTTCTAAAGAGAATCATTTTTTTACAACTGTTTTTTTCTAATAAAATAATTTGAGAAAAGTAGTTGGTTTTTTAATTTTTTTATATTTAATTAATAATAATTTTTATGAAAAATTAATTAATGCCTCTTGTAATTTGAAGATAATTTTATATAAGGAACAATGTATTTTTTAAATGAGGTTTTACATATAAAAACAAAGGTAATATCAATTAATAATAGGAGTGTAGCTGTAGAAATTTGTGAATTTAATTTTTGGAGAATGGCATAATGCGGTTATACTAAGAACACATTCGATAGAGGTTTCAAGATATTTAATATTAAAATATATTTGATATGTCAATTTTGGTTTCAACATATTTAATATTAAAATACTATTTAGATATGTCATACTTGATTTTGGTTTCATAAATTACATATTATTTTTAATATTAGGAAGTGTTAAATTAAAAAAATAAAATATCAAATATTAAAGAAAAATAATAATATTTTAAATTAATTAATTTTAGTGATGAAATCTTTCATTAGAATAAAAATTGAGTATCATGTTCGAGTTGACTCACTTGAAAACATAAAATAAATTCCTTAAAATGTTAGCATTGAATATGCTCTCAGAGGGAAAACACATGCCTTTTTTGTATAAAAAAAATAGCACATGTGTTTTAAATATCAATGCAATCATAAACTTGAAAGGAATGACTTATTACTGTTGATTAATTTGAGATAGTTACAGTATTATCGACAAAAATATTTTAGTTAGTATTTAACTATTTATAGTCCTTTTTCTTTTTCAGTTTATTTATGGTTGCATTTTGTTATAGGGAATTATATTCTGATCTAAATAGAGAGAGTATCACATTTGTTTTAAGATAAAAATATAATTTAAGTTATTCAGATCTAATAGTTATAATAAATTATCATTTCTTATAATTATAAAATGTTCAAAATTGAATCTCTCTTATGAATAAACTAAACTAGTATCATCTTTAATAAACATTTTTTTGAAATAGATTTTTTTGGACAAGTTTTTGAAATAGATCTTTAAGAAACGTTTTAAATGAATGAATTAATTTGACGATAGAGGCAGAATATATATATATATAAGAAATAAAAGTAGTTTGATAGATTTGATAATAAATAAATAAAAAATGGAATTATGTTTTGATCACATGATCGAAGGGTGTGTATTTATGATTGAATAAACGAAGGGCTGAGATCGAAAGGAAGTAAGGGCGAGGTTGCTGATCCTCCAACAGGCAAAATCCATTATTACGGTTCTAGATTTAGATTTTGGCGGAGCTTTCAATTCACTTACCATCAACACCTCCCTCGTTTCCATCGACACCCATCCAACTACATCTTCTCTTCAAAACCCCCCCACTCCATTCTATTCCATTCCATTGTTCCTTCCTTCTCTCAATTCATTCACCAATAATCCATTGGTAAACTTCAATTAATTCAAATTAATCATCATTTTCTTTCTCTTTATTTTCCTCACTTTCTTTCTTCCATTGCAGATACAAAATGGAAGCAACAATGTCGGCGTGCAAGTCTCTTACCTCACCTTCCACCGTTCCCGTCACAGTAAGTAAATTTCTCACTCTTCTTCAATTTCCACTTACTATGCTCGCTAATTACAATTACTCTTATATCTATTAGTAATTAATATGTTTCTGAATCTGATCCAATTCCAAGGGTTTATTTGCGGTGAGAGGAGGATATAAGAGTTCGCATTCACAGTGCAGTTTCTTAACGGGAACAAATAAGGTGAAGTTTCCGAGGCAAACTACTCAACCTTGTAAACACCGTCAAACGCGTCATTGCGGTGCTCTTCGTGCGACTTGTCGTGCAGAAAAGATTCTGATCGCGAATAGAGGTGAAATTGCGGTTCGTGTTATTCGTACTGCTCATGAATTGGGGATTCCGTGTGTCGCTGTTTATTCCACCGTTGATAAGGATGCTCTTCATGTTAAATTGGCTGATGAATCTGTTTGCATTGGTGAAGCTCCTAGTAGCCAATCGTAAATTACTCACACTCTCTTTATCTTTTTCAATTTTTTCATTTCACTTTCTATTTTTATAAAGATGTATATGTACATATCAAATATCAAGATGTTACTAGTCCTAGTTAATTAAACTGCAAAATGTTATATTTATTGCTAAAAGTTTCTTTTTTTAAATTTTGAAAGGAAAAAAAAAAACTACATTTTCCTAATAAAATATATCCTTTTTTTTATTTCCCTTTCTGTGCAGGTATTTACTGATTCCAAATGTTCTGGCTGCTGCAATTAGCCGCAAATGCTCAATGTTGCATCCTGGATATGGTTTTCTTGCTGAGAATGCAGTGTTTGTTGAAATGTGTAGAGAACATGGAATCAATTTTATTGGGCCTAATGTGAGTAGACTTTGCATTTTGTAGAATATTGCTTTGTTTGGTTGATTTCTTGTGATTACCCTAGTTGAGACCTTTTTACAATTGAGTTTATAATATGACATTTTCTTTCAAATTTTTGATTGAGCAAAACTTATTCACACTACCCCATTAAATCTTCAAACTAGCTTATATGTAAACTATCTTGAACCACAAGAATTTGGTTGCCAGTCAATATTAGTTTAAAGACAACGTGATATTGTATGATGAGGATTGCTGTTAGAAAAATAAATTCTGGCTAGTAAGAAAGTGTTTATGGAGTGTGGCATGACTAAAATGACAATATTGTTAACCCGTATGCACAATACGTGTTTGCACAGTTATGTTTGGTTTTCTGCTGTTTGTCTGTGTAATATTGAAAAGTGAAGGCCAGCTTTTATGCAACTTTCCAGTATGTGCCTAGCTAGAAGTTGGCTTGAATGAAGTTTGTTATACCAAAATTTTGTCATTTTAATGTCCTAGTCTTATTATTTAATGTTTTCTCTGTTGAATACATACTCCTTGTTTAGTTCATAAAGTTCCCTAATTTTTCCTCTTCAAATTATTTAGTAAAACTGAACATTTAGTCAAACCTTTCAGCCTGACAGTATTCGGGTTATGGGTGACAAAGCAACTGCCCGAGAGACAATGAAGAAAGCAAACGTTCCTACTGTTCCAGGAAGTGATGGGCTTTTGCAGGTATAACATTAGACACTGGTGTGTTGATAGCATCAGATAACTTCAATGAAATAGTTCAAGTGAATTTCAGATTCCATGACATCAGTTTAACTATACAAATTAATTTAACAGACCACTGAAGAAGCTATCAGGGTGGCACACGAAATTGGTTTCCCTGTGATGATCAAGGTAGATTGCCTTATTTTTCTGTATCTTCACACTTGTGGCTATTTGAAGTGAACTCCAACTTTTCTGGTTGACATGTGATCATGCTTACCTTATGTACTCATACATTCAAAAATGTATATACCTGGGTCCGTAGAGATACATTTGATCAAAGCACAACCTACTACATTTTTGTCTTTCTATCCCTTAATCAGTGGAGATATACATGGGATGATGGATCTTATTTGAAAATAAATTTATATAACGAAAAAATTAAAATTCTTGTGGATAAGTAAGTGATGTATGACCCACAACATGTGTGTTTATCATTTGGAATTTTTTAAACTGGAAAGTTTTTCTATTTATGCAGGCTATTCAACTTACTACCATAATTATATCATTATGTTAGTGATACATTTAAAAGGATATGTATTAGTTTCTAATATAGTCTTGATGATTTGTTTGTTGCTTACTTAAACCAATTGAATCAGCCATGTAAAGTTGCTTTTGCCAATTTATGTGGACTGACAAACATATGGTGTTTCTCAGGCAACCGCAGGTGGTGGAGGACGTGGTATGCGTCTTGCTAAAGAACCTGAAGAGTTTGTGAAGTTATTACAGGTATACTTTGCTGAATGGAAATTCCTGTTTCGTTATCTATATTATAAATTGCAGTTTTTATTATCTGTTTAAATGAAATAGTCACAGGCAAAAGATAAAATGGGTAACCTGAACTCAAGTTAATATAAATTGAAGCCATAGCTCTCAAATTTACCTATAATTAGATTAAAGCAACAATCTAAAGGAAGCAAGACATGTTTGTGTCTTGAGTAATTTTTTTTGTTATTTTTATTTTCTAACTAAGTTATGGATCAGGAGTTCTTAGTGATTTAGTTGGGGCCAACAGGTAGAACAAGGTTTCCTGTGGTTTCAATGCTTGAATAATTTCTATGTCATGAAAATATATCTGTAGCAGAATAAATTTCAGGGCCATACCATCCGAGTGGATTCTGATGGAAGGGAGATGATTTTATTATGATTTTAAATAGTTCTAGTGTTTATCCCATTAATGAGGAATTATAAGTGCTTTTTTGGTAAATTTTTTCAATTTGTTTTCTTTACAGCAAGCTAAGAGCGAGGCAGCTGCTGCATTTGGAAATGACGGGGTTTATTTGGAGAAGTACATTCAAAACCCAAGGCACATTGAGTTCCAGGTAATGTTTTCCCTTTTTCTTTTTGAAATCTGTAATTTGACTGTAGCCTGGGGATTTGGAGAATCGATGAGGGAGTTTTATCTGTGGAGAATGTGGAACTGAAGGAAACATTCATGGTGGGGATTGCCCATGGACAACCTTGAACTTCTGCATTAATGCAATACTTGAATGCTTGCATTAATGTGAGTGTCCTGGCTGTCTTGGAAACTCTAAAATAGAAACTCAACTGTGCTCATTGATGTCATTGTTCAATTTGGTTAACTAAATCTAATCAATAATGAAAAAGATGTAACTCCAAACCCCAACAGTTCCACATTGCTTGATACTTCTATGAGTTTTAATGGTTGTTTGCATTTATAAATGATAGTATTGTGTCTATTTCATCTATTTCTTGGCTTCATGGCTTGCAGGTTCTTGCAGATAAATATGGTAATGTTGTTCACTTTGGAGAACGTGATTGCAGTATCCAGGTGCTTTGAACTAACATCTTCAATTTCTTATCTGTCTGGATCAATATTAGTGTTTCATTATAGTAATTTATATTATGCGTACTAATACTCATCTTGGTCATATAAATATTAAAACAAAACTTGAAAATTTGTGTTCTACATGCATGCAATTTCCGACCTTAGCGAATCCAAGATAAAAAACTAAATATACTATTTAATATGTATAAGATGTGTTTCTGACTGGAATGTAAGTTTTTTATTAACTCGGTGTAAAAGATTAAAGTAATGTTTTTGGCTGTAACTGAAATGATTACATTGTCACAGTACTGATTGTTGTAGAGTTTTGTGTTCTATTTTTTCTCTATGGAATTTCACAAGTGTAACTAGTGCTGATATTGCTAGAAAATATATGATAAAATTTGTAAAATACATTTAAAAAACCTTGGGAACAATAATTTTACTAAACAAGTTTAGATAAAGATCAAAAGTGTTCTGATTATTTTCTTTCCCATTTTATAATAATTTTTCTAGAGATCCCACCTAAAGTAATTAGTTATTTTGACTGTGATTTTGAATACAGAGGCGTAACCAGAAACTGCTTGAAGAAGCACCATCTCCTGCATTGACCCCAGAGTTACGGAAGGCAATGGGAGATGCAGCAGTTGCAGCAGCTGCATCTATTGGTTACATAGGTGTTGGAACGGTTGAGTTCCTTTTGGATGAAAGGGGTTCTTTTTACTTCATGGAGATGAACACTCGTATCCAGGTTGAAACTGATTTCTAAATAAACTTGTTTAGGGATGATAAATGCACTTGAACCTGATAGGTACATATGCATAGGATTTTTACTTGTTGAATCTACTTGCGCTCGGGCCCAAGTTTATTAAATAACAAAAAAAAGTGGATATTGGTGCAGATTTGAGTATCTAATCATATTTTGTTTGTAATAACATAACATATTTGTTTTAAGAAAGCACATTCCTTTTAACTATTATTCAGATAATTGGTCTGGGTTAATAGGAACTCATCATGTGTATGATATGGGCATGAAATTTTCTATCTGTGAAACTGTGGGTTTGGGGACATGTCGTTTTCTTAAATGTGGATATGAGATACTCTTGTACAATAATACCGTACCTACATCTCCATTGCCATCCTGATGGTTGTCTAAGATACCTAGACATGAAATTTCGATACATATGCCGCATGTTCAATTTTTTGTGAGTTGTGCTGATTTGCTTTCATTAATTTATGCTTTTGTTTTTGGGGCTGGGTTGTTGGCTGGGATCAGGTTGAACATCCTGTGACAGAAATGATTTCCTCTGTCGATTTGATAGAAGAGCAAATTCGTGTAGCTATGGGAGAAAAGCTTCGATACACACAGGTACTAAAGAAGATATTTCACTTGTGATCCTTTAGAATCTTGCTCTTATCGTCGTTTTTCCTACAGGAGGATATTGTGCTCAGAGGACATTCTATTGAATGCCGTATCAATGCAGAAGATGCTTTTAAGGGATTTAGACCTGGACCAGGTATCTTGATGTATCGGAGGTGTATTTCTGTAAAAATGTGGTTAAAGATTTTTTTCTTAGAAAAGAAAAAAAATGTGTTTAGAGATAAATACAATTGCATTCTAACACCAGCTTCCTCAGCTGTAACATTTACCTAATACGCAATACACAATAGATTACATATATATGTTGGGTAGTTTGGTCAAGTAGCTTCTTTCTCTCATTTGAAAATGTTTTGCTAACTGCCATGTGTTTGGATTTTACGTTTTTCATTTTTTATTACTTGAAATTTTATTAATCTATCGAGTTTTCTCCCCTCAAACAATAGGTAGAATTACAGCATACTTGCCCTCTGGAGGTCCATTTGTCAGAATGGATAGTCACATTTATCCTGATTATGTTGTTCCTCCAAGCTATGATTCTCTTCTTGGAAAGGTGTGCCAATCTGTTCTCTTCTTAACATTGACTCGTCATGCTTATCTCAGTTACTATACTGCACAATGTATCTCTTTTTACATCACCTGCAGAACAAATGCATGTAAACTGTAGATATATGTCGCTAAATTATTCACTTAAAATGAAATCAACATCTAATACAAATATATACTAATCACAGTCCTTTCCTTTTGTCATCAATTACTTTTAAATTTGTCGACGAAGGTTGGTCCAGATGGTAAGGATTTGATTCATTTCTTGCAAGGATGTTGGCTCAAATCCCGTTGTCAATGTGGATACCTCGTTAGTGTGTAATAAGTGTTGTTTGAGTCTTGCGGCCTGCCTTGGCCCTGGTGAGCTCCATGGACAAACTCACCCAAACTTTCATTTATCAAAAAAATCACTTTCTAAGTGTGTCTTCTTTGTGCTTGGGCTTTGGGATTTTAGCAATGATAGGTTATTAATATGGATACCAACAAGGTGACGACTCGTTTCGCTTGTGAGTTTAACATTAGTTGATGTACAAGTCAATATTTTATTTATTTTGCATGGCGCTGTTTTCAATCTGATTGAATTTTGTAAACTCGGAATGAACTACATCTGTCAAAGCTCCATTTGACCATTTCACACAAGGTAGGAAAATTAGGTAGTACAATAAAATCTGTCAACAATGTCTACTGATTTTCTAAAATTGCCTTCAATTAAAGTTTTTGTTAAACAATGACACCAAAAAAATAGTAAATTAATTAGGTATATTTTGAAAATAATAATTAATGCATCTAATAATTTGAAACTGGGCCTATATTTAGCGACAAATCATTTATTTTGAAATGGGACATATATTGAGAGGTTACGGCATCGTTTGATCCATGTAGCCGACCCTACTCAGTGAGATAAGGTTTGGTTGTTGTTGTTGGACATATATTTAGAGGTAGGGGTAATAAATTGAGAAGGATAATGATGTATTTCTGTATGGTATGATTTGCAATTGACTGGTTGTATACAAAGAGTAACCGCCTGTTCAACGAATAGGCTTGTAGTATTTCCTGAGTGATGACAACATTGAATTTATGTCTGTTTCCCTACACAAGTCAAGTCAAAATAATGAATGGACGAAAAGAGATAAAGTTGAGGGGTTCAATTCAAAATACACTTTTGCTAGTCACACCCCTGTTTTTTCCAGTTACACCTAAATAGGTTACTTACGTGAACTCAGTTCACGTAAAATTAAGTTCACGTTTGTAGTAAATAATTAAGTTCATGTAGGATACATGATGTAACCAACAAAAGTGTTCAAAATATTTGATAAATAGGATCTAATATATTTCACGTGAGTTTCATGCCTTCACTTTATATTTAAAAACAATATCTAATTTATACTTGTGTCCCAAGATATGATGTGGTGAAAAAGGACTTGGATGCAATAAACTCAACCACCTGTGAAATGCTCTTTTTTATCTGAAACTTTTCCTCATGTCTTGAATTTGTGAACATTTGCAGCTGATTGTATGGGCTCCGACTAGGGAAAAAGCAATTGAACGCATGAAAAGGGCACTCGATGATACTATTATCACAGGTGAAGCAATCTGATTTTTGTAATTGTGATAATCCCTTAGATATCTCAATTTGGTGCAAGTCAGTCACATGCCTGAAGCAAGGAAACTGATAGAAAGCAAATATTTTCCTTCACACCTTGTTCATACACTTTGATATATTTAACACTTACAGTTTTGTTGCAGGAGTTCCAACAACAATTGATTACCATAAACTTATCCTTGACATAGAGGTAGGTGCACCTTTTATGTATTTTTGATGACTTGTGTCCTTTAACAGTATCTTGTGTCAACCAGAACTCTGAAGTAAATCAACTAATGCATGCAATATCCTCATTGTATTACAGGATTTCAAAAATGGCAAGGTTGATACTGCTTTCATTCCAAAGCACGAGGAAGAGTTGGCTGTGGTAAGAGAAGTTCTTAATATAGTGTTAATAACATTTATGTCCCCTAGCCATGGATTTAAAAATTATATCTCCCTGTTGGAGCTACTTCATAAAAGTTTTGATAGGAATGTTCTCACGAACATGCCTTTTAAACCATAAACTGGCATCTTTCAATACTATCATGGTTCATAGTTGTGTATTGAGGAGTGATAGACTCACTCTTTTCACTACTCTTTCTTATTAGATGAAATTCATGTGGGTCCCAGTATTTTAGAAAAATGTCTCACGTAAAGTGAAGAGGCACGCATGAATTTCACCAAATGAAAAAGGGAGTTTTGAAAAGAGAATATTAAAGTGAGTATTGCTAGCACTTTTCTTTTATATTTTGTTTGATTTTTAGTTAATTATTTGTTGTCCACTTCAAATGCAGCCCCCGCAGCAGAAGATGGTATTAGTTAACAAGGTGACAGAACTAACTGGCTCGACAGCCTGATGGATATGACTATGTGATGCCACCCCTATGAAGAATTTGCTTTGTTGTAATCAATATGTGGTCCGTGCATGCTTGTGAAAGTTCCAATGAAATTTTGATGTTGGTGTCTCACAATTCTCTGTTCAATAATTATATTGTTAAATGAATTAATTAATTCCATGTTTGATTTATTGTCCCAAATATTAGTGCAAGGTTATGGGATTTTACAATGGTTATTATTTTAGAGGATCTTTGTCTCATTTCATGTTTGTAATTCTTGTAATAAGAACACAATTTTAGATAGAGTAATAAACTAGACCTTATCCTAGCAAGTTGGGTTTGAGAATTATAAATCTAGTTTTTTGTACAATTTTTAAATAGTTTAATGATTCTTCTGTTTCTGTAAGTCTTCTGTACTTTTTTAAGACTGCTTTAATACATTTCATATTTATTCCTTGTTTTCAACCTAAAGTGGGATATTATATGTACCCATATTCTCTTTGAGTGTCCTAAGCAATTGAGATGATAAAATATTTTAGGGAAAGAAAATGAAGGGAAGATAAATTTACAAGGATATCATGTCCACATGTTAAATCGAAAGATATTCAAACAATTTTAATCAAGCACACTTGATGCTAATTTTGACATTTTAATGTAAATTATTTTTTTGTCATTCTCGTTTATTTGTTCATTCTGCTTAAAACCAGCAAGTTCTGTCCGAAAGATTTGACCAAAGCATGTGCACAAAGATGAGTTAGTTTCATGTTTTAATGAAGTTTTAAGCAACTAGTACACAGTTGTGAATGACAAAAATTGCTAATTACAATTGAACAATTACAGTTATAGTTACAATTACATTCATGCCTGTAGTAATGTCAATCGCAAATTAACCTAAAACTTGACTATGATGTGGATGCCCTGTTGCAATGTTATGTCATTATGCAGCTTTGGTGCTGCTGCATCCTGAAACACATTTTATGCATCACAGTGTTGACAGGAAAAGGTAGAAGAATTTACATTTTTCCCACTGATTATGAGCTTGAACGGCTTTCATATCCCGACATTCCAGACATTGACTGTGATTCACTCATTGTGTCCTACAAAAAACACATTGATTATGTGATTATACATATAATATAAATAGAACAAAGCATGTTTTATGATGATGTGAATGAATTACTGAATGTGACTATGACTCACTTGAATTGATGAAGAAAACGTGGAGTGCGAATAATTGTTGTTACTTCTTGGTGTGAATCCTGCAGCACCACCATACATCATCATCATCATAGGCATGTTTTCATCAGCAAAATCTCTGAGTTTGTTGAGTTCAGGCAAAATAACTTTGCCAAGATCAGGTCTATCTTTTCTTCTCATTTCAGCACACTGAAGAGCAAGCTTGGCAAAATGCATAGCCTGTTCAATTGGCCAGTCCTCAACAGCAGGATCAAGCATATCAGCAAAAGTTCCTCTCTCAATAGATCTTGCAACATGATGACTCAATCCCATTGGTGGCTTTGCTGTTATCATCTGTAGAAGCATGATCCCAAGTGAGTAAATATCAGACTTTGTTCCGAGCATGCCCGTTTGCTGGTATTCAGGATCAATGTAACAGAAAGTTCCAGCCGTTGCTGTCATGCAATACTGTGTCACGGTGTCTGCAACCGAAGGAGGGACTAGCCTTGCCAACCCAACATCACTGATCTTGCTGACGAAGTTCCTGTCGAGCAAAATATTTCCAGGTTTTAAGTCACGGTGCACCAACGGTTCTGGTTTTGTCTGGTGAAGGAAAAGGAGTCCGGTGGCAATCTCCGCTGCAATTCGGAATCTTAGCTGCCACAAAAGAACTGGTAGTTTACTGTTGTTTCTCCTGAATAGGCAATCGTCTAAGCTTCCACTAGCCATGTGCTCATACACTAGGCAACCATACTCTGGACATGCTCCTAAGAGGAGAACCATGTTTGGATGCCTTATGCTACTGAGCACTTCAACCTGCATGAATCAAATGTCAAATCTTAATTGATTATTTCAATCATCTTTAACTTCAGTTCATTCCTTTAGTTACATCAAGACTCAAATGATTTTGGTGATTTACTTTTAGCAGTTATATTATATATGATTATGTATTCTACATATTACAGAGACCAAATTCTAATATAAACAAATTTTGCAAGAAAAATGTCACACCAAAACTTGGTATCCCCTTTATATATAGTTATAGATTTTTCATACCTCTTGTTGAAACTGTGAGCGTCCTTGAGCTGCATCTGGTTTTAACACTTTTATTGCAACTGCAGTGTGATCTAGTTCAGCTCTGTAGACAGGTCCATAACCTCCTTCTCCAATCTTTAGTGAATTAGAAAAGTAATTTGTTGCTTCTTCTATGTCCTCAATAGTGTATCTTCTGTACCTTGCAGAACCGTGTAACATACCATCTCCTCCTGACCTCTTCTTATACTCAGATTCTGTGTGAGATTTCATTTCTGCACTCACTCTTTTCTGTACTTCCAACTCTGCAATTTTTCTAGATGCTTCTGCTGCCTCCATAGCAACTTTACATTTTGCTCTCTCTTTCTCAGCTATTGCCAATGCTGTTTCTTCGGACAATCGCACATCTTCTAGTTTTCTTTGTTCATCCAATTTCCAACACTGAAGTTCGAGTGCCTGCAGGAGTATAGTGTTTTGTCAGTGATGACAATCCTTATTTTTAGTTAATTAGTTGTGCATCTTGTAGATGGCATTTTACCAGTGTTGATAAAAAGCAGTTATAGCACTATAGTATAGAAAAATTTGAATAAATCATTATTGTTTTACGATATGCTATTTAGGAATAAAATGTTGTCAAATTGTGACTATAGCACTGTTGCGTAGCTGAATTGGATCAAATCGCTATTTCATGCGATCTGCAATTGACAACACTGCATTTTACCTTGTTTATGGCATGACAGTAATATTTTTAGAACTTGTTATATGTTTGGACTAAATTAAAATCTGCAAAAGCACCTTTTGTTTAGCTGTCAATGCTTCCTTGCAAGCCGTACTGTACATTTCCATTGTTTGCTTCAATTCTAACCTCAATCTCCTCATTTCAGCTTCCACTTCATCCTTTAATTTCAAAACACACATTTATTAAAAACTGTCCTCCTAGGAACACAATACAAAAGTACTACTACACATGACTTTTAAAATAGGTTCGCAACTGCAATCTGAACAATAACATCAAGGTTTATGATGTTTCATCGACCATAATAGATTGAAGCTGCAAATATCTGCAATATGAAAAATCATGGTCAACCACGATCGCAATTTAACTTAGATTTAGACTAAGCTTACCGAGTTTGATATCCTTGGTTGTGATGACATGGACATCCCACTGTCTTGTGAGCTGAATGAATAGTCATTTTGATCAATTGACTTAGCACCCGAGAAAGACGAACCGAAGCTTCTGAAGTCGAAATCTGAGCCTGTTGAAAGCCGAGGGGTCATTCCGGTTTGTGAGTCCATTTCTTCATAAAATGAAGGGAACATCCTATCAACACTTGGCCTTCCACTACTCACAAATGAGATATCAGAGTCAGGGATTGTGGACTCATATGATCTATGAATTGGTCTTGCACCTCTTGTGAATGGTGACCTGTCCATAGAATAAATATCATATCAAATTAGTCTTCTTACTAACCACTTCTATCGTAATTAGAATTCACATGCTTTAAATAGAGGCTATAGCATTGTAGCGTAACATAGTTTAAATAAACCTCTATTTCCCACAATATGCGATTGACAAAACTGTTTATATAATTCCAACTGAGGATTCATAAGATGCTTACTTGATTTCATCTTCTTCGATTTGATGGCGTGCAAGGTATGCTGGCTTCTCTGTTGATGCTGTAATGTAATAGATACATACACAAATAAATACTGATTTATGAGCAACATTACAAAAGGCCAAAAATGACATAACTCAAATTACATGAATTTCATAGGAAAAATATTAAAAGAGAAATTATCATACGTCGCGGTGGATGGTTTCGCAATAGTTGTTGTACATCCATTCTATCAGGAGTTTTTTGTATTTGTGGTTGCTGCAATCCATTGTTTCGCGGTATAGGTTTAGATGCTAATGGAGTAGTAGCAGTTTTCACAGATGAAATTTTTCCTTTGGAAATAATGTAGACAGTGCAGAATTGAGGTGCTCCTTTAGACACAAGGTTAGGAACATCTGTTGTCCTAAATCTTCTGTCATGAATAAGAAATCATCAAAACTTGGATTATGTATGTTCTCACACAATAAAAATACAGTTCAAGATCTTTTCATGTTTTTGTACTCAAGTAAATGTTTTCTCCATTTGTAGCACCGACACTTCTTATCAAAACGTGTCAAGTGTCCGGCACAAACATATTTGATTATATTTAATTAATTTATTTTTACATATTATTACTAGTGTTAATGTATCAGTGTCGTGTTCATATCTGATTTAGTGTTACATAGAGCATGGTTTTTTGGACTAGTATTTGGTGGAATGAACAATTACCTTACAAGACCACTCCTTGATGGTGCACCAAGTACCAGAAGCTCAATGGAATATGTCGTAATACCTTCTATAATGGCCTTAGATACATCCAAGTCTTCTAACAAGATTTCTTTGCATAGTATCTGTTATAAATACATCAAAAAAAAAAAGTAGGACACTTATTTAGATACATGCTCTTTCGATGGAATAAATAGGTTTGTTACAGTTCATTTTTAAAATAAAAAAAATTATTACTATTAGGTGTTTTTTTAACCGGTTGTTACATATTAGTATATGAAGAAACAAAAAAATGCAGGTGTTTTGTGCGGTTTCTCTTGAAAATATTTAAAAAAATGATTTTCATTATAATAAACAGACACAATAGTTTCTATTTTTTTTTTTTAAAAAAAAAAAACTCTAAAAATAATCTCTCAATTATTGAATATCAAAATAATGTGTTAGAACTTACATTTTTTCTATTGCAGAAGACGCGAAAAGAAGAGAAAAGTTCCTTGGATTCATTGTCCATTTGTTGCATGTATGCTCTACCAACATCATCATTGACATCAACAGATACAAGATTTCCAGCTGCATTCATAAATCATTCAACTCAATAACGTATGCATGGTTTGTTACTATTATTATTATATGATTGAATGAAAAGAAAAAAAAATGTTTATGAAATATTAAGAAAATAATGACTTACTTGTTGTAGGAATTGAAGAAGCTCTTTGTCTAACATGAACTAATAAAAGATGTTGATCTTTAGGAAGAAGATTATCAACAGCCCATTTAGCTGCATATTGGCTTGTTTTGTTGTTTTCAATTGCCACTGCCACAACACGTCCTGCACCTAGCTTCTTATCTTGAAGAGACCTTGACATTATGTTTATTAATTTTCAATCTTCTATTATTATTATTAGTAATTTACCTTCAATTCAATGAATGACTTTGTGTTTGTGAAATGATTTTAATTTGAGAATTTTATTGATTTTTTATTTATTGAATTTTGATAGGTAAAGACAGAGCATATATGATGAAATAATTGATATATGTAAGTGTTGGAAATAACAACAATACGCTGGTGACTATTTTAAGTTGTATTTTGGTAACTCCAAGTTAGCACTTTGTTAATAGCTTCTAATTTTAGTGAACAATTACGCATACTACATTTTTTACATTTTTAATGACATATGTTGTTGTAATCTAGGATGGTTAATACAAACAGCTGCCATAATTAGCTATAAGCAAAATATATACTATCCTTATTTTGTGCTGTTTCTTCCCCAAAATCATCATCCTTTTTTTTTTCTTTTTCTAGTGAAACATCTTGAAGCCTACTTCAAAAATTTAAATTAGACATAAATATTTTTTTATTAAAAATATTTAGTTTTTTTTAATACTTGTATAATTTATTTTATTAGATTTTAATATTTTTTTTATCAATTTTAATTTTCTTTGAATTATATAAAATAACAAATTTATCCTTGTTACAAAATACATATAACTTTTTTTGGCCTATGCATGACATTTTATATTTACCACTGCATGCATAATATTATTAATTTGTGGCAGAAAAATATGTTTGAATATAGCTATTTTACTAATTAAATATAAAAACACAAATATATTTATAGTTCTTTAAGTTTATCTTAAGTTTTTTTTTAGGTATTTTAAGTTTATTTTATTTTAATTTGATCATTTAAGTTACATTTTGTTTGCACGGTTAATTTTTTATCTTAATTTCGACAACAATTAATTCAACTTTATCATATGCTATAACAATATGTCTCGCATATTAATCATTTAAAAAATATTTATCATATCTTATAAATAGTATATATTTTTTTTAATTTTCTCTACAACAATTTAAACACATATATAGCCTTAAAAACAATGTAATAAAAGTCTATCCACATAATCAATGTATTTAACTTCTTTTATCATATCTTATAAATGGTATATATTTTTCTATTTTCTCTACAATAATTTAAACACATATATAGCTTTAAAAACAATGTAATAAAAGTATATCCACATAATCAATGTATTTAACTTCTTTTACATGCAAAGTAGCTTGGAGAGTCAACTTGGTGCGATGTTTCAATTATATCTTAATGTTTTATGACAATAATTCGAGAAAAATTTTAAACTTAAAGAATTGCATGCATAATTTAATATACCTTAAAAACTAATGGTAGAAAAAAATGTAACTTAAAGTACCAAATCAAGAAAATTGAATTAAACTTAAATGACTAAAGATGTATTTTTGTTAAATATACATCTCTCTTGATAATTTTTCTTATCTATTTTTACAAGATCATATTCGAATTTTTAAATACATTAATTATTTCTTTCCTAACATACCTCTAATTAAGTTGCATATTTTTCTGCAATAAATATAATTATATAAACATTAACTAATTTTCTCTCATAAAAGATAAACAGATAAAAACAATATAAATTTTTAATAAATTTAATATTATTATTCACTTTTTTAATTTTCGTGATATCGGTCAATGGAGTCCTATATCTTGATACGGAAGTAGTATAATACTTGTTTCTTTTAAGTTTTGATGAGTTAGGGCCTCTTTGAAACACTTTTGCATTTTAGTTTTTAAAAATTGTTTTATAAATTTAATTTTAAAAATTGTTTTAAAGAATAGAATTAAAGAAAAAACTTGTTTGAGATATTTATTTTAAAAACAGTTTTAGAGATAAGAAAAAGAGAAAGCCTATTTATAATCTAAATTTTTAAAATAATTTTTGACTGGAGAATTTAAAAAACTGAAAATTGAAAAGTAAAACATCATTTATTTGTTTTGCTTTTTTAGTTTTAAAATGTATAATATTAAAAATAGTTTTACAAAACAGTTTTTAAAAACAAGTAATCTAAACAAGTTTTTTAGTTTTTAAATTTTAAAAAATTAAAATAGAGTTTTTGGAAAGATAATTAAACAAGCCTTAACTATTTCTTTTTCTATTGCATTTTTTAGTTTTTTAATTTTTTTATTTGGGACCCAACCTACGCGATCCAAGACTAATTCAAGTCTGGCCGATATAATTTTCTATTAAAACTATGATTTATCAATTTGTGACCATATTTATTTGTTTTTTTAATAACTAGTTTTAGTAATTAGTCATAATTTTGTTAGAAGAAAAAGTGAAACTTATGATCTATTTGTTAATTCAATTCCTCCGAACCACCTTATAACTCTTTGACCATATTTATTTGTTTACATATCATTGATGTTAGACTCAATATTTGAATAAATTGCGTACTAAACTAGTACGTGTCCCCAACAACTAAACTACCAGACATGAAGTTTTGATATGCCGGCTTATTAGAATTATTAATTAATGTTTAGTGTTTAATTTTCATGCCCAGACAGTATAAAAAACACGTAATGATCAATTATGTAGGTGTCTTTAATAGTAGTTGTTACAAAATTAAAATACAATTGTGATCGATTGAGAGTCTAAAAACTCTTTAGATTTAAAGTATATTTAAATTAAATTCTGGAATGATAAAAGCCTGAAGTAAGGAACTATAGAATCTTAATCAATAAAAGGATTTTACTAAATATAAAGATAACATAACTTTATTTAAACTCTTTTCATTTTGCTCTCACTATATTGGATAACATAATAACTTCAACACACGTTAGTTTGAGTTTCACTGCAATATCAAACACATGGTAAAGAGCTTAGAAATTGCATCAATCAACAGTTTGTAGATAAATAGCATGATTGATGCAATGTGGATTCTTCTCATGTTCAATTAAACCAATTCATATCCTCAAACTTAGCCTTGTTGATAATCTGCTTCGTAACTTTCTATTGTTAACATGGTCATATCAGCATCATTGCCTCACAGAAAAGGTTCAATGGGTTTGAGCCACTAGGTCTGTTTAAGTTGTTCTCAACCCTTGCTGACTGTTATAAAGAACATGGGATTCTCCTGAGATCTTGGGATAACAAATAAGATCCTGAAGAAGCTTTTGAGCATAGATTTGAGTATTGTTAACAGGGTGGGGGAATGATTTCAAATCACCAAGCTGACAATCAAACTCAGTCGGTGTGGTCTTACGTGCCTGCAAGTCGAATCTGCAGGCCAATACAGTCCAATGTTCAATCTAAAGGATATACTCAACAGATTTGGTGTTTGCATGAAACATATATGTATAAACACATAGCATACCTTTTAAACCTTACTTAGCTAAAGAAACAAGTTAAATAGATTATGTCATATTGTGGCAAAGGCCACAAAGATACGCCAATGATAGCTCGAGTCATCCCGAAGATGTAACTCAGTGGTATGAGTTGGGACACTGAAAGAGTTTTAAGAAGGAAGTTCAGGTTTTGATGTATGCTGCTAACAAAGTCCACTTCACCCTAACAAATTAACCAGTGACATTTGCCTATCGAAAAAATAATAATAATAATGGCTTGAGCCATGAAATACCTATAAGTGAAGGCACATGAATGAATTTATATTATATCTCCAACTGCAACCAGAGAATTTTAAACTTCATCAAATCTGTACATGTGGAAAATGCATGGAAATAAACATGGCCAACTGGTAAACATATAACGTACCCTAAAAATCATTTAAACATGTATAACAAGGTATGAATCATTAGACGCCGAATTGTATGTACAAATTCAAAATGCTGCAATGCTAAATGAAGTTAAAAAGAATGTAGTTTGTAAGGTCCATGCAATCCTCACCTTGAAGGCGCATTTCCCTTCGTTGAAGTTGATTCTGGCTCGAGATTTCCTAACTTCAGGGTTCATGATTATTGTTTTCAAAACCAGAAAAATGCCTAGCTTTTTCGCTTCAGCAACTATTGCAGAAATTTCGAACATTTATGTCATCAGAATCTTGTGCAATTCATTCATCAATTAGTCATGCAAAAACTTAAGTTTCTAGCAGCAACCAATTCAAAAGCATTCTTAACCAAACTGCAAAGAATAATCTGCTTCCCACACTTCTCAAAATCATAAACAGAATTCCAATATTTCAAAAAGCGTAAAACCAAACCGATTGCATAAGCTTCTATAACAGCAAATGATGATTAAAAAATTGAACAACTTTGCGAAAGCTCAAAATGACTGAAAAATTAACATCTCATACCAGTAAGCAAGCTCAAAGAACATAAAAAAGGTGCATACAATGATACAATACTACAACAAAGATACTGTATGCTACTAATAATTAAACCTTCAATACCTAATTATATACATGAGCTCATTTCCAATGCCAATGCCTTCTCAATACAGCTTCACATCTTAATAAACCACTATTTCAAAATTAACACATCACATAAAATTAATAAAAGTAACAATTGAAGCTTAATCAAAACTTGAAAAGAAGCCTCAAATATCTCTTCTTTGGTAAACAACTGATTAGACAAAAAAAATTCTTATGATCATAAAAAAAGAGTCATTCAAAAGAAGACTCTCAAATTTCTTATCACTCTTGTTCAAGCTGCTTAAAATACTTCAAAGCACCAACCATGTCTCCCTCCATGACCCTAATGCGATCGACAACCTTGCAGAACAATCTAAGGTGTCGGTTTATATTCGCATCCTCTCTCTCACATCTATCCATTGCAACCTTAATACCCTTCAACAAGCTATTACATTCATCAACCATTTCAAGGTACTCAAGAACACGATCATGATGAACCTTATTACAATCCATGTCTTTCTCCAATATCTCTTCAAATCCAACCTTAATCAACTCCAAATTCTCACTGCAGCTAAAAACCTGTTCTCTCAACACTATCCACGCTTCATCGTCGTCGGTTTTCGTCTTCTTGAAACTGTGAACAACACGGACTTTTTCTTTGAGCTTCAAATGAAAAACAGAATGAACATGATCTGGTATACTTTCCACCAAAAATTCTCCAATTTCGTTGTCATCATCCAATTTTTTTTCTTCAATTGAAACAACTGAGGAAAGTGGTGTTATTGGTTTGCTAAACCTATTTTGACAACAACCCAGAAAGAGAAACGCTGATGCTGCAACAGTTAGGGTAACAAAAGAGGGAAATTTACGAATAGGGTTAAGAAATTGAGAAGATTTAGGTTCTGGGTCATGAAGAGAAGGTTCAAAGTTTTGAACTTGGAGAAGAGGGTTGAAGAATTGAGAGGATTTGGATTCTGGGTCATGAAGAGGAGAGTCAAAGTTTGAAACTTTGGGAAGAGGATTGAAGAATTGAGGGGCTTTGGGTTCTGGGTATTGAAGATTTTGAAGAGATTCAGAAGAAGGTGACGATGGTGAAGAAGAAGAAGAAGAAGAAGACGAAGAAGCTCTAATGGAAGAAGATGATGGTGATGTTGATGATGGTGAAGGTTGTGAGAGAAAGAGAGAAGAAACGGTGGATGATGTTAGAGAAGGGTGGAGAGAGGAACAAAGAGGTTGGTGACGATGGTGAAGTGTTGTAAGAGCTTCCATTGATGAAGTTATTGTGGTTGTGAAATTGCCACAAACAAATAAAGGGTTAAAAAAGCAGTGAACTGATTCAGCTTCTTCTTCTTCTTCTCTCTATAGCTTTGGGTTGTTTTGACTTTTGAGATTTTCATAAAAGTAGTTTTTTTTTTCTTTTTTCATTTTCCATTTTTCTAATGTAAAAATGAGAGTTTAAGGCAAAAAGAACCGCTCAAACAAGCTTAAAGTGGTAAATGGATATATTTATTTTTATTTAAAGTGTTTACCATAATTGACTAAATTATTTTTAAAAAAATCGATAATTTTAGAATTTTATATTAGTATTCGAAGAAGATAAATGGCCCATTTTGTTGGAAAAAAAGAGAGTAATATTTATTTTTTATTTTAGGTAAAATTAATAATTTGAATGTTGATTAACAAGTTTTGAATAAAATAGGAAACAAATTATTTCAAGAAAATTTATATTTTATTGAAAACTTGTTAATCTAACATTCAAATTATTGAATTTCACATAAAAATTCAAAAAAAAAAAAATTTATCTGAATACTAATATCAAATTCTTGAATTCATGCATTTTTTTTACTAATTTTTTTGCATCCAAACATAGTAATTAGTTAACTCATTTTATTTTTTTTATTCTTAAAATCATTTCATATATGTAAATCATAAGTCACACCATATAGGATATTGTTTTCTTTCTTGGTAAAAAAAAAAAATTATTTTCTTGTCAAAAGATTTAAATTATTGTTACGGGGCTTTAGCCCTTTTTCTCATTAAAATTATATAGATTATTGTTTTATTTTTACTGAAAATATAGGATACTGTTAAAACTTTTTATGAAGAACTTTGTCGTTTATGTAGTTCTATCTGACTACTCAAAGATTGCAAGATTTACATTAAAAAAAAAGAAGAAAATTAACATTTTGTTAAGCAATTATTTATATAAATTATCAAAAAAATTATTTTTACTTTATTTTCCCCCCCGAGTTTTTATAGTATGCGAACTAGTCGTTTGGATCATCTCAATCTTAATTTTCTCTATTTCTTTTAATTTTATTTTCTTTTTATAAAAAAAAAATTCGATGAATTAAAAATTTTAGTTATATAGATCATGCATATAAAATTTTACATATTACTAAGACACAAGAAAATTAATGGTGTTCAATCAAAATACATAAGACGTAATTTTAATATATCTCAATAACATATAAAATAATTTTAGATTTGTATAAAATTCTATATAATATAAATTTTTAATCAAAATCAAAAAATTAAAATAAATCAAAAGAGGATTAAACTGAAAGGATCCAAATTATGCATTCTATCCATCTTTGTTGTGCACAAGTGATAAACAATACAAGCTTTTGTTAATCTTGTTACTAATTCAAACAAATGTCATTATTGAAAGAGAGACTACAATGAAATCCAAAAAAGGTTAATCAAAAAGTAAAACATCAACCACAAAATGCCATATTCTTTTCCCTTCATATTTTTCTTTCAATTCTTCATAGAGCACTTCTATTTGTCACAAATGACAATCATTAGATTTTCTTTTTGACATAGAATACATAGATTTTCATTTACTTGCTTTCTCTATCATGATCTTCTCGGGACAAGTAGCATTTTCCTTCATGATTACATCATAATGATAAATTGATTAAGAGAAAAGAATATATGCCCTGGGTAAAAATCCATATTTTAATATTTAATGTGGCAGTGTTTTTAAAGGGATATGAAAATAACTAAGGTAATCTCAAATATTCAACATGTAACATTTTTTGTTTTTTAATATGAAATTTCATTTCATATCAGCTGTATAAAAGTCCTCCTCAGTCTCACTATCCCTCTCATTAATTTCTTGGATTTTCTCTACAGCTTCTTTCAAATCACATCTCTTATCCACATCACCTTCACAACAACTCAATGCTATCTTCAAAAGTTTTACCATTTCACCCTCCCCATTTATTGTTGCACCCATTTCTTTATCAAAAACTGAACTATTCCACTCCTCAGGCACAACTGAATCAACCCAATTTGCTAAACTCACCTCACTTCCTTTACCTTGTTGTAAAAAGGTAGCAGGGAATTTTCCAGTTAGAATCTCAATAATTAGTATTCCAAGACACCAAACATCACTTTTCTTTGTGATTCTTCCTTGTTGTAAATATTCAGGTGATTTGTATATTACCATTATGTCCTTGGCCATTTCTTGGTTTGTAACTGGGACTAATCCATAGTCAGTGAGGAGTGGCTCAAATGTTTGAGTTAGAAGAACATTTGCTGATTTCAGATTTCCATGAGGTGCTATTAGACTTGGCATATCCTTGTATAGATATTCAAGTCCTCTTGCTATGCCTTTCACAATCTTCAACCTTATTGGCCAATCAAGGCTTGGTTCTCCAAGAGCTTGGTGTCCTGAAATTTAAGACAAATTATATTATACCAGTGATCAAATACACACACAAAAGTTATCTCAAATTCAGACTTTGTTCGACCGACTTCAAGTTATCAGAAGTCATTTCCCCCCAAGACTGGAGGTTTCAGACAAAAAAGAAATTGTTTTGTCAATAACCTTAAAACGAAAACTAAAAAGGAACACATAGAACGACATACCATGAAGGCGAACAGCGAGGCTGCCATTCTGAACAAAGTCAGTAACCAAAAGCTTCTCTTCCTTTCTATAATAGTAAGCCACAAGAGGAATGAGATTAGGATGATTCAACCTTCCTATCCTTCTCATGTGTTCTTGAAACTCATCCTTCCCTACATTATTCATTTGCTTGAACCTCTTCACCACTATTGTTGGTCCATTCATCAAGGAAGCTTTATATGAAGAACTATAACAACCACTTCCCAAAATCTCAGCTGAGGCTCTCAACAACTCTTGCAAATCAAACCTCTCTCTGTCATCTCTTATAAAAGACAACTTCATGTGATCACCTCTTCTACTATGGTTGGAACTTATTGATCTTGATGATCTATGACTTTCATTACCAACGTCCCTCACACGTCCTATTTTGTTGTTGTGCACGCCCGAAGGCACATTGTCTAGAGACGATGATGGTCCTCGCTTTCTTCTTTGATGAAGGATGAATATCACAGCAACTGCAATCACTATCAGTGCCACACAAACAACCACAACAACCACACAAATACTTGCAATTGAAGGCTTCTTTGAAGGACATGCTTCCAATGGTGCTCCACATAAATCTTCATTTCCTGCTCATCATTTGATACATATATATTAGTTTTAAGATTGTTGCTACTTCATATACTTATACTTTAATCTGTGTCAATAATACAAAAGAAAATCAAAACATCTTATCATAGATTTACTTTACTTCTCAATTTCCATATCTTTATGTGAAACTCAATGTCTAACTTTTGTTAAATCCACTATTATTCTTCTATAGGAGTTAATCCTGTTCGATGAGATAGACCAACAAGAATAGAATATCTCTTTTTTCACAAGAGATTACATCAGAGACATTCCACTAAGACGAGTATTTGTGTACATTATCCTCACTTACAGACCTAACATGCTTCCACTAAACTAATTATATTGAGTTATTTTAAACATTTATGCATAAATGGTACATGTGATATGTATGGGAACAAGGGTGAAGTATTAATAATCATATTCTTTGTTACGCTTGCATGATTACATCATAGACCTCTTACCAAGCGAATATATATTTGTGTATGTGCGTTATCCTCACTTGCAGACCTAACATGCTTCCACTTAACTAATCACATTGGGTTATAATAACCATTTATGAATAAATTATACATGCATGTGATGTGTATGTGTGTGCGAGCCCGCGTGTATTAATTCGAAAATTGTTAACTCACCAGCAAAGGCAGAAACGGCGAGTTTACTAAGAGTTGTCGGTATTTGGCCCTGCAACTCATTATTAGCTACGCTGAAAGATTTCAATTTGGATTGTCTAAGATGAGGAAGAGGACCAGTGAATTTGTTTCCATCCAATCTCAATTCCATAAGCTTTGGCAACAAAATCACAGAAGATGGAATAAAACCTGTAAACCGATTATTTGACAAATGAATTTTCTTCAACCATTGCATACCCTCAAAAGTTTCCATAGGAATTTCCCCTGAAAACTTGTTATTTGAAAGGTAAATTGATTTAAGACCAACAATCTTGTTAAACTCAGGCCAACCACCATCAAAATCATTATTCATGAAACTAATTGTTCTAAGAAATGGTAACTCCCTAAGAGAGTCAACATCAATGACCCCTGTTAGCCCCATATTTTCAAGCTTCAAACCCCACAATTTTCCTTGATAACAACGAACACCAAACCAATTTGCATGATCGCCATCACAAGGAGATGCTGATGTGTTCCATGATGACAGATATGCATTATTTTTATTGCTTTTTAGACTCTCCTTTACCTTGAGGAGTATTTCAGAGTCAGAAGCAGAATAAGATGATGCAACAACACATGACAATAGAAAGAATGTGATGAATAATAATGTTGTGTTATTATTCCTCCCAAGAGTGATGAGTGCCATAGTGGAAAAGGGTAGATGGCACACACGCACTATGGGCGGCGTGTGCGCCCTCCAGAAGGACTTGATTCTCAATTGAGATAAAAAGAAGAGGAGCTACTAGGGGTGAAGAAGAAAGGCTTGGAGGGTTCAAAACTTTTGATGGCATGGAAACAAGAGAGAGAAAGAATAAGGAAAAGGAAAAGCCAAGAATAGGAGACAGAGAATAGAAATTATTTTGAGAGAGTGAGGTAACACAGGTTGACCAAGTCCTATGTTTCATGGTTTGCATAACAACAATGTTTAGAACTATTCGGACAGCCTTGAAATTGCACAAGACAACACTTTTTGTATGCCTATTTTTAAGGTTTCTGTTCTGCTGACTCAACCTTTAACAGCAATAAAAAAAAATGCATTAACACAGCACTCACACTGCATCATCAACCCATGCTTGCTTCATCATCCCATCTCTTGTGCACTAACTTGTCCAATGTCCACTTATTAAGAGAAAGAGTTCTAACAAATAAGCCAGGAAAAAACATCTTCAAAAAAATTTCTACCTTAAATATTTGATAATAAAATTGAATAGGTGATATATCTTTTGTTATATTATATTTTTAACAATTAACTTCTAGAATTGACACTTACTATTATTAAATATATGATATTAACACATGAAGATTATATAATGATGTTTTTTTTTTAAATTATTTAATTGTTTTAAAAAAATCTGAAATTTATAAAATTGATTATATATTACTTTCAAATGATTAATTCTACTAATTTATTACATATATTAGAAATCTACTCACCAAAATTTTTATTAAAAAATAGATAAACCCGTGCATTGATATTTCGTCTAATTATCATCAAAAGGATAGTTGCAGCAAACAAAAACATCCAAGCAACATTATACCTTACCTACGATAAAAATATTTTTTATTTAGTGAATAATGCTTCAGACTCACAGTAACGGTTTTTAAAATGATACGACCTATATGTATATATCTGTAACTATGAATTATACTCAAAAACAAACAATAAGATCATAAAAAAAAAAAAATTAACAATAAGGATGCAAACCAGTGTTCAATTGGATGATTAAATTAAATGATAAACATTAAGTCAATACACAAATTCAAAGTGAGAATTCAGATCTGAATTCCTACAACAAAATAATCATGCATTTGGCGTAGTCCTGCAATCTAAATGATTCCATATTGATCAACAACTCTGCAATGTTACTCCCATCTGGTAAACTTGGTCCTAAATACAAGTTTGGATCCAATAGTTTAGGTTGTGGCTGCGCGATTATAGGGAATTCAAATTACTCCCCTTCCACTTTTTTCCCAGCACTAAGACTTAAAAGATCAATGCGGGTTTGGTTTTTCCTTTTTTAAGCACAGTTGTAGTTTTTCACATATGTGATTACCTTCGTTTTGATCACCTGACATTTTTATCTTTCACACATAGTTCCGCTTTCACTAAGCTCCCTCAATGTTTTTTCTTTTAAAATTGACCCTTCAGAGTCATATTAAAAAATGATCTCTTCATAGATATTCATATTCTACAACTTAACAAAGCTCTATTCTTTCAGGATGAAGCATTTTTTTGGGTCAAATTCTGCATACCCTACATCAACGAGACATAGGCCATCAGGAGGTGCTGGAGGAGCAGTGGCACGTCTACACGTGGCATCCATAAGCCTTAGCAAGGCGTCATCTTCAGCACCAGCTGCAGCTTCTCTAATTGTGGTTGCCACAAGCACTCGAACCATCTGCAAAAATGTGATTAACAATATAATGCCTGTGTCCTTTAAATTGATTCATTTGTTTTTGAAGCATCAACATGTTAATATTTAGAATGATAAAGATCTTACTCTGAGCCATGTTAGCATATCAAATTATATTCATATTGAGTTACATTAACCATTCAATAAAACTTATGCTTTACGTTCATGATTAAATAAACAAATTTCATTGGTATGATTGTTTCAAATTGGAGAAGCCAAAACCTTCAGTTAATATGTTTCCTCTAAGGAAAGCAAAAATAAACAATGGTTACCTTGCGTAAAAAGCGATTAGCTACTAATTCAATGCACATAACCCTTGTTTCTTCTCCATTATCCTAGAAATACCACAAGCAAAATGAAACATCAATAAGCTTCTCTTCAACAGCAGCGAACTTGGTAAAAGTAAAACTAAGGAGTCTGAATTAAAACATAACTATAAATTATTAAATTCCCGTTGTTACTCTGAAGGACAAGAAAGACTTAAAAGATGTCTTGGAAGATGCAATAAATACAAATATATTGGCATAAGAATTCATATAGCTTTTGAATGTACAAACCTAATACAAGGGTTTCTTGGCAAGTTAAATATTTCACAGGAAAAAAACTGAAAAGACATTTTTGTCAAGATTATGTAAAACAAATTGAAGAGAAAGAAGCCAATGGCATATAAATCATGAAACCACAAATATTATGGACACATGAAATCTGTTGGTAATGAAAGCCATATACAAAAAGCATAATTTGCATGTTTTCTTGTGTCCTCCAATCAGAAAGACATGCTTAAAGTCATCCTTGGATGCATCAAACATGTTTGGTAGGAAGGCTAATTGGCAACCAACAATATCAAGCTCAATCCATTTCAATGCAGATTGGACTAAATGATCAAGGTTTGGTAGCGGAAATAATTTGACAGAACCTTCAGCTCGTTGACAAGATTCCATTGTTTATTTCCGTAGGAGACATGAAAACACAAGTAGTACCATATATCTTTATTGCTAGCTGAAGACCTCCATGCGAGGCCGAAAACAAGCAAAATCATTGAGACCTAATGTAAGATTCAGAACTTTCTCAAGTCCTTTTCTAACATTTCTAGCATATACTATCTCAAAAGATTCCCGTCGTACAAAAAAAATTATTTAAACGATGCGTATGTAAAATAAAATAAAAAGTTGTGACTAATGTCAAGTGGCATTAACAGATTGTTGTCTTCACTTAATTTTCATTTGTATGTTACTATTTTCCACTCTTCTTTTGGGAAATAAACACCTTGACACTTTCACTTCCCAAAGTACCCCAAAAAAAGCACAGTATACACCATACCGTGCAAGTGAAACTATATTAAGGTTAACCCAGCTCAAGCCACCACCAAGAAACCCATCACAATCGAACTTCAATATATTCATGTCATTTATAAATTTTTAAAGTAAAGTAAAATGAGATAGCAGTTTCCTTACTTGCAATCAACAAATGCATGTCCATGCACTCGTCAGGAATTGCCCTTACACCCTCTATTCAGTATTTACTTAGACAAATTTACCCTCTCTATTCTGACCAATTAATTCATGTGAAGATAAGCAAGAAATAAAGTGGATCTGTTTAGTGGTTTAATAGAACTTGGACACAGTAGACAACAGAATCCATAGACCAGTAGTGGGCATGTCTCCAGATCAACCAATGTATCTTCACAAACACATGTGCCCAAGCCCAACTTAGGGGAATCTGTTTTTTGAGCTAACTAGAAGCTTAGAGTAGAGAGCGCTGGTGTGCACACTCTGCAAATTGGAGCAAGCCCCACGCCCATCAGCACAGCAAAACATACCACAAGTACACAATCCCAAATAGCTTCGAATTTAGAATAACAATTGTGAGCAACAAAATAGGGATAAAGGAAATTAAAAAAAGTTACAAAAAAAGAACAGATATTAAAAATAAAGACGCTCACAGTTGTAGGCAATCTGGCTTCCATAGCTCGAGCATGGTATACAAAACACTCTGTTGGTGGACCGCTGAAACAGAATGACAGTCATAAGTCAACTCACTGAAGGACAGTTCCCCTCTTAAAAAGAAATGTTAGCACCAAGGAAATCTGAAGGTGGGCTAGCTATTCCTTGAGTGCTGTCAAACAAAAAATTATCGCTTAACTGATAGATCACACAACCAACAAAATTTGCTATCTCCCCAAAAGTATAATGTGAAAGATTCTGTAATGCGCACTGCAAAGATAGGAATTCAAGTATTAAGTTCTTACTCGTTTCTTGAAGCTTTTGTATCACGGGCAAACATCTTGTAGGATAGCAATTTTCCTTCCAAATTTTGCAAAAGCTGGTTCACCTTCCTTACACTGAACACATATGATTTCATTTCGTTTTCTAACTCATCCTTGCTGACAGAATCACAAATTTCATTATATATAAATCTGTCACAAGACTCCTCATTGCCACCGCTTTGGTCCTTATCCCCTTTATCAGTGAGTGGGAAAATATAAAGGTAACGCCTCCATTTAGCAGAGAAGTTCGGATGAAAGGCACGTGATACCTACAATATTACACATTTATTATTGTTATCACGTTTATAAATGTGAGACAAGTAAACCATTTTTTCTTTTTCTTTGTATTTATGGCAACTGATAATTGTTTCAACATTAGCTTCACATTGCATATATTATTTAAAAGGATATTACCTCATGTACAGATATGACCCTTAATTTTCCTGGTGCCCCATCATTTATTGCATCTTCAATATCTCTTGGGTTAATATCCTTCTTCCAAGTGTCTGTGCATAATGAACCATATATTAGGGGGAAAGGTTTGATCAACTCCCACAGAGTGCAAAAATAGAACGCACTCGTCCATAGCTCCCAAAAAACTAGTTCTGTAATTTATATTTTTCAAGGTATACAAACAATGACAAATATAGCCCTAAATAATTGGAGCTATTTCCTACAAGATTATAAAGCTTGTGTTCATTACAAATGTTCTAGGTCACTTGATATTACTTAACAGACCCTAAATCGTGTTAAAAAAGATATCTGCTATTGCTAAGTGGAACCAAACCAGCCAAAGACATCTTACATGCTTAGGCATCAGAGATACCAGACCAAATGAAGTCGGACATTAGCACATTTGAAGTCATGAATTTCTAGATGAGAATCAAAAGATTGACTGTTGGATAGTATAACTATAAGCGCATAAACAAATGCTCATGAAATTCTAAACATCTTTGTCATAAAACTGTTTATAAGAGGTTTTGGGGCTCCAGTTTTGTCTTTTTCATGATGAGTATGTAGCAACTAGCAACTCAAATAGGAAGGTTCAGACATATCAAAAGCATTTATAAGAAAAGGAAAATGGCTTACAGAATGAACAAACTTGTTGAAGGGCCGTCACTCCTTTGTCTGTTCGACCAGCAACAGAAGCACAACCTTCAATAGGCAAACCTTTCTCCTTGAGCAGTTGAGTTTTCATTTCATCAACAAATTTACCAAGTGATGCTTCTACTACGCTGTAACAAGAAATTTGTAGAAGAGCAAAAAGCAGAATGACAATCCAATACCAAAGAAACTCATTTAAACATACCAAATTTTTTTACCACATTAATATTGTAACAAAAATAAAAGGCATGTTGGATCCAGGAGGGAGGGCATGAAGCAGCAAAGGGAGAGACAGGACAAACAGTTGTGCCATGTTATATTCTATAATGGTTTTGCCAAATACATTTATATGCAACTTAAAGCATGTACAAAAGGGCTTATCAAAACAAACAAAAAACATGTACAAAAGGTGAAAGTTGATCTTTTAAAGCATGTATGAAGATTATAGTATGCTCAAGGCCACGTATATTGTAAGAAGAGCAACTTGCCTTTGAACAGTATTCAAGCTTGGCTGCTTTTGCCAGCCATCAAAAGATTCTCCGTGATACGAAAGAACAATTTTGAAATTTATTCTTGCCCACCTCCCACTACGATCTTTGGATACACCTTTTTCCAACTCAGTCTTATCAGAAAGTACTGAAATTCCAGAATCGTCATGATCAGGAACAGTCTGTTAGAAAAAATCAATAATTAAGAATGATGAACATACAAAAACTTAAAGGGGCGTACATCAATCATGCACACTTTTCTATTTTAAGTACACTGTGATAGTGTGGAGTATCAGGATATTCAAAACATATTTTCATAGTAATGCTAACCAAGGTTCTAAAAACCAGTCCACAACCACAGTTAAGGCCGCAAAGACAGTTTTTTAACGGTTGTGCTATGATAGTGATTGTGACTGCATCAGCTATAATTAAGAGCAATTTTCTACAATATCAAGGATTACTAATGTGTGCCCTGGTGTTCAACTGTGTCGGTGTCAGACACCGACGAACACCTTAATTACATTCAATTAATTTATTTTCTCAAATTACTATGGGTGTCGATGTGTGAGTGTGAGAGCGTCGTGACGAGTGAAATATAAAACAGCAAGTTGTGAGAATTGCATTGTATTGCCCGGAAGGCAGTGAAATAGGAAATTAGGGCTAAAACGAAAAGAAATTAGGGTTGACCTGAACTCCAAATAGAAGCGGCAAAGAGAAATTGCCACGGACAGCATTCAAATAGAAATCATTGACAAGTTGCCAAGGCCTTGCATACATAAATTCGAAGCTCTCCCTGTGAAACAAAACATTAAATTAATTTCGTAAAACGTGAAATGTGAAATAAGAAAAATAAAACTTGTTACCTAGCGTTCCATCTAGTGTATTTGGAGGGATGAGTGTGGTTGTAATGGACATGATTAATATCACTTTTATTATTATTATTATTATTATTATTATTATTATTATTATTATTATTATTATCCATCATGAAAGTATGGAATGGGTGTGAGTGATTGTTTGAAATAGCAGAAAGGGGAATGTGTCTGCAGGAACCAATGAATGGGTATTTGGCAATAGGCATACAGATACACACTGTCACTGTTCACTGCTTTTTTTTTTTTTATCATTCCATTCAACAATTCCAGATCTCTCTATCGTAATTCGCAACCTATCCTATCCAACTTCAACTTCAACTTCAACTAGCGTCCTAGAGCTATAACCCCTTTTTTTCCGTTGTTTAAATAAATATTTAATCAAATCCTTAAACTAATTATTTTTTTAATTAGTCTTTTCGGTTATTTTGTTGTCAAACTTTAATGGAATACTATTATATTAGTTTTTTACTCAATTATAAATTTTTTAGTTTAGAGACCTAGTTGAAAATTTTTAAATAGTTTAGACACCTGCATAGTAATATATAAGAGAGACGCACACAAAGAGAGATGGAAAGGAAAGATCCTAGAGAGATGAGAGAGGGTAGTGAAAGAAGAGAGAGAGAAATGGGAATTTGAGGAAAGGGTATATATAGTTAAGACGCGGGGGAGGGAGAGATATGAAAATTAAGGAAAAATACACCATAGAAAGTGTAGAGAATAGGGTACCAAGATAAAATATGATAAATAAGAGATAGAGAGACAAATAGAACAACTATGAGAGAGATACGTGAGAGAGAGATAGAGAGGGAGAGATAATTTTTATTGTGTATCTTTATGGCATATCTCTTCTCATTTCTTCTCTTCAATCATCTTCTTTATCTTTCCCCGTTTGTCTCTCTAATCTCTCTCTAGTATAAGATTGAATACCAAAACATATAACAGATTAGTGAACAACTCCTTCCTAATTTAAACATTCAACATCATACACCATTAATTATCAAATATAAACCTTTTTTGTTAGTTGTTTTTGGCTATGTCCACTTCACACTACAAAACCTCAATGTCCATTGTGTTCAATCTGCTTAAAGTATGGTCGTTAGCAAGCAATCTAAAAAACATTTGTCGAGTCTAGACAACAAATGGTACACAAGATAAATTGTTAGTTGCCACATGTGATCATTATGAAGAAGAAAAATAAGTGAATATGTTTATTCCTTGAATAGTCCTTGATTTTTGTGAATAGACGTATACATTCCTATGATTTGTGGTTCAATGAAAGGGTGAGAGAAACAAAATAGAATTTTGTTCAATTTAAATATAATATAGAGATTTTAATTAAGTTTATTTTTGGTTAAAAAAATATGAGATATTTTGAATGGTTTATAAGTGATTTTGGTCGCCACCTCTCTGAATCTGCAAATAAGTAAGAAAGTAAATCAAACGTATATGACATATTTTGTTTTCATGTCATCTTTAAATATTGAACCAAACAAATATCATTTAAAATATTATCTTTCATCCTCTCCGACCAAAAGGATCCTAAAATTGTAAAATATTGGTCAAAATAATTCATTTGTTAACATTTACCACTAAACATATTAACGTGACATATTAACTAAATATAACACATCTCCACACTCATCTCACGTCAAAACCACCACACTAAAGACTAATTTACTCATGAGATGTTGGTATCTCAAAGACTAATATGTCACTGATTAATTAATGCACAATTGCAACTACGGACACATTTGTTTCTAAGATGGCCTAAAATTTCATTAAAAAATTAGTCATTAATGAGTTGTCATGGATGTGTGATCATTGTAGAATGTGATATGTCCAGTTAATTATGTCATCCCATAGTCTCTAAATATTAACAAAGGAAGGTTTTTGAATGACATTTTATAATTTTAAATATGTATTTGCCAATTCGCATAAATCAATGAATATTTTGACCAATTTTTATGATTTCGAGGATCAATTTGTCTTGTTACTTGAAAAAAAATGAAATCTAAAATCCCTAATTTGTAGAAGAATTGAAAAACATGAAAAGGCCAAACCCTAGATCTATAACACAATTGAGCCCAAAACATATTTACCAACACTTATTGTCACATATGAAAGATTTGACGAAGCCAAGCGGAAAACTAGTAAATGACAAAAATGATTAACACTTGTACCTTATAAGATCAAAATGGAATGAAAAAAACTATTGAAACCTAAAAATAACTTAAAGAACCAAATAGTATAATTTAGTCAAAATATTTTTTATTTCCACATCAATTTACAAATAACAAATAAAGTAATAAATTATCAACCGACACCTAATTATAGCCTATAGGCACACCTGTATCAAATACTACATGATTTGTTTGGTTCAACATAGATGAGAGAATGAGCGATATTTTAATGGAGAGAGAAGTAGATATTTATTCGGTTCAAAATAAGAGAGAGGATAGGAGAGATTTAAATTAAAGATGTATTTAATTAAAAGAAATGATAGAAATTTTAAATAATTTTTAAGTATGTTTAGCCATCTCTTCTCACCTCCAAATCCTCTCAAGATAAAGGGAAAACAAAATAAAGTTTAAGAGCTATTTTGCTCCATTTTTCTCCTAAAAATTGAACCAAATACATATAACTTAAATATTACATCCACTCCATCATTTTTTTTAAATAGTCAATGATAAAAATTAGTTGTTAATTTTATTAAAAAGAGATAAGTTGAACCAATTAACTCCTTATCACTTCAACTCCTTCTTCATCATTTTATTTCGAACCATATACACAGTTAGATTTATTTAAAAAAAATAAAAATAAAAATAAAATTAGGACATTTTTAAAATTATTTTTTGCAAATAATTTTAAAAGTGTCAAACTACATCTAAAAAGTCATTCTATATTATTATTATTATTTAGTCAAAAAATATTATTACCATCATCATTATTATTATTAGCAGCAGATCTTATATTTCTATCCTATTTTAAATAATAAATTTGTTAATATTTTCAATAATTTAAACATATTAATTATATTTTTATATATTTCAAATATATTAGATCATCTAAAATTTTAGATTACATCTTATTATTACTGGTAATGTGTTATGTATTATGTTTTTAAAAAAGTCAAATAAAAATATTTAATTACCTATGTGGCCCCTAATTTATTTATTTATATAGATTCAGTTCGTTTTCTCATTTTAAAATGCTTCCATTTAGTATCTTAATTTATGTTTGTTAAAGTAAATTGTTTTTTTTTGTCCAACATTATTAGTGATAGTCGAACACCTTACCTATACGTGTCAAAGTACGATTGTTGCCTCAAATAAAAGGAAACAAATAGCTGAACCACAAAAATAATAAAAATACTATCACATACTAAGTTTCTAACTCTATCATTATCCTATTCATGCCTCCAATTCCCAACTTTCATTAATTCGTTTTATGCCCTCAAATTCAACGCCAACGCCCACCTCATTCACCCACACCTCCTAAATCACTATTTGCACCTAAATTTTGAAGAAAAAAAATTACAATTGGAGAAGAAGATGCAATAATTATTTTACGATAAAAATAATCGAATACTATATCATCAATTATTAACGATGTTTATATTCTTCTTACATAAAAAATTAAATTATTTTAACGGACGGATATAAATTAAAGAATAAAATTGAAAATACAATTAAAGTAAAAAAGATAATTAAGGAAAAAACAAGTGTACAACATAGTTATTTGTTGACGTCAAATGAACTTTTAAATTATAAATTAACCGTTATTAGCTACTGGAATAATCTTCATAGTTAGAGAAATTAAAAAAAAAGTAGTTAACATAAATAAATAAATAAAAATCATACGTATAAAAAACCTAAATAAAAAAAAGGGCAACGAATTAAAATGGCAATTCCGTAACTTTATCGAAAACAGGGGGTAAAGAAGAGAGATAGAGAACGCTACAAAATCTGAAAACAACCCTCACTCAGTTTCCACCATCTTCATCTTCAAATCAAAAACGTAATCAATTTTTCTTTTCTCCACTTCACTTCCAACTAAATTCTCTTCTCATGCCGTCGTTTATAAATGCATCTCTTCTTTCTTTCTTTACTTTTTTTTTTTGTTAATTTTTTTATTAACCTTTTGTAGCTCGTTTTTGCAGTTTACTGGAGCAACATGAGTTCGTCTTCAATCGACGTTTTTCCTGCAATTCAGGTATTAACGTATTCGTTTTTACTTTCACTTTCGCTTTTTGTATTTGTTCACTAAATAATTTCAAATAATAATAATCAAAAACTGTTTTTTTTTTTTTGGAGCAAAACTTACAAGAGTATTTTAGTATTTGGATTTTTGCGAGGAAGTTTATAGTTTGTGTCATTGTGTGGTGATTTAATGTTTATTGCATGAAGGAGATATAAATTGTCTTTGGATGGTTTTAGTGTAGGGTTTAACATTGTGATTTTAAGTTAATGGTCGAATTTTGGATGTGTGAATGATGGTTTTATTTTCTTTTTCATTGGTAAAATTTTGATGGGCAGGAAATTATGCTTGAGTTTCGTGCTGGTAAAATGTTTCTCGAGGGGAAAAAGGTGGTTCCCGATACACGAAAAGGACTCATTCGTATTGCTAGGGTATGGTTTGATTGAATATTGTTTGATTTGTTTCCTTGCTTTTAATATTCTTTTGAATCTGCATGGTTAAAGTTTTAATATATTATTTCAGCGATGGCGGCGAGTGGTTTTTATTTCATGTGATTGCTTTTGTCTCAGGATGATGAAGGAGTAGTTCATTTTCAGTGGCTTGATCGCACACAAAATGTTGTTGAAGATGTATCCTTTTTTCTCCCCAATTATGTATAATTAGTCTTCATTTAAGTGATGATCTATTATGTTCCTTCTTTTTGTTGCAAGTATTTTGAATCTGGCTTCTCTAAAGTGCGCGAGCAACTCACTTTAGAGTTTTAAGTGAGTAATATCACTCTCATAAACAAATCTTGGGTAAGTTGGAATATCAATTGGTATAGGAGATTAGAATTGGCATTAAATTGCTTGATCGATTAAATTTTTGAACAAAATAAATCACTTGATTATAATGATTGATTTTCTAGTTTCTGCCTATAACCTTTCCTAATTTACTACATTACAAATCGGAGCAGGATCAAAGAAATATATAAGGAAATCACGAATCGCGATATTTGTGTAGCCGGAGATAGGGAAAGAATATTTGAATAGTAGGAAATAGAGAAAGAGTCCACATGCCCAAAAGAGAAAGGATCAACGTCGATAGGAATGAGTAAACCTTTTTCTTTTTTTTCCATTTTCTGATTTAACAATTTTATTTTGTATCCGACTGTTGGTACAGGCTGCCTGTTACGTACTGAAACAATACACACATGTACTCAATTCGAGTAGTTTTTTAAAAAAAAAAACAAATTGGTATGTATTCGGTCCGTACCCAATGGAATCTGGTACATGTTCAACTTTTTAGTTTGGAGTATCCATATGCTTCAACCTAGTTTTTTCTCACTAGGTGGGGTTGACTACATAAGATCATATGATGCCCGATTGTATGCTAAGTTAAAGATAAACCATTTATCTCAAATCTCTTTTGATTGTTTGCCACATAGTAGTTTTCTTTGGCCTCACTCCATCTCTAACTATTTGACCAATCCAACATTTCCGACATCTGGTCAACCCTCCAATTGTGTTTCTAATGGGTCTTCTCCACACATTTCAAATCACCTAAGAATAGTACCATCTTTTATGTAATAGGAGCTACCCCAATGGTCTCTTTCCCGACCCTTGTTATTTTGATAATCATTCATAATATTTTTTACTGTATCGTTTGACAATTTTAGTTGCTTCCTGCTGGATTTATTTTGAACTTTGATACTTCTTGACCTAAACCAACACAGGATCAGATGATATTTCCAAATGAGGCTATTTTTGAGCAGGTTCCACTTTGCTTTAAATATCTTGGTTATGATTCTTTTGATGATTCTGAGTTTTCTGACATCTATAGTTATTGGTTGCTTAGGTTAATCAGACATCTGGAAGGGTTTACATATTGAAGTTTAATAGTGATGATCGAAAGTTCTTCTTCTGGATACAGGTTGGTCCTATTACTGAATATACACTCGTCTCCCTTTGTACTCTGCTTTCGTGATTAGTTCTTATTTTTCTATTTTCTACATGATCCTTTATTGTGTCTAGGAATCTAATGCTGATAATGACTCTCAACTGTGTAGCTCTGTGAATGATTACATTAACAGACCATTAGGTAAGTATCTCTCCTTTTGCTTTAAATGTAAAGTACTACACTTCCTTTCTATTAGCTTAAATCTTAGTATGTCAGTGGACGTTACTGCAATCCTGCAATATGTACTGGCGACGAATAAGTACCCTGTTTGGTTTTGAACAAATCATTTAGGAATATTTGTGCATCATATATTTGATTGAGCACTTCAGGACAGTAATTAACAGCCCAATACTTTTTGAGATCTTAGAGTAATTTTTATGTTCAGTTTTTGTGTTTTAAGTTTTATGGGAACATATAATACAGAAAGCGTTTCTTCATGGATTCTTTTTGGTTGTTTCATCCTTTTGATTTTGGTGGTGCCATATTTTTTCATTAAAAAGCTAATAGTCTGAGATGATTCCATAAAATTTCATTTTTGCCACCTTTTATTTGGTTTTGACTTACGCATAAGTTTGCAGCATTTCAAAGTGACATAGGCAAATAGCTAAATGTTTGAGAGTGAAACTCTCATCCCTAGAAGTAAAAGGCAACCTACTTATTAATGTTTACTGACTAACAGAGCTCCTTGGTGAAGAAGAGCCTGATGAATCCCTTCCACTTCAAGTTTCTGAGGATATGGCTGAGGATGACATCTCATCTAGGTACTGATTTTGGATATTCAAATGTTGTTAGATATGAGAGCTAGCAAAACGAAATTGAGCTTTGTGATCAACTAAACATGCATTTAGTGTGGCAATTTAGTTATCAAATCCCTTATTTTGCATTGCATATCCATTTATTTACCGAATTGAACACTAAAGTTTTGGATTTATTTTTATTGAAAAGAGCCGCAAACTTAGTTGTCCCAAACTTGGGTATGGATGCAACTAGCGACGTCACGTCTTCTGGTCCGGTTAAATTGGAAGATCTCCAAAGAATACTGAGTAACATTGGGCCCGCTGCAGGTAATATAAGTTTTATTGGGAGAGATGCTCTTTTATTCCCTTTTAACTATGTTGAGACCTAACCTACTATTTTTCTGATGAGTTGTTTACAGATAGCATTCTTGATCCTGATGGAGGTAAGGCATTATATCCCTTTCCTTGCTATCTATTGAGACAATATCATAGATAGGTATCAACGTAGATAGGTGTCAACCAATAATATTGCAAATGCATATTCTAACCATTCAAATTTCAGCAACATAATTTTCAAAATTTTATCTCATAATGAGGTGGATTTTTTACAAGGACGTTGGAATTTTTTCAAATTTTGTCATTTTTTTTAATAATTTTTTCATGATTAGGTTTTATACATCCTTTTTTATTTATTTATTTATTTTGGATTAGATTAATATGCGCTGCTCACTCTACATTGACTGTTTTCTTGCATTCAATTAGGGTTGGGACTCGGTGACTTATTGAAACCTGATCTGATCATGCCATTGATGGCGACATTACCCTTGGAGCAGCGCCTAGCTCCCTATTTACCCGAGGTACATACCAATGTAGTGATCTGATTATATTCCAACGTAGTGATTGAGTTTTTAGTGATTCATGCAATATTCTTTGATGTAGGGTACTTGGTCTCCAGAAGATATATTGGAGTTGTTGCAGAGCCCACCTTTCCGGCAGCAAGTAGATTCATTTACATATGTAAAGGCTGCAGTACCTCCTTTTTTCAATTTTCCATTTCATTTCAAAAACTACTTGGCGTGATTATTTATTTATTGCTACAGGTACTTCGAACAGGACAGATTGATTTGTCTCAGTTTGGAATTGATCCAAGTAAATGTAAGCTTCTAGTACTTTCATAATCTTTAGCCTCTGCCTTAATTGTTATTGATCTCGATGCATGCATCGATAACGCTAGCGAATGCATGCATCTATACTACTCTTTGCTTATTGATTTGATTGTATTGAATATTGCTGATTCATTTTCCACCCTTGGTCAGACAAGTTCACAGTTTTGTCTTTTCTTGAGGCTCTTGAGGATTCTGTTTCCAAGTCTGAGGAATCAAAACAAGATGATCAAGAATTAATATCTCAATCTTGTAGCCCAATGGATGAATCAAAGTAGCGTGGCCCTTTCATCTTTTTTTCATAGATACAAGAAACTTTGTTTTTTTGGCCAACATATTTTTCATGCTTGAAAAGGGAAATTTTATAGGTGGTAATTTAATTGAGATTCTTCAAGGTTATAATGATTAATAAAATTCAAACCTATTGATTGTCAAAGAAAGGTTATGGGCTCCGAAGCTAAGAACTATGACTATATATGTTTAGTTTCGATGCATGTTGATTGTTTTGGAAAGTTGTTACGATTAATGAATGTGTACAGTCTAAAATTATTTTACAGACAATCAATCACAATTATTCATGGTGTAATTATTGTTTTAAGCAGTTGCAAAAATACAATAACATCAAAATTAATGGCTTTGCGGCTTTGATTGACCGATAGTGTAAACTTTCATTGACTGTGCATAATCTATTTTCTCTAAGTATAAATATAAATATTTTGATGTTACAAAGAGACAAGGGATAATTTTAGTTTTATCAAAATATTTTCTTTTTGGCGGCGAGGAAGAGTTGTTTTTGTCAAAATATTTGTGAAACGTGTGAAAATTTACCAAAATTTATTCTCTATATTTACTCATTCTATTGATTTTTTTACACTGGATCCAAACAACAAATTCTTAATTTTATGCAAAATTGTCAACTTTTCACTCCAAATTTACAAAATCCTCAATTTTTTCCAAACCCATAAAATAACCCAAATAGTGGCAATTTTCCATTTTCTTTTCTATTTCATATTAATTTTTCGTGTTTCTACAAGCAAGCCTATTAAACAAAGAAAAGTGGTAGCTCCGAGATTGACATTATAGGAGATGCGTGATAATTTATTATGTAGCAAGACCATGGCCCACTCATCACATCACAATAGAGCATTACTTTAAGGATAAAGTATTTTTTATGGCCATTGACAAACAATTACAAGAATTGGAGAGATGTTTAATGACCAAACAATGGATTTGTAAACTTTAAGCTCTGCTTTGATTCCCAAGGATACTTTCAAAGCTTTTAACATTGATACTATTTGTAATCTTATAGAAAAATACTACCCCGTTGATTTTAACGAGCAGGAGAAGATTACTTTACAATATCAACTTCAACATGTCAATATTGATGTAAGGAAATAAAAAGTGAATGAATAGGGTTTATGCGACGAAGTATTATCTGCTTATTGCCTTGATTTTTTATATTTATATAATTATATCGCTGATTCAATTTTCCCCAGTTGGCAGATAAGTTCATGGTACTCTTGAGGATTATGTTTCCATGTACTAGGAATCCAGACAAGATGCTCGGGATTTATTAGAAACATGCATCAAGTGCAGTATGCATCTGAAGTGTACCTTTCATCGAATGCTTAAACATTAATATAATTTCTTTTTCACTTTGAAGAAATAGGTTGGAAGTAAGGAAAGTGCTGTACTTTTGCAAACACCTTCATCATTTTCTTTCTTTGACTTGCTGGTGTATTGGTATTCGCAAAGCATCTTGCAAGTAAAGAAGTGATTAACCATTGTGATATGTTACAACGAGAACAGTCTATTCAATCATCGGTTGCTTGTTTGGCATGTTCAATTCGTTAAATGATATTGACCTCGTAATCTATTGTTTTCCATTAACAGTAACCAGTAAGCTAATTAAGGCCAACGTTAGATGATACAAAGGTTTAAATCCAGGGAAAACTATATTCGTCAATAATCACCGAACGATATAATCAGAAGTAACCGATAGTACCTATATACAACATGCAGCCACAGGGCAATCACTAAAAAAATGACCTATCAAGTGCTTCAATTGATAACTAAAAGATTTTGGTTTTGCATACCAAGATCCAATAAAATAACCTCTCAAAATACTTATCATTTCATTCCCCTACGATATTCTGATGAAATTTTCATTGCAACTGGAATATTGATTTGACAGAAGACATGCTTCAGTTCAGTGAATGCATTTTGTGTGCAGAGGAAATAATTAAGAAAGAAATGTTTGTTTGATACGAATTACATGAAATATTCCAATTAACAAAATCCTAATGATTCAAAATTGGAAAGAAGAATAATTGAAGTGGAATGCTTAAGCTACATAGATGCCTTTGCCAAATTCTGCTCAAATCAGACAAACATCTGGAAACATCACCGGGATCCACCTGTTAACATATTGGACAAATTTTATTTGCCATCCAAAGAGATGAAACATCAAGTTGGAGAGGAAGCTGATCTTGGAGCGTCAGAATCTGGTGAAGAACATAAATTTTATAGTCATTTGAAGGCCGTGTTCTGCTTTTTTCTGGTCTTGACTTGCTCCTATAGATCTCATCATTTGCAGTTTGGTTAGCTCTAAGTTGGAGTGTCATTGCTGCCCTTTGGAACCTCATAAATGGTTATACTGCTAGCACCACTTTGAAGGATTTGATCTTCATTTTCCGCCTTTGACTGAAAATCTTCAAGGATTTGAACAACCTGGCTCATGAGAGGTCTGCCTTTCGGGTTTTGGCTAAGACATTGGTATGCCAAATGGGCTACCTTTGCTGCAGCTTTACTTGAATATTGCCCTTCTATTTTTGGGTCTAAAATTTTCAGAAGTTTTTTATTATGATTCAACAGTGGGCGAGCCCACTCAACCAAGTTGTGCTCTCGGCTGGGCCTGCTCTTGTCTAGTGATTTCCTACCAATAAGTAATTCAAGTAGCACCACCCCAAAACCATACACATCGCTTCGAGCCGTCAAGTGCCCTGTTCATATTGACAAACAGGTTACATAACAGATATAATCCCAACTGATCTATATAATGGATACACACATCTTAAAGTAGTGGATTGATCATCACATATAAAGAACTGTCAACAAGAGAAAAATATCAGTTTCCATTTAAAAGTGAAAGAGATTCAATATCACAATTGAAATGGCATAACCAATCCCAATCCAATATGACACAGAACCCCACCTATACAGACAGAAATTTAGAATATTGAAATTCACATAAGTGTTGCTTGTTTCTTCTTCCTTAGTCCTCCATACAATACCAAGGTTGAAAAAATTTAGAGGATCCAATTTTACACCTCTTCAATTAGTTTATGAAATTCATGCAGACTTTCAATTCCAACAACAAAGTGCACAAAAATGCTAGGATGGTCTAATAACTGTTGTTTACATCAACATAAAATTGTGTAAATTGCATAAATATTGATAAAGCAAATGCACTTTTATTGTCACTTAGGAATTTTTTGTTTCAAAATTATTCAGCAAAAATAGATTCAAATAACTTACCAGTCATGACATACTCCGGAGCAGCATATCCATATGTTCCCATTACTCGTGTTGAAACATGTGTTTGGTCCCCCATTGGCCCATCCTTTGCAAGGCCAAAGTCTGAAAGCTTTGCATTGAAATCCTGCAGGTTTATGCCTTGATATTAGATAGCTGGTTTTAAAAATGACTTATGATGCTATTGAGTGGGACAGTCATCTTTTCTTCTGTTTGATAATAAATCAATGTTTTACTAAGGAAATTAGTAGATAAGTATAGTTGGCAAGGATAAAAATCCTCCAAAAAAATCAAGACAACACCAACTGCATGTTTACTAACTAAGCAAAGCTCACTAATCTCTCTACGCAATTTGTAAGGTAATATCTCTGAAGGAACCATTAGTAAGTCAGGTTGAACAATTAGGAATGATATTTATGGATATGACCACAGTTCTATTTTTTCCTTTAAAGTTTGCAAAATCCAAAAAATATCTTATAATATTAAAAAGAAGAAACTTTTGATAACGCTAAGGATCTCACTTCTAGAAAACAAAAAGTTTGAAACAAAACTTATTGCAAATTATATATATATATATATATATATAGTCATAAACTAGAAGACAACACACCGCATCTAGCAAGATATTTGATGTCTTGAAATCACGATATATGATGGGCCTTTCTGCCCCATGAAGAAATGCAAGCCCTCTTGCAGCGTGTAAAGCAATCTTCATTCTTTTTGACCAATTCAATGTTGAGCCCGCTCCTACCATCAAGAAACAGTTGGATGATTAGTGTAAGAGGCACTTAAAGAATTGAATGGCAAGAATCATGAGAAGTGGGACACTAAGCACATAAATTGATGATAAGACGGGGCTTTGGGTCCATTTGTCTAAGTATTTTAAAAAGCATATTTATTTCTTTAGAGATTTTATGTAAAGCAAAAGTTATTTTCATTTGGTTACAATTTAAAACGTAGTCACAACCCACAACTGCAGTTTCTTTTAGAAATTACAAAAAGTAGCTTCTCGAAATAATAAGAAATATGAGATTTTGATTCTAATTTTTCGCTCAACTTTTAATAAATTTTTTCCAAAATAAATGTCTTCTCTTTAAAACAAAAACTGAAACAATTAAGCTCTTTATTTGATTAATAGCATGTCAAATTTCAAAAGAGGACAATTATTACATTTGAAAGTTTTTCAAAAATCTTGTTTAGCTTTATATTTCATCGAGCTAAAAGCTATGCAAAAAGAAGTACACCATAGGATAAAATACTAAGGTATTTAAATGTTGGGACCTTGGCTGCCCCAAGCAAACTACACACAGTGACACAGCCACCAACATAAAAGGGAGAGAGGGTCAGAGAGAGAGCTGGAAGGTGGTATACACCATTTTGAGGCTGAAGGAAGGTTGAACATAATAATTGAGTAACAAGTCTTTTATATATAGAGATAAATAGTATGTAAGACTTAGTCAATGGCAAGATAAAGCACAACTGACCCAGTACAGATCCAATTACAAATATGTTAATTATGGCAATAATCTGTTTTTTTTTTTTAAATATGCAAAGCTTACTGCGAAAAAGATGTTTCTCTAAGCTCCCGCTTGCCATGAACTCATAGACCAACAACCGGTGTTCATCCTCGCAGCAGTATCCAATGAGCTTCACAAGATTCGGGTGACTGAATTGACCCAAATAGTTAACTTCAGTCTGCGGTATAAACAAAATTAGAGCATTTAAGTTTGGTCTTGTCCACCGCTCCGATATGTACCAATACAGGTAGAAGGAAATATTTATGTATTAACTGTGAAATTGGAATACAAACTTAATTAAACCAGCAATAAATGGTTGAAGCAGTGCTCCTTACAAGATGATGAACAGAAAAGTAAAGATAAACCTAACTCTGAGAGAGAATCAACTTCTCTACTCAGCCTAAAACCACCCAAACCACTCTCTAATTTTAAGATACCCTTTCTGGTTCCCACCATTTCCTTCTTATAGTTCTCCCTCTCTCCTTCTAGAATATTCTCTGACTATCATCTCACGCCATTAGTCATTTCTGTTAGAGCATAACAGAATGTGTGATACTCTCATGGGAGGCCCATCACGCTCAGTCGCATCAAATCTTCCTCACCACTCTAATAACTATCAACTGTCATTGTTGTTTTGACAAGATCAAATGTAAGTGTTCAACCACAAAATTAACTGTACTAGTATTTGGTTTCGTGTAGGATTGTATGAGTATCATACTGGATGATTGTGCCTCTTGTGTTTGGTTTCTGTTAGGCAAAACTGATTTTGTCAAAAAAACCTCAGTTTGACTAGATGTGATAAATAAAAGTAGCTATCGCTAATTTACAATAATTTTTACATCAAATTTGCTTTTAAAGTAAAAATATTCAAACAAAAATCACTTCACTCAAACTCAATCTAAACCAAACCTGCCAATTAAAATAACCATTAATGTGTATCATAAAACACACATTAAATTCAATTATAAGGAATGTTTGAACTCAATCTAAACGAAACCAACTTATAAGACACGCATTAAAAAAACCATTAATGTATGTCATAAAAAACACATAATTAAATTCAACTATAAGGAATGTTTCGCATTAAATAGTCAATTTTAACAGTAATCCTAAACCTATATATATAGTAACTTATTGTTTGTGTAGTAAGGAAAAAGATGAATTGAAATAGAGCACGTAGAAAAAGTGAGGGACGTACGAGCCATTCCCTATCGCCTTGAAATCCTTCGCGATTAAGTTCTTTAATGGCGACTTCAGTGGATTTGTAAGCCGTCCTTACACTATCATCTATAACTCCTTTATATACAACTCCAAATCCACCTTCTCCTAAAATGAAATCAGGACGAAAATGCTTCGTTGCGAGTCTCAATTCCTGGTACGTAAAAATGTCGACGTTGCTGTAACCAGCACCTTCGCGAAGTTCTTTGATATTCATCGAACCGGAACCTAATGGAGTCGTTCGTGCATCAGATTCATCATTTCCTACTGAACATAAGCAATGTGTCAGTTACATAATCGATTAATGAAGAGAGAGAAATGGATCGGACATTGAATTGAAATTACCTGCGGATTTAGGGTTTGAATTTGAATCGGAGAGGGAAAAGTGCTTGTGTTCTTCAATGCTGAAGCAAATCCCCATGAATCTGGATCTGAACCGAAACCGCGTTCACACACATTCAGAATTCATGGTAATTTCGAATGGAGAGAGGAAATGTAAGTGGAATATGAACAGTTAGGTTATGATTAGAGAGAGAAAGAGAGAAGAGAGAAGAGAGAAAGAGAAGGGGAAATGAAGAAGAATGATTCAAACTTTCAACAATGGCTTTGCACTGGGCGCTGAAAGCGCCAAACTAAACGCTCTTGCTTTTCTCTACTTTTCCGTTCTTTTCACATAATGCCCTTCCATTTTCACACTATTTCCAATTTTGCCATTTCTATTTCTCAAATTTGACATTTAAAATTATGATAAAAGTGGCACGTGATGAAGTTATATTCCAGGCGAGAAAAGAAAAGAAGATAGATAAGCATAAGCATAAATGATAAATGATAAATGATAATGATAGATAAACGACATGTATTCCAGACATTGAGGCAGATATAGCAAAGTTCACTGCACAAACCGACAACTGTCATGTATACAGAAAGTACTAGTATTTCGTACTTACTCTCATACGATATAAATACGGACACGTCTACATCGTTGCTGTCAAAAATATAGGACACACCACGCGGTCACTCATTCTTATATATTTATTTACTATTCAAAAATTTTAATATAAATTTAATGTCTTTATACATATGATCTTGTGAGGATTTTTTTCTTCTTATATAATGATGATTTTTTATTTTTTAATTTTTTAATTTTTAACCTACTTTTTTTAAAGATGTTTATTTTTTTATTTTTTATTTTAACAAATAAATAATTTAAGAATAAAATTCAAAAGTTATAAATGGTCGCATTTTGGAGATGCGATATTCTAGTGTAGAAAAAAATCATCCTTCAAGTGGTCGCAAGGCGAGAATGCGACCTCCTGAAAGTAAAACAAAAGTATGATATTTTAATATATAAATTTTAATATATGATATAATAGTGAGTTTTTTTAAAAAAAATGGGATATAAAAATAAATTATCCTTCTTATGACCTCCAAGATTAACATTTGAATTTGTATCCTTTCATTTTATTCTCTTCTTTTCTCTCTTATGTTTAAAGAAGAAAGACATAATTTAATTTTTTTTATTAATTTTTGTTTTTTTTGTATAAAATTAATCAACATTGTTGTTGTGTCTATCTATTTTCAAACATGAGAGAAAAAATGATAGAGAAAAAAGAGAAGATCAAAATCTTTAACATTTATTAAAAAGTGTTCAAAGTGCAATGAAATAAAAAAAAATTGAGACACTTGTTTAAGGTGTCCTAGGAGCATGATTGTCTTAAATATTTTAAAAGTTCTATTCTAATATTAAAAAATAAAATATATAAAATTCAAACTATTTTATTATATTAAATTATATTGAAAGTGCAACACAATAAGAGAGGTTGAATTATATTTGTCTTAGTTGATTTCTTTTTCATTGTTTGATTAAGGTTGGTTCATGTTTGATGACTTAGAACAAAAAAAGTAACAAAACTAAGAAATGCAGGAGTAAAGTGACACACACAATTTATCTTAGTTCACCACCAACTTGCTAGCTACGTCCAGTCTCTTCACTTAGAAGGATTTAATCCACTAACACTTGACCCTACAAGCCAAATATTCCCTACACAATGTAACATCCTCAGATTGTTGAAGACACACAACACACTGACCCTACAAGTGAAGTATTCCTAACACAATCTGACAACCTTATACTGCTTGAGAAACACTAACACTGCAAGAAAACTCTCAATTTGTGGCCAATTTAAAAAGATTTTGTTGCCGAAAAAAAGCCTCACAAATTACAAACCGAAAAAACCTCACAAATACTAAAATTCAAATTGGTTGTTATTTGTGGTTGAAAAAACTCTCACAAATCAAAAATATTTTTTTGGCTGATTGTAATATTTGCGATGGCAAAAAACGGTAATAAATTTTAGGAGAAAAAAGTTATTTGAATTTGTGGTGGTCAATACCCTCAATGGACTAGATTGATTGAAAATTTCAGTAGCATTTTGTGGCGACATACACCATCACAAAGTCAAAAAATTAGAGCATTGTGAGGGTTTATGCAGCCACAAAGTATGATTGTTGCAACTTTGTGAAGGTATTGGCCGCCACAAAGACAACCCTTTATGATCGCCTAGGCCACCACAAAAGCAATGATACCATTGACATTTTGTGAACAATTAAATATGTCTCAAATTTGTATGCAAACAAATAAAATAAATATCCATAGTTAAAAGTAGAAGTCATTTGTACTTAAAATTTAACTCAACTGATAGATGTTGAAATTGTTAAGGTGAATATTATGTCTTGTGTTTGAATTTGAAAGATCGTGAATTTTTTTTACTATTTTATCTATAAAAAAAAATGTCACCTAATAATAAAAATAATAAAATACTCATTTTGAAGTCGAAGTGATAAAAGAGTCTTAAATAATGTTTTAAAAACCGGCCAGACAATTTATTCGATAAGGACACTTGATCACTAACCGAATCTCTAGTCAAACCTTGTGATTAAACTGAACCAAGTTAAGTAAACCTTGTGATTATACTGAACCAAATTAAATAAGCCGATCGTATATTATCAGTCTATATAAATTAATTATACAGATTTTTAGACGACACACTCGTATTTTTAAATGAGACATCGATTTTAACATTAAGGAAGAAAGAGATAAATAATATTTTACTAAGTTGTTGTTCTTACTTACTTATCTTATCTGTTAAGTGTGAAAAAAAGAGCTTAATTGGATATTTTAGTATGAGACTCCACCTAGGCACTTTTTCTTCTATAAAATAGAGTCCTTACCTTTCAAGAGAGAAACACATCAACAAACTACAACAAATTAAGGCATGTTAGTAAGTTTTCCTCTTGTTCTATCTAAATTAAACAAAACGAACAAGTCTTAAAATAATGGTCAAGTAAGAAAAAAGAAGTGGGTACTGGGTTTTCAAATAAATAAATTAAAAACATGAATTGATAGTTTTCAAAACGTAACGAGAGCAATAAAGTTGAGTGGTACAAAAAAACTGACCGGAAAAAGGAATTAATATATTTTTTTTTACAAAGAAAAAGGATTTTAGATAGAACAAGAGGAAAAATCAATGACATAACTTAATTTGTTGTAACTTGGTGTGTTTTTCTCTTGAAAGGCAAAGGCTCTTTTTATAGAAGAAAAAAATGGGTTTGGCCCTTTTTTTAACACTTAAAAATAATTATATGGAAGTCTAATTGAATTGATAAATATTCATATTATTAGATTAAACGTAAAATTTTATATTTGTGTGCGATTTTATTTTTCATTTTATCTAGACAAAAATAAAATAACATAAGTAGAGAACTCTACCACTCACATTATCTGTACCCCTCTAAATACTTGAATAGACTCTTTTATCATTTTTTTACTATATAAAGTTAGAAATTTTTTTCAATTCACTTCTTCGTTCATTTATTTAAAACTTATAAAAAAATTCACAGCAACTGAGATCTTTTGAAATATTGAAAGTACAAGTTAGTGAAATTTCAAACTTTTAAAATGTGATTTTTTAGTTTTTCAATAATTTTTTGAAAATTTCATTCATTTTAAAACCCAAAAATACTATGTTTCAAATGTTTCTAATCATTTGAAATATCTCAAATAGACTTTTTAAATTTATCCAAAAATTTCATCTATGTTCAAGTTTCGAAATGCAACTTTTTTTAGAAAAATGAAATTTTTAAAACATTCGATGAATATTAAATTTTTCAAAACTTTGAAACTTTCTAAATCTTCCAAAATTTTGAAATATATATTTTATATATAAATTATTGATATGTTAATTTTATTTTTATGTTAGTGGTTAGGACGAGAGACAACAAAAATTTAGTAAAATATTATTTATTTTGTTTGTTTTAATTTTAAAATGAGGGTTTAATTTATTAAAAATAAGATTTAACGTTTCATAAAATATTATTTTATTTAATTATCTTCATCCGATGTTAATTCTGAAGAGTCATAGGTTGCTTATATTTCCATCGCTATCCGGTTAAGCTAGTCTACAAATATTAGTATTTTTTAAAAACAAATTATATTTCTTTAATCTACATTTTTATTTAATCTCCAAGATAAATTTTGAAATTTTTCTTACAATTTTTTTATTTCTAATACTACATAATTTAACGTTGCTGGATAATTAAAGTTTTAATCAAATTTTATTATAATTAAAATTCCAAATCTGATCAATAGCCTATTTTAAATTAATAGATTTTCTTTATGGTTTTATTTTATCTAAAATAATTTCCTAAAAAATAATTATTTTCCATCTATACTCCATAATTTTCACAATTTAATCACGTATAGATTGATCATTGTTTTCTCAAACTATTATGAATGAATATAATTAGTTATAAAAAGTATTATGTGAAAACTTGATAAGATATACTTGGGCTTCGCTTAAACACCCTTATCCTATTCAAAACTTCTCTAACAGTAGAATTTTTTTTTTTCTTAAATAAAATGATATAATCATCAACTTACACAAAACTATATTATCATTATTTGTAGTTAGACTATAATTTAAAATAATTGTAAAATTAATTTAAGAAATTAATTTTATATTTTTAAACGAATCCACATATCAACTCTCAATTTTTTGATATTCATTTGGTTTTTAGTGAAATAAGAGATTGCATTGTTTAACTAATAAATATCAAAATTATATGGAATAAAATAATATTTTAAATATTTTTGTGGTTTAGAAAGGTCTAAACAACTCATTTAGAGATGCTATAAGCCTATAATGATAAATACAGTGACGCGTAGCAAAATTTGGGAATTGAAGGGTACTAGCCACCACTTCCCATTCAATGCACGTACTCTTCTTGCTCATTAAATTTCCTGGCTTCGTATTACAAAATTAATGGCATAATAAGATAAAGATCGTATATAATAGAAAAAAGTATATTTATTAATAGTATAATTATATTTTTTCGATCTTAAATATTTCATCTGATCTATAATATTTATCGTATTTAATTATTTAATATATATTAATCTATTTTATTTATATATTTTCATTACAATAAAAATAAAATAAAAAATAAAATTATATTAGAAATAAAAAATAATATTTTTTATAAATATGATAACTATTTTAAAATAAAGAGAGTAAAAATAAAAAAAGATTATTATTATTATTATTTGTGACCCACGAAATTGGACACCCCCTGGCATTATGCCTATAAATTGCGGCACCCAAAACACACGCCAACTGCCATTGCACCATTGCTAGTTATAAAAAAAATTGTTATATTATAAAGAAGTTGCACAAATTCTTCAAAAATTAAAAATCACAAAAAAAGCATGGAGCATAATTTCTATCTCTCCCTTCTACTTCTCTTTATCTCTCTCGTTTCTCTCTCCCTTTTTTTCCTCTTCTACAAACACAAATCACCATGGAACTTGCCACCGGGAAAAATGGGTTATCCGGTAATCGGTGAAAGCCTTGAATTCTTATCCACAGGATGGAAAGGACATCCTGAAAAATTCATTTTCGACCGTATGATTAAATATTCCTCCGAACTCTTTAAAACATCAATCCTAGGACAACCTACGGTGGTTTGTTGTGGAGCCGCATGTAACAAATTTTTGTTTTCAAATGAGAATAAATTAGTGACGGTTTGGTGGCCCGAAAGCGTTAATAAAATTTTCCCAACTTCTTTACAAACAAATTTTAAGGAAGAATCATTGAAGATGAGAAAATTGATTCCTCAATTTCTTAAACCCGAGGCTTTACAACGTTACGTTTGTATAATGGATTCTATAGCTCAAAGACACTTTGCTTCACTTTGGGAGAACAATATGGAAGTCACCGTTTACCCCTTAGCCAAGAGGTCAATATAATTTCTTCATCAGAATTACTAATCATATGTACTCAATACGAATATTCTCTTACCTATACTATACCATGCATGTGTTATATATATGTACATAAATATTCTCTTTAATTATTTAATTGGTCAACAGGTATACTTTTCTACTAGCTTGTCGTTTGTTCATGAGCGTGGAGGATGAGAACCATGTAGCAAAATTTAGTGATCCATTCCATTTATTGGCTGCCGGAATAATATCTCTACCGATTGATTTGCCCGGAACACCATTCAACAAAGCTATAAAGGCATCAAAGTTTATAAAAAAAGAGTTGTTGAAGATCATAAGACAAAGGAAAATGGATTTGGGAAAAAGAGTAGCATCACCAACACAAGACATATTGTCACACATGTTGTTGACATGTAATGAAAATGGAGAGTTTATGAGTGAACTTGATATTGCAGATAAGATACTTGGGCTTTTGATCGGAGGACATGACACTGCTAGTGTTGCATGCACTTTCCTTGTCAAATATCTAGCCGATCTACCTCACATTTATGATAGAGTTTATCGAGGTACGTCACTATATCATTCATTTTCCAAATTATTATATAATCAAATATATACTTATCTCAAATATAAGTAAAGTCGAATAAAAAAAATTAGTATATTTCATTCAAAAATGTAAATTAGATACATAATCTTTCTTTTATTGTATTTTTGTTTATATTTGAAATTAGAAAACAATATCATGTGAAATGTTATTATTAAATGATAATATTTATATGAATATCAATATCACACTCAAATAACAATAGCTGGCCTTACTTAATGCATGATATATACTATACTTTAGTGTATAATTAAAGTTTATTTTATTTTATTTTTGACATAGGTGTATTAAATATAGTAAAAAAAAAAGTAAGATGAATCGTAAAAAAATGAAATTGTTTTGATACTTGATGTGATAATAAATGATACCCAACAAAAAGTCAAAAATTGTGAGAGTGTTAAGAAAAATACTACAAGTAACATGCAATTATCTAATTAATTAGAATCATACGAATAAGTGCTCTAAAAGTATTTTTTAAACAATTAAAAACAAAAATAAAAAAAGTATAAAATGTCACTTTTTACAACTATAAAGTAAGAATAACACAATTTTTAAAAACATAAATTCTATATTTGTATATTTAATAAATACCATTGACATATTAGTTTTTCTCTTTAACGATGATATTTTAGTTTGTAGCTTTGGATACTTTTTCTAAAAATGGTGTCGGTCTTACCTGACTTCAAAATCTGATACCCATTTTCAGATATCAGAGTATTAAATTCAATATCAAAGCTCAGTTGGTAGTAATGTGAGAAAGAAATAAAAGAAATGTTCAATAAAATGAAAGTTGATATTTTCCGTTTCCGTCTAACCTAAGAGTCCCCTATTTTAAAGATTTTATAACGTAACAAAGTCAATATCATATCATACTCTTTAAATTTTAATTTAATTGATAAATATTAATATTGTCTAATTGAATCTTATATTTTAAATTCAAATTTAAAATCTCATAATTATTGTAAGTTTATGATGATAATTATATATTTCATCTATAGAAAAAAACATAACCAAAATATCAACAATATTTGTATAGTTTATAGAAAAAATATATATAATGTTTGTACGATGAATTTGTAATTTTTTTAGTATTATTGCTTAAAGAAGTGGCATTTTTATGCTATTTTTTCTTTTTATTTACATGAAAAAGAAGAGTATATATATACCTACTTTTAGACATGAGAATAGACATTATCTCACTGTAAGTCAACTAGTATTCAGAGGTGATTATTTTTTATATTGATAAATGATTAATTTAGAGTGTTAATATAGTTGAAATATTAAATTAACTATGTGATGTTTTGCACTTAATTTTTGCTTTAAAAAAATACTAATATTGATTTTCCACTCTAAAATATGATGCAAATATTAAATATCTATGAAATAAGTTTGAAATTAATTTTATAAAACAACATTCTGTTCACTTCTATAAATTTATACAACATTCTGATCACTTCTATAAATTTATTTTATAAAACAACAGTTCTAATAATAGTAACATTTGCAATCATACACACATGCAAGCACCGAGTATTTAAAGCCAAGTCTACAAGTCAGAAATTAATTATGATGCCTCTTAATTAATATACGTCAAACTCACCGAATCTCACATGATTCGGTCGATGTTTGAATTTGAATTACGAGTTAAACTCCAAAATAATTTTCAAAGCTGATCTCATTATTTATGTAGAAGTTCACTAGTCTAATTTCGTGCTGTTTTTGACAAAATTTCAAAGAATCCCACTTGAGCCACATCTTGCCACAGCCCAGCTTCATTATATGTAGTGCTGCTTAATTTATTACGATTCTCGAGGATAAAATTGAATTATATTTATATAGTCAATTAAATAAATAATTAATTAGTATAAAATAACTAATTAATTAATATATTAATTAATCGATTTAATAATTAAACAAATAAGATATCTAATATAACTAATTAATTTGCAATATAATACAAGTTTTTATTTTATCTTAGTGAAAACTTGTATAACCAATTAAACAATATATTAGTGTCCCTCAAGTCTTATTCTGTCTTAACACTCCATCGAGCTTCTTCATTAATTAAAGACTAAGGCTTACTTAGATTTGAAACCAATTTGATTTGATTTTTGAATTCTTGGCTTGAATAATAACTAAATAACCGAGTCAACCCTAAAATAGAATCGAAATTTTAGATTTTATGTCAAACAGAATTTTGAAAACAAAAACTAAGAATATTTTGCATAAAGATATTTTTAATAAATCAATGTGATTGATCCTTTACCAGCTTTATTAAAAAAAATTAGCTCACCACTTTCATGCAAGATTGATTTTAGAGATCTAGAATTTATTTTGACATGCCTGCCTAGTTTTTTTCAAGTAGAATTGATTTTCTATTCATAATTGATTTTGATTTGAAGTTAGAATTTTATTATCAAGATATTCACAAACAAACACTTTAATTTGTGTTCCTTTTGTGCAACATATTTAGAGCAAATGGAAATTGCAAAATCAAAATCCCCGGGAGAGTTGTTGAATTGGGATGACATAAAGAAAATGAGATACTCTTGGAACGTAGCTTGTGAAGTAATGAGAGTTGCCCCTCCACTCCAAGGAGGTTTCAGGGAAGCTATCACTGACTTTATGTTCAATGGATTCTCAATTCCTAAGGGATGGAAGGTAATTGAACATATATCTTTTTCCATCACGGTTTGAAGCATATGTATATGGGTATCATTTCCATCACTATATTCTTTTAGAGGTATTACATATGTTTATGTTGTTCACAATGTTATAAAAATCATACCAAATTGAGCAATTGAACCAAGAACCAACAAGTTTGCTAGTTGGTTTGATCCCGATTATACCACATTGAGATTGAATTGAAATGAACCGGGTTGAACAATAGTTGAATCAACCGATTTTAATTTCTTTTATTCGTCAACCTATTCAACCATAGTTGAACCGATGGAAACATGATTCAGAGTTCAAACTGCATGTCCAATTTTTAAAACATAAGTTGTTATGTTATTTGCATAGGTGTATAAGGTATGAGTGCTACTATTTTGTGGCCACCTATTTTTTAATCAACATGGTCACCTAATTTAATTTTTATTTATGTTTAGCTTTATTGGAGTGCAAATTCAACACATAAGAACCCAGAATGTTTTCCCATGCCAGAGAAATTTGACCCAACAAGATTTGAAGGAAATGGGCCAGCTCCTTACACTTTTGTACCATTTGGTGGAGGACCAAGGATGTGCCCTGGAAAAGAGTATGCAAGATTAGAAATACTAGTTTTCATGCACAATTTAGTTAAAAGGTTCAAGTGGGAAAATTTGATTCCAGATGAGGAAATTGTTGTTGATCCCTTCCCTATTCCTGCAAAGGACCTCCCAATTCGCCTTTATCCACACAAAGCTTAAAAAAAAATTCAATTTGGCTTGTACAAGTCCTTGGTACTGTTATACATACATAATAAGTACATGTATATCCCAACTATTTCTCTTCCTGTAGTTGTATTTTTACTTTGTAATATTTACATTTATCGTGCTTAAAAACCTGAAAATCAAGTACTCACACACCTCCTGATAAGTTTTTTAAGACCAATATTTGAAAATGTAAACCCTGAACCAACTTAGTTATAAAAAAAAGTTGTATACATTTTAGTTATAAAAAAAAGGGTAAACCCTGAACCAACTTAATTTGTCAGCTCTTTTCTTATAAAGATGAGTGTAAGTTTTTAAGAATCAAACATGGAAGTCCTATACCATAACAATCTTCTATGCATTTGAACCACCTATTTGAATAACTCAACTAACTCCTTTTAATTCATTTTATTTGAAAACTTTAATTGCTATTTCCAACATATGTAAGTACTAAATACAAATCAAGTCATAACTGTAGGCTTGGAAAACTTGAAATGCCGTTTGATACATGGAACTACACTATATAGAGGGGGAAAAACCTCTTTTCAGGTAAACTGAAATGTTTGGTAAACTGATATGCCTAGGATGAATGACTGCACACTCGCAAGCAATTACCATGGAGAATGATACTTTGATTTCGATAGCATACAACACGACAAATTGAGGACCAGGATACAAGATATGTAGAGAAAAATAAATAAATAAATTAGAGGGTAATATCCAGGATGGTATGTGAGAGGAGCATGGTGAACGTTTGAAAGGCAGTTGGGGAGATAAGAACAGAAGGCCATTTGCACCATGACTCCGAAGTTACAAGAAATTTTACGTACAAATTCAAGATTGACTGACATACAAAACAGGGACCAATCCAGCCATCTTGCCATCCCTGCCAGGGCGTTTCTTCTTAACCTGCAGCAAGAAGTAGACAAATCAACAACTGATTTTCCCATGACATATTACTTCAGACAAGATACAAAGAGATGTCTCCCCAAAGACTTACATAAAACCAGCCATCTACTTCGTCCTCAATCTCTACTTCTTCTCCGGTGGTTAAACTCAACTGCCATGAAAAACAATTAAATTGATTATATTTGCACATAGAAAACCAATCATGCGTAATATAACACATGCCTGAAAGCACAACTAAAAAAAATATATGCATAAATATTGAGTCCTTGGGCACGAAGGAGTATCCCATTCCCAGTGGTATTAAGTAGGAGGTCTAAGACTTGATCTCTACTACTAACAAATTAAACACTAACAATTTGCCTATTAAAAAAAATAAGTGAGCCCTTAACAGAGTAAAACCAATATTAAAATTTTAAAAATTTAAATCAACTTACTTCATCATCTCCTCCTGCCGTGAAGTCATAAAGAGCAGTTCCAAATTGTGGATTTCCAGATGAAACTCGTTCGTCATCTTGAGACCCAAAACTATGAGATCCCGTCCCTGCTAGGGGGTTCTCAAATGATTCATATCTTTGCATGCCAGGAGATGAGTATGGTGGAGGCTCCTCTCTTATCTGAAAAGAAGATTTTGAGATTTAATATCAAAACTAAAATTAGAAAAATAAAATGTAACTAAAGAGGGAAAAAGAATCTTACTGGAGAACCAAGACCCTCATATATAGAGGGACCACTGCCTCGGCCAGCCTTGTCCTGCCATGGATGATTCAGATTTTCATTAGTAATTTGAAATACAAAAATATTTGGTAGCGTAGTTTGTGATGCTCCATATGCCGCTATGCGGATGACTTAGCAGATATTCTAACAATGATTTCGTATATGGAAATCTGCAAAAACATCTTCGCAGGAGAGAATGATGTATAATAGATTTGGAGAACATTTGGTACCGTAGATTGTGATGGGCGAGAACTGAACAGTGAAGGATAGCTCATTCCACCAAAATGGGATGATATTGAAGTTTCAACCGATCCCGTTGAATCTGGTGATGATGATCCCAACGACTTCGCATCATCTTCCTGTTATTTCAAGCGATGGATTTCAGTGATACATGCCATAAATAAAGTTCAAAACCCAATGCATCTTAAAAAGATCTGCCTTAAGTTATTTACCTCTAGTTCAGTAGTTTCTAGAAGTGTTTTTGCCCACAAATCATCATAGCTAACAGAAGGCCTAGAGATAATATTCTCTTCATCAACTTCTGGGGCATCAGTTCCCGCACCGGCCAGGAATTCATTTACCTGATGCCAAAATAAAAGAACATTTTCAACTAAGGTCAACTAAGTTTCAAATAACAAGGAATATTAGCATTTATTTTTGCATCAATGTGTGGGAGAGAGACCCCTTTAGTGTAATTTTGTAGAAATATATAGAAAGGAACATACTTTGAGTAAGTTTTTTGAAACGAAATCTCTTATCAGATTGAAAAGAAGGAAAACAAAAGATATAAACACAATAAAATAACAAACTCATACCCTATTCATTGCTGGTGCATTATTTCCCCACAAGCCATCATCACCGAGGTTTGCTGCCCAAGCATTTACTAGGTCATCATCAAGGGCATCAGGCTCAGCAGCAGTTGGTGTTTTGGATTCATAGATGAGGTCAGATATACCAGTGGCGACAGCTGGGTCGCTCAAACCAGTTGATGCACTAATATTGTGGCGTGAACGATAGATGTCAATGAGCTTGGCACTGTCAAAATTTTCAGAGGAAAACCATATTAAAGAATGACCCAATACAGAACCACAGCAAATAAATGTTTCATGGTTCAACCAAAACATCATGTAAACTCTGGAAGAAAGCTATATAGATTTGTCATCTATATACTACAGTACAGAAGAAGGGGGGGGTTGGTTTATTTGCAGGTGATTTCTCTCCTGTCCCCCATTCTTATTCACATTACTGAAATCTAGCTTCCAGTAGTGTATTTCACTCAAAAATACACTACCGGAAGCCATTTTTTGGGGAGTGGAGGTGGGAGATGAGCATCTCACTTATTTGCTCTCTTGAAAACCAAAATAGTGGGTTTCTTCACTTTTGCCTTTCCGTGTAACAACTTTTTTTCCTTAATATAACAATGGCAGGTATTCAGATAAACTTTTTGATAATGCTATGCAACAAAATATAATTTGAAATGACTAAATAAATAAATAGAAACTTCAAAAATAATTTTCTGGCCAAATTTACATTTTTTAACTGAGGTTGGCCGCCAACAAACCACACAGTTGTCAAATCAAAAATTGAATGGCGAACCAAGCAAATAATTAAGTCAAATGGAGGTGGATCATAAGTGTAATAAATCTTAAAACCAAAATATTTGAAAATTTATGTTCCTAAAGCTAAATTGTCCACTGTTGCTCAGAACTGAAGTCATGCCCAAAATTAACCAAACAAACAAGCGTTTATTCCTCATGGATAAAGCTTATGTGAAATGTAAGCACGTCCAAATTGGATATTTACATTGTTGCTTTATTCAGACTGCGAACCTCACAATGATGCCTTCCCAATATATTATTATTAGGAGTGATTCCATTATAGGTTCCTCATTCAAATTTGGTTGCCAATAAAATAAATAAGAAGCCTCTAAAACCTCGGCAACTGTTGTTATAATGAACACGTGGACTTAATGCCATCTCTGGCTGCAGAGTAAGTATCAGTTATGAAGACCTCGTTTGATCTCTTAAATTGACAATTCTGAGAACAGTTGGACCATTTATGGACGAAGTCATAGCATAACAAAAACTACAGCCTCTGACATCACAAAGGATAGACAAGGAAAAGAACATAATAAGATTGTCGCCTTTGGAAGACAAACTAGTTTATCTAATTACTAACACACACCAGATAAAACACATGACAAACAACAGTCCCGACCTATGCTAAGCACCTGCTGCTTCACGGAGTAAAGGTTATCATATAAGGAAAATACTTTGAGAAACTGTCAAGTCAGATGCCTTTTCCATCCCAATCCAATGCTCGACAGTTAAGCATATGACCGTTACAGATGAAACATGTTGAAGTTATGGGATTTTAGAGAAAAGGAGGAGATAAAATAATAAGGGTTTCAATATTATTGATAATAGCTCAATGCTGAGTTGATTACAAAAGACTCAATACTAATCTCTATTTATAGAGAAACATAGACTCAATCCTAAATCAGGAACAAATCATAATAATAATTAGAGATATTTTAAGATACCTTTATGATTATAAATTGATCCTAGAAAATAACTCAAGATACTCTAATACAATATAAAAGATATTATAAGATATTGTCTAATATTCTAACAAAACATGTCAGAATATAAATGGAAAATGAGATATAGAAAAACTGACTGACAGAAGACAGTTATCAAGTTAAACCAACGGTTTGAGAAAAATCAGAAACTAATAGAGATCAGATTTACTTTTGAAACAGGCGAAGGCTAATGATTAAGCTACAAATACATTAAGGTTTCTATATATGCATAATAAACTTAACGATACAGAGCTCTAAATAAAGATATAAAGTCAGAACTACAAAAAATGTGAACACTCAAAACCTAAACAAAGTTCCTCAGCCCATTTTGAAAAGTTATCCCCACTTCTGATGCACTCCATGGTATGAAGAAGCAAAGAGCCTAATAGTTTCTTTAGATACGGCATGAGTAATTTGCATGATTAATCCAAATACAGAATGCACTTTAATAGTTTAGTACCTTGTTGGGCCCAAAGGTAGATACTTTGCTCTTGGAACATAACAAAACAATGAGACTAGGTCTAGCAACCTTTCATGGGTTTCATATAGTTTCTTCAGTTCATCATCAGTCCACTCTTTCTTAGCATTGTCATGATTACGTATTTCCCTAATCATAATCAAAAGCTCGTGAACATTAGTAATCAGGATCAGCAAATTTGAAGCAAGCATGAAATTAGGATATGATTCTCACTTGATCAAATCATCTTGTGCTCTATACATCTCATCCAGAACCTTTATCATAGGACTTAATAAAACTCCAAGGCCTGTACCACTAGCTCCTTGATCTTCTCCATTGCTAAGATGCACATCAGAGAGCTGTGACTGCAGACCACCTTGTGACAAAGTGTGCAGAAACTCATAAATCTGTAACCTGAAAGGTTCACCAGATCTAATTGCAATTGTTGTAAGAGCCTGAGCAGCAATGATTCGAATCTGCAAGTCCATTCAACAGAAAATAATAAACAGCAAGAACAAATAATGAAGTAAAAATATGCATAAATTATAAATACCCAGCAATTGAATCTGACTAAAACTTTGGGAAAGCCAACTAACATTGCACTATAATTATAAAATGCATATCAATGTTCATAAAAATATAGTGTAACACCACTTGACAAATCACTCGACCTTTGAGATAAGGGTAATAAAGAGGTAAATAAAGGAAACTGACTCAGATGAGTTATACCTCCCAACTTCCACTGAAGGCACACCTCTGAAGCCTAGTCAAGGCACCAGCTAGAGTAGGGTTACGAGAACTAGCAGCAGCTACCATTTTATCAGCATCTAACATCATCAATGCAGTACCAGGAGGCGTTGCAGATTCCCAAGCATATTCGGAAGCAGCATAATTTGCATTTTCTCCAAGAAACCATACCTAAAACCAAAAGTAAGTAGTCAATACGAAGAGAAATTTAATTTGACATATGATTGGGTTACATAAGCGGAATAAGGTTTTCTGTATAAATAACAATGCTTACAGCAGCTTGGACTAGTCTTTGTAATGCAAGAGCAGACTTAGGATCAGATGCAGACACTCTGTCCACTGACGTCAGACCAAGCATAGATCCTGGTTGTGGAGGTGGTAGATCAAGAACAATTGTGACTGCTTCTAAAGCTTTATGTTTCCCATCAGGACCAGCTCCAACAAGACAAGTCTGAAAACAGATTATTCATGTAGTAAATCATCCATTTAAGTCAAATTCATCACTAAAACATAAAATTGATTATACAAACATGGTATCTGTTTGTATGAATGCATCTGTATGTGCATGGATGTGCTGCTTCAGAAGTTTTATGGTTTGCATCTATCTCTACTTTTCACCATTTCCCCACTCCATCACAAACAAATGCATATCAAACAAATAACAAGTTCAAGAAGCTGTCAAAGTAAAAAGTATACAGACTTACTTTCCAAAGTAGTTGTAGCACATCGGCATCGACCTTTCCTGGAACTTTAGTAGCAAATATTCTAGCAATTTCAAGAAGAGTAACAGCCATATCTGGAGAAGCCTTCAAAGCCAAATTGAAATTAATGTTAAGGAAATTTTATGCTATCCATTTTCATCATTTGTTTCTAAATTTGATGGACTCCATTATGCATGAATACAAAAACACACATCCACATTGCTTGCATGAAGTAGTACAAAGTTTACAAGAAAGGCTGATAATATGATAAAGTTATGTGACTTGGAGATCTTACACCCTCAATTAAAGCACCAATAATTTTCATCCTAATTCAGGGCAGGGACAAACAGTGTTTGAACATCATATTGAAAAAACGCATATGCAGACAACAATCTTTGAATATTTTTCAACAAATGACAACTTATAATTATTGAGAACTGAATAGAGAATGATCACCTCCATCCTTCCATCCCCAATTTATATATCTAACTAGACTCCTCTTAACTAACTAACCAACTGTCCCTAACTAATTTTCCTTCTCTCCTATCTTCACAATACCGCCACCCCTCAATTTCATCCTAGTCCTCAAGGTTGCAATCTGATAATTTTCCTCTTGTTTAATAGTACATGAAACCAGAGTCCCCCCCTCCAACCTGAGCACTATGGATGGTGAATCTAGCAGTGGGGGCCAGATGTCTTAGAGTTCCACGAGGTAGGCACATACCTATTTGCCTGCCCACAGAAATTCTGTCCATAAAGACTCTGAAACCAGCCCACGAGACATTGCAAGTAGACTGGTGTTCAGCAGCTCCGACAGAGGTGGCAGGTCGACCAGACTGTCTCTAGACTCACACCATATATTGTCACTTGCTTCCTTCTTTTCTTCTCCACACTCTGCTTTCTTGTTACCTACACCTTCCACTCTCTTTTCACCATGACTCTCCCTTGTCAGGACTTTCATATTCTCCACTGCTGCATCAATGATGTTTTTGCACTCAGCTTCAAATTCTTTGTGCTCAGCTTCTTTACCATCAACATCACCTAGACCTCCTCTACCCTGCTCTCAACCTCAAGCATCTCTACCAAAGGGTCTTCCTTTGTTTTTGTCACTTTATATGGTTCTGGTTTTGCTTATTGGTTCTCCAGCACCTTCTCCCATGGATAATCTGATTTTGGTTTTGTTTCTTGTTTTTCTGACATCTTCCTGTTGGCCAAGTTAATTGTCTACTAGATAATTTTTTTTGGAAAGCCCTAGAGAAGAAAGGGGTTAGGAATGCCTATATTCGAGCTATCAAGGGTATGTATGAGGAGGTCTCGCCTAGTGTGAGGACGCAGGGTGGTGCCACAAGATTTTCCCATAACAACATGATTGCACCTAGGGTCAACTTTAAGCCTTTATCTTTTTACATTAGTTTTGGACGTACTTACTAAACACATCCAAGAGCCAGCACTGAGATGCATGTTTTTTGCAGATTGGTTCTCCGGCACCTTCTCCCATGGACAATCTGATTTGTTTTTTTTTCTTCTTGTTTTTCTGACATCTTCCCATTGGCCAATTTAATTGTCTTCTAGAGAACTTTTTTGAAAAGCCCTAGGTAAGAAAGGGGTTAGGATTGCCTATATTGCCTAGTGTGAGGACGCAGGGTGGTGCCACAAAAAGATTTTCCCATAACAACAGGATTGCATCTAGGGTCAACTTTAAGCCCTTATCATTTTACATTAGTTTTGGATGTACTTACTAAACACCTCCAAGAGCCAGCACTAAGATGCATGCTTTTTGCAGATTATATAGTCCTGCTTGGAGAGTCGAGGGAGGAACTAAATGGGAGGTCAGAGACTTGGAGACAAGCCTTAGAAGCTAATGACTTCCGCTTGAGTAGAGAAAAGACAGGGTATATGAAATGCATGTTTAGCAAAAGGCGAAGAATTTCTAACTTGGAGGTGAAAGTTGGAGATCATCCCATACCATAAGTCACACAGGTTAAATATCTTGGGTCCATAATACAAATTGGCGGAGAAATAGAAGGAGATTTAAACCATAGAATTCAAGTTGGGTGGTTGAAATGGAGGAGTGTGTCAGGTGTTTTATGTGATGAAAAAGTACCACTCAAATTGAAGGAAAAAATTTTATCGCACAGTTGTAAGTCTGACGATGTTGTATGGGACAGAGTGTTCAGCAGTAAAAAACTAACACGGTAGAATAAGTGTAAGATATATGAGAATGTTGCATTGGATGTGTGGAAAAACTGGACAAGATAGGATTAAGAATGACAACATTAGAAATAGAGTCAGGGTAGCACCTATCGTAGAAAAGATGGTGGAAACTTGGCTTAGGTGGTTTGGACATGTTGAGAGAAGATCTGTAGATTTTGTAGTAAGAGTAGATCAAATGGAGGGTAGTCAAATCGCTAGAGGCAAAGGGATACCTAGAAAAACTATTAAAAAAGACCTAGAGATTAATGCATTGAATAGAGATATGTTATATGATAGAACGTTATGGCACTGTTTGATCTATTTGGTCGGCCCTACTTAGTGGGATAAGGCTAAGTTGTTGTTGCTTCTTTTTTTTTTTTGTCATCCAACTGTGTGTCTCTTTCATTAAAACCAGCCAAGTCCTCTGTCTTCACCCAAGAACAAGACTTGTCATATTCCAATTCCAAAGACTCGTTATCCATGTGTTCTGTATGATGCATACTTGATTGTGATGGCAGCTTGTGCACATTTTTCTCCTTTTCATTGAGTTTGATTTCACACCACATAGCATTTTCTGTCTCTTCAATTCTGCCATGCTTCTTCATAATCTTAGTAAGAGTCAAGACTCTTATCTTAGAATAGATGGAACCCCAAGAAGGAGGTTATAGCCCCCCACCCCACCCCACCCCAATCGTTGGTCCCTTCGTCCTTTCTTCCTCAATGAGATATCCAGCTAGCCAAACCAATTTGTCAGGAACCCAGAGAAATTGAAAGGAAGAAAAATAGAAAGAATCAAGAATAGAGAGGTGTGTTATTGAAAACTTCAAGAAATGGAGAATAGAATTATCCCCAAAGGATTTCCTTCACATGAGATCTCTCTCCTTTCACTCACAAGCTAATGAACAGAATGATCCTCTCCATCCACCAACCCCCTATTTATTTATCGAACTAATCTCCTCTTGCTACTAACTAACTAACTGCCTGACTGTCTAACCAATTTTCCTTCTATCCTATCCTAACAGTTGGTCTTTGACTTTCAGCAAAATAACCTATATTCTTAGCAACAAAAAAACCCAAAGACTAATCCTATCATATTATATCCACCACCCATTCGAGTGATGGTGTATTAAACAAACCTGAGGGTGCTTAAGAGTGATAACCATATTATTGATAAGAGATAATTCGTTTACCTTAAAACGAGCATGTAGAGTGAGCAGTACATCATTCAATAGAGCTGCTGGCCAAGCTGGATCAGAAAGTTCTGATGCAATAATAGATTCTAGTTCATCAAATGAGTCGATTGGGCCTTGCATCCAGATTAATGCCTTGATCACCATGGCTCTTACATAAACACATTCACAGGCAACTGTTGTCCGTACCACTTCCATTAATGAAGCCAACATGCCCGCAATGGTATCTCTACCAGCCGTTCCATTAGATATTGACGAAGTTCTTCGGATACCTAAGTGATGGTATCAATTATGTAATTAGATAGTAGTTCAGCATACATGGTGGGACAACCTATTTATCTTATTTGTGCATCAACCTGATCATCATATAAGCCTACAGATTACACACGTGCAGAAACATGCAAAAATAACTGACTTCATACAGCATAAATCATTGTGTTGTTGTTAGAGTATATGAGAAATATCTCATGACATCATTACTCTTTCATATAATAGCTTTGTGTCAGATAACTAGCAGACATCTTTATAGCTCTGCATCAGAACAGAGTAGATTGTTTTCGTAACAAAACAGGCATGATTGACCTTTATGATAAATGTGCTAGAAGTATTAAACAGGGACTGTACTGTGCATGCAGTAAGCTTACTTTACCAGTAGCCTAGTACAAATGAACACTAAAGTAGCCTAATCAAGTAAGTGAATCCAGTAAACAGGAACACTCCAATCTCGCTCTCTCGCTAAAAAAGTAATCAGAACCCAACAAATATAACGTTAAAAAAACCTGAAAATACAATCGAAAAAGAATAACCCAACCAAGGGAACAACATAAAAACCAAAAGGGAAGAGTGTGAAGAAAATAGCAAAGAAGTATCTAGAAAAATATCACAACTGTGAAGGATCAACATTCCTAAAAGCATTAGTTGTTTGGTGAAGGCTCAAGATTGGTTTTATATCTCTAACAATGATGTTTGATATTCAAGAACCTTTGTAACCATCTGAATCAATACCTAATCATCTATATACATAATAACGATGATGATGACATTAATGATAAAAAGACAAAAAGCCTTGTTTATATTTCTATGCAAGCATGAACCATTAAACAGATAACATAACATTACTTTCAGGATGTGTACTTTCATCTGAATCATTCAAATCTGTGGCCTCAGCAAATGTATTGACATCTGCTCCTTCATCAACATCCTGTATGCCCAACGCAAAAGCAGCGGCCCTACTTTTCCCCATCTCCTGTACAACTCTAGCTGCTGCATGAAGCACAGGTCTAGAAAAGCTACGGAAAGAACTCTCTAACCTGAAAAGCAGTAAATAGTAGGCGGTGTGCATGACTATTAGGCAATCTCTACGTTAGCCAAATTTGATGACCTGAGAATTCAAGGAAACAAAATAGACATGCATGCAGGAAGAAAAAAAAATGAGTTTCTGAACCTTCTCATTACAAGTTTTATAAGAGGCTGTGGTCGTTTTGTCTTCTGTGATTTATCTTTTGAACTTTCTTTTGATGATACATCTGGTAACTTGAGAATCTCCCTGGTCAAACGATACCACCCAGAAGCACGCTCATCGGTCCTAAAAAGTATAAACATGATAGGATTACAACCCATCCAATGAAAGGACAGTAAAAACTTCCACAGAATTTATAACCTAGTCAATCAAAAAATTTTATGGTTACACAGGAGAGAATAGAAACTTCACTAGATGATATAAATCACACCTCTCAGTGTTATCATATTTTCCAAGTACACACAAAATTGCCTCAAAATAAACTCTTTCACTGGGATCCAACAGAAGTTGATAGAGCACTGACATGAACTGGGATCTAATATCTGATCTCTCTGTACATGCATATAAAACATAAATTTAATCATCACAAACTTCCAAAGGATCATTTCATTAAAAGACAGAAGGATCTAAACACACCAACCATCTAAAGCTCTAGCTCTCGATATTGTACAGCATAATCTTGCTAGAGAAACTCTAGCAAGAACATCGTGCAAATGGAGAACATCTTGCAAAGCCCCTGCAACATACACCAAAAAATCATAACCAAACAATCTAATTTTGTGCAAAATCATTAATATAGTAATCAAAATCCATAAGGCCTAACTTCTTACTATAAAACCAACAAGTTAGAGGAGAAAAACTCAAGAATTAAGTATGCTACCATTTTCTGTGTTTCAATTTTATGGTTACCTGAAGTAATGTGGGAGTTCCTTTCCACACACACACACAAAACACAAGACAAATCTTTAATAATATAGGTGCATCGATATTTTATCAACACAAAACTGGTTCTTAGTCCTTAGCTACTGGTTTTTACTGAATAAAGAAGACATCACATTCAAAGTAATATTCAAACAAACAAGAGGAAATGAAGGAAGCTAGAGATGATTAAGATCCAATGTGCGCATACCTTTAGGCTGCACTTGCTTTCCTGCATAAAATTACCCAGTAAAGTCTTAGTTTAAGGTAATAGACTATGGTAAATTCATTTCTAACATTTAATTACAAAAGAATGCGATAAATGACTGTTAAAATGGAAAATTATCATGAGGATTGTATTATTACCTAAGGCCATTGCAACAGCATACGGGTCCCTTGCAGCTATCTCAGAAACAATTTCCAGAGAATTCCTCACAGCAACCGGATCGGCAGATGAAATCCTGAAGTCAACTCTGTTTAGTGCTAAGAACTATAATACAGCAGAAACAAGGGAAAATTGCAAAAGCTAATAAACTATGAAAAGTTAATGTCAGCTCTAAAATATAAGAAAAGCAAGAAGCAAAAAAAATTTCGAACAAAGAAAGGCCATGAATATTCCTGTTCCCCTAAGCCCTGGTTCCTGAAATTTCCAGAAGCCAGTGTTCCTCTCAGTTGAAAGATACCAAAGTACTGCAAATAAAATTTATCTCCATAACACTATTATTGTTCTTCCCAATATTTTGAAACAACCTATGAAATGTTCTTAAATTCATGTCTTTGTGTCTATGATACGTGTCTTAACCACTGAGCTCAAGAAACAGATTGGAGACACGCAGCAAGCCACATGTCAAAAACTATTTTTCATTTAAAAAGCACTAGTATTAGGAAGAAAGGAGGGAGGGAAAACATAGCAAAGGGGAAAATGAACTATCCCCAGTAATTTAAAAAAGAAAAAACAAGAAAATAGAGAGAGAACTAAGAATGCAGTAAGATATGCAAACCCCTTTGAGAAATTCAACTAATTGGGGATTAAACAAGATTCTAAAAAAAAAAAATTATAAACCATAAACAATATTCAACTGTTTGGCATATTAAGACTACATAATACTCTTCTACTGAATTTCTTTTATTCCAATTTGTTGTATCTGCTAATGTGTCTCTGGCCTTCGCATGTTATTGCCTATGTTTGCTTCTTTCTCATGTGTCACTAATAACGGCATCCAGTATCTTCTATTTGTTTAATTTGTTTGTTGCATGCTCCTAGAATTTTTTATCTTCTATTAGAGCAGCTTAGTAACTAAAAGTTGGTTACATTTGACATCTATAAATAAACGAAAAATACCCATAAAATAGGAATAACCCTGCCATATATCATCTGAATAACCAAACCAGAAGGCATTGCTACACTCAGAGAAAAGAAAGGATAAAGGAAGATTATAACTTCAAAATGAATTGGCTTAAATACATTTGGTCCCCTATTTTGCATCATTCACAATTTTGGTCCTCTAGTATTCAAAATGTCTTATATTTTCCCCACGTATGCATTGAGATTTGGGGGCTGAAGTTTGATGATGTGGCAAGTATGATGCTTGTGTGGAAAAGGAGTTGATGACATAGAATTGAGTTGACAAATGAGAATCTACCTACAAAGTGTTTTGCATCAAATTTGGTTACTTTTGTGATATAGATTATTGTATATTTTGATGACATGGAAATGAGTTGTTCAGTGAGAATCTACCTAAACAATGAGATATCAGATGCCACATAAGCATCAACATCAAATTTCAGCCCCAAATGCATAAGTGGAGAAAATGACAAACAATTTGAAAATTAGAGAACCGAAATTGTGGATGTAGAAATAGAATGCCCAAAATTGTGAATGAGACAACATAGAGGGACTAAAATTGTATTTAAGTCGAATGAATTTCTATGAACCCATGTGAATAACATTGACCCTAAGGTTGATATCACACCCATTCTGACAAAGGTGAAAAGCCTTACTTAACTCTTCATTACCAATGCAAAAGAGAAAGAGGTTCTGAAGGAAAATTCCATAAATATGAAGCCAGTAAGACAATATTTTTAGATGGTTTTATTGAAAATTTTGTTTTTTGATGGCGCTTAATAACATTGAGTGGTCTATGTATTCAACCTTGCCCGGTGGGTTAAGGTTCTCCTCTGTAGTTTTTTATTCTCTAGGCCTAACCATGAGCTGAAACATGCACAGAAGCCTGTAAAGAAACTTCTCCCTAAGAATATTTGTCTGCGGGTCTTCTATTATACTCAAGCCAATTACACCACAAAACAGGAAAGAAAGTACAGTTTTGTAACACGTTACTTAAACAAACTCATGCATGTGATATGCAGAAGAAAACTCATCTGCCTGTTGCAAAGAAAAGCTCCAGGTAATAATTAGTAAAGAATTGATATAAGAGCAACTTACCCTAGTACCGCATAATGCAGAAATGCTGGATTTCCAGGATCTAGAGGGAGTCTTCTCAAAGCACTCAAGGTAGCATATTGTAGATTGCTTCGGATGATAGACTGCATGATCAAGAAAATTAGAAACATAAATAAGACTGCTAACAAAAATAACATGGTATACATTTGACAATATTAAGTTTATCATAAAATGTTTGCAGATTATGATAAATCTTGGTATACATTACATCATGCAACATTAAAAATACAAAGATCTCTGATAGGATATCATATTACAAATAAAATAAATTCCCAAAAATAAATACCAGCTCTAAAACATAAATTAGACCCTTTAAGATGGTGATTCAGATGCAACAATTGAACCAATTGAATATTGCATGAGGAAAATCCCCAATTGAATCAATCAGGGAGAAGACACAAGGAAACTAAGAAAACCAAAACCCTATGCTACAAAATATTTAACTTTAAGAATTATTGGTCAAAGGCATCAAACTCTAATTGAAACAGAAGGTGTTCAAAGAAAACCATGCTACACAATTGAGTTCATGGAGAGATTCATCTCTAGTGTTTATACTTCATACTTCTATTTCATCCTCTTCTCTTCTCACCCAGGACAACCTCGAATCCTTGATCGATTTCAAATTTAATCAATTAATCTTATCAGGACTTGCCAATTGGATTTTGGAAAGTCTCCTTTGTCGGATCATTTTCCCTCTTGGTTGGCTTTTAACATGCATCATCTCCTATTTTTGCATTCTATGCCTATCATTTATGTCTTTACCTTTTTTTTACATATATTGAGGAACTTCTATGTGGGGAAACATCAATATATTTGTTATATAATCAGGATCTATTGTTTTACCCCTAAGAAAGAAGAATATAGTATCAAGAAGAACAAGAGAGGAAAAAATTGATGGAATAGCTTGCTGTCACTGCGTCATCTTTAAGAGCCTAGAGCTTCGCACAGCTTCGAATAGCTAGGCGTTACAGTTCCATAAGGAACTGAATATTCACTTTCAGTTTAGATATGTATGTATAAACACAAACTCACATATATCAGGACAAGAGAAAGAATAGTTCAAAGAAATAATCGTACTTCTTTATCACCGCCTTTAGCTCCAAGTAAGCCCTTCTTTCGCTTTTGTGAAGGATCACCAACCTGAAAATTGAAAACAAAAGAACTTTTTGAGAACTGCAGAGTATCATTAACCTGAAAAGCTAAAGAAAGTTGAAGTACCATATTTTCACAACTCTTCTGACAAAGAAATAACCCTTTTAGAGAAAATAAAGTCAGAAAAGGGAGAAAAACATGTCCTCCAAACTGAAAAACTAAATTGAAAAGGCAGATGATACAAAATGACATCTGGATGATGAAGCTCTCCAAACATATCAATATGTAAAACTCTTTAGAAGATTTGAAATACGGTCTCCAAACATATCAATATGTAAAGATATGTGCATTTTGGCCCTCTTTTCTGACCAAAGACCCTAATCTTAATTAAAATAAAAACTCCAAACGCAGAAGGCATACCCCAAGACACACAAAACACGTCAACAGTTCCAAACAACTAATTCCAAATATAGGCAGCCATGGGAGTAATTAAAAATAAATGTAAAAAGTCAATGTCTTATATGCATTAAAAAATAACAGGAAAGCGCAAACCTTCTCTAGTATGCCAAATACAATTTCATACAATCTGGATAAAACTTCAGAGTTAGTTGAAGGAGCATATGTAAGCGCCTTCAAGGATTGCAGTCTTCGAGCATGAACTTCAAAAGACAAGTTGAACAGGAATCAAGACATTATCTCAAAATGGAAACATACTTGATACTTCAACAACCTATGTTTAACAACAATATGTCCAATGTAATTTTCTAACAGGTTCAACTCATATTTACCAAAAAAAATCCACTCTATCTGCAATATTACAATGATTTATTATGGAGATTATATAATTATACTATATAACCATTGTACTGTATTACTGCAGTTTCGACAATACCACCACGTGGACATATATACAGTGAGATCCAAAAACAAAAATGTTGATTGCATTTGCCTCGATTTCAGCTATGGAAGCTTCATTAAAAAGATTTCTAATCAAGCAAAAGGCATGCAAGAAGCATCCTTCTCAAGATACACTTTAATTTCCTCTAGTTCTTGCTCAAAATTAATCATTCATCAATTTCCAAATAAACAATAAAATTGTTGACTGCAAATTAGATATCATTGCACAATTGCATAACAGAAAACTTAAATTTAAACTTCATTTTTTTTTCTCATTTCCCTCAGGGATTGCAGAGTTCTTTTACAAGAGGGTGCCGCAATTCAAAGGCGACATCAAAGATAGCCAGGCTCCACGGTTATAACATAAAAGGATTCATCAGTCATGCCAGTTTAGTTCTCATGTCCAGTTTTATTATTCAGATAATATTATCAACCAATTTCTTCATTTTGTTCATTCTTTATATCCAGGCATTCCCTTCTGAACAAAAAATTACATTTCTCTGAGTTCCTCCCTCTTATCTGCCAATCTCACTTTGTGCTTTGAGTCTTCATAAGCAACTTAGTAATTTCCCCTCTCTCCAGCCTTTTCTCCCCTTCTCAAACGTATTTATGTAAAGGACACTAGAGAAGAAAGAACAAATGTCTTGCCATATACTACTATATAATATGACAAAGCATGTTGATTGAAATTTCTTAACATCTTCAGGTAAATCCATTTACAAAATCAATGCAACAAACATGGAATTCATCCATTCCATATGAGTTCAATGTAATTTGTTTACATGGAATGAAATTCAAATAAACAGCCCAAGAGCAACACTAGCTTATATCTCTTTCTAAAATCAAGGTAAATTATAACTGTGCATGTACATAAATACGCTTTGTGCCATTAGAGGTTTAAAACCATAAAAAAACAAAAGAGATTAACCCTTACATTCTACATCAGCATTTGAAGCTTCTGCACTAAGTTGTTCTACTATTCGCGGCACAACATCAGCTCGAGTAACACCTCCAACGGCATCGATGTCAGCCAGAGCATCCCAGTTAGGGGTGGGTATCCCACCACCTGAGCTCAAACCTTGGGAACCAGTGTCAGATAAAATTCTGGCCAGATAGTAATAGACATATCGCAAGACACTTTTATCCTCACACTGCTGATTAAGCTACAGAGAAAATACAAAGACGTGATTTTCCCAACATAGTAAGCACGGCAAACTAACTTCACAAAGGAAAACGCAATATGCCACTATAATGTTCATTTCATAGAACATACAATTCAGCAGTAGGTCCATACAGTAAAAATATGAACTTCCTCAAAAACAACAAAGGCATAGAAAAAAGCACCTAGGGGACTAAACAAGTTTCAATCTGACATGCAAAAAGAATAACACAAACTACTAGGGTTTAAAATAAAGAAGCGAAGAAGACGGTTTAAAGGGAATTGGAGCATACCATGAGAAGAGAAGGAGCCAACGAAGGGTCGACGGAATTATAAACTGCGAGTTTTGGAAATACATGCTGCACTAACTGTCGCTGTGAACTTCTCTGAAACCATTTTACCATAAAAAACTCATACATGAGAAGTTTTCCACATTCCAATCCAAACACGAAAGCACAATCTCACAAATAAAGATACCACAATTACCTGATCGGAAGTAGCAGCTAGTTCATGGATACTTCTGGCGAGTTGTGAATATGAAACTGGCTGCAAAAACAAAAGATCAAACACACAGAATCACGCGTCATTATCAACATTATCCTCTCCATGTATAATAACATAACACTTTCAAGTACATGCACAAAACCAATGTTCTTAAACTCAAAACTAACTGATCCAAAATACACAACCTATGTAGTAGTACTAATACTTCATATAGAAGGTGTGTCAGGTGTGGTGTCAAACATCAATACGAGTCTTAGTTACATTCAATTACTTTCACTTTATTCAAACTTTATCGGTGTCAATTTGGAAGTTCATAGAGTACAACAAATTAACTACCAAATGATGTAATGCTATGATAAGAAAGAAAAAGAAGAAGAAGAAATCGCGGAACCTTTTTCTTTTGCTTTTGAGGCATGATATTGGTTCTCACTGCAGCTTTAGCAGCGGAAATGGTGTCATTCTGGATCTGCAACAATGCGGCTCTCTTCGATCTCTTCTCCGTAGCAGGTTTACCTAACGAGGAAGGTAGAGATGCCGGTGGAGTTGCTGACGGGGATGGAGCCGCAGTCGACGAAGATGAAGATGACGGCACCGGAGTTGGATCAGCCGTTATCAGATCCATTAGCGTGGTTCCAGAAGAGTCCTGCATAAATCAAAAGTTAGGAACGTGAAGCGCGAAGTTCGAATTTCGTAGGGAAATCGAGTGGAGAGGAAGTGAGGGATTTACCGCCATTGGATTTGGTTGTTGTTTTGCGATTTGTGAATTGTGATCGCTGTTTTCTGATTATGTTGTTCTCTGTTTCTTTCTGCTGCTTCGTCACCGTGAGGGTGGCCAACCGTGAAAATGGACGACTACCGGCAGATTCATTATTTTATTATTATTACTTCAAATTATTAAAATAAAATAAAACAATAATAAAAATACTAGTTTAGTAGTTACCCATTAATTTATTCCTTTTATTTTCTTTAATATTGAGTTTTTTAAAATAATTAAGAAAAATAAAGTACCTGTCAATGCAATCCATATTAGTAAATTTTCATCGGAATATTTAATACGTCTGGTCGTGAGTTTAAATCCACAATACTTAGTTTGTAAATTTGGTCAATATGTTATAATCAACAACACCAGAATTAATTTTACATCCTCCATTGCATTATATTAATAATGTACATTCTCTACGATCTTCGTCGATCTAAAAACTCTCTCTATATTGTGAATATCCCTCCATTACAGATGACTAACCCTAAACACAACAAACTTTGTGTCTTCACACTCATGCATTTGATCAATCGATTACTTGAAATCAAATACATAGATTTTTAGTTCACGCGCCAAGATCATTTCTCTCAAATATTTAAATTAAAAGTCCTCACATTCTTCAATATCACTCAACTTTTTTATTATATGACAAACCTTTTTCCATTTAACCCAATTAACTTTTTTATTGCATTTTCACTCTCCCGCAGACAAAAACTATTTAAATAAAAATTTAATTTTAGAAAATATTAATGTGGAAACCTAAAGGAAATAGGTCGAAAGAACGAACAAGACATATTTAAATAAGGACATGTATGTTGTCCATTGGTAAATTTCAACTATATAGCATGAGAAGTCAATGGTAAATTTAATCAATCATAAATTTTCAGTACGACAGCTTCCTCAAAATTACTTTCGGTAGGTTGACTAAAATATTTAACTGAAATATTACCATATTTACAATTTAAGACATCAACAATCTCTTCAATCGAATACAAATTGACATTTACATCAACTAAATTATTTTAGTGGATGTCGCTTTAAGACAAGAGAATAACACAAAAAAGTGAATGGCTTTAATAACTATGAAATTTTTTCCAATTATTATCAACTAGAATCGATGCATCATTTGCATGTTGGCAATAAAAAAAATCAAAATTCAAATTGGGAACCACAATTATAACCATGCAAAAATCATATTTCCACTAAAGCGATTAATGTTAAATTCGAATCTTCAATACACCGTAAAAATAGAAAAAGAAGAGATGATCTTTTTAAATTAAAACTTCTTCCAACCGATAACTCTTTTGTTCGACTACAATATATAGATATTCATATTTCACTGAGTCTGAGACTTTTTCAAAACCAACCTTAAATAAATTCAACTCCTTCTTCTTTCTCATTTTCAAAATCAACATTGAATTGTATTTTTTTCAAAAATTAAATGTAAAAGATTTAATCGCACTTATCTATTTAAACAATATATTGTTTTAAATAAACTATATTAAAATAAACTTGATTGATAAAAAATATCTGTAAAATATAAATATAGATGTTTATTCTGTTGATATATAAAATGTACAATTATATAGACATTCAAATTCATCTTTTATATTAATGTTGTAGGTGTACACCCATTCAATAACAAAACTCTCTTAATATTGGAAAAATGATATTATATTGGGAAAAAACTTATTCGTCATTTAAGAGTTGGTCGTATGAAACTACTTTCTTAGTCATAGAGATCATGTAAGAGGTTGTGTTAGAGGTTAGGTTCTTTTGTACTATGACTTCAAAACAAGGTTATACAACTAGTATTTTGGCGGTTTCATGAATCTTTGTTTGGAGATGATGGAAGTGGTTTATCAAATGTGGCTTTGATTTGTTAGAATGGAAGGTTAAAGGTGACTTAGATGATTTAAGTTATACTTGATTTATATTGGGTTAATTTATTTGTTTTTTTTTTTAACATCTCACTTTTTAGGATATTATCTTGAAATACTATATTTAAAATGTAGTCTATTTTTTTTCATGAAAATATTTTAATTCTTGTGCAAGCACAATACATAATCACGTATATAAATTCAAACAAAAATCCATAATTAATTAGAAATCCTCAAGTATCTCAATCATAAAAATGAATACTCAAGATTTATGATTCAAAAATATCATATCAAAATAGAAAAATAATAAATTGTATAAACTAAAATCTAACAGAAATAAAGTCTTTAAAGGTGACCACAACTACCCTTGTCAATAAGAGTCATCTCCAAATAACAAACACAGAGCAAATAGACAAGTATATATAGTCATTGTAGAAAAAATATAAATAAATCGTATACTTTATTTAATAATTAAAATCACAAAACACTAGAGACACAAATCAACTAAAATGCACAAATCATATTTGTTAGACTATATGTCAATGCATGGTTTCGAAATATCACCATCTGTAGAGCAAAGAGTCCCACTATTTGACAATGTCCCACCGTTGGATGAATGCTCTTCAGAGTTTCATGTTCAGTACCTCACCGTTGAGCATTTTTATGAATCACGTTGCCTTTTCAAGAAACAGTCGTCACGTACTCACGACTAGGTTCAGGTCACCAATGCATGCATGAATGTCGTTCGCCTTAATTAGTAACAAAATTGATCACTCAACCAGAGCGTCCAAAACCAGTCAACCTTGTCTTAAACTAAACTAGTTTAGACACAAATTCATTGCCTTGAATAACCACTCGTTACCAATAAAAATTCGCAAATGACTTAATCTCATAATATCATTCACAAACATGTATTTCATATAACACGTATTTCGAAGACAAACACACAAACATAATCAATACATAACATCACATTACATTTATATCACATATAATTCAAACAGAAAGCGAATTAAGTGATGCTTGTACTGTTCGTTACTCATCATTATGTGCCACCAACTCTTGTTCATCTCGGTTCATACATTCAACTACTAACTCATACTCAAATAAAGTTTGAGTTTAGTTGTCTTTCAACTACTAACTCATCAGTGTTTAACTGTCTTTCAACTACTAACTCATACTCAAATAAAGTTTGAGTTTAGTTTAAGATTTAGACAAATTCTCTTAAAACAACCAAATTATTATTATTATTTTATAAATCATCACAAAATACAATTTTACCTAAATAAAAATCAAATCTTTAAGTTTAATTTATTGACTCATACTAAATCATCATTTCAACCATTTTAATGACAACAATTCTTACTCCTTCAACTAATCTAGAATCAATTAATTATTTTAAAACCAACCTTTAAAATCTTAGAAATATAAAGAACCTTTCAAATCGTAAGACTTTCCAAACATTTATTTATTGATTTCAACAGCTCCAACTCATAAAACAATTAATTGAATCAAAGTCTTCAAAAAGGGTCAAATTAACATAGCAATAAAACAATCAAGTTAACCGTAACAATGTATTTTGTTTTTAAAACTAAAAATAATTTCTTAAATAATAATAATAATAATAATAATAATAATAATAATAATAATAATAATAATAATAATAATAATAATAATAATAATAATAATAATAATAATAATAATAATAATAACATCAACATCAAACACCATCTTGAAAATTATCTATCATCATAAACTCATTTACTATAAATTAATTTTTTGATTAGTAACAACAACTTTACCATAAAATACTTATTTTAATTAACAAACATAAATTTTATACAAAAATTCATTAATTCAAAATAAAATATTTTATCAAATTGAGTAAGAGAGAACGTAAAAATATTAATATAGTATATAAATAAATCAAGCATAAGCATAGCATATAAACCACTTACTATCACATTTTCTCCTAATATTATTTAAAGAAACCAAAATTAATGTCGTCGAGACCATAACTTTAAAAATTAAACTATCACATTTCCACATTGCTTGAAATTCACCCTATCATTAATAGTCTAAAAACGCATAATGTCCATCATAGATCAAAATCGAACAAACCTTATGAATTTGAAATGTGAATCAAAATGAGTAAAAATTGCACTACGAACTTCCTCCACCCCTATACTCTCACCCCGCCAAAATCAATATTAATGACTGCATTACGTGCCCTCTTGCTCGAAGCCAAACCATACAAAAAAACTACAAGCTGGCATCTCATTAATTCAACCTAAGCAATCTAGATTGTTGTCACTGCATGCTACAATTAATATTAGAGAATGAAAAGACCAGAGTATAATCAAATTCTACCATTGTTTCATATCAACTTTAATGGGCAACCTGTTTATTGATTTATTTGACATTTACTTCAAATATTAATAATTATTTTTCAAGTTTACTTCCCACTGTCAAATATTAATTTTTTTAAAAAAAAATTGAAAATATATTTGTTATTTATTTAAATATATTTGGGCAAAGAATCACTAATCTAAATATATTTGTTTTTTTTTTTATTTAAATAATTAATTTTTATATATATTTAATTTTTCTTTTGTGTTTTCTCGTGGTTTTATCATCTGAATGTGACATTGTTTTATTCGTTGTCTTTGTATGACGTTTAATTTTTCGTCTTATTACAGTGTTCGTTTGATTCAGATTAACAAAATAATTATGACTTATTACAGATTCATATGCATGAGTATTTTATACACTTTAATTTTTTCACATTTGTAGCATTTTGCTGATTTATGCTATTGACGTAAATGTTGTGATTTTATTCGCAAATTTACTATTTTTGATTTTAACGACTTTGAATTTGTGTTGTTCTCGATTGATGGATAACACATATTTGAATTAAACTTGTCTTTTCGTAGTCAAAAAAATATTAGACTAATGTAATTTGATAACTTATCTTATAATAAATTTCACATGATAAATCTATCTTGTATCTATTATCAACTTTGTATCTTTACATTGTTAACAATCATCGGTGTTGTGTTCTTAATAGAAACAAAATTGATATTCCTGAATATAAAATTTACTAATATTCACATGTATTTACCGCACTCTTTTTTTCTTCACGGTTATTTTATTCAAATAGATTTTCTAAATAAAGTTTTTAACGAAACAATAATTCGTATTCATTCAAATTGCTTTCCTGAATTTTGGTATAGTCCACCTAAAAAATATATATTTTTCTATTTTAATTTATTTTAATAATATTTTAAAGTATTACAATTGATAATTAATTAAATTGAAATGACAATATAATTAAAATATCAAATTAATTACGCAATGCTTTATATTCTAATTTTACTATGAAAAAACAACTTAAGCCTACAATACACCGGTGAAAATTTAATTAGCCTTCTCTTAATTTTGTGCTGTCAATTTATTTGAAGGTAGACAAATAACTATCTCCTATTAAAAATACACATCACCCATTATTAGATGTACTTTTCACAATTTCCAATATCTCTCACAATTTCCAATATTATAATATATCTTTCTTCTCACATCACTTTCCTATTACCTCATCTTTCATCTCTCTCATCTAAAAATGTAAAAAATATCTCTCATTTTAAATATAAAAATAAATTTTATTCTCGTTAATAAAAGTAACCTTTTATTATTCTAAATATTTTCACAAGTGTGATTTCGTGTTGCAAGTGTGAAAAATCCAAAATTGCCTTCACTTTCTTTTATTTATTTCGATTAGTTAAAATAAAATATATTTTTTATTAACATTGTGCTTTTAAATACCATTTAAATTAAATTTTGAAAAAATAATATATTAATTATAATTAATTATTTAATTAAAAATAATATTTCACAAATCAATTAGTTAAAGGATAAATATGTATTTTATTTGTTTCCTTAGAAAAAACAAGTATTTTATTAGTAGTGTGTATCTTAAATATATACTAGATAAAAATTTGATGAAAATTAAAATACACTAATTTTAATTTATGTTATAAATCATACACAAAACAAATATTTGTAATTTTAGCAAATGTTTTATTTTAAATAAATATTGCGGTTGTTCTTGATAAATTGCTAGCTTTCTTTTTCTTCATCTATTAGAGACGAGTGATTTATGACAATTTTTTGGTACGAAATCACTCATTCAAGTCGTTTCATTCATTCATTTTATCTAAATAAGTGGATTTCACATATATTTAGTTTGTCTATTGTTTTTTTTATGCAATTTCATTGTCGTCCATTACATATTTTAATCGATGACTTTTGTGTTGTCAACATTATATATGTATTATAAACACTCAAATTTTGTCATATTTGTAGATATGTTGCCGTTTTGTGGTAAATTATCATTTTGTGTTATTAATACGAATATTGTGAGTTTATTTGTTTTTTATTTTTGTGATTTTAAATTTATATTGTATCGATATATTTTTACTGATTTGAATGAATAAATATTCATTTTTTAGTAATAAAAAAATTTGATTTTATTATATGCTAATATCTCTCTACTTTACTACATTAATGTAATACCTTTCAAGGATAAATGAATATATATATATATATATATATTTTAACGTAATATTTTATTTAAAAGTATAAAAAATTTATATTTGAACAACTTTTCTAAAATTTTGATTAATTTTTTAAATGTGTCAATATTATAACATTTATTTATTTAAGAGTTAAATATGTTTTAGTCTATAAAATTTTGACATTTTGTTTCTATAAAAAAATCTGAACTTTCTAGTCTCAAATTTTTTTTGTTATTTTTTGTATCTGTTTTTACCTCAACTCATTAATATACTTCAAATTTTTGAATTTTTTGTGTAGTTATGTATATGACATTATAAATATTCTTTTACAAAAATTTAAAATTTTTAATAGAGGTTGAATTAATTATGAATTTGTAAGTGTTTGGTGCTTTCAAAAAGTCATTTTTAAAAAATTCTAAATTTTGTGTGAGACATTTTTATAATATTTTAAATGTAACTTAAAAAAATAGTTAAATATATAAAAGCTATAGTAAATTAACTTAAAAACATAAACACAAAACTATAAATTTTTTAAAATTAAAAAATTAATTTTTTATAAAAATTTAAAATAAATTATTAATATTTTATAAAGACTAAAGATTTTAATTAGTTATCTAAAACTTTATTTAATAATAAAAACTAGACCCATACAAATGTATTTTCCCGGTAATAACGTAATCAAAATGGAGTAAGAAAAACGTAATCAAAATTAAAAGCACATTAGGAAGTGTAGATGGACACATGAAAAAAAACACAGATCAGAACTAGCGCTTTTGTCAGATTTTATGTAAAAAGCAATAGAACAGATGAACGGTGACGATAGCCCAGTCTAAGGTACCGTATTTTTAGCAAAAAAGGAACACAGATGAACGGTGAAGATATCTCAGGATAGGGTACGCATTACGCAAGAGCACAAACGAACGGTGACGATAGCATATGTCATGGTGAGTTTAAAAAAAAAAAGTAAAAGAAAACGTTAGAAACACAGCGTAGAAACCGGGAGCGCAAAAAAAAGCGTGAGTACGCGTACACTACTTTCTCTATCTGTAAACCCAACTCGAGTATGTCGTGAAGAGTGCTTAAAATACGGAAAAAATAAACAAAAGCACTATATTTTTTAATTAATATAAAAAAAAAGAGTGAAGAAAAATAAGCAAACGAAGACTTTGGAATGTTGGAAGTTGAAGAAAGAAAGAGACAGGTGAGTAGCGACTAGGCATAAAAAACAAATAAATTTTTTTACTCAGTCGGTGTAAACAAAATTTTCACAGTGAACTTGTGAGTATTAATTGAGTTTAATATTTAATATAAATATAATTGTTTTTATTATTTATATGGATGATGTATTTTATTAAATTCATAAAAAATAAATATATATATTAAATATTAAGAAAGAGAAATAAAAACGAAAAAAGAAAGTCATCCGTTTTCATTTTTTGTCGTGCTTTCTTTTTTTTTTTCTTTCTTTGTTGTGTGGCTTCCTCGGTACGGGAAGAAGAACTCAATCTTGTCCATTTCTCTTTCTCTTCTTCGATCTTCTCTCACCTTTCTTCCTTTAAATCTCTCGTTCATCGGAACTTCTATTGTTGAGTCAAATCCCTCTTCCTTCAGGTACTTCATACTTCTTATTCACTTACTTTTCAGATTTTAGGGTTCCATCAGTTTTTCACTGCTTTTTTTTTTTTGTTCTTTTTCTTTAAGATCAGTAACCAGTTTTTCAATTTACGGTTCAGATTTGATTCACTAGCTCGTATAAGGTCTTTCAATTTTTTTAATTCGGAAGTTCATTTATATTTTGCTCTCTTCAATATGGTTAATTCTCTTTCGATTTTGCTTGTTTTTGCATTTGATATGAGGGATTTGTTGCAACTGGAGCTTTTGACTTCTAATCAATGATTTTAGTTTGATTTTAGTTTTTTTAATTTTTAACTATTTTAATCTTTTTATTTATTTATCATGTGTTGATTTGCATACATTCCTAATTATTTCACTTTGAGGGTTTAGTATAACAAGTTAATTTTGTGTTTATTTTTTTATTTATCGTTTTTCCTTTTTTTCTTTCAACAGCGTGTGTCATATGCATTTGATTATCACTTTTAAGAAAAACAGATGGATGATAGAATCGGTTTTTGTTAGTGATATTCACTTGAGTCTAGACCAACTATATGTGTGTGTGTGTTTTTTCATACACAAATATTGTTGTTGGAAGCTCTCAAATTTCATTTTTTTTTTAAGTTTCATCCAAATGTTTGTTTGATTGATGTCTGTTACCTTTGTTTTTGTGATTGAAATTTGTAAAATCTAATGCTGACATATTTTACTGTTTTGTTTTGGTTCCATGGTTTTTTCCAGGTGGTTTAATTTACAATCTCTGATGCTGAAGAAATAGCAAAGTTTTGAAGACTTTGCTTTTTCTGTGTGAAAAAATGTTGGAAGGCGGTGCAAAGTTCCCAATAGATCTCAACAAGCATAATAACAACTTTTATGATTTCTCCCAAGGCTTTTACCACAAGCTAGGTGAGGGTACCAATATGTCAATTGACAGCGTTGGTAGCTTGCAAACAAGCAATGGTGGAGGATCAGTTGCGATGTCTATTGATAACAGCAGTGTAGGGTCCAATGATTCCCATACCCGCATGTTGGACCACCAAGGGTTGAAGAGGCGTGCCAATGATAACTACTCTGTTGCACACAGCGTCAATCGTCGTGGAAGAGTCACACATGCATTGAGTGACGATGCTTTAGCTCAAGCTCTGATGGACAATAATTCTCCTACCGAGGGGCTTGAAAATTTTGATGAGTGGACAATTGATTTGAGGAAGCTAAATATGGGCGAGGCTTTTGCTCAAGGAGCTTTTGGGAAACTCTACAGAGGTACTTACAATGGGGAGGATGTTGCCATCAAAATCTTGGAGAGGCCTGAAAATGATACAGCGAAGGCTCAGTTGATGGAACAACAATTTCAGCAGGAGGTCATGATGCTTGCTACACTGAAGCATCCCAACATAGTTCGATTCATAGGTGCATGCCGTAAGCCTATGGTGTGGTGCATTGTTACTGAGTATGCTAAAGGTGGATCAGTTCGGCAGTTCTTAACCAAGCGCCAAAACCGATCAGTACCTCTCAAACTAGCTGTCAAGCAAGCCTTGGATGTTGCAAGAGGCATGGCATATGTTCATGGTCTGGGATTGATCCATAGGGACTTGAAATCTGACAACCTTTTGATTTTTGGTGACAAGTCAATCAAAATTGCTGACTTTGGAGTTGCCCGGATTGAGGTGCAAACTGAAGGAATGACCCCTGAGACTGGAACATACCGTTGGATGGCTCCGTAAGATTATTTAGCTTTCTGTCTCATTTGATATTGATTTAATATGCGCTTTTGCTTCATGTTTCTAAAATTGTGTTTTGGACAAGTTCTTAATTATCAATAACTTTCCCAAAAAAATATATTTATTGAAGGAAAGTTAGCTATAATTTTAAATGCTGCCAACAAACTATGGATCCTTTTTCCTCTAGGGTCAACATCATGATTTCTTTATTCATAATTAGGTGTCTGTGATCGCAAACAGAAATGCTACACACGGCTGAAATAGTACTTGTGCTGTATTCTTTTTTGGTTTGGTGACTGCTGTCGTATGGATCTGATCCTGATTAACATAATTTCACTGTGCTTGTATCTGTAATGCAATTGTTGTGTACAGACCTTTGAAGATGCTTCCTTGTGATCTGGTGGTCACGGGATATACTCTTTGCAATATCTGCTCAGTTATAGGCATATCATATGGCTATATACATTGGACCCTCCCCAGACCTCACAATGGTGGATGCTTCATGCATTGACCTTGGGCTGAAGCCTCCCAGTGTACAGCCTGCAATATCATAGTAGCATTATGAAATGCGAACACCCTGATTGATCATGGGATGATATACTGTTTTGATAATGATTTATAATTGATGATTTTAACAGACATAGTTTTAGTAATTATTTTGTGCTCTATTTTGTTAAAAATTGGGATCATTATTTAATTTCTTTATAGTGACTGTGATGGGTTATAGCAGTAAATTAGAAGACCCATGAGTTACAATAACATTGATTCTTTTTCTGGAGATTTGGTGGAAGGAGGTGGATTCTTTTTCATTTTTGAAACTTGAAACCGTTTTCTGATAATTTTGTTAACTCTTGGTGAATCTTGGGCTTGCCCACAGGATTTACAGGAGTAAGAAAAAAAAAATGTTTTCATGGTTTGCTTTATATATGCCATCCTATGTTTTTTTTTGTATGTTTGAAGGAAAAGGCTGGATTTTGGCGTGTAACTTTGTACCCTTAACAGAGCTTGGTAGTTAAGTTATAACATGAACACAACTTGTTGCATTTAAAAAATTAGAACAAAAAACTGTTATTAGGTTAAAAAGTGGTGCATTTTTTTCCCAATTTTGTTTTGCCAATGCTATCTAACATATGCGTAGTTAGGATTTATTTAATTGATTCTATTTGGTGCTCTTCGAAGGGGCAACATTCAGTAAATTTCCTTGTTAGGCACTTAGAGTAATTGTAATGCTCTTTAGTTTTAATTCTCTTGTTTTTTACCTTTTTTTAGGGGCTTTCTTTTAATGACATTTGGTTCCCATGTTTTTCTTATTTATTGTAATACTATTCTTCTAGTTAATGAAAGACGGTATTGGCTTTCTTGATTAAGTTAGTACTCAATAACTGTGCAGATATTTATGCAGTTAATTTTAGTACACATGATTAAAATATATATGGGCGGCTCATTTTATTAACTGTATATGATATAAATCTATCATGTCTGCCCATGAGCCAGAATGCTTTGGAATGTTTCTGCTATCACTAAAATCCACTTGATGATTTATCATATTTATTAGCTAATTAGATCAAACTTTTTAAAATGCTGAAATTCATAACTGGCTTTAACTAATTCATGTTTTTTTAAAAGATTGTTTTCATGTATTAAGATGTTATTTACTGATCTGTGCAGAGAGATGATCCAACATAGGCCTTACACACAGAAGGTGGATGTATATAGCTTTGGGATTGTCCTGTGGGAACTCATCACAGGTATGCTTCCATTTCAGAACATGACAGCAGTACAGGCAGCATTTGCAGTTGTCAACAGAAATGTTCGTCCAATCTTGCCCAATGAATGTTTGCCTATTCTCCGTGAGATCATGACAAGATGCTGGGATCCCAACCCTGATGTCAGGCCACCATTTACTGAAATTGTAGCTATGCTTGAAAATGCCGAGATTGAGGTCATTACAACAGTTCGGAAGGCCAGGTTCAGGTGTTGCATAACTCAACCAATGACTGCGGAGTGATGATCCTGTTAAAAGCATATGAAAAAAAGAAAGTTATAAAACATAGACTGGAAAATATGGGGGCAAGATGAGACTCTGACTATATAATAGCTTTGTTTATTTTGTGTGTTCTATTTCTTTCTTCTGAAGGAAAAATGAAAATATTATCTGAAGACCTTTTATTTATTTGGTTTCTGTTTACTGAACGTCTTTTGAATTAGTAAAGAGATGATGTATGTTATACTTGCATGTATTACAGTTATGTATAGCTTCTGAGGGCAAGATGGATTTAACATCATTGTCGAAATTTGTTGTTGTGTATGAAGGTGGGTTCACTACATTTACCCGGCCGGGGATTGACATACTCCCGGAGTTGGTTCGTCGGTGCAAAACTTAAATTCGAATAGTGGAAGTATTTTTTTAGTCATCAAATTTTGATCACAGCCTTAAATTACAAAAGAAAAAATCTGAATTCTTAACTATAGGTATATTAGACTGAAAGGGGCTATGATTGGTTCACAATAATGTCAGGGAAAATGTAGTGTTATGTTTAATATCAGCAACAAAAGCTATATGGTATTTATGATTTTATACCTGCAGATAGATTACATCATTTCATAACTTCAAGGTGTTCAACTGCCGATACCAATATATATACATTCTCAGATTATATTTGGTTTCATTTTTGGAGAAAACAATTAATTTTGAAACAAATTTTATTTAAAATTAATTTTCACTATGGCAGAATCAAATTAATTCGAACAACTGCTCTATTTATTAGTTTCTTTTAGTAACATTGCATTTTTTTAATTCGAGATCTAATGTATTTTCAATCAAAGATTAATCGTTGTGGCGATTTGGTCAATTAATAGATTTTAAATGTAGCATTGCATTCTAAATCTAAACATCTCTATCTTTTTTTTATTAATTCACACAATAACTAAGTATATTAAATTTATTAATAGATGCAGAATAATTAAGTATAATTTATAATCAACAATTTCACAGAATTATGGTATCTTCTTATACGAGTAATAAAATTAACATTGATTTGATTCATCAATAAAGTCCTTGCCTTTGAAATACAAAATTAGGCAATAAGATAGAGAAATGTAGAGAGTCAATGAAACAAAACATCTGACAATTAATCTCTAAGAGGGAAAAATATATAATAGAAAAAGAAAGTTGCAATGAATAAATAAAAAAACTATCTACTAGGTACGATTATCTTTAGATTCACCAGTCCAGTATGTCTTTTCAGCAACAAGAATCTTTTCTGGGTTAAAGGGTCCATTTTCGTGATCCATTATGTTGCTCTTCCATTTCATTGCATCAGTGACGCTTTTAATCTTTGTGAGAAGCTCTACTCCTTCTCTGAATACCACAGTACCTTCTGGCCTCAAGATTCTGTCCATCTCCAATAGTATAACAGTAATGTTGCACCTTCCACACAGAATAATTAACCAAGTCAAAAACATATAATATAAAAGTGAGACACTGACTATGCATATCATTTAAATCCATTTACAAAATTTCAAAATGACCCATTTGATCACATTAGTTCATTTGAGACAATTTTAAGGACAAAATTGACGGACTCATAAAAACTAATGCGATCGAGAATTTTCAATTTCAACTTTCAAGAACCATTTTGATATTTCATTGATTTAAGGGAGTATATTGCACTTCGCCTACAATAGAAAATTACTAAAGCTAAAGAGTTAGATATAATGTGGAAATACTCACCTATCTTGATACATGCCAAAAACACCACCTGCATGAATGAGATCATATGTTCTTGGATAAGTTGAGAAAGCTTCACACCAATCATGATAAGTACCAATGAAACCTCGTTCATAAATAGCACCTAAAGTGTCATGAGCTGAATTTGAAGGAACAACATTCATAACCCAAACTGGATATTTCAATAAGGCTGCTGCAAACCCACCAAGATAAGCATTCATATCAATAATGTTTCTATATCTTCCTTGACCAATAGGTGTAATATGCTTGTAATGTGCCATCCTATCCTTCCATAATTCATTATCCTTTTGAAATTTCTCTGCATTGATGCTAGGTATTGAACCACTACTAATTCTTGGAGGCACTGTGAATGCACGTTTTGGCCATTTTTCTAGTTCCCCTCCAGCTACTTTGCTTGAGCTGCTAACTTCTGGTAATGGTGTTATGCACTTTTCCATATTTTGGTACCTTTTTAAATGCAAATGAAACAAAGAAAATGATACAAGAATCACTTACAAAACTCGTGGATAATAAGAAAAATAATTTTTGCAACAAATTTGTCAAAAATGTTTTACTTTTTTGAAAAAATAATTTATGTTTTAATATGGTAAATTAAACAAGAGTATTTTTGTAAAGAAATTATTAATGTAGGTGAAGTTTTGAAAAAACTCTTATATTAAGGAATAGAGTGAAATCTCAAAAGCTAATCTTATAATAAAATACTGAGAGAATATTAATTGTAGAAATGACAAAACTTAAGTACAACCCCTTATGTCCTATGTCTTGTTCCTCACTAAATATATTAAAATTGTTAAACCTGAATCCTCTAAGCTGTAGAGACCATTAAATTTAGAGGAATAAATTTTTCCCCTAAACCAAATTATCCCTAGAATTGCAGCCCTTAAAGATCCAATTTTGTATCTCAAAGGATGCATCCCACATTTGTTTAATGCTAAAAAAATGTATCTTTGTGTGAGTAACAAATACTATAAGCTCTCTAACTAAGTTTTATCCATATATAAATGATATAAAAAAATACTTACCAAGCCATGTCAGGATTATCAGACTGGCAAATGTGTGGTGTTTTATAAACTTGTTTAGTTTGTGCACATTCAACGTGATTTTTAGGCTTTTGCCAAATGGAAAGGTCATCTTTTTCAACAACTTTCTTCCAACATATGCTTTTGGCAACTTCCTCAATTGAATCTTGCTCTTGCTTTAAATCTTCTTGTGTCCTTTCCCAACCCCTCCAGTATTTCTTCCATCTAATAGGTGGGCCAGATAGAATCCAATAGCCACCTGGCCTTAGAACTCTATCCACTTCAATCAAATACATTCCATCTGTGGCATGGAAATTAGAGCCTTTATTAACAACTAGCTTTTATCAGCCAAATTGTTACTCTAAATTGTAATATCGGTTAAAATAGTCTATGATTTTTGCGAAATAGTAAATGCATTTTTTAAATTGTAAAATATCATTTAAAATGATTCTTCTGATAACTTATAACGTTAGAGATTATAACATAACATGTTAACTGATCATATCACATTGTATGTTGATCCCACGTCAATGATAACCTACAAGGAACTAATTTTTATATGAAATTTTGGTACAAATTTACTAACAAATAAAACCATGAAAAACCTATGTTTCATAATTAAATTAGTCTTTGATGCAGTAGCATTGATGTGAAATCAACATAAAAAGATTATATATTCGGTTAATGTGTCACATCACGATGTAGTGATAAAAGTTAATAGATGAATTATTTTAAATAATATTTTATATTCCAATGATTATTAACCAATTCGCAAAAAATAAAGACTTTTTTAATTGACACTTACAATTTGGAAAACCAATTTGTATATATATCGACATTGAAAGAATGATTAATTCCTTAATTATGTATTTACTTAATTTACTACTACGTTTTTAATTAATTGTCTCTTAATTTCAAAACACTCTTGTTAGAAATTTTCCAAATTGTATAGCCAATAAAAATAGTAGGAGAAGTGTGAATACCAACCATATTTGTTCCATGGTATGAGGCAGCGAGAACAATGAGCCATATCAAATGCCCTAGCTGGATAAGGAATCCTCTGTGAAGCCATGATGCCAATCATAGCAGGAACACCTCTCTCCAATGCAAATTGGACCTGAGCTTCATGTGTATCTCTTGGTGCAAATGACATTGCTATGATGTCCCTTTTCAAAAGATAAGCACCCCAACTTGCTACCTTTTGTAATTAATTATATGCACATTAAGGTATATAAAGTGTTAGCAACATATACATAATCCTAGTATTTAATGTACAAATGAAAGCATAAAACAAGTCACCAATTCAAGTCTACTAATCATATCTCAACATTTAGATATTTAAGAAAGTGATGCAACAAAGTGACATCATACCGAGATATAATTGAATGATTGTGCAAGTTTTTTCTCTTTCTCTTATACAGTACCAAGGTTCATACTTAAAAACACATATTACAATAGATATATGACAATTTAATTGCAGTTTTAATCTTTAATTTTTACTCGTTCATGAAATTAGCCCTCCTTTTAAAATTCCATTTTTTTGTCCCTCACTCGAAATTTTCAATCAAAAAGTATTCATGTGACAAATTTTATATTGATGTGACACATTAAAAATCCACCTAGATGATTCTACGTCAGCAAGTAAAAACAAAGAGATTAAAACTGCTATGAAGTTTAAAAAAACATAGAAACATATACATATTTACAAATGAAGATAGAGTATAAAGATAAACTTACACCACAGCCTGTATCAATTGCAGTTCTGATATTACCACTAGTAAGAGGAATAAGCTCATTGATATCATCAATATAAGCATCAGCTCCACGAGGAAACATAGTACCACCACCAGGGAATCTAAACTTATCACCTTCAACTTGAATCCAATTTTGAATAGCTTTTTCAATACTAAGTTCCTTGTGTGGAATATTATCATACCAAGCATAATCTCTACTTTGTGGCCATTCAAAAGGTGTCTTATACTTAGGTGGAGCAGGTATAAGACAAAACAAAAGCTCTTCTTTTGTAGGACAATGTCTCTCCCTATATTTCAACATGTTTCTATCAAATTTTCTACCTCTAGTTGGATCTTGACATGGTGTGTATTCACTATATGTCATGTCACATGGTGGAAATTCTTGTAACCCTCCTTGATTATTTATCTCAAGTGAATGATGACTTGCAAAATCTAAATTTGATGATGATGAGGAAGAACCTGTGTTTGATTGAGTTGATCCAATGTTACAATCAACTTTTGAGTATGCCTCAGATTGGTTTATAGGTGTTGGTGTATTTTTCCATGCACCCATTACATAGGATAAAATACATAGCCCACTTACACCTAAAATCCATGTTAGTCTATTTCTCTTTGATTCAAGTTGATTATAATGCTTTGGTGATCCATTGTAATCCTTGGGCATTTTCTCTAAGTTTTTACCTCTGATCACAAATTTTCAAATTAAATAATGATATTAGTTTATGTTTGCATAGGTTTCACATTCATTAAACTGTTAAAACATTACTCACTCCTTAACAAAATACATAAGCAAAAACTAAAAACTACATTTACTTCATCTATGTTTATAAATTAGACCAAATACGTGTAATTTTTTTATTTATATTTAATTACGGAGGGAGTACCGGTTAGTATATTAATAGAGAATCTAACTAGTTTATTATTGTCATTTTTCTTCTAAAAAGCTAAGACTAGTTTACTGAAAGATTAACACACATACACACATATTTGTTATCATGATCACAATAAATTCTTAACCATATTATGCTATCTGCCTAAAAAATTATTGAAAGAGATTGATATAGGTGAAATGAAAGATCAAAGTTATAGGAATAATTATTAGATTTTTCTTTTCTCTATTTTATCGCACTATTATTTCTTTCTTGAAGTTGGTTCTCCTACAGTTAATTTTATGGTGCAACTGAATCGACTTGCACCATAAAATTAACTGCGGAAGGTCTATTTTGTTATTATATTAATCTTTAAATCATTGCTACACTCATTTTGCATAGTAATATTATATTACAAGTAAATTTAAGGAAAAATGTAGAAGTAATTAATTAAAAAAAAAACTCATTTTACATAGTAATATTATATTACAAGTAAATTTAAGGAAAAATGTAGAAGTAATTAATTAAAAAAAAAAAACTATCTTAGAAAAGGAACAAAAGAGGATACCCAATTTACTTTTTTCTTTATTGAAATTTATAATAGATATTCTACTCTTTGAATGTAATCTTCCTCAAATAACTGGAGTTGTATTATTCTATTGTATGTGAACAAATTAAATACAAATTAAGAAAAGAAGAAAGAATATATGAACAATTAATGTGATGATCTAAAAGGAAATAAATTAATAAAATGTGAATATTGTTGACATACCAGAGATGGTGAGTATGGAGCAGAGTGAAAGAATGTGACAATATTGATTAAGAAGAAAAATGGATAAAAAGAATAATAGGTATAGACAAAAAAGGAAGGTGTGGTTTGTTTAATGCTATATTTTGCATCTTACTTTGTTCCCTAACTTCATGTTCATCCAAAGACATGAAGGAAATTGTGGCTTATCAAAATAAATAGCGTTAAGTTGGATTTAGTCAAACAAACCTATTTGTAAATAATATTGATCCTTTAATAGGAGACATATTAGCCTTTAATTACTCTTCCCAAAAGGTGTGACATTGCCTCTTCCCGCACTAATAGATATATTAGTCACATAAGTAAGTAATAAGTAACACAAACTCTATGTTCGTATAATATATTACCAATTTAAATATGTTCATTCAATAAGTGAGTGAGGAAAGTGTAACAAAACTAGGGTTTATTATTTTGAAAAAATATTTTTTATTTTAATTTTTAAAAATATGAGGAATTACTGTAGTTGCACAATGCAACAATTGTAAAAGCCTTTTGATGAGAATTGAGAATGGTCCTCACAACTGGTACATTGTATAACTAATAAAAGGGACTGTACACAAATTTGTGTTAGTTTTATTTATTAATAAAAAAATAAGAGAATGTGTTGAAGTAAATAATTGTCTATATTTTTTAAAACAAAAAAAATATCAAACAAATTGCATTATGTGCCCAACATAACGTTTTGGTTTTTTAATCAAAATAACAATTATCTTTTTGCTTATAATAGTATTAGAAGATAGAGTTGTTCAAATGGATTGGGATTAGCGGATCAAGATAGTAAAAAGATAACTTAAAAATAACTGAGTCTTTTTGGCTCAACTCATTAAATTCATTAAAAAAACGGGATCAGGTTAGACTAGTCTCTATATTTAGGACCAACACATTTTTAGAAGGAAAAAATTAAACTAATTTTCTTTTTTGAAAACGAATCAAATTTCTTTATTTATTTTTCTCGTCATTGAAAAAAAAAAGTTTATCCATGTTAATTTCTCTTACCAGCCCAATTCACTTAAAAAAAATATAAAAAACTTAAAAGCTTTAAATCACTAAATTAAGGGAGAAAAAAAAAACAACTAAAAATTTAAGGGTCCCTTATACTAGTTGGAAGTATTGCCACCTTTATGTTATGTTTCGTACACTTTAGAGTATCTCTGATACTAAATAATGTAGATTTGAGTGCTTTCACATGAAATTGAAGATCTAATCAAGCGATTTCTTGAAATAAAGTGGTAAATTAAAATGGAAAAGAAACAAACATGGGTTAGATAAAGAAGATAAAGAAAGTGCCACAATCAATGATGATTGATAAGCCAATGTGGAATCACCATAATGGTAAAGAAGTCATTGATAAGATTCAAGTAAGTTCTAATCCAATAATTAAAAAAAAAAAAGACACATCTCACTCACAATTCTCATTAGAAAAATTATAATTCATTTCAAACTTATAAAAAATGAGACTCTTATAAAGTATTTAAAGAAATATTTCCCCTATTCCTAAAATGGACCAAAAGACAATTCTCTATAGCTATATTGGGCTTACACCACTTAACTAAAATTATTACAATTTAAATTAAACACAAATAAAACTAAAAACTATTATAAAATCTTGACTTGAAATATTCTTTGGTTTTCTTCCTAATTAACTCATTTTAGCTCCTCATTAGTATGTTTGGTTTTTCATTTGCAACTTTAAATGTAATTTTGTAATAGAAAAGTAACTTGATATTATGTTTGAATTTTCTTAAAAATTAATTCTACAAACTTAATTTTGCTCCAAATCTACATTTAGTCAAAAGTAACATAATAGATACTTTTAAATTGTCTATTTGATGTTTAGAAGTATAAAAAAAACTTATTACCCATTTTGCCACTAACTGAAAAATACACAAAATTCACATTATATTATAATAAAATGTATAATACTCTTTTTAACAAATACACATTTAAAAGTATATTTAATTATATAATCCAAATATAAATTACATTAGAGAAAATTTAATTTTAACTAAAGTTACATTTACAAAAATAAAATTTACTCAAAAGTATATCTACAAATCCAAACAAATAAGTTCAAAAAAACTTTTTTTTACTCTAAAAAAAAGTATTGAACGTTTTTTTGGTCAATAATAGTATTTAAATTTTTTTAAAAAAGTGTCAGATTCACAAATTAATCCTCACCGTTCACAGGAGCCGAATCAGAATTAATATCTGTAGTCCATTATAAAATGGATCGGGCCACATGTATGTACCAGTCCACTTCAGTATTCATTTTATTTTTTGACTTAAGAAAAGTGTATTAATAAACGAATACGGTTATTTTATTTTAGGTGAATGTTTATATAACTCTTTATATTTATTCATTTTTATCGGATTAATATAAAATATAGTATTAGATACATTTGTGTTTTGATAGAACAGTTGTGAAACAACCTACACACACATCAAATTCAAAGACAGAGAAAGTAGCCAACCTTTTTTGACTTTAAAAAGCAGCTTCCACGAAAACACATTTAAATAAGTTTATTTCCAAAAATTATTACTATGACTTTTGACCAAGGTCAGGGCCCAAGTTAAATTTGTCCTTTTATAAATAGAAGAATCTAAAATAAAAAAGCGCGTTGGCCAATGGAATAAATTAAATTTACAATAAGCTTATTGGAACAAGCATCTCTATCATGTGTTGTTAACTTTTTCTTCCACAGCTGTTTGCAAGTATTAGCAAATAAATCTTCATCTCTTTTGAAGAACAAGTTCATAAATCAAATTCCAGAAATAAGAAATTTCCATCTATTGATGAATTCAGATGGGGCAATTGAAAGTAAAGAAACTGCAAATCCAAACATGGAAGACAAGAAAAGAGCAACAAGAAGGAAAAACTGCAGTTTTGCATGTAGCATTCATCAACATGGTAAGTCAACTTTTAAATTATTTTTCTTAAATTAACACATTAAAGACCTACAAATTATATAAAAAAGTGACTTTTAAATTTGCTAGAGAATTTTTATTTTACTTTTAGGTATGTTTGAGATTTTTTCTAAAAACGAAGTTGTTGTGGTTATTCATCGTAATGTACATCATTTTTTTAAAAAATTAATTAGTTATAAAATTTGAATTTTATGCAGATATGTTAAAATAGCTTTAAAGCAATTTTTTAAAAAAAAGTTATTTTCAAAAATAAGTTGTTTTAAATACAAAAAAAAATTGAATTGACAACTTAAGTTAGAGACAAAAAAGGAATTATATTCTCAATTCTCTAGTGACAAAATTAGATACTTTTTTTTTTCTTCATATTTTCTCACTTTAAATTTCTATTGTCGATTCAATTAATTTTTTTTAATAAGTCTGAATTTTATTTAATTTTAGATACATTTTACAATATGTGAAATATGGTATTGCAGTAAAATTGGGTCCTAAACTATCTGAGACTCTAAAGAGTAAGGTGAGTTTGGGTGCAAGGATAATACAAAAAGGTGGAAGAGGAAACATTTTCAAGCATATTTTTGGTATGCAAGAAGGAGAGAAATTGTTGAAAGCTTCACAGTGCTATTTATACACAACAGCTGGTCCTATTGCTGGAGTTCTCTTTATTTCCACCCAAAAAGTTGCATTTTGTAGTGAAAGGCCAATAAGCTATTCTTCTTCGGTAGCCGAAGAGTCGGTTAAGGTACCTTATAAGGTAATTTATTAAGAGTCTCACATGTGAATATTCATTTTATAATTTGATTTTGTGCGGTTAATTTAGTTTTAATTGTTCAACCGAAATTTTAATAATTAATTTTAATCTAACTTATAAAATTACCATTACTTTTTGTAATCTCATTTGTTGTATTAATTATTATGATATCAAGGATTTAATTAACTAGGAGCATGTTATTGTTATGCAGGTTTTGATACCAATTGGGAAGATAAAAGAAGTCAATGAAGGGCAGAATGTGAATGAGGAAAAACAAAAGTATATAGAAATTGTTACTAAAGATGATTCTGAATTTTGGTTTATGGGATTTTTACGATATGAGAAAGCTTTTAGGAATCTTGAGAAAGCCATTTCTATGTCCATTTAGCCTCACTGCACATTGTTTAATTTTTCTTATGTTTGAGATGTACTTAGGTGTTTGGCATGATTAAGGATAAGTTTTGTTTTGTAGATGAGATTTTTTATGCCAGTTAATGTAATTATAGTTGTCGACTTGTGGTTCAATTCTCAATCTAGGATTTCAATTGAAGTACTCTATGAACCAAAATTCACTCATTAACATTTTATCATATTTGGAAAGAGAACAAAGAAACAAATTTCAAGATGTATATTAAATCTCGGTTACAATATATATTAGACAGCTTTTAGCATACAAAATAAGAAAATATATTGATATATAAAAGATAAAAATATATTGATATGCCAACAAAATAAGAAAAATGGATTTTTGACAAAAAAAAGTAATGAGAAAATGTTGCTCACTAATCACTATCAATCATGGTTTGGGACCTATCATAAAGAAAACAATTTTTCCTAATACATACCGAGCATTAGCGCCGTATGAGTGTTTTACAGAGATTGATGTTTTTTCTGATGTTTATTTTATTCCAAGAAGTTGTAATATTGCCTTCTACCGACTAGATTAACCATGACTAAGCCCAATATGTGTTGGTATAATAAATAGAATTTTTTACCTCCTATAGCTCAAATCTATACTCCAACATTCACAAATACGATAAGATATATTCCTATAAATATTAAATTTTGTTATTTTTCATTCTTATAGCGAATTTTGTTATTTTTCATTCTTATAGCGTATCAGTTTTTTGGTGCATAAGTGATTACCAATTTTTTTATTTTTTCGAAAAAATTGAAAAAAAGTTTTTCTATATAGAAGTTATATTCCGGAAACAAGTTTTCTGGTATATAAATTACACTCTAATTTTTTTTTCAAATTTTTTGATACAAATGTATTTATCAGAAAACTTAGTTGAAGTTTTCCGGAACTACAGAAAAATTTTTTTCAACATTTTCGAAACACAACTCATTACCGAATATTCTTTTTAAGTTTTCTGGTAGTTACCAAAAAACTTTTGAAACCACGAGTTTTTCAAAATGTTTTTTAATTTTTATTTTTTTATTTCATTGTTTTTTTTTAACTCATTGTTTTTTCCAGTTTGGTACTAGAGGAATGGACAACAACATAGTACGAACAACACGTGACGTTGATATTTCATCATCTATAGATAATGGATGTTCCAGTAAATATTCGATTGACATCATATTAGAGGAGACGACAAATTATAGTGGAAGATGATGACGAGGGAGAATAGAGTCATATATCTATCTCTCATAGGCCGATATTGTCATATATGATTGATGTTAATTTGGAATCAACTAATCATGGTACTTTGAATTAATTACTTTTTTTTCTTCATGCTTTCAAGTACATAATTTACACTCCGAATTTTTATTTTTTTTAACAAATGTATTATTATTATTATTAAACTAGATCTTATATTTGTGCAAGGCACATAATAATTATATTTTTTAAGAGTACTGTATCAATAATTTGTTTTTATATTCTAAAAAAATATTAATTAAAATTATTATATTTAAAAAAAATACATTTAAAGGTTTAGTCTAGAATTTTAGTAAAAAAAAATTATTTAAAGTTGATATTTTGCGAAGATTAACATAAAACATGTGTACAACAATGGTGCAACAAAACAATATGTAAGCTATATTTTTGAAGAATTTATTCCCTCAAAATAATTGTTAATCTAAAGAACAACTTGATAGAAAATCTGTTTTTGATGTGACAACAATTTTATATTGGAAGAAAAATCTGTTTTTGATGTGACAATAATTTTATATTGGAAGAGAAAATTAAAGGATGAGACACACCAAAAATATTGAAAATATGCATATTATTTTTAACATACACAATCAGAGAAGAGAAGGATGTTTACCTTAATGCCAAAAAACTAGACATAAACTTGCGAGTTCCATCTCTTACTATAAAAGAAAAAATATAAATTAAATGATATTCTTCCGAAAAAAAAAATCAACAAAAGTGTACATTTTTTTTTTATATATGGTGTTGCGGTCTAAATTTCGATTGTTTGTCGAATTCAATAGAGTCAGCTCTAAAGTTTATTTGAAATAGGGAAAACATTGAGAAATCTTTAAAAAAAAAATGGTATTTGAAACCAAATTTTTGAATTCGGAAGTCGCTTATGCGTAGGGAATGTGGTAATACCCTACGACATCCATTAAAAAAAATACGGTTACCTATAATTAATTGTGCAAAATTAATATTAACTTAAATATATTTATTTCTCCTTATTATTAAATATAAATATTAATTATTTATTTTTAATATGATTTTGAAATAAATATGTGCTTAAAGAAAAGAGGAAAAAAAGAATTTTTTTATTAATGTGCGTGACAAGAGTGTGATATTGCTCCTATGTATCTCCCGGTGCTATGGAGAAATCAAAGCTACATAATTGTTAGTTAGAAAATGTGGATGTGTTTATTATTTTTAAATAAATCGTGTTTAGTTATTAAAAAGGTTAATTTTGACAAAAATAAAAAGAAGTTTGATTGATTTGAATAATTATTTTAAAATGTGAATTTTAAAACTTGTACAACTCGTGTCTCAAAACTCAAGGAGTAAAAGGATGTCTCAGTTAATCCGTTTAAAAATATTTTTATTATTTTTTATTTTAAAATTGAGTTTTAAAGCAACCAAGTAGTACAACTTGTGTCTTAACAACTCAAAAATTAAAAAGATGTCACATCTAATTAATGTAATATTTAAAAAAAAAATTTAAATTCATTTATTTTTTTAAAAATAATTTTTTTTAAAAACTATCAGGTTGTATAATTCGTATTATACTACTCATAGATTAAAGGATGTCATTTCTAGTTAACATTTAATAATGATTTTAATTTATTAATTTGTTTATGAATTTTAATTTATTAGTTTATATGTGAATATGAGATTTAAAAAAAATAAAATAAAAATATTCCAATTAATTAATTTTTAATGCAATACTTATTTGTGTTTTTTTTTATGGAATTTGATATTTAGTTATAAATCAACAACATTTTTTTTAAACAAAAATCTGAATGGATTGGGTCCAACTTGGCTAAAAAAAGAAAGAAATGGTTAAAAGAGTGAAACCCTAAATCTTGAGGGTTAACAACATCAGGTGTTGAGACAAAATCTCTTTCTAATGGTTTTAATGATAACAAAATTAAATGATTATGATTCTTGTTAAGACTAATACATACTCTTGAGTGTATTATTATTAGAAAACAGGTTGCTATTCAAAAAAGATAAAATCTATGTTAATCCAACAAGTTTTCAAAGTGGAGGATGGAATACAGGATGGATCTTCAAAGGGGATGAACCAACTATTAGACAAAATATTCAGAATCACGAAAACATTGATTTGTTGCCATATGAAAAGTCAAATCAGTGTTAAAGTTTGAAAGAAAAACAAAGTCAACTGAAGAAAAAGAAAGGCAGAGGATGAACGTAGAAATTTGAAATATAGGAGAATGGACCTCCAGCTCTCTCTTCATAGGCTTATGATAAAATGGTTCTACCTTTTCAACTGCACATAAAGGTTATACTAAACAAAGCCCACAATATAATCTGACATGCCTTGGAGAACGAAAAAGCAAAAAGACAGCTAAGACACGAACTTTTAGGAGGTTTGTATCTGCCATACGAGGATGAACTGTATTCTCATCCTCCTGCACTCAAACAAGACAAAAGAGATGACATTTCTGTAATTCAAAATATTGGCCTTGACTTTTTGATTAATGTGCCTAACGGACATGAAACACCAAAACACATTGTTAGACCTTCTTACAACTCTATAAAAGGAATGATGCACTTCTTCATTCTACACACAACTACAAAACATTCAAAAAAAAAGGCTAATAGTTGATCCTTTACCCTTATATTTGTACTTCTATTTCACATTTTATACAAACTACTTATTTTACTTTTATTTTTATTTAAAAACAAACAATTTTTTATACCACTAAATTCAATTAGAGTTTTAAAAAACTTATATTTTTCTTTTTAATTTTCCGTTATAAAAAATATATCTGTGTACCGAAATTACATACGGTCCACTTTATTAATTCTCATAATAAGATTTTATATTTAAAAACTAAGGTAGTAATTCTCAATATTACTATTAGCCAAATACATTTTCAATAAACTATTCGAGAATGAGATTCTATTTGTTATTTCCTTAAAAAGTTATTCCTGATAGTATAGTTCCAATCGTGAGCCAAACGCTTCATATTTGAAACTCATCAATTATCTCAGGCCAATCATTTAGTTAAAAAAAAAAAGTAGAAATAATAACTAATATTTTTAAATTTGAGAAATCATTTTTTTAATCTAATAATAATCACTAATAGATATGCTTAAAATTCGAAGATACCGGTCTGGTTGTCGGGTTCAGAAAATAAAACCGAGTAACTAGACCCGGCCCGACCGGATTTTGTACGCAATGACACTTGAGAAGGTTTACCCATTTTTCATCTTTCCTCACTAAACACAGTCTCTCTGTGTGACACAGTGGCCGCCGCCGCCGCCGCCTAACTCTCTTTCTCCGTTCATTTCACCGGTTTCACATCGCCCCTTCAATAGGTATCTTACGAATTTCTCTCTTTTACTTTCTCAACTTTTGATTTCTAACCGTTCTTTGTTTCTGCAGAAAAAACCAAGGTGCAACCTTCGCTTCTGTTATTCTCTGTTCACTCTGCACCCACTCCTACTTCGAAAAAAAGGTTCGAACTTTACTCATGCACACCAAAAATTATCAATACCCTTCTCTCTCCATTGCACCCTACTCCCACACTTTTTTTCTCTTACTCTCTCTCTCTCTCTATTTCAGAGCTTTTCAAAATACTTGATCGAGTATATGGCAGCTGCTAGTGACATTGGGGTATCTGAATTCCTTCAGGTTTGATTTTTTACTCATTCTGTTTCAATCAGCATCATACAATTTTCATTTAATACAATTTTGTTTATTTTGTAAAAAAAAAATATATATATAATTTTGTCTATGGGGTTTGTGAATTTGGTTTTAGGGTACATGCAGACAAACATTGTTTTTGGTAAAGAAGCCACAGAGACAGAAAACTCATTTGCTTTGGGGTAATAGGAGTTGGGTTTTGGATTCAACTCGAAAATCATTGTCTTTGAGGTGTCAAGCTCAAGAAAATCCCAGAGTTGTTGTTTCTGATGGTGCTACTAGTTCAGTAGAACAACAATCTGGCTTGGTTGAGAAGCCTTCTGTTGAAGTTTTGCATTTCTACCGTGTACCCTTTATTCAAGAAAGCGCGGCTGCCGAACTTTTAAAGGAAGCTCAAGCAAAAATCTCTAATCAGATTGTGGACTTACAAACTGAGCAATGCTTTAATGTTGGAATTGGTTCACAGCTTTCAAGCAGAAAGCTTTCGGTTCTTAAATGGCTTCTGTCAGAAACATTTGAGCCTGAGAATTTGGGAACTGAAAGCTTTCTGGAGAAGAAGTTTAAGGAGGGTTTGGAGAAAGTTATAGTTGAGGTTGGTCCTAGGTTATCATTTACCACAGCTTGGTCTGCTAATGCTGTTTCAATTTGCCAAGCTTGTGGTTTGACGGAAGTTAATCGTTTGGAACGGTCGAGGAGGTATTTGTTGTACACTACAGGTGAATTACAAGAGCATCAAATTAATGAATTTGCGTCCATGGTGCATGATAGGATGACTGAATGTGTTTATATTCAGAAGCTAACGTCCTTTGAGACTAGTATTGTTCCGGAGGAGTTTCGTTATATACCTGTCATGGAGAAGGGGCGAAAAGCATTGGAAGAAATTAATCTTGAGATGGGTTTTGCGTTTGATGACCAGGATTTGGAATACTACACCAAGCTTTTCAGAGAAGACATTAAGCGCAATCCAACAAACGTGGAATTGTTTGATATTGCTCAGTCCAACAGTGAACACAGCAGGCACTGGTTTTTTACTGGAAAGATTTTTATCGATGGACAGCCTATGAATAGAACTCTTATGCAAATTGTGAAAAGCACTTTACAGGCGAATCCGAATAACTCAGTTATTGGCTTTAAGGATAACTCAAGTGCAATTAGAGGTTTCCAAGTAAAGCCGCTACGACCAGTTCAGCCCGGATCATCATGTCCATTGGACTTGACAGAACATGACATGGATATCTTATTTACAGCCGAGACACACAATTTTCCATGTGCAGTGGCACCTTATCCCGGTGCAGAGACGGGTGCCGGAGGCCGCATTAGAGATACACACGCAACTGGAAGGGGTTCGTTTGTCCAAGCAGCTACAGCTGGTTATTGTGTTGGGAATCTCAACACAGTAGGGTTGTATGCTCCGTGGGAAGATCCTTCTTTTACTTATCCGTCGAATTTGGCACCGCCTTTGCAGATTCTTATAGATGCGAGTAATGGTGCATCTGACTATGGGAACAAATTCGGAGAGCCATTGATCCAAGGCTTTTGTAGAACTTTTGGAATGAGACTTCCTAGTGGGGATAGGCGGGAATGGTTGAAACCTATCATGTTTAGTGCAGGCATTGGGCAGATTGACCACCTTCATATATTAAAGGGAGAGCCCGACATCGGAATGTTGGTTGTTAAAATCGGAGGCCCGGCTTATCGTATTGGAATGGGAGGCGGGGCGGCCTCAAGCATGGTTAGTGGACAGAATGATGCAGAGCTTGATTTCAACGCTGTGCAACGTGGGGATGCTGAGATGGCACAAAAGCTTTATCGTCTTGTTCGCACCTGTATTGAGATGGGGGATAAAAATCCAATTATCAGTATCCATGATCAAGGTGCTGGTGGGAACTGCAATGTTGTGAAGGAGATCATATATCCAAAGGGTGCTGAGATAGATGTACGATCAATCGTGGTTGGTGATCATACAATGTCTGTTCTTGAGATTTGGGGTGCAGAGTATCAGGAGCAAGATGCAATCTTGGTGAAGCCCGAAAGTCACGAGCTCTTAAAATCAATATGTAAAAGGGAGAAGGTTTCAATGGCTGTGATTGGAACTATTAGTGGCGATGGACGAGTTGTGTTGGTCGATAGTTTAGCAACTCAGAAAAGTCTCTCAAATGGACTCCCTCTGCCTCCACCTGCAGTTGATCTTGAACTTGAGAAGGTCCTTGGTGACATGCCTAAAAAATCTTTTGAATTTAATCGGGTTGTTTATGAGCGTGAGCCACTTGATATTGCCCCCGGGATTACAGCAATAGATTCTCTAAAGAGGGTATTGAGTTTACCATCCGTCTGTTCAAAACGCTTCTTAACAACAAAGGTGGATAGGTGCGTTACCGGTTTAGTGGCGCAGCAACAAACTGTCGGTCCTTTGCAGATTCCCCTTGCTGATGTTGCCGTTACTGCTCAGACTTTTACTGATGTGACTGGAGGTGCATGTGCCATTGGAGAACAGCCAATCAAAGGTCTGTTAGACCCAAAGGCGATGGCTCGGTTGGCCGTTGGAGAAGCACTCACAAATCTTGTATGGGCAAAGGTGACATCCCTTTCCGATGTTAAGGCAAGTGGCAATTGGATGTATGCTGCCAAGCTTGACGGAGAAGGTGCTGCCATGTATGACGCCGCCGTATCTTTGTCCGAAGCAATGATTGAACTTGGTATTGCTATTGATGGAGGAAAAGACAGCCTTTCTATGGCAGCCCATTCTGGAAGTGAAGTTGTCAAGGCTCCCGGAAATCTTGTTATCAGTGTTTATGCTACTTGTCCTGACATTACAAAAACCGTGACTCCAGATTTAAAACTTGAAGATGATGGTATTTTACTTCATATTGATTTGTCAAAGGGAAAGCGGCGATTAGGTGGTTCTGCTCTTGCTCAGGCATTTGACCAAGTTGGAGATGAGAGTCCTGATCTTGATGATATTCCTTACCTTAAAAAGGCGTTTGAAGGTGTTCAAGAGCTTCTTGCCGAGGAACTTATCTCGGCCGGTCATGATATCAGCGATGGCGGGCTACTAGTTTGTGCCTTAGAAATGGCATTTGCACGTAACCGTGGACTTATTTTGGACTTGAACTCACAAGGTAACAGCCTTTTCCAAACACTATATGCGGAAGAGCTTGGGTTAGTTTTTGAGGTAAGCAAAAAAAATTTAGCTATTGTTACGGATAAATTGAACCGTGTGGGAGTTTCGGCTGAGATTATCGGTCATGTTACTTCCGCTCCATCGATTGAAGTTAAGGTTGATGGGGTGACTTGTTTGGAAGAAAAAACTAGTATTCTTAGGGACATGTGGGAAGATACTAGTTTTCAGCTGGAAAAATTCCAAAGACTGGCTTCTTGTGTTGATGCGGAGAGAGAAGGACTGAAACATCGATACGAGCCCTCGTGGGAACTGACCTACACTCCTTCCTTCACCGATGATAAGTACATGTCTGCTACTTTAAAACCTAAAGTTGCTGTGATTAGAGAAGAAGGCAGCAACGGAGACAGAGAAATGGCTGCAGCGTTTCACGCTGCCGGTTTTGAACCATGGGATGTTACTATGACAGACCTTCTCAATGGAGTGATCTCTTTGCAAGAGTTTCGTGGAATTGTGTTTGTTGGTGGATTTAGCTATGCCGATGTGCTCGACTCCGCGAAAGGCTGGTCTGCTTCCATAAGATTCAACGAGCCTGTTTTGAAACAGTTTCAAGAATTTTACAAGCGTCCAGACACTTTCAGTCTCGGCGTATGCAATGGTTGTCAGCTAATGGCTTTGTTGGGATGGGTACCGGGACCTCAAGTTGGAGGCGTGCATGGTGCTGGCGGCGACCTATCACAGCCTAGGTTTATTCACAACCAGTCCGGGCGATTTGAATGCCGCTTTACAAACGTTACAATAAAGGACTCGCCGGCTATAATGTTCAAAGGTATGGCTGGTAGTACAATGGGTATATGGACTGCTCATGGTGAGGGAAGAGCTTATTTCCCAGACGAAGGTGTGTTAGATCGTGTCGTTCATTCAGATTTAGCTCCTGTGAGATATTGCGACGATACTGGAAATCCGACCGAGACATATCCTTTCAACGTGAATGGCTCTCCTTTAGGAGTAGCTGCTATTTGCTCCCCCGACGGAAGACATCTTGCGATGATGCCTCATCCGGAGCGTTGCTTCTTAATGTGGCAGTTTCCTTGGTATCCTAAGCTGTGGAATGTGGATAAGAAGGGACCTAGTCCTTGGTTGAAGATGTTCCAGAATGCTAGAGATTGGTGTTCCTGAAGTATGATCAATTTTCTTTTGTTGTTTTTTCACCTTAAGCTCTTTTTTTCATTGCTTAAGTTGATGACTGATCCATTTTTTTTTACCTTCAAATAATTAATGAACAGGTTACTCAACAATGATAAGAGCAAGAATTGTGGTCACAAGTTTTTTCAGGTCTTCTATTTTCTGGTTTTGATAAAACTTCCATTTTACTATATGTGGAACTTTTTTGTAAGGTATTTTTATTTTATAATTTTGTCTCGGCCAAGTTAGTTCACACTTATTGTGATTTCTGGTGTCAAGTGTTGCTCAATTTTATTGTGAAATGGAATATCCTGACTTATAACATTTTTATGCTATTGTCATAAGAATGTGTTATAAAGAGTAACATGCCTAAAGTTGTTTAGCCACCAGATAAGCGAGAACTTGTATTCTGATGTAATGGAATATTTGTTTTAGTTGCTTTCACATTCAACATCTTTTGAATTTCATTTAGTGCTTTTCTAATATACTATGCAATCGGCAATTATTTAGCATATGTTTGGATTTTCTTCTATTGTGTTAACTTTACAAAGAAATTTTTCGAATTATTGAATTAATTCACCCTTGTGAGTATTTGGTGGATAATGTCTTGTCTCCATACTTTTTCGTATTTCCTTATGATTTTAAGATTTATAACTTGTGATTAAAATATTTTCTTTCAACGGAGGTTAGGTGTAGCGGAAGGAATTCGATAATATAGTGAACCTAAATTTGAATTCTTATAGGAAGAAGTATCTACATTTAGTGTCCGATGCCGATGCGGTTCAAATAAATTTACTTCGAGTGGAAGCAACCTATAAAAACCCAAAAAAATAAATTTATTCTCACTAATTTGCCATTCTATATTCTATATGATGATGATTGTCAAACCCAAAATAATTCTATATGTTGATGATACACGTGTTAGGTCTTTAATATGCTTATAGTAAAATGATGATTGTCAAACCCAAAATAATTCTATATGTTGATGATACACGTGTTAGGTCTCTAATATGCTTACAGTAAAAGATAAAATAGTTGGTAATGCTATTCATTCAAATGATAGACTTTGACCTTTGCTAAGTTTGAATCTTACCATCGGATTGACTATTTTATAATTAACTAGAGGGTCAAAGTATGCATTACAATTTATATATTCAATGTATATTTTTCACCGTAGCTAAACTGAACTATGACTAATTTGCTTATAAGTGAAAAGTTGTAGGGATTAATTTTAAAATTTCACCTTAAATAATTTTTAGATATAAAATAATTTATAATATTGAGATCTCAGTCATTTTACAGAACATCCAACAACTACACATAGTTCAATAACAATTTTTTTTTATATCAAAAGACTAAAATGACCAGCATTTTATAAATTGGAGAAGATACTTCTCTATTTGCATAATTTAGGAACTAAAATGACATACTTTGACAAAAAAAAAAATTCTAAAATAACATACATTTATAATTTCGAGAACTAATTTTATAATTTACTTATTGAAAATAATTATCTTGGCATAAGTAAAATTAACCCACTTTACATGTATTAAAAAATTTAATTAAATATAATTAATTTTTTTATTTAAATGCATTTCCAACAATTTTATTCATGGAAATATTTTCTATAAAATTAAAAAGGAAGAACCATTGAAAAATTAAAATTATATTAATTAATGGTTATTTTTGTGATGAAAATTATTTAATAGAGTGAACGTATTTGATTTTACTTATATTTGATGAGATAAGATAAATACTATTTTTTATGGTTTTATATACTATTTATGAAGAAAGAATTTATTTAAATTGAGACGGTTATTTAACGTTATGATTTTAAAATTTATTCTAAGTAGAACAGTAAGATTAAATATTTTATATTCACTTATATGGAGAATAAATTAATTAATCAAATTATATAAATAATGTTAGCAATTTTAGGCTTAATGTAGGAGGTAAGGAGTAATACATTTTAACTTTTTTACTAATATTGTCTGGCAACACGTGAGAGATCGTTATTCATTGGTGAAGATACCTTAGTTTTTTTTTTTCATAAATTTTTTGACACTAATATATTTTTAAATATTTGACTACTTTTTACATGTAAGGCAATGAAATTTTCTATATATAAATCATTTCCCCTTATTAGCATTTCCCAGCATGTGTATAATTACCCATAAATTGAGTGGATATAATATAAATACAAATAAATGCTTCAGTACCTACCCTATATATTGTTATTATTTATATATACAATTATATAATTTTATGTTTACTGTAATAAATATATTTTTTTTATATATTTTGGATACTTTTATTTGGCTAAAAATATTTTGTCTATAATATTTTATGAATTAATTTAAAAAAAATTGAATCTTATTTTAATTAATTTGTAATATTTCTTTGTTATTTATTATCTTTTCTTAGTTAAATTGCGGATAACCTATACTACTCTAATCTTAAATATAAATAAAAATTGGTCAACAAAAATTAATATATTTAATTTAAAATTAAAATTAAGTATATTATTTTTTGTTGACTATTTTTACTTAAAACCAAATAAAATATTTATATAGAGACACTTAATTGTTCATACAAACTTAAGGATAATTTATTTATTTATTTATAAAAACGAACATTAAAATTACGGATATGACACTAAAAGTAGCATGGTAGCCAAAGATGGTGGTCATTGGTATCCATCCCAACAACAAAATTAACAAACATTTTTAATGTAAGAGAGAAGGCACCGTACAATGTAGTAGGAGTAACATAAAGACAGCAAACAAAAAAATACAAAAAGAAAGCATTAGGAAGCGATGAAGTGGAGATGAAGTAGAAATTACGCAAAGCATATGATTCGTGTGAAATTAATTAATTAATCAATTGATAAATGTAATTATGAAATGAAATGGTGTTAGTCATCAACACGGAAAGAAATAAAGACCGTAACCAAATAGTTGACTAAGTCAGTCGTAATTATTCGACACAAACAAAATCACATTTTTACACTCATAACAAGCCAATGCTTTTTTCTCTCTCTAAAGTAATCACAATATAGTTTAATTGACATGGTCGTTGTAAAAAATACACCCCATATGTAACATAAAATCATTGTATAAAAACAATTATTTGTAAATTTCTTCATAAATTATCATTTTTAAATTTAGCGAATTTGTATGTACTATTTTTTTTATTAGAAGAAATAATATGAATTAAATCAGGTATTTTAATTAGAAAGAATGAAAATGATGTTTTATGAGTATTTTAATTTGAAAAGTCTTACACTTTTTTGTGGTTTATTTAATTTAATTTAATTTAATTAAGCTTGTGTACCGTAGCAGAAAGAAGTGGGTAGGTATTATTCTTGTGGATGGACTGTGCAGTCTCAACAGCAAGCAAGGCGAAGATCCCTATGATATCAATTGATCTCTATTTCTCGATCAAAATCCAAACTTGAACACAACTCAGGTCAATAAACATCATTTCTTTTCTCTCCCCTCTTTTTTTGTTCCTCCGTTTTCAACGCTTCTTACTCCAAATCCGTTATTTTTTTTTTTGTTGTTTATTAATTACACTCATAATAACTGTTTCCTGATATTTATGTGTATGTTTTTTCATCTTTGTTGCAGCTTTTTCAGACACCCTTTTCCCCAAAACTAAGTAAAAAACTTTAATTTTATATTTTTGTTCATTTCCAAAGGAAAGGGAAATTGGGGGAAAGGGTTTGGAATTGGAGGATATGGAATTGGATGATGATCAATTCTATGATACTCATGAAGATTTGTGTTCTGTCTCTGATGAGGGTTCTGATTATTGTTCAGACTCATGTTCTGGTAATAATAATTATAATAATGAATTTGTTACTAGGTTTCATGTTTGGACTAAAAACCTTGGGAGTGTTCACCACAGACGCTTCAATTTTTTAAGATGGATGGGTTTGGATTATGATGTGGATTCAATTGAGGGAGATGAGTTTGGAGGAGATTCATCTAGTGGAGTTGACCGATTCGCCCAAACCAGTGGGACTGTGTTGGGAACTGTAGAGGGTCTTGTGTTGGATTCCTTGTCAAATTATGCTTCTAGGTCGGTAGAAAATTGCAGTGATGGTACTGAGGATTCGGCTTGTATGATAAAGAATTTGGATGATGGAACACAATATGTTGTAGACAAATTGGATCAAGATGGAACACTTAATACGCTGCGTGTTTTGGGTTCAAACCAATTGATTAGTTTCGAAGAGTTTCATAGAAATATTGGGCCGTCGTCGTTTGTTCGCAGACATTTGCAGAGAGATGCTGAAAGTACTAGATTGGTGTGTGTTGCTAAAAAGAAAATGAAGAGAGGTTGGTTAAAGAAACTGGATACAATTACTTGTTTCTATCATAATCAAGGGCTTGATGAAACTTGCTGCAAAGACTTTGATTCTGGAATACAAAGAGTTCGAGTTCATCCGCATAAGAAGCGAGTTAAGGAGCTTTCGTCTCTTTATACTGAACAAGAGTTTAAAGCACACAAGGGTGTTATTTTGACGATGAAGTTTAGTCCTGATGGAAAATATCTGGCTAGTGGTGGTGAAGACGGCATTGTGCGTGTGTGGAAGGTGGTTGAGGATGATAGATCAAATGAATTGAACATTGTGGACAATGATCCATCAAATATATATTTCAAAATGAATAAATTTTCTGGTTGTGTGGCACCCCTTGATGTAGATAAAGAGAAATTAGTTAAAACAGAGAAGATGAAGAGGTCATCTCCTTCAACTTGTGTGATTATACCACCAAAGACCTTTCGCATATCGGAGAAACCTTTGCATCAATTCCATGGGCATAGTGATGACATTTTAGACCTTGCATGGTCCAAATCAGGGGTTAGTTTCCTTGAGAAGCAAGCTACTCTTATTTGTCGTTTTTATGCCGTGCACACTATTTTTATATTTGCTTATCACTGTTGTTTACATTCATTTGATTGTTGCAGTTTCTACTTTCATCCTCTGTCGATAAGACAGTGCGCCTATGGCAAGTAGGGATTGGCAAATGTCTTCGAGTTTTTTCCCACAATAATTACGGTGCGCGTCTTTTGCCTTGTTTTTAATATTTGTGCTGTTTTTTTCTCATCCTATATTGTGTTTTTTTTCGTTGCTAAACAACACTTGTTTACTTTTGCCTTTGTTGCAGTGACATGTGTGAACTTCAGTCCTATCAATGATAAGATTTTCATCAGCGGTTCAATTGATGGAAAGGTGCGGATCTGGGAAGTTGTTCGCTGTCGGGTTGTTGATTACATTGATATCAGAGAGATAGTCACGGCTGTGTGCTTCCGCCCTGATGGAAAGGTCTGTTTCATTATAGATTTAACTGTAAGATTTTGGCCAGAAAATATCTTTTTTGTTTTGTTACTAAACTCTTACTCATCGTTCCAGGGCACGATTGTCGGTACCATGGCGGGCAATTGCCGTTTCTATGACAACCTAGGTATGCACACATTTGGCTCTGTAGATGTTTGGAATTGAGTTACAATTTGAAGCCTGATCATAGTATTTATTGTTGGTTACTCAAAATATGTAAAATAATTAAAGATATGTCGGTAAAGAAATAATTAGAGATATGGGAAGTAGATGTGCATATGTTCAAACAATTGATTGCTGTTTTTTATTTAGATGTTCTCTTATGCTTGTGACCAAAGAGTTTCTGGATTCAAATTATCGATCCAAAAAATGATTGTAGTTTCTAACAATAATTTTATTCTTTTACCTTCGTACTTGATTAGATAATCATATGAGGAAGGATACTCAATTGTCGTTACAAGGCAAAAAGAAGACATCTGGGAAAAGGATCACTGGCTTTCAGGTTGGTTCTTTCTGTTCCACCACTCTATTTTCCGTTTTATTATCTTTCTTTCTCTTCCACCCGTTATAAAATTATTGACAAGTGGTTATTAATCTTGTATGAATATTTTCAGTTTTCACCCAGTGACCCGAGCAAACTGTTGGTTGCTTCTGCCGATTCTCATGTCTGTATACTCTCTGGAGTTGATGTCATCTACAAATTCAAAGGTAGGTTTCTTCATATATGCTTTCCTTATCTGAAAATATTCAAAAATGCACCCAACCATGCCTAATAATATTTTCTTGTTGCGTCCTATAATTTGGGCTCAGGACTAATTTAATCCCTTAAAACCAGATTGTAAGATGAGCACTGTCTACGCTTATAAGCACACTAAAAATACCATAATTAAGTGATGTGTGAGTAAACCCACCACTTACACCCAACACAATAAAGGTGTTTGCCGCAATTAAGATGGCTAGGGGCGAACCACAATTAAGGCCGAATTTCCAACACAGTTCACGTCCAGGCCCAATGGGCCTGGGTGGGGTGTGGATGATGCGGCAAACCAACAACAGATCGAGGATAGACTTTGATTCCATCTTAAAATTTGGGTTTGGGCCGGACTCAACTTCACAAAATCAACTTATAAAGTAAGGATTGGCCAGGCCTTATAAGCATTGCAGGGCATGGCCTTGCAATGCTTATTAAGGCACAATTTCCAACATATGTGAAATGTTCCTATGTGTATTTTAAAATCCTGCTATGAGAACTTATATTAGACATGCAAAAAGTTTTCCAAGTTTCTTATGTTTTGATAACTAATTTCTCCCAGAGTTTTCATTTTTGTACACTTGTGTTCAACTCATCTTGTTGCCTTCAGGACTGAGGAGTGCAGGTCAGATGCATGCTTCCTTCACCTCCGATGGGAAACACATCGTCTCACTCAGCGAAGGTTCAAATGTTTGTATCTGGAATCACACTGGCCAGGATAAGAGTACTTCCAAACCAAAACAGATTTTGTCTTCTGAGAGTTTTCTATCCAACAATGCATCAATCGCCATACCTTGGTGTGGCATTGAGTCCATGCCGTTGTCCCCTTCGCTCGGAGAAGACTTGATTCGTAGGTCATCCTTGTCTTCTCCCGATTGTTTCTTCATGGGTCGTGGATTTCTTTCCGAGTTAGTCCCAAAGGTTTCTCCAACATGGCCAGAGGAGACGCTTCTTGACTCGGGTCAAACCGTTGTTTCTCCTACAATGTGTAAATCTGAGTACAAGTTCTTGAGAAGTGCTTGCAAGGGAATGTCTAATTCTCATTTGTGGAACCAAGTGATTGTAACAGCAGGAAGTGATGGATACATAAAAGTGTACCAAAATTACGGCTTACCTGTTCGAGTTTGAAACACGAGAATTTGTTGGAGCATTCTAATATAAGTTACAAAACTCCATCGTTTGGTAACGCGGGAATGCCGTTATGTAATATTCTTTATACAGAGTTGATATCAATTATATGATTCTTTAATTTTTAAGGATTTGTCAGTTGAGACAATGTAAGTTTCAGTTTTGCTGATGGTCCTTGTGAAAATGTAATTCCTGATTGTGTATAGTATATACAAGATTTTATTCAATTTTAATTTATACATGAAATTATTGTTTGCACCTCCTGAATGTGGAAAAGTTCATAAATGCATAAGGAGTTAAGGACAATGCTGCTCTTTGCACTTTTGAATGAGATTCTGGTAATTCATAAATTGACGAAAGATAAATAAAATTATGGTTAAGAATTATTTTAGTTATGGTTCGGGCTTGAGTATTTTTGAATTTAGATTGATTCAATTTTCATTAAAATTCCTTAACCAGTGAGTCCCAAGTGTGCAACCATTTGTATTTTTGCAGCTTATTATTATTTTTTTAAAATATTTATTTTAAAGCTTAAAATTTCCAATACTCAAATTTATTCTTCCTATGGTGAAGAAATACTATCTCATGACAGACCAGGCAATAATTTCTACCTAACGTGGGTCATTGATCATGGGCCCAATCAAAAACATTAACCAAATTTGAGCGTAAAGATTTTTTTATCCTTTTGGTTCTGACCGAAAATAACTCTAGTAATTTAAGATTAGATTGAGAAGTAAGTAAAGTCTAATTAAATATTCTTTCTGTCAAGGTTCAAATTTTAGTATTTTCGAACTACTCGTCTACTTTATCTTTTTCAATGGTGTTCTCTATTAGAGTTAATCTTGTTCAAGGCACTATCACAACACTTCTTTTAGTCTGAATTTGAACCACAGTTCATCATGTTGTGGAGGGTTAGTCCCTTCTGCTCAATCGATTCGTCATTGATTGAATGGTTATTAACCACATCAGTTTAACCATTTGTTTTGTGTGTAGAAATAGTAGCCTGGAAAGGAAGATCTGATTGGATGAATAGTTGTAATATCATTTTGTCAAACAAATTTTTGTTATACGGATCTCTAGAAACAATTATCTCACCTTCCTTTTCGTTATAGAGATTTAATATGATTCACATTTTGTGCGTTCTCATTGCAGAAAATGTCTTATGTTATAATCATTTCCTATGTGATATTTGATAAGCATAAGAGAAAAATTTGTTGTTGCACAAAGTAGATAACAGATATACTTTAGAAAGATATTGAACATGTGGTTAGAAAAGTTTTGACTTATACATAAAGTAATGGACGACATTGTTTTGAGCCACTCATTCCTTTGATAAGAAAGTTAATATATATGCTTTTATGTATTTGGATCCTCTAAATTAGATAAAGTACGAAAATCAATGATTATTATTTTAATAAATTTATAATTGATTATACCGTACATATAATATTTATCTTTGATTTATTGTTTGAGAGTTGATTTTATCCAATTTACTCTATGAAATAATATGCTTACTTTAAATGAGTTGGATCCATGTTTTATAAATTCAATATCCGAGTAAAAAATATTGTGGTGCTTCTGATAAGGATGATGATAATTAGAGGGCAACCAACCATGTGTCACGTTGGAAGGTTGTAGTTATTTTTTATTCATAGGTCCCCTCCACGGATATAATTATATGTCAAACGTATCAGTTTATAAGACATTAAATATAACGATTTATTTATGTGAATTCACGTAATTGTAAATTTTTTGCTTCTTCCACTAAATTCAACTCCATTGAATGGAGGTTTGAAGCTTTAACTTGGAAAGTTTGTGCATATTACATCTTTTGTTCGGAAGTTAATTTGGTCATGATAGGAGCTAAATCAATTTGTTTCGTAATTTGCAATTTGCAATTCTTTGTTAGAAATAATTAATGAGCTTTTGCTTATAAAAAAAAATTAATTAGTATTCATCTTTGTTTGTTGTCTAAACATTGGTCCAAGAAAAGACAGTGTCCATGAATGCTAATTTTTATATGGAAAATGATTTTTGAATATCAAATATAATATATTTAGTTTTGTGGATATTTTAAAATTTGCATAAATCGTAGAAGATATAAAATAAGCGAAAAATAATATTCTCAAAAGAATGTGTAGATATTTTTGTCTTAACTTTTCAATATTTAGGAAAATGAACCTTTAATAATCTAAAGTTCAAAGTTCAAATAAGAGGTAAATATAGTTTAATCAAGAACTGTTTCAGTCAATTTTTATACTTATATTCTTACTAACAAGAGAATTTATGACTCTTGGGCATCTTTGTAATTTTATATATATATATATATATTTTTTATAACATAACAATCACATAATTATATATTTTATTTAACAAAGCTAATTATGTATTCTTGCGTTCATAAAAAACCTAATTATGTATTCTTGTAAAATAGCTAATGAGGTATTTATTCATTGCAGTATCATTTTAACAATATAGTTTTCTGATCAGTAAATCATTGGTTGGAATACACCTTTAGATGATTGGGTGATTGTGTAGTGATGACTATGTAGTTTTCTAACAAAAGGACTCTAGTGTCCCCGCTCCTCTCATATCCCCATAATTAAATCAAAAATGTCAAACACCTCGTAATTTTACGCAAATTTTTTACTATTTTATATTACAGACAAAAAAAGCTTGATTTATAAATAATTGATATTTATTTATGTTCAGAGAAGTGATTAATATTTTAAACATTATTTTTTGAAATATGTGATGAGATTTAATTAGACGATCTTAATTAATTAATCGTCCAATATGACCAATGACTCGTCATTAGATTTGATTTATTTAAAAAGAAATCCCTTTTCTCAAAATAATTTTCTGTAAAAAAGCATACTTTCTCCTCTAAGGGGCGCATGTTAGTAGGTCCCATGCAAAAAACAGCATGAGAAAGATACTATTCGAATAACAACCACCACATGGAGGAACCCGACCCCATGTTCTTCTTGTCCACTTTTCTTTTTTAGTTTACAAGAGGAAATGAGGTACTGTTCATTAATAACAACTCCAAAGGAATTTTCTCGTATATATATTTTTGTAAAAGTCCAACTAATTACACCCCAGAAACAGAATAATCAACAACAAAAAGTGCAACTACATTTTTCCAGATCACTTTCACTTATGTACAATCTAAGATCAATGTTACAACATAATTCAGGCTCCATAATCATTGTATTAATCATAGCACCCCAATCTAACTAAAATCATCTAATGTAAAGTAATTATATTTTACACATTTAATTAACAATAAATAAAACCAACAATTGCTTCCCAAGGTTTACTCATAGACTTTGAGTAAAAAAAAAGGTTTACTCATAGACATAGTTACTTATACCCTAGATCTTAAGACTAAACCGACCACAGCTAACTTTCAATCTAAAATTAAAAACCTAGAGATAACAAAATATGATTTAATTTATACATACTAGTAGTGTAAATAGTTTTTATATTGTGAGTCACAATAACTGTTAGATTATTAGAGATATTTGACTTTTATCAAAACTATCTCTTCTAAAGTTATTATAACTATGATAGACCAGTACTGTAAAACTTTTTATATTGATGATGCATGACAATTAAACTCAAAAAAACAATTTCTAAAGATTTCTCTCCTGTGTGTATCTATTCCATAAAACTATATATGTAGAGTTTTTTTTATATTGTCCCAAGAATCATCAAAGTTGAAGGTGATTAATTTGGTCAAAGGCAGCTTTTGGACCCTCAGAAATTATAAGTTCGGAAACGGCCCATAATCTTGCAGCTTGAATTGAGTTGGATCCCAATTTGGAAATGGAGGCTTCGTTGCAGTCAGCAAAGTACTTGCCTGAGACATTGAAGAGACTTGGGTGGGTTGCCACATAACACGTTGTTGCAGCTCCCTATATATTATGGAATAAAAGAGTATAATTACACTACTAAAAAAAAACTTTAATTACAGTATTGTAAAAATATTTTACATATACATATAACAATGATTGACACATCGTATGATATGATGACAAACTAATATTTTTAAGTCTTGTAAGTGGATAAACAAGATAATTACAATTTAAATTGCGGTGGATATAGATAAGTTAACCGATAATAATAATAGATAAATTAAAAAATTAAATTTTAAGTGTTCAGTAAAATTTATTATAAACTTGTAATAAAAAAATATTATCGAATAACTCTATTTTGATAATATGAATTTATAAATTACAGGCTATTCACTATAACTTGAAACTAGTGATTTGGCCTTAGTAAACATACACACAGAAAAAAAAATAGCAAAGTTCTCTGGCTAGTTTATGAATATGCATATAATAAGATACTTTTGTATATACTAGTACTACTATTTACCTGATGAATGGTCTTTAAGAGCTTGGAAGCCAAAAAGAAAACTAGATCTGCAATTTGATTTTAAAACAGAAAAGGAAAAGAAAAAAAAACTAAATCAATTAATGGCTACAATACAGACATAAAATAAAGGAACAAAAAATATAACCAAAACAAGGTTGTTGTTGTAATTCCAATATAGTAGTAACCTGTAAGAAAGCCTTCACGCTCTCTGGTGAGTCTGGTTCTTACGACCCCCGGATGAACACAGTTCACAGTCACGTTGGCATCCATTTGCTGCACAAATTTAATACCCCAATTTTATTTGTATATATATGTGTTATCATTTATTCAAATAAAATACAGTATATGATAGGAAACAAACAAAGTTGGCTGACTTAAGAATTAAAGCATTAATATACATGCCCTGGGGCATGTATTTGAATAATGATTACCGTCTACTGACTTAGGGAAACAAACAAAATTCACTTTTAAATATGGATAGGATGTAGATCATATACCGAAGGAGAAGGAGAAGGAGTGAGTGTGTTACCTTGAGTCTGCGGGCAAGCTCGTTAGTGTGGAAAACGTTGGCGAGTTTGGAAAGAGCATAAGCACGTGTGGCGTCGTAATGGCTGGGGGACATTGCACAAACACATTTCCATCAAACAAGTTAGTGTATGTACTGTTTGGCAACACACATCACATCATTTCATTTTAACAACTGTACTACAGAGATGAATGGTAGGTGATCAACCACTTAGATCCCTCCTAAGTTATTTCCAACCTCGTAACCGCAATAATGAGTATCTTATATAATAAGAATAAAGAAAAATAAATGTTTATATTAAAATTCAACTCGTTCTAATCAATGGAAAATAATTGGTAGAAACTTATAGAACTCAGAGATAAAATAAAGAGGCTACTGCAATAGATATAAATATTAGTAATATAATAGAAAGAAAATAAGGTGTTAATGAGTCTAAAAAATTATTGGTGTTTATGTATCATTGTTAGTAATTATTTCATCTATAAAAACAAAGACATCAGTTAATTTATACTTTTAAAGAGTATCATAGATCATTCTTAGAATTTGACTTATAAAAAATGTTTTTCAAACAAAAACTTGACCACAGATGCACATTATATTAACAGATTCAGAATTTTAAATTGTTTTTTTCTCTCTTTTAAAATGTTTGTTATCTCAATTGGAAATTGATATCTACACTCAACAATAAATAATATATGGTACTGAGATACAATTTTAGAATTCATGAATATTATGAGAATAATGAATGAATGAATGAGATTTATTTGTTTGTCACCTTTTGTTGCGGCTTATTTGAGTCAAATAGGAAAAGACGTCACCAGTAAACCAAGCATGTACGGCGGACGACACGTTCACTATCCTCCCTTGTATTCCTGTCTTCTTTGCCGTTTCAACCATCGTCTTCACCAACAACTTTGTTAACAAAAAATGACCTACACAGAATTAAACATCAACTATTATATTGTATTATATAAATATTAAAAGAAAAAAGAAGATTGTAATTACCTAGATAATTAGTGGCGAAGGTCATTTCAACTCCATCCTCGGAAATCGCGTGCGCTTCTGCAAATTTTCCAGCGTTATTTCTATACAAATACAACAACAACAATAAATTAGAGATAGTAGTAATTAGATTAAAATGAGAAAATAAATAAATATGTAGATGGATTAATTAATTAATTACATGAGGAGATGGAGAGGGAAATTGAGGGAGTGAAATCTGGCAACGAAATTTGTAACAGAATTGAGAGAACTGAGATCGAGTGGCATAACAATAATCTCCGCATCAGGACACTCGGAAACTATTCTACCTTTTGTTTCCTCCGCATTTTTCATGCTACGCGCTGGTAGAATCACTCTCGCTCCACGCTTCGCCAATACACGCGCCGTTTCTGCTCCGATTCCAGACGTACCACCGGTAATGATGGCGGTGATGGAGCGGAGGTCGCCGCAGCTTTGAGTGACTTGTTCGGCGGTGGATTTGGACCCAAACCCGGTCGGTCCCGTCGAGCCGATTAGGTATTTAATTGTTTCTAGCATTTTCGGTTTTGTGGATGAACTCTGAAATCTCAAACAAGCAAGTGTGGTTTTGGTTTTGGATTGGGTTAATTTGATGTGAGAAAAAGTGAGTAGTGAGATTGTAAATAAAAAGGTAGTTATCTTTTTTGACTGTCAGGTTTGTTAGATGGTATATAGAATACGGATATGTGTGTGCACTGTGCAGTAATCTGAAGTACTACATGCAGAACAACAGAAGAAAGGAAAGGAAAGGAAAAGAAGCGTATAAAGCAAAATTGTGTGATACAAAAAAGTGACTAAAGGAGAGGGGGCGTCTTCAGCGTGCTTCATATCCAAACTGCCACACACACAGACATATTGTTTAAAGTCTTCTAGCCTGTACCTACCTCACTACTGCTCAATTCTTTCTATCATCACATTTACCAATATATTTTTATAAATTAATTCTTCATTCTAATATTCATAAATGTAAAGTTTTCATACATAATAAATTCATATTAATGCATATACTAATATAATTAGTAAAAGTAAATTCAAGTAATATTAAAAATCAAATACCATCATTATTTTTAAACTTTTTTTCTATAAATGTCACAATATTTTAGGTCTGACTATATATTAATCTAAAAGGAGTATACTCTTTCTATCCTATCATACCTATTTTTTTGGAAAATCATAAAAAATAAAAAGAATAATTTGATATATTGATAATATAATAAGAGGAGAGATATAAAAATAAATAAAAAATATTAATTAAGTATACAAATGTTAAATGTGTATACATATAAGAGTTGTATTTTTTTATTAAAAAAATTGTGTTTAAAAGAATGTAATTTTATATGTATTGTTCAAAAGTTATTACTTTTATAATCATTAAACAGTGAATTTCCTTAACATTATTATTCTCCTCTATCCGTTTATAAATATTATTTAATTTGTATAAAATGATCTATTATAGTATTAATAGTTATTATAAAATGAAGAGATAATTAATTATATACAGCTTGTTGAACTTTTTTTTTACTGGAGACTCTCTCTGACCTTAACAAAATAAATAAAAAGTGGTCCTTCCTGGCTATTGCTGTCACTTACTGGGGAAGGTGGTCTCTGCACAATGAAAGAATCAACGATATCAAGGAAATACAAAAGTTTTTTTTAGTAAGCAAAAGAAAAAGTTCGTATTGTACAACCTACATATTTGTCACGCATATATTAGATACTCTAATTTCTTTTTGGAAAGCAACTAGATACTCTAATTAACAATTTTATTAAAATAATGTTTAATTGCCAACAACAATTCTTACACATCTACACTATTCAAAATAAAATATAAAAAAAAGTAATGATTAAAATATTAATGTATTTAAATTAAATAAATAAATATTTCAACTATCACTTTTTTTTATATTTTATATTAAATAGAGTATAATTTTTTAGTAATATACGAGTATAATAGTATTATTTGATGGAGTAATAATATCACTTTAATTGCTTTTGGCTTTCTTCTGTATGTATCTGTGTGCCAGGGAAAAACACGAAAGAAATCATGTGATAGTGCTTTAATTTCCATTTCTTGGCATTATCTTTGCCCCGATGATTATATGCTTCGGATACGCCATTAATTAATTGAACATAATCTAAAAAGGGAACGAATATACACCGTTAACTTTTTTTCAGGATCAATCACAATGTGTCAGGTTCAGTTGAGATATTAGACAAATGTATTTATCAGGTTGACTTTCACCGTGACTAATCTACTCTACTCTAGTTAAATATTTATTTTCGTCTCACAGTTAGGTATTTAGAATTTTTATACGTATATTAAAAAATATAATAATTAAAAATATATATTTATATTAAATTATTTATTTTAATTATCAGTAAATAAATAATATAGAGAAATAATAATTAAAATTGTATTTAAAATTATAAAATAAAGTTCATTTTATAACATTTGATTTTACTAAAATGATACTAAATATGTGACAGATAGAATAAATTAAAATGGAAACTGCATGTTAAATCGATTTAGCTTCCTATTTTATCACTGTTAATTTTGTTTTTAATCAATGGTTATACATAAAATCTTGTCAAAAATATATTTATTCTTTAAGTTTAATTCAATTATTGATTAAATCATTTAAGTTTATTTTATTTTTATTTATTTATTTAAGTTATATTTTATTTGCACCGTTAGTTTTTTATCTCAATTTCGAATACAATTAGTCAATTGAATTTTTTTAATTATTTTGAACTCTATTATACATTGTAATGTTATATTCCTCGTACTAATTATTCATAAAAACATTTATAAAATCTTATAAATAATATATACTTTTTGATTTTCTTTACAACAAGTTAAACAAGTGTATAATCTTAAAAATAAAGTAATATAATATTTATCCATATAATCAAAGTATTTAATTTATTTCATTTGCAAAATAGTTTGAATAGTTAGAATTAACATTTTACGACAGTAATTTGATAAAAGTTAAAATTTAAAAAATTGCATGCGTAATTTAATATATCATCAAGATTAATTATGTAACTTAAAAAGATCAAATTGAAAAGAAAAAAACAAACTTAACGGACCTAAATTAAAATTGAGTTAAACTTAAATTATTAAAGATGTATTTTTGTCTAAAATATAGATAAAATTACAACTTTTTTTATTTGAATGATCATTTATATATAAAAAAAAATGGGGAAAAATTTAGTTGAATTTCCTTAGATAATTTTCGTATAGTGCTTGACATAAATTACATTTTTTTATGGTTATAAGAAACTTTGAGAAAATTATGAATTTAAGAAAAAATAAAATTAATTAACTTAAAATCTATAAAAAAAACATCTAAATAAATGCACATAATTTTATCCTAAAAAAAATACATGTAAACAACCATTTACCTAACAAAATTTTCAATGACATTTGTTAAAATTTTAAATATAAAAATATTTCTTTAAAAATGTATTCAAAAATGTGC
>JBBPBO010000005.1:2656762-2726581 GCA_037974295.1 Cicer cuneatum
AACTGTGTTCTTATCAATACAAAATTTCTTCTTTGATTTATTATCAATTGAATATTTTTGAATTGAATGTATATTAAAACGCGTGTATTCAATTTATCTAACAAATATTTATCATTAATATGTAAAAAAATTTGAGACATATATTTGTCGTTGATAAATATTTGTCACTGATATATAAAAAAAATACGGAATATATTTTTGTCATTGATCAATTTTTTAAAAAATAACAAGACAAGTATTTATCATTGATAATTGATAAATATAACAAAAACACTTAACAAATGACACATATTTGATTTTTTTATATCTTCTAAACTAAACCTGAAAAGAATTATAAGATATTAACTATAATTTACTATTAAAATTATATACAAGATAAATATTTGTCATTAAAAATTATATATAATTAATGTATTTTTAATATCGTGTACATAAAAATCAAAACAATTATAATATATTAAATATAAAAACTATACACAAAACGCATCTAAAACTGGAAAATTAAACTCGTGCGAATGTACATATCTCTTACTAGTTTAATCAGTTAAAAAATTTATTTTTATTTTTCTAATACAAATTTTAAATTTAAGTAACAATTAAGTTATTTATTTATTTTTATTATTAATTTGATCATTTATTTAATTTTAAATAATAATTTAATTATTAATGTCTTAAAATATCAACAATATTATTTTTTTTATATAAAAATCCAAAAAATGATCATCATCTTGAAACCAAACCTAAAAATTCATTATCAATTTCAAAAAGACTCGTATATTTATAAAAAAAAATATAACTTAAATCTTTAAATACATTTATATATTAATCTCTAACAACAATAACATTAAATAAATAATTCACACTTTTAAGATTTATGTTATGAATTTTTGTAAAAAAATAATAATATTATTAATATTTTTAAATATAAATAATCAAATTGATATTTAAAATTAATCAAATTATTAATTAAAAATAAATAATTAAATAATTATATAAAATTAAGATAAAAAAGCGAAAATTATTTTGCTTTTTATTTACCCACTCGAGATGATTAGTGATGAGAAAGCAAATTATGAATTAAAAAGTAGTTTTGCATCCCAAGAATATTATGCTATATTCGAGGTTTGACCGATCTTTGTTAATGCCTCAAAGGCTCAAACAACTACGATGAATTCTCAATTCTCAATTCTCACGTGCGGGTGATTCCTCCTTTTGACTATTGGATTGGATGGAGCACTTCATTGTTCATTCATTCATTATCCACATGCATCCATTCACGTGCTTTACTCTCTTCCCAATCCCTTCACATTCATTTTAAATTTATTAACAAAAATACTATTCCTAGTATCATTTCTCCATTTTACATAGAGATAAAATATTATTTTATTAAATTATTATTGTAAGATGTTAATATATTATCAATTAATATCATAAAATATATAGTACAAGATTGGATTATGTTAACAAGTATTATCAAAGTATTTGTTAAGGAAATACAAAATAATTTTTGAATAGAAAATCACATTTTTTATAATTTTAAAGTTTGTCCCAAAATATACTTGTTAGCATTTTTTTAAAAGATATGATATTGAAAATTATATAAGTAATATTAATTAAACGATATAATTTAAAAAAAGTGCATTGCAAATTAAAAGAATTAATTATTTTAAGATAATTTTTTTATTACAAAAACTTAATTATTTTGGGACGAAAAGAATACTATCTATCATAAATTTAATATAATTTCTAATAAAATATGTTTATTTAAAATTATATATTATTTTACAATATTAATAAATCATAAATAATTATTTTTTATTATGCTCTTTTCTATTTTTTTTTTCAATTATTTTATTTTGTGTTTCACACACTATTAATGAAATATTTTTGTAAAGTAATTTATAATTTATCATTTTCATACAACATTATTACATTTCTTATTTTTTGTAAGACTATTTAGGACAAAGTGAGTAAAAAGTATCTTAAAAATATTATTTAAGAAATTAAGAGAAATAACTTTTACATAGAAAATGATGCACTCTCTCTAATCGCTATTACTATCTAGGTCTCTTATTATAAATATCTATTGCTTTTTTCACCATAACTAAAAAAAAAAGTTGTTATAGTAGTTGATGTTTCTAAAATAATTTTAGTATTTGAATATATTAAATTTGATTTTTCATATTTCAAGATAAATTAATAATATTATAAACGGGTATGTTTGAAAAAAAGAAGGCACTTAGTAAATTAAAATGCTGCTTATATTTTTTGGGACAAATTTTTGTTCCCAAAGGTAGTCAAAGCAAAAAAATGATCTAAAATCTTGATGACTATTATAAATAAAAGTTAATTATTTTTGTCTTATTTAATGCTACTATTTTTAATATACCCTTTAATAAAAAAATATTTGATGTCGAAAGTTGAGTTTTATATTGAAAGGGATAATTTAGTAATTTTGGATTATATTTTATATAAAATATAGAAAATTAATTACATTTAACTAATTTTCTTTATAAACGTGGGAATAATTATTTTTGCTTATAATGGTGACAATAGAAAATATTTATTATGACAAATATTTAATTTATATTTTCAAAAAAAAATTGTTTTTTGTTGATTCTTTAAATAATGACCTTAAGACATTTATTAACGTGACTCATTTATTAATTAATGGATAATAACAATTACTCACTCTATTTCATAATATATTGCTTATGAACATTCAATAGTCTCTTAAATAATGTCTATAGAACATTCAATAGTCTTTCTCTTATTTTCAAACATTAGTTGTTTAACTATATACATATATCGACACGGAGTGGTCTTCGTATTATTCATCTTTTTAAATTTAGGTTATTTTGCAAGTTTAATTTGTCTAAAATTCAAGACGATGTAGAAAATGTATGAAATTCAAGATATGATACAAATGCATTATCACCTAAAAACCTAGGTGCCTTTTTTCTTATATCTATCTTCTTCTTCATTAATATGAGATCAGAGTTACTTTTTAGGTCCATAACAACATTTCTTAATGGTTTTTATATTTTTTTTATATACATTTAAGTTTTTTTATGTGTTCTCTTCGTAATTTTTCGTCAAAATGTGATGTATTATTGTTCGTTGTCTTAGTGCGGCGTTGTTTGGTTTTTTTTTTCTGTAGGATTTGTTTGATTCAGATTCAAAAATTATATTCGATTTGTTATAGATTTAATAAATTACTTTGATGTCGTCAACTTTACAAATTTAGAACTATATGTATGTGAGACACTTTTATTTTATCATATTTATAAGTATTTTACCATTTTATGCTATTAATCTAAATATTCTAATTTATTTCATATATTTATCTTTTTTGTTTTATTTTTATTTTAGCTTCTTTAATTTATATTGTTCTTGGTCGATGTATTGTACAGTTTGGTTGATTGAATATCATTTTTGTGTAAAAAAACCATATTGCTTTTGTAAAAAAAATATAAGGTTTTGTTCACCGGTGTTTCCATGACATTGTTAATGTTTCTAAATAAAATACTCCTTAGTTTAAATATAAACATTAAAAAAAAAAATCATATTTTGTAGTTAAAAATATAAGTAAATTAAATTGAATTAATCATATCATATAAATACTATTATAAGTAATATAATACCATATAACATACGATAAATATCACGTTTTATTTTTTATAAAATGTAAAATTATTGTATTTATATCTGTAAAATTCTTTGTTCTAATAACATTTAATTTGTCTAATACTATAAACTTCTCATTGATGAAATTGTATTTTATTTTCATAGAACAAGATTCTATTAAAGACAATATAGAGAATATAAGTTGTTGACATAATTAGTCTTGGTTACACACAATTTAACATCTACAATTAAGTCTTCCAAAAATTATCACTCTTACTCGTTCTTGAAATAGTGTTCCTTGACCCTAAGACTAATAGGTGTACATACTTCCTTGCACATTGGATTCGTCTTTCTATCTTTTAAATAATTTTATTTGTATGGATACAATTCTTCTAGTTTGAATTAATTCGCTATTCAGCAAAAAAGTAAAAAATTATTACTTTGAGAAAATTAAACGATATCAATTATTTTTCTTAAATTTAAAAAAAAACTATTATTTTTAAATAATGAGAAATAGTTCATCCATAATAAATAAGTAAAATTAACTCAATTCTTTTTTGACAGAAAATTTATATTTTATTTAATAATAAAATAAAACATCATTACAAAGATAAGAAAGTAAAATGACTAAACTCAACCAAGGTCTACTTCCTAGCAATAATCCAACTATAAATTTTTTTTCACACACAGCCAAAGACTATAAGGAATTGCGTTAAATTGAAATTTCAGTAATTATATATATATATATCATCTTATATAATATGTTTTCAACTTCAAACTCAAATTGACTATATATAGTATTTGATTTGTGCAAACTAACAGTAGTCTTTTGATGAATAAAGAAAATACTAATAATTGTGACAAGTACCTTTAACTCCAAGAATGTTACACTAAGATAGATAAACAAACAAAGTCATATAAGACGACGAATGACGCAACGTTACATTCAGATGAAATTATAAATAAAAAATAAAAATTAAATTTATTTAAAAACCACTTACATTAAATAAAAGGAAATAATAAAACTACTTGAAATAATTATACTAAAAAAATTACATGAAATAATTATATATCAATAAATGATCCTAACACCATTTCTTTATTGAATTAAAAAGGGAATAGACAATTTTTATAGGGGCGGCTAGGTTTTCACACACAGCTTTTTTTTTTTTTAATCTCTTTTTCATACGGTGTAGGGCCATATTTCTTATAATGAAATATATATAAAAATAAATAATTTATCTCTTATTTAATCATAATATCTCTAAACAATTTATAATTTAGTATTATTCTTATAGCTAAAATAAAATCTTTTAATAAAATTCTTTATTATTTTTATAAATCCTTTAAATATATATATATATATAATATATTACTATATTTATAATTTAACGTTTTTTTGGAACCAACATTAAATACGATAACAAAAAATATTAATTAATTATATATGTTGAAGGAGAAATTTAAAAAATAATATCTATCATTGATAAGTTTAAGAAAAAGCTAACATGTGCTTCAAAGGCACAATTTAATAATTCAAAAGTAAAAAAAAATTATTGGGACATGTGTTTTCAAGTTTTTAAAATTTAAACATTGTATTTTTTAATAAAAAAATTTACTTTTGATATCAATTATATATACTATAAGAGCACATGTTAGTATGAACTATAAATTTAATATTTTTAGTAATTTTCTTAATTTTTGTGATTTAATCAATGAGATCTTATATTTAAGGAAAAATGTAATATAATTTTTTATATTTTCAATGACTCAATTTAATAGTCATTGAGAGTAATTTAGGCAATATAAACTTTTTTATTGGAATTGCATGTAATCAATAATATTTCTTAATATAAGTAATTTGATCAATTTTTGCATATAATTTATTTTAAAAGAAATAATTTTTTCTTATATATAAATCCGGTCTTGCGAGTAAATATTCTTTAAAAATTCAAATATTTTTTAATATACACAATTTTCCATAAATAAAAAAAAAAATACGTGTTAAACAATTCTTAGAAACTCCATGTTAGCATTCGAATTAAGTACTTTTGATTTGTTTCAAAATTTTGCAGTAAGAGCCGTATCAAATTTTTTAGTTGACATTTTTTTAAAATACTTTTGTCCGTTATTATAAGCGTATTTAACTAATTTGTCTGTCTATGACATAAGTCGTTTTAGCCAAAATAATTTGTCATGGTTTACATATTATATACGTTAATAAATATTGGTGGATATTCATGCATTCAATATACCTAGAGAGAATGAAATAAAGGGAATAATATGACATATTAGCAATATAATAAGAAGAAAAAAAAATGAAGTGTTGCGTAGAAAAATATACACATAGGTTTTTACACCTTAAATGTTTAGGTTTAGTTTGTCAATACAAGAGTTACCTTGACATTCTATAGCAAATGGATAAATAAAAGGTTGTACACAAGTACTATCTGTTTGGTCAATGGCAATGAATTTATCCTCATATATATTAAAATGCTTAATTAATGGGAGTAAGAACCAATATACTTCCTCATCTATACCTTGTACTTAAAAGTTTATTTCTCCTTGATTTGTCCCTTTCATATGAGCACATCCATGCTATTGAGCCCTAGATTTTGTGTGTATTTTCTAATAGCCACAATCATAAATCAAATCTCCTCCTGTATTTCATTGCTTGCCTTTGGGTCATTAGTGATTGCTAGCCACCTTTATTTGACTAATAATCAATTTTGGAACCCGAGTCATTCAATTGTATATGTTGCTATTATTTATTTATTACTCCCCACTCACTCATTCTAGGGAGTATATTATAAAGTCCCAAAAATATATTTTGATTGTTTACATTATTGAGTGGCGTCATTTGAATGCAACGATTCTACCAATGATTTGTAGCTCTTTTTTATGCGTTAAAAATTTATAATCGAATCTTTGGAGGACCCGCGTCCTTGGTTATAGGATCAAGCTTTTCTAATTTATTAATCTTACATATACAAATATAAAATTAATTAGTGATACTAATCATCTATCCACCGTTTAATTTATTTTATTATTATTCGATTGATATCAAATAATTTATAGCTTACATGTGTTGATTGGTAAGGCAAGTAGAGTAAGGCTCTACCAGTATATGCCAAAATAGAAAAGAAAAAGTAAAGAGAATGGTGTGTGGGGAAAGAGGGAATGGTGGGTGACAAATGCCAGACGCAAGGTGAAGTTTTCTGACTTGTGAACCAAAATATAGATAGTTTAATGGACTAAACATTATTAAGAAAGCAATTTGATATAGCAAATTACCTTATTTAAGATTTGATTTCAAAGATGTCCTACACATATACTAGTAGTATCTAGTGACTAGGTGGGGCATAGTTTAAAATAACAAATCCAGTTGGTTCCATAATATTCTATTTTTATACCTCAAACATTCAAGTGCTTTCATCCGTATGTCATTGCATCAACATGGAGGAGAAAAAAAAAAACCTAATCAGTATAAATATTTTGAATAAATATAAAATACCACGAGTTCTGAAAACAACTACGTTGGTGTTTGAATTTCTTTTTTTTTTTTTATAATAAATGTTAGGATATATTCTTGAAAAACGAGTTGAACGATCACCAAAAATCAACTTCAGAAGGTTAAACAAATTTTTAAGGCAAAAATTATTCTACTCGAAAACACTTAAGCTTCTAAAATTATGCCTTTCTAAAATTGATTTTGCTTATCCCAAAGTTGAAAACAAAAGTACTAAATAAAATGTCATAGACAATATTTTTGCGGTTTGCAAGTATAGCACAATTTAGCAAATTATCTATTAAAAAGGTTAGAAAATTATCAATATCGTTAGAGGGCCTAATGGTACTATATAAAGGCTTGACTTCTATTCAATAAATAAATAAAGTGATGAAAATTTTACTCTTTACCCCTACATTTATACTCTTATCTTACAAATGATCTATTTTACTTTTTTTTTTTTAAATTTAATTGGAGTTTCGAAAAAAATTTCTTTTAAAATTTTCTGGAACACATTTTTTTTTAAAAATTAAACTTTGTACCGGAAAACTTTACGGTACACCAAAAACTTATTTGCGTACCGGAAAACTTCAAAAAAATATTTTCTGGTACATAAAGTTGTATACTTGAAAACTTGAAAAAAGATTTCGAATACACAAAAAATATATTTGTGTACCGGAAAACTTGAAAAAAGTTTTTAGTACACAAAGTTAGGGTTTAAATTTTAAATCCTATTAAAACACATTTGTGTACTGAATTTTTTTTTCAAGTTTTTCAGTACACAAATATATATTTTGTCTACCGAAAATCATTTTTTAAGTTTTTTGGTACAAAGTTCAAATTCTTTTTAAAAACATGTGTTTGGTAAAACTTTTTTTTTTTAAAAAAAGGTAAAGGTAGTTTGAATAAAATGTGGAGATAGGGGTATAAATGTAGATGTAGAGGATAAAATTTTCTAAAGTAATCATTCTCCAATTTGTTTAAGAGATACTTTGGATCGTAATTTTTTTAAAAAAAAATTTAGCAGCTAATTTAGTACTCTCTCTGTCTCAAAATAATTAATCTATTTAAAAAAAATTGTCTTAAAATAATTGACCTTTTCAATTCATTATTTTTAATTTAGTACCATTTAATTAATATTACTTGTATTATTTTTAATGCATTATTTTTTACTATGCATTTATGGCATTGATAATGTATCAATAACTAACAATGATAATTTGATAAAATTAATATTCTCTTTCATTTATACATTTTTCTTAATATACGTGAAATACTCAATTATTTTGAGACTGAAAGAGTATTATCATTTAAAGAGTATTATCATTTAGTTGCATCAAGAACCTTCTCTAAGAATTTTGTCCATGTTCAGGCCCAAAAAAAATTAATTTGGAGATATCTCAAGTCTTTTTCTCCAACAACGTTCATGAAGACCAAAGTACTTCTCTAAGTCAATCTCTTGGCATCAACGAAACTAAACACCTTGGAATATATCTTAGTGCTCCAATGATTCATAAAGAATCTCTAAAAATTCTTTTTCCTTCCTCTTAGACAAGATGAGAAAAAATTTGAATGGATGGAAAGCTAAATCACTATAACTTGCTAGTAGAGTGACTCTAGCCCAAACTTCTTTAATTGTAGTCCAAAAGATGATGGAGGCCTAGATATTAGAAGTCTAAAACACCTAAACAAAGCTCATATGATGAAACTTGCTTGGAAAATCCTCACTGAACCAAACACTCTTTGGGTTAAGATCCTGAAAGCAAAAAATGCTTGCGGTACACACATTGTTCTTACTTTCAATCTTAATTCAAAATCCTCAAACCTTTGGAGAGTTATTGTTCAAACTTAGGAGGAAGTCAAAAACAATAACCCTCTTGGATTATTAGAAATGGCCATAATATTAAATTTTGGTTGGATCCTTGAATACCTAGTATAGGACCTCTCAAAGATCAATTGGCAGGTGACATTCCATATGAAAAAAGTCAATATTTATGTCTCTAATTATGTTGCTGAAGGATCTTGGAATTGGTCGAAGCTTAAACATTAGATCCATGATAATATATGTGATAGAATTGCTTCAATCAAACCTCCCTCAAGTGGCCAAGATGACTTTCCTGTTTGGAATTGCACCTCAAATGAATTTTTCTCATTAAAATCGACACATAATGTGATCAAGAATCGTAGAACAAATCTGATCCAAAGCAATCCAATATTCACAAAAGTTTGGCAATGGTAACGTCCTCAAAGAATTAAGGTTTTGCCATGGAAATTGACTCATGTTAAACTGCTTACTAATGCCGAAAGAAAATCTCATGGACTAACAATAGACAATTTATGTCCAGTCTATCATCAAGCTCCATAATCTATCATGCATATGCTTAGGGATTGTGATTATATAAAGGAATTTTGGACTCAATTCATCCATCTAGATCATTAGAGTAAATTTTTTAGTATTAGTTTACACAATCGATTGGATCAATTGGATCCACCAAAATTGATAATAATTTGGATAATTTGCAAACCTTCTTTAGTGTTGCTTTCCATGAGATATGGAAAGCCCAAAACTCCTTGGTTTTCTCGAGGATTCGAATTTGAAGCATTAGTTGGGTTTGTTTTATTTTACAGCAAAATAAAGATTAAAGAAATTCGGTTATGGCTCATCTTAGCAACACTGTTTGTGGAGGTCTCATTAGGGGCTTCAATGGTAAACTTATTAAAGGCATTTATAGGAAACTGAGATCTAGCAATGCTATTTGGGCAGAATTGTGGGCTTTAAGGATCGAAGTTCAATTAGCTCATTCTTTCAACCTTAATTGGGTTGAATTTGAGTTGGACTCTAAACTCGTTGATATGATTTTATCTGGTACTACAGAAAATGCACACGATTAACCTCTTTTGCAAGACACTCTAGCATTCATCTGTCAACCCGACTGGAGGTTTTCTATCATTCACATATATCGTGAAGCTAACAGATGTGTCAATGTTTTAGCTAATTTAAGTCATTCCTCACCCTTTGAAGGGAGCTCGTTTAATGTAATACTTGTTAGGCTTAGTTTATTGCTCTTTGATGATGTCCAAGGTGTTTGCTTACCTCGCCTGATTAGTTAATTTGATTTCCTTTTAATAAAAAAAAATCAATAAATTTTATTGTTTTTAATGAAATAAATAATTATATAATACGCTTGACTGTTTATTACTAATCTAGCATCTCTGTTTCTTATTTAGTAGTATCTTATTTCATCTACTGATACTTGTTAAAAAAAAACAAATTAAAAATTTCACTTCAATCAAAAATAAGATACTAATCTAGTATATAATACGCTTGACTGTTTATTACTAATCTAGTATCTCTGTTTCTTATTCAGTAGTATCTTATTTCATCAATTGAAACTTGTTAAAGAAAACAAATTAAAATTTTCACTTCTATCAAAAATTAATTTTATCAATTTTAAAATGATTTTCCTTACAGCCAATTTCTTTTCTTGATGTTTTTATTGTCACTTCTTTTGCTTTGAATAACTCTATTAATATATCTTAGCTTATTGCAAAAAAGAATCCCACCAATGGAGCACTTTATTGGAATTGATTCACTAACGCAATCATTTGTGATAAAGCATTGATATGTGAATCTGTGATGCCACCCATCGCTTTCCATATTCTCTAAACACACTGTACTATTAAAAAAATCATCAAATATTGGATTTTTTTAGGGAATCAAGTATTGGATAATTTTTTTTGCTTTAACAAGTAGCTTTTCAGGCATTTATTAATAGGTTTTCTTGCAGCATACAAAATTTATTCTACCTTTCATTTTGTTGAGCACGTCAGCATTCTATTTTACGATCTTCAGGCCATCCAAATTCCTCCAAGAATGCTAACACAACACCATTCGACCAACCAAAACCAGTCTGTTGCAGTACAACCGTTCAGATTCATGCTTAAAGCAATATCATTTACTTTTTCCCATTGAAATAATAAAACTAGTAGAATACTAGTAATAGATCATATACCAGGCAAATTTCTTCAAGTCATATTTTTCAAATGTTTCCCTAGACAAAAATCACAATGATAGAATATAGTCATAGTCATACCTGGGGTACATATTCACCACCACCTCCAAATTCTCCGCAATGCTCCACGTCATACTTTTCATGCATTACATTTGTTTTCTTGTAAACAACATAATTGGTTGTGATCCATCTGATGGCAATTTCTTCTGCCAATGACCTTGCTTCTTCCAACCCTGATTTTAAAAGGCCTTCAACTAACATGTGTTGAAGTGGAGCCCAACCATTCGGAAAGTCCCTATTGCAAGTTTCAAAGGAGTCGTTAACAACTGCAGATTACATAAAATATTTTACCTCTCTTCTCCTCCTCCCCACTTCCTCTCCTTTTACGCTCCCAACATATTTTGAAAAGTTTTCCCAGTAGAACATCCACCAATTCCAAATTGCTTACCACTGCTGTCCTGAATCACTCAGAGAAGTTGCAACTCCAGCAGCACGAAGCAGACCAGAAGTTTTGAGACTTTCAAGAACATCACCCACAAGCAAAGCATCTTGATAAATATAAAACACATTCATCAATAATCATTAGCATGAAATACAGGAAATTCTTTTTTAAACATCATAGCGAAAGGTAAAGCCACTGCGTATAGACTACATACATTATTTGTAATCGAGCAAAAAATATTAAAGTGAAAATGCGCTAAAAGCATTCTCTATTCATCTATGTGCATTCAACAAAAATTCCTTCCTATTATTAATCAATAAATGACATCAATGAAAAGTAAACTAATCTTTCACCATTGAATAGAAAATCACTAACATTTATATCCAATAACTAACAGGCAGCATTAAAAAAAAATCCAATAACCAACATGTCCAACATTTCGGAATGTTCTGGAAAAGATTAGATCTGCAAGAAGAATGTGTATACCTAATCAATAGATCTAGAACTGACATTTCTTCAATATTATGCACATAGCCTTAAGGAAATCATTTTACATTTTTACGTGATAATATCAAATTATTTAGTATTCTATCTAAATGTTTAAACACCAACTATTTGACTTATTAATCTACAGTTAAATTTAAATTTTGGCACACAAGATGAATATGGCAACTAGCTAACTTATAATTGAATAGCCTACTGAAGACAGTCACAGTCTATAATAAGTCATGGATGGAATAGTTATATGTCTCACACTTCTATTTGATACTAAGTTCCTAAATTTCCATAGATATGCATGGTAAATCAAGGCAACGCCATCTTAATAAATTCCAGGATGGCTAATTAGAAAAATAGCAAGATTGCAACAACCAACCATGCACTTAATTTAATTGCTACTAGAGTTAATGTGGAATATATTATCAAGAATACCTGAGTAAAATGGCTTCATCCACAAAGGAACAAAATTGGAAGCAAATACATTTTGATTCTGGTGCAGTGTATCCGAAACGTGAACCTTGTAGAAGTATAAAAAAGACAGTCAGTGGATCTGCAGAAAGAGAAGACAGCTTCCCATATAGTAGATTTATACAAGTAGAACTCGATAATACCTCACATGTGGTATTGCTGAGCCAGCAATCAAGCCATTGTTTCATGTTTGCATTCCAGAAAACAGAATTCATTGCCTTCGTTCTAACATCAGAAATTTGCAGGAAGTGTTTGGCGGTGCTATTATCTCCAGTAACTTTTGCAAAGAAGGCAATATTAAGTTCCATCTGAATCAATGGGCATCACATAAGTTAATCAGGTTACAGACACTGATTTCAGGTCTTCTTTTACTCCACGGTCTGACACTTACCCCAAGTAGAAATGCATTTAAATCAACAGGTATCACTGATGTTGTAGACAATGTTGTGAAGTTGGGAGGGTGTCTGCATCAAAACATGATTTGATTTCATAATATTGTAAGTATTATTGACTACTTTTAAAAAGCAACATGTTAGAAATAAGCTGACGTGTGTTCTAAGAAAAAAGAGCATTTGATTGAAAGTGCCTTGCTTAAGCTAGACAGCCTAATAAACATACTGAGTTGAGACAGCTGCATTTCAGTGCCTAGACACACTCAAATGACTCATATATAAAGTAGTACCTCATCCATCTTGTGCTGAAATCCCATCCTGATTCAGCAGCTGATGCTAGTTCACGGTAAAAATGTTGTTTTTCAGATTCAGTTGGAAACTTGGAAGCCGATGCCTTGTCCTATGGCATGGAATTACCCAAAGTTATAGATAAACGTCATTTCATTTATACCACGATTATTAACAGACCACACAGACCATTGTGGACGATTCTGGTCTGGGTTTGTTCCACATTGCATGATAGCGATTTAATGTGTGAGTGCAACCTTGAGCGTCTGAAATGGTCACTTTATGTATGTCTACAAGACAATAAAAGGTAAAATAATTAACGTGGGCAACCTAAAAGGAATGTATATTCAAGCATCCTTAACCATAGATAATAAACTGTCTCAAGTATTATAGGCAAAAGCTTTGGCGTAATACCTGAATTCCAAAACTCATACTCTTTCAGAAGTGCAGGTAGAGATCTTTTGACTAATTCTACATCACCAGTGCTACAGTATATCTCATAAATCATAGCGCTTAAAAGGGGAGGCTGGCTGTAAAATTATTGTTAAGCTTATTGTTATATTTTCTGTTTGAAAGAGCAAAAATTATGATAATAATTTCTTTTTGTTGCAAAAGGTGCAGTATAGATGTGACGAGAATGACAACAAATCAGGTAAAACAAGGCGTAAAGTTATGCTATAATATCCTTTTGAAATATACTCATTAAGTTATTCTAAGATCAAAAGATTAAATTATAAAACCAGAAAAGTAAATTGTTTTTTTAAGTGCACAAAAGGATCAAAATATATTTCAACAAAAGGATAAGCAATTAAACATTAACCCTTGCAAGAATAGGTACTTAAATACACTATCTTCACAAAAAAATTTAAAAATAAATGTTCAAATTGAGACTAAGACTAATCATTAAAATTGATGATTTAGAAAGTACAACAATTATCATTACTGTTGTGAAACTATTTAACACCACAACACATTGATTCCATATTAACAGTGTCCTATTCTAGATATAGTATTAAGGCTCTACTTGATTTAGTTAACCGCGTATCATATACCTCCTCCGTCACAAAAAATATAAAAAAAATGGATCAAAGAAAGTGATATATTTGGTGCAAATTTTCGACTCATTTTTGCTTATATTTTGGGATTGAGAGAGTAAAGTGTTTATGTAAAAGTTATTTTTATAATAAAAGAAAAAAATAAAGTCAAAACTATTTTCATAAACTATCCTTTAGAACTTGTGGAAATAAGTTAAAAATAGCTCATAAGCCCGATTACATAAGTTCTCCCAAATAATAAAAAAATACCTATGCCAATAGATAGATATTTAGGAAATCCAACACGCCTTAAATAAAATTACAGAAAGTAATATAGCGGGTACCTCCTGTTAGTGTAGTATACTCTGGCACCATTAAGAACAAATCCATATTCCTCAATTAAGGAAATGAGATTGGTGACAATAGATTTAGCAGTCTTATACATTTTACTCGCCAACAACCCCCTAAAAAAAACAAATACGCAAAACATCATCAATTCTTCCCCAGTAGCAAAATCAGAAAGGAATTAGAAAAACCGATAAACCACATTTAAATTCCTGAAAGTGTAAGAAGTTGATCAAAATGTTAGTCAGTGTAATCCCTTATATTATAATGGTCATGGACTATTTTGAATATAAGTTGTATGATAGTAAATTGTATCTTTCAATTGTTATTTTAATAATCTGAGAACTAATTTGGATTTTTGATGGAGTCGGGACTAATATGATATCGTCCTACACTTTCACAGATTAAAAGTGTGGTTAATCCCATAAAAAAAAAAAAGGAAAAAACAAAACCTAATCACCCAGTAGGAATCCCAGTAATAAACTTCACGAAATCGCGAACCAGGAATAACAACAGAATGAGGAAGAGGAAGCAGAGTATGGGAGTTAGGGTGTGTCGTCACTTGAGAGGATATTTTCCTACTCAAGTTTTTCCAAAGTTTATGAACCTCAAGCGCCCAAGCTCTAACTTCAGGGTGTTTCACTTTGGGCAAAAAATCTTTAGGTTCGGGTACGAAATCCTCTGGATCGAAGTATACGAGATCATCCCCTGCACCTTGGAAGTAAGTTTCTAAAAAAAGGTTCAAATCATGAACTGAGACCGAACCGTTGGAGGATTTTGGAAGGTTCTGGAAGGCTTGTTCGGTTATAGAAAGGGGGAATTTGAGGGGTAAATCGACGTAGGTTTTAGGATCGAAGTTGGTGGAATTGGTGAATGTATTGAATGCGGTTTGTTGAAGACGTTCGAGAAAGGATAGGAGAGTGATTGAGGATTTGGCGTCCATGAGTAGTGGTGATCCTGTTACAGTGAATAGAAGTGTTAGTGTTAGTGAGAGTGAGAAATAGAATATGTTAGCGTGTGATGAAAAAACCTTCGCCATTGTTACTCATGAAACAATAATGGATAATGATGATGAGAAGAGAATAGAGGGAAGACGGCAGTTGACGCGAGGGAGCGGACCTACCAAATGCCTTTGTTGTTCTTTCTTGCTATGAGAACATGAAGATGATTGATTGTCTTCTTGTGCAAATATCCCTTTCTTCTCTCAACACAATGTAAATACTTATTACATGAATACAAGTATTTATTTCCCCAATTATATTAATAAATGTGATTTAATTGTCCATGATACAATAAATACCTCATTTATACATCGTCGTATAATAAGTAGTCAATTATTGAAGTTAAAAAAATAATACTGTGGATTTAAGAAATAATTAGTTTTAAGAATAACCAACCACATATTGATTCATGAGTTTAATCTATATGTCAGGTTAGTGTTAAACTTTTTACTAAATTAAGAACAACCAATCATATATTTAACGTAATTTTATCAACAGATTATTAATTATTTGATTATCTCATAATTATAATTGATTAATATATATAAAAAAATTATATATATTAGTATAAATTAAATTTTATTTATTTATTTAAATATGCATAAAATAACGGATACAGGACATTGATAAATTCAAGATTGTTTTTTTTTAAGGCAATAAAGTCGTGATTTTAATCTTATAAAAAAAGGGTCAAAATTTTAGACTTATAAAAAAAGACTAGATTTTAGACTTATAAGAAAAACTAGATTTTAGACTTATAAAAAAAGAGGTCAAGATTTTAGTGGATAAAATAGAATAAAATAAAAAATATCATTAAAAATAAGCAAAGACAAATTTTTATATTACAAATTTAAGTGTAGAGTCAATTTACTTCGGTGAAATAAGAGGTACATAATAAATTATATTAATCTTAAGGTTGTGTGTTCAACTTTAATTATTGATGTAAACACTTTTTTAGTGGTAATTTGTAATTTGTAAGCAAACATATCTAGCATTACAACCATCTTGTATTAATCCCACAACAACCTTCGACTCATTAAATGTCAACTTTAAACCTTTAAGAAGATTGCATAACTCAGTCGTGATAACAATATAGACATAAGATATCAAGAAAGATCAAATGAGAAGCTCTCATTATGGTCACGAGCCACTCCTCCACAAGTTTCCTAAGTCACAAAGTTACTTACAATACCATCCTCATTCAACTAAAGACAAATGATAGTTTTAGACAAACCCAAAAAACGATCTTATCAATAAAAACAAAACAATATAAAACTTTTTGTAATTAAAATGGTTAATATAAATTTGTGTGTATAAATAATAATATATTTCAAACAAATACATCAACTTTATTTAATCCATTTTTTTAAATATTTTTTTGACCTCAAGATTATACTCTTTAAAAAATCACGAGGCTTCCTTTCACTTCCTGGTAAAACATATTAATAAATCTCATTGGGCCCGGCATCCATTGGGGCCAACATCCATCTATCATGGAAGGGGACCGATCTTTTTAGACTAGGATAATAGAGAAATCTACCTCCAATTTCCTCACATTTACTTTACACTTTCCCAAAATTAGAGTCGTAAAAAAAGTCAATAATTTCAAAACTCCTTTAATAAATTTTTTATTAAGTCATAAATTTTAAGCCTCTCTTAATGAATTTTTTTCTTTGACCCCAGCCCTTATTTTTTAATTTTTGTGAGCTTGGGCCGGGGGTCTATGGCTCATTTCATGTTTTCATTAAGATAGATACATGAAATAATATGTAAGAAATAGTTTAATAAAAAATATTAATGACATAGTTTAATTTTATTTAAATTTTTTAATTATTGAAAAATTTGTGAATTTGTTAATTTTATTCAGAACATAAAAAAAAATCGACAATTTCTAAATCAAATAAAATTTGAAAAAAAATCAAAATTAAAAAATTATTGAATTTGTTAATTTTATTCAGAACATAAAAAAATCGACAATTTCTAAATCAAGTAAAATTTGGAAAAAAATCCAAATTGAAAAATTATTGAATTTGTTAATTTTATTCAAAACATAAAAAAATAAATCAACAATTTCTAAATCGAACAAAATTCGGAAAAAAATCGAAATTGAAAAATTATTGAATTTGTTAATTTTATTCAGAAGATAAAAAAAATCGACAATTTCTAAATCAAATAAAATTCGAAAAAAAAATCGAAATTGAAAAATTATTGAATTTGTTAATTTTATTTAGAACATAAAAAAAGATTGAAAAAAAATCAAAAAATAATTGAAATATTTTTTATTTCAAAAACATTTTCTGGTACATAAAGTTGTGTACTGAAAAAAGATTTCGAATACACAAAAAACATATTTTTGTACCGGAAAACTTGAAAAAAGTTTTTAATACACAAAGTTAGGGTTTAAATTTTAAATCCTATTAAAACACATTTGTGTACTGAATTTTTTTTTCAAGTTTTTCAGTACACAAATATATATTTTGTCTACCGAAAATCATTTTTTAAGTTTTTTGGTACAAAGTTCAAATTCTTTTTAAAAACATGTGTTTGGTAAAACTTTTTTTTTTTAAAAAAAGGTAAAGGTAGTTTGAATAAAATGTGGAGATAGGGGTATAAATGTAGATGTAGAGGATAAAATTTTCTAAAGTAATCATTCTCCAATTTGTTTAAGAGATACTTTGGATCGTAATTTTTTTAAAAAAAAATTTAGCAGCTAATTTAGTACTCTCTCTGTCTCAAAATAATTAATCTATTTAAAAAAAATTGTCTTAAAATAATTGACCTTTTCAATTCATTATTTTTAATTTAGTACCATTTAATTAATATTACTTGTATTATTTTTAATGCATTATTTTTTACTATGCATTTATGGCATTGATAATGTATCAATAACTAACAATGATAATTTGATAAAATTAATATTCTCTTTCATTTATACATTTTTCTTAATATACGTGAAATACTCAATTATTTTGAGACTGAAAGAGTATTATCATTTAAAGAGTATTATCATTTAGTTGCATCAAGAACCTTCTCTAAGAATTTTGTCCATGTTCAGGCCCAAAAAAAATTAATTTGGAGATATCTCAAGTCTTTTTCTCCAACAACGTTCATGAAGACCAAAGTACTTCTCTAAGTCAATCTCTTGGCATCAACGAAACTAAACACCTTGGAATATATCTTAGTGCTCCAATGATTCATAAAGAATCTCTAAAAATTCTTTTTCCTTCCTCTTAGACAAGATGAGAAAAAATTTGAATGGATGGAAAGCTAAATCACTATAACTTGCTAGTAGAGTGACTCTAGCCCAAACTTCTTTAATTGTAGTCCAAAAGATGATGGAGGCCTAGATATTAGAAGTCTAAAACACCTAAACAAAGCTCATATGATGAAACTTGCTTGGAAAATCCTCACTGAACCAAACACTCTTTGGGTTAAGATCCTGAAAGCAAAAAATGCTTGCGGTACACACATTGTTCTTACTTTCAATCTTAATTCAAAATCCTCAAACCTTTGGAGAGTTATTGTTCAAACTTAGGAGGAAGTCAAAAACAATAACCCTCTTGGATTATTAGAAATGGCCATAATATTAAATTTTGGTTGGATCCTTGAATACCTAGTATAGGACCTCTCAAAGATCAATTGGCAGGTGACATTCCATATGAAAAAAGTCAATATTTATGTCTCTAATTATGTTGCTGAAGGATCTTGGAATTGGTCGAAGCTTAAACATTAGATCCATGATAATATATGTGATAGAATTGCTTCAATCAAACCTCCCTCAAGTGGCCAAGATGACTTTCCTGTTTGGAATTGCACCTCAAATGAATTTTTCTCATTAAAATCGACACATAATGTGATCAAGAATCGTAGAACAAATCTGATCCAAAGCAATCCAATATTCACAAAAGTTTGGCAATGGTAACGTCCTCAAAGAATTAAGGTTTTGCCATGGAAATTGACTCATGTTAAACTGCTTACTAATGCCGAAAGAAAATCTCATGGACTAACAATAGACAATTTATGTCCAGTCTATCATCAAGCTCCATAATCTATCATGCATATGCTTAGGGATTGTGATTATATAAAGGAATTTTGGACTCAATTCATCCATCTAGATCATTAGAGTAAATTTTTTAGTATTAGTTTACACAATCGATTGGATCAATTGGATCCACCAAAATTGATAATAATTTGGATAATTTGCAAACCTTCTTTAGTGTTGCTTTCCATGAGATATGGAAAGCCCAAAACTCCTTGGTTTTCTCGAGGATTCGAATTTGAAGCATTAGTTGGGTTTGTTTTATTTTACAGCAAAATAAAGATTAAAGAAATTCGGTTATGGCTCATCTTAGCAACACTGTTTGTGGAGGTCTCATTAGGGGCTTCAATGGTAAACTTATTAAAGGCATTTATAGGAAACTGAGATCTAGCAATGCTATTTGGGAGCTTATGGGCCTATGGGCCTCTAAGCCCACGTAATTTTGTGGGCTTTTTTACATTGGGAGCTTTTTTAATGGGTCTTTATATTATAAGGTTTTTTGGCCCCCTCCAATATGTGGACAAGGCCAATATATAGGGGGCTTGACAAATTGAGAGCTCTATCTAAAACACATGAAAAAACCATGTTATCCTTGCTACTTGATAGTGAAAATTTTATAAATTAATAACATTTCGATAATTTCAAATTTTTGAATTTTTAAAAAAATTTATCAAAAAATTGTATTTCGAAAGTTTGACACTCATTCAAATTTTCGAATATTTTTAAAACTTTTGAAAAAAAAACTATATTTCGGAAATTTTACATTTATCCAAAGTTTCAAAAAAATTTAAACTTTTGAAAAAATTACATATCAGAAGTATTCATCAAAAGTTTTGATATTTTTTAAAATTTTGAAAAAATTGCATCTATGAAGTTTCATATTCTTCCAAAGTTTCAAAAAAAAATGAACTTTTAGAAAAATTGTATTTTGGAAGTTTCACATTTATCAAAAGTTTCAAATAAATAAAATAAAACTTTTGCAAAAATTACATTTCGAAATTTCACATTCATCTAAAGTTTCGAATTTTTAAAAACTTTTGAAAAAATTGCCTTTTGAAAGTTTCTCATTCATCCAAATTTTTGAAAAAATTGCATTTCAGAAGTTTCGCATTAATCTAAAGTTTCGAAATTTTTTTAGAATATTAGGAAAATTGCATTTTGGAAGTTTCATATTCATTCAAAGTTTCAAAAAAAATTAACTTTTTGAAAAAATTGCATTTCGGAAGTTTTTACACTCACTCAAAGTTTCAAATTTTTTTTAAATTTTTAGAAAAATTGCATTACAGAAGTTTCACTTTCATCCAAAGTTTCAAAATTCTTTGAAACTTTTCAAAAAAAAAAATTGACCATCAAATAGTAGGAAATAAAATAAAAAAAGATAAAATCATCTTTTCATGTGCTTTAGGGGATGAGAGGTAGATTTCTCAAGAGAATAATATGAGATGGTTAGGTGGTTTGGAGAAGTTGGAGTTATAAAGAAGTAATTGGTCCAATTTATGTCTCTAACAAAATTAACAACTAATTATTAATATTGATTTTCTTTTTTAAATATCCTCAAGATTTAACCTAATTCATTATGGAGCATCACCAGTCAATAAAGATACGCAACTTATTATATAAAACACACTAGTAAAATACTTGTGTTCGCTATGTACGCAATTGTATTGTTGATTTATATAAAATTGATATTTTCTCTATTTGACTTAAAAAGATAAAATATTATTTTATAAGAAGCATATCAAATGCGAAGAGTTTTACAATGAGTGAATGAGAGAGATAAATCTTGATTACACAATTATACATAAATGATCAAGATTAGAAGGAAAAAAAAGTCACATGACTTTTTTAAGTGATCATGTGACACTTAAATAACTCTAAATCATTATCATTCATATATGATTGTACAATCAAGATTTAACCATCTCACTTTCTCATTTAATATGCTCCCTTGACTTATATAAATCAATCACACAACCGCGTACTCGTGCAAACACATAAGTATTTTCTTTATTTGACTTAAAAAAATAATATATTAACTTATATAAATCATTTACAAACTCATACCACCTCTGGTTGAGAAGCAGAATCACTTTTATAGTTGTATCATCACTACTTCGACCACCACCTCATGTCCATATAAGATCATTGACACATATGTGAAAATCGATCCCGTGAAGGACCTAAGTCAAACACAAAAGTTGACAAATTATTTAGCACTTAACTTTATTTAGAATTTCACTTCTTTGACGCATTAAAAAAAAATCTCAAATTGCTTGTAAATTGAAGTTTAAGAGTATTTTTATAAACATTCACACACTCTTCAATCTATCGAGGTGACTTTTACCAAGAAAAGTACCATAATATTTTATGCTAAAGTGAACAATACTAAAAAACATTATTTATATTTTGTGGTATTTAATAAAACTCAAATAAATGTGTATTTCATAAAATTTAAAATTGAAGTTTTACAATTTTTTAAAAAAATATTAAATTGAGTTTTACAATATATGGTAATAAAAAAGTTAATTTTTTTTTTAAAATTAAATTAAACATTTTAGAGGCAGTTAAATCTATTTTAAATTTTGTGGGGCATGAGGGGTATGGGAATTAAATGTAGGGATATAAAAAAGAGTCGTGCTCTATGATAAAAATAGCAAATAAGCTATAGCTCATAGCAGATAACTGGTAAGTTAGTTGATTAATTTGAAGTGATACAAAAAATATCGTAAAATATAATGTAAAATATTTTTAATTAATATTTTAAAAAATTAAATTAAAACAATGAGAGTAAAAATGAAAGAACAAATAAAATACTATAAATTCAAACGCTACTTTAAATATCTTATAAAAAAAATGTTAGCTTGAAAAATATGTTATAAGCTCGTGGAAGAAATTAATTATACCGTAAATTTGTTTTTTTTTTCTTTTCCATAGACGCCCTTAATTAACATTGATGTAAAATAGTTTTAGCCATGCATACAATTACATTACATGTCATTATTGATCCACTTTGTTATAATATTTTTGAAAATGTCTCTACAATTATAAGTTTATAACAAATAGTCATTACAATGACATACCATTAAAGGCATGTATAAGCTTACAATTGTTCTAAAGGTATTTGTTAAAGAATTAAAGATTAAAATTTTACCTTTAAAAAAAAAGAGACATGAAAAATTCTTAGTTAAAATGACATTAATGTTAATATACAATGACTTTAAAGAGGAGATTTGAATTCGGTATCTTGAGATTATAAAATTGATCTCTTACCACTAAAACTAATGCTTTTACCTTGCAAATAACAAATGAATTAAAAATACAATTTTCATAAAAGACTAATTGAATTTTTCTAAATTTATTTCTTTAAAAAGTATCCCAAAAATACTCGTTAAGTCAAATAATTTTTTCGTGTCTATACTATTTTTATTTATTGTTTATTAAAAAAGGTACCTATACTAAACTAGTATCAAATATAAATGTAGGAGCTTACCAAAAAAAAATTATGAATGTTAGAGGGAGTTGGAGAGACTTTGGTTGCTTTGCGCCTAAGGGGTCTCAAGCACCAAGAGCAGAAATAAATATTGGAATAAAAATGAATTACCATTGAATCCCCTAACTCTATTTTCAAACACTCTCTCTCATTTATTATATTAGATGAATGTTATAATTCAAGGTAGGGAATTTATTCCTTAGTGCTTCAGAAAGGGTAACATAGAAAAGACAATCAGTTCGTTATTAATTGTTTCCTTTAATTTCACTTGTCAACATTATTAGTTTATTATATTTACATTCATATCAAACCTGTCATAATTTGTGTCAAAAAAAAAAAACATCCCATCCATATTTGAACTCTAGTTATTTTAATTTTCAACACACGTATTAAAAATAATAAATTTATGTAAATTTAGTGTTTTTTATCTTTTATTTATAAATAAAATTCATTTAATATATGATTTTGAGTTTTTAAGAGTATAGAACAAAAACAAAAAAAACGATTAATAGTATCTTGGTTTTCTAAAAGAATTAAATTTTTGGAACAAATATAAATTTTTTAAATGATGAAAGATGAGCAATATATTATTGGTGTAAAAGTATTGGTTGACCATTTCCAATGATTAATCTCTCCTCTCAAACTTCTATATATGAATTTTGGTTCTTTTATACTTGAACACACATGTTAAGATATAATAAATTTATATTGGTTTAATCATTTTTACCTTTCATTTATTAAGTAAACACAAAATCTATTTAAGGTTTAATTACTATGCACTTTCTATACTCTCAACACAACACAACCTTAACATAGTTGCCATAAAAGTCAAAAATTTCTAATAATTCGACAATTGAGATTAACTGATAGTGAAATATAAATTAATTAATTAATTCATTTAATGTATGTTTTTAAAATTTTAAAGATATAAAAAGAAAACCATCATTAGTTATATTTTAATTTTCTAAAAGAACCAAAGTCGTCAGACAAAAATAAAATGGTTAAAGGACCAAATATCAGGAACGGGGATAATAGTTATTTTCTATTTTTGAGAGACCAGAAAGAGAATCTCAGGGAGTTCGAGTGGGAGTGCAAAGTCCCATAAATAATATGTAGATGTCTCTATCAAATTTGACACAGTTTCATTTCACGCTGAAGATAAAATTAAAACCAGAGGCAGTGAGTCAATCTTAAGCATTTATATAGCTCTAATAAAAATATTAATATATGGCTTAGATGCTAAGCTGTTAATTTGTCTTTAGGCAGTAAATAGAGAAACAGAGCACAGAACAGAAGACAACAGTCCTGGGATTCCGGACGTTAGACCAGAGATGCCCAAGACCACTACTGAAAGCAGATATTCAGCTCTACTATGTTTGACCACACAAACCACACTTCAATTCCTTACTTTATCACTTCCATTACTATCACCATTTTTATTAGTATTCACTTCCAATTTAAACCAACCAACCTCAACCATAATTTCAGTAGTAACTCTTACCAACTCAACATACATAAAGATAGATTCCTTATACACACTCTTGAGCTTGACTCAAGGAAGAATAAGTTAGGAAAAACAGAAACAAGACTATGGAACCTTCTACATCATCAGAAAAGCAGGCACCAAAAGGTAGAGTTTTGAAGGAGAAAAGAGCAAAGTTTTACATTATTCGAAGATGCATAGTCATGCTTCTCTGTTGGAAAGATAAAGGAGACAAGTAATACCGGTAAAACATTAACTTTAACAACACTCATTCTACTGTACATATTTATTCCATTATTTTAAGGTAAATAAAATGGTTATAATATTGCAGCTGTTCTGTTCTGCTTAAAGATGACAAGAGAAGCACTGCAAGATGGCCAACCAGCCTATGAATGTCAAAAGCAACGTATAAAGAAGGCTTTTTCTTTCACCTAACCAGTGAATGTGAAACTGTTGTTGATCTACTAGGATTCTTTTTTTCTTTCAGTAAGTTTATAGTTTTTTAATACAAAAGCTATACATCTGTAATAGTAGCTATAGAGAATGAATCAGTGGTTTTACCAACAAACACAAGCACAGGCAAAGAAACAAGAAGGTAGAAGTGAAAGATGAAACCTAGAACGAAAAGGAAATATAGACCACAGTTTAGCTCAGATTAGTCTCACATTGTATCCTCTATACATATAACATGTTGGCTTATGGAGATATTCATTACCCCTGTCTAGAATTCCCCAGAACCAAAAGTAACAGGCACGCCACTTGACAACCTTTCCTAGCTGTAGACTCTATGTACACTATCAATTTTCACAAGAACTAAAAGTGCAGAACATGATTCAATTATCATTTTGATCCGGAAATAAAGTGTTCTTGTATTAGATTCCAATATAAGAGAAACTAAAGTACATGATATTGTAAATAATTAGTCTTCTTCGTACTAAATATGATTTTAAAGTCTTAAGACCTCTGGAGATTAATTAGACATTCATAATTATTTTTTATAGACACTTTGATCTAAGTATTCAATTTGATGATTCATGTTAAACATTTGCTAACAAAGAGTAATGTCTGGATCAAAATAATCAACAATTAACAGTTTTGAGGACTTTGGAAAAAAATTATCCTATTTCAGAGACTAGTGCCCTATAATTTCAGAGATCGTTTTCAGATTTTACTGCACAGAAAATATCAACCATCAAGCATATTTAAAACTAAATCCACTGCTAAAATCGTTACAATAGATCTACTTCCATAGCAGAAATTTTTGTATAGACTTCATCAGCCTTGTAGAATTAATCAAAGATTAACACATCTTTGTTTTAATTAGATGGTAATAACTCATATTCTTGTTCCACACAATAATTTTACATTTTAATGATGTATCAATTTTTTTTTATGACAGAAATTGAAAATCAGAGTTTGGAGGTGTAACACAATATACCTCCTACAATCCTCACTGTTAAACAATGTAACACCATAACAGTTGTTCCACCCCCTTTCAATTTTGTTATGTTTCATCCTATCATACTATTGTAGCCATATCAATTTAACAAGTGCAATAAAACATAAAATACTGTTTTAGACAATATTAAAAAAATCAACAAAAATCACTGATAAGTGTTTTGAGCTCTTTTCTAAGTGTTGAGTATGGAGATTCAGTTAGAGCCCCATCAACTTCAAGCCATAAACTAAAGCAATCATTTGACATCCCAATGAATTGGAAGTAGGACTTGCAACCAACTAATTAGATAAGCATCGCAGGCCTTTTAAATCTCAATCAAGGTCTAATTAGCCAACTTAACTGAACCCTTACAAAATAGGCTCGTAAGGTAAGGAATATCTACGAATTATAAACATTTTCATATCATACATGTGAAAGTCTCAACACACACCCCTCACGCCCACTACTAGACATTTGAAGCGGGACTTGAGTGACTTGATAGCGGATAACCCAACTGATCTAAGCTAGACTCTAATACCATCTCAAAATTTGGGTTTGATCTAACTCATTCTTACAAAACCAATTTATAAGGTAAGGAATGCGGAATGCCTCACATTTATAAACATATTTTCAAGTCATATCTCATCCAATGTAGGACTCACAACATTAACCATGATTGCTAGTACTAAGCGTTAACAGATAATTCATAAACAAGTGAAATCAGTTGGCAATGGCATATCTTCTCTCTTTCTTCATCATCACTTAGACATCTTTCTACAATCACCCAATAAATCATAACAGTTGACCAATTATCCACATCCACCCATCCCAATTCATTAACATCCACAAAAAATTTATCACATTGAATCTCACTTCCTTAAAACCAAAACCATTCTCCTGTATACAAGCTTTTCTGTGGATTTTTCTTAACAATGCTATGCCTCAAACCATAATCAACCATACCGGTATCCTAATTAATAAACCAGGCCCTATACCTGGCAAGCAAACTCATGAACAGACTTAGGAGATTGAACTACATAAGATTGCTAAATTAGAATTTAGTTTCACATAATCGATTAATACAACAATTTTCAACGATTCAAATTCAAAGACAAACCCTAATCAAAATCAAACAATCAAATGATAATTTCATGAATGAAACAAAATTGAAATAGAAACAACAATAACACAAAATGGAATCACGTGTTAATCATAACGAAGTTCCACAAAGATGTGTGTAAAATTGAAATCGGAATCCCTTACTTAATATTATTATTATACATGAAATGTAAAGGAGAAAAAGGAAAAAGGTCTATACAGCGCAACAGCAGCAAAAACGACGTCGTATCGTTTTCAAACGGGGAGATTGGCGACGTCGTTTGTGTTATGACCGTTGACCTGAACTTCAGGATTAGGATTGTTGTTGTCGGCGGTGGTGGTGGCGGTTGTTATGGTTGTTGTAACGGAGTAATCATCGTCGTCTTCGTCGTTGTCAGGGTCAGAAGTGGCGACGTTAACGCAAGAAAAACGTTCCAAGGAAGAGAAGAAAGCGGAAGAGACGGTGGACCCCACCCAGGTTGCCATCTGATCGATCTTCTCCCTTGATAAAAGGCTGCCGTTGTTCTCCATCGTCGCCGCCTAATCAGATCCAAAATTTGTTCTAATTCTAATAACAACCCAAATGCTTATTTTCTTCTTCTTTTGCTTCAGATTGAATTAATTAATTAATTGAAGAGAGGAAATAACGTACGAAATTACCAATTGCTCTATTTTTTCTTCTTTTTCTCTAAATATAATTACTACGTTACCCCTATATAACTTCAAATCGTTGCGTCATTCATTGGTCCATGATGGCCCATAGATTTATAAAAACTTTACTTTCTTCAATTTTGTTTTTTTATTGCTATATTTTGTCATTAATGAGAAAATTTATCTTTTTTATTTCCTTGACAAAATTACCCAATATGAAAGTAAGAGTATATCATACATTTTTATAATTAACTACACTTTAAGGAAAAGAAACAAATTGAACATTATGATGATATATTATCTCAATCCAATTTATCAAATGATCTATTCGTGATTTTTTGTAGGGAAATAATGAGTAAAAAAAAAAGTTTTGTATAAAAATGTCCGCTGCTAATGCATTTTTTTCATTTGATATTGCAATTAAATGAAGCTTATAAATCAATTTTTTTGTGCAAGACTCAAAGTAGATATTTTTAGATTGACAATAAGAATGCTAATTTGCAAAAAGAAAGAAAAACAATTTTTTTTACCAAGGGAAATAAAACTCATTGAAAGGTAGTAATTGCAACTTTTTTGAGAAAGAAAATATCTTACCAATCACTTATATGGATATTTTACTTTTATATTTTTATTTATTTAAAATTCTCTCTGAAAATGCTAATTTGCTAAAGAAAGAAAAACACTTTTTTTTTGTCAAGGGAAATAAAATTCAATGAAAACTGAAAAGGAGTAATTGTAACTTTTTTTAAGAAAGAAAAATATCTTCACACACTCTTTATATGTATACTTTGCTTTTATACTTTTTTTAATTTAAAATTTTCATATATTGCATTTGTGTCATGTGAGTATCTTAAAAATAATTTTCTTTCCGCGGTAGAAAATCGAATGGAACCATTTATAACTTTTTATTTTTTTTAATAAATGAATAATTATTAATTTAATAAAAAAATAATAAAATTATATTAATAAAATCAAACAAAATACGTTTAATATAAAAAAAACTATAACGGTTGAACAGATGTTTCAAAACAAATAACATGTTATATTATTTTAACAATTCTCTTTTATCTTGTCTATAAATTAACAATTTCATTCTAATTTGTTAACAACTCATCTTATTTTTCATCTTGATTTAATAAATAATAATAAAAATAACAACTCCATCTTATTTTTTCAACATCATGTTAGATTTTTCATGTCCTCTTTTTTATTATTATTTTTTATTTATTAGATCCGAAAGAAAAATATAAAAAAATTGTTAAGAAATTAGAATGAAGTTATTAATTGATGTGCAAAATAAGATGTAGTTGTTAAATTGTTTTAGCACACCTACTCAAATGTAAATATATTTTATTTAATTTTATTAATATAATTTTGTTTTTGTATTATTTTAATTATTAAATTATCCGTCCGACGACCTCCGAGAAAAGATATCTTTGAACTTTTGATATATAAATTTATAACGGAGAGTTTTAAATAACAATAGATATATATAATTGTCTCTTTCCAATTTAGTGGACATCAAACTCATAAACTATGAATCCAATTTGTCTTAAACCAAATCATTGGAGATGAGGCGGTGAAATATTTTTTTGAAATGAAACTGGTGAGATATTTGAATGGTCAAGCGTAAAAAAAAAATATCATATAGGGATACAAAACTTACATAAATTTTAGAACAAATAAATCTCAAATAAATTTTTTTTAAGAAGCCAAAAAACTTACATAAATTAACACCAATTTTGTAATTGAGAATATTTGATAGTATATTTTTAAAATTTCCTCATTTTTTTACTTTTCCCTAATTTTTCCCCTCCGTTTCTTATGATATTCCACATGAACTGCAATACGTTTCTGTAGCATGAGTAAACAATGGTCTTGTTCTTGTGAACCATGCAATCGCTACAGATGATCCCTTCTCAGTTCTAACTACCAACGGTACTCCTCAAAATCTAAGACATCCGATTAAGTCACAAAACAAGAATGCATGAACGCCAAAACAAAGTACAGAAAGCTGAATGTGTATTATCTTAAAAAAAATACTAGACACAAAAGAGAAAACAGTACAAGTCATTAATCTATGAATAAAAATTTCTGGGGAATTCTTCTCAACTCTCCCATGATCATAAAAATTTAACCTACTAAGTTTCCGCTTGAACTACTACTTCTCAAAATTTCTTGCTCCTGCTTTAGAAGTGGAAGCCAAATTTGAGCAAAACACAAACGTCTCTAGAGCTCGTCACGAGATTCATCATCTTCATCCTCCCCTGATGCACCACCACCTGGAGCTCCACCTGATCTCTGGTATACAGCAGTGATAATTGGGTTGCAAACGGCTTCGACCTCTTTAAGCTTCTCTTCGAAGTCTTCTTTCTCTACATTCTGGTTGTCATCAAGCCATTCCAATGCTTCCTTCACTGCAGTCTCGATTTTCTCCTTCTCATCTGACTCCAACTTGTCAGCCAGCTTGTCTTTGTCACTGACTTGGTTTTTCATGTTGTAGACGTAAGTCTCAAGAGCGTTCCGAGCATCAATTCTTTCCTTTACTTTTTTGTCTTCCTCGGCAAACTCCTCAGCTTCACGAACCATGCGGTCAATTTCCTCCTGACTCAGGCGTCCCTTTTCATTTGTAATGGTGATCTTTTCTGATTTGCCAGTGCCCTTGTCTTCAGCCTTAACATTTAGAATGCCGTTTGCATCAACTTCAAAGGTCACTTCAATTTGAGGGGTACCTCTGTTTAATTACCACACAGAAAAAAACAAATGAATACAACAAAGACATTAATAGAGAAAAATAAAGAGAGGACATCATGATAGCACGAAACAAACCTTGGAGCTGGTGGAATTCCAGTCAGTTCAAAGTTCCCGAGAAGTCGGCAATCCTTTGTGAGACTCCTCTCACCTTCAAATACCTATATATTAAAAACAAATGGCATCCCAATTGAGTTCAACCCCATTTAGCAGTCAATCACTTTTGTCTTGAAAGTAGAAGAAAAACATCCAAGCAATATGCAGTATAATGCAGTGGGTTAATGGTACAGTACCTGAATGGAGACGGTTGTCTGCTGATCCTGGTAGGTGGTAAAAACCTGAGATTTTTTGGTAGGGATGACAGTATTTCTAGGAATCAACTTTGTCATCACTCCGCCAACAGTTTCAATTCCAAGGGTAAGAGGAGCAACGTCCAAGAGAAGGATATCTGGATCCAGAATGTTGCATAACAATGAGAATGAGTAAAGCTTGAGAATCTACTTGCTTTAACAACAACATAACAATACCATATGACATCTGCCTAATGAATTAAAGAGCCACAATATAGAATATGGTACCTTTGGTTTCTTCTCCACCCTCCCCACTCAAAATGCTTCCTTGCACTGCAGCACCAAAGGCAACTGCTTCATCAGGGTTGACACCCTTGTTTGGCTCCTTTCCATCAAAGTAATCCTTCAAAAGTTGTTGTACCTTTGGAATCCTTGTGCTTCCACCAACAAGAACAATCTCATCAATCTGGTTCTTCTGTAATCCAGCATCGTCCATTGCCTTCTTTACAGGCCCCATTGTCTTACGGAACAAGTCATTGTTCAACTCTTCAAATCGAGCACGGGTAAGTGGCTCAGAAAAGTCAACACCATCAAAAAGTGATTCAATTTCAACACGGATCTGGTGCTGGCTGCTAAGAGCTCTCTTGGCACGCTCACTCTCCCTCCTAAGCTTTCCAAGTGCTCTGTTGTCCTTGCTGATGTCCTTTCCATGCTTCTTCTTGATCAACTTAATGAAGTACTCCATTATTCTCTGATCAAAGTCCTCACCTGGTATCAACAGTAGAAGGAAAATTTTAGACAAAGTCTAACTTTTCTTAATTTAATCTCATTCTCTCTATTATTATATATAAAAAGCACACACCTCCAAGATGAGTATCTCCATTTGTAGAAAGAACCTCAAAAACACCATTATCAATTGTCAAGATACTGACATCAAAAGTTCCACCCCCAAGATCAAACACAAGAATGTTCTTCTCTCCACCTTTCTTGTCCAATCCATAAGCAATGGCAGCAGCAGTGGGTTCGTTGATAATTCTAGCAACATTCAAACCGGCAATGACACCAGCATCCTTGGTGGCCTGCCTCTGAGCATCGTTGAAGTAAGCTGTACGTTTGAATGGAAAAAATGTGAGAAACTAAAATAAAGAAAAAAAGTGGAAGAAAATAGTCAAGGTTGCAGGAGGAACAAGTTGTAATTTGCCCATTTACCTGGGACAGTGACCACAGCATCACGAATTGTCTTGCCAAGGAATGCTTCAGCAGTTTCCTTCATCTTAGTCAGAATCATGGCGCTGATTTCCTCAGGACTGAACACCTTGGTCTCACCGTCCTTGATTTTTACCTGAATGTATGGTTTTCCTTCCTTGTTGACAATCTTGTAAGGAACAAGCTTCATGTCTCTTTGAACTTCCTTATCTTCAAATCTGCAAAAGGAAACAACTCAGTCACCATTTGATCCCATTAAATTATAACAAATTATTAGTCATTAATGAACAAGATAATGATGTCTTACTTTCTTCCGATAAGTCTCTTGACATCAAAGATGGTCCTTTCAGGGTTCACAGCTGCAAGATTCTTTGCAGCCTCCCCGATCAATCTCTCGCTGTCGGTGAAAGCGACCCATGATGGTGTGATACGGTTACCTTGGTCGTTGGCTATGATTTCAACATGGCCATTCTTGTAAACACCAACACACGAGTAGGTTGTTCCAAGATCAATCCCAATTACGGTCCCCAACTTGGAACCTTCCTCTTTTGCAGCGGAAATTGCAAACAAACATCCTGCGATAAATCCTTGCAATGTTAATAAACATTAACCACAAATGCTCAAAGTATATAAATCAGTGTCAAATCAAATCATGTAAATCGCATCCCACATAGTCATTAGTCCAAATCAACATAAATCAAAGTCATTAATCTTAAATGGAAGGAAAAAATGGCATTCACTTGGGTATCAGGATACTTAAGACACGAAACCTACACATTTAGTTACATTCAATATCTCTAATTTTTTAAAGTATTATCAAACTAAATGTCAATGTTGTATATGGTGTCCGTGTAATTGTAAATGTCAGTGTCAATGTTATATTTGGTCTTCGTGCATGTGCTTCATATGTTATTCATGGTACCAAATAAGTAACATCAAAATTTTAAAAAGCTGTTTCCATTTAAAGCCAATAAAATAACTAACTTACATTTGTTTGAACTCAAAAAAATGAAAAACTAAACAAAGAAAAAAGGTTCGTTCGGCACGTTCTTCCAAGATTAGGGGAAATCGTAGGCACAGTTAATTATATGAATACACAACAACACTTCCGCAAGATTCAAAGCAGAACAAGAACTAATCATTGTCGATCGAGTTTCATAGATTCAGATTGCAGAGAGAAGCATGTTAAATTAAAACTATTATTCCCTAATACTAACTACTAAATAATAATAATAATAATAATAACTAGTTAGAATGTTATGCAAGTAGGGTTAAGATCTAGTCAGATCCATAAAATTCGAAGATCGAAACAACAAAAACAATTAAAAAAATAAATGAGATCTGGTTAATGGCTACATTTTGAATGAGAGAAAGTATATAATTACCGAATGAAATGATGGTGAGAAGAAGCAAAGACCGGCGTGAAGACGAGCCAGCCATGGTGTGTTCTCTCGATGAGCGAGTTTTGAATGGTGGTGATAATGGAGTTGTATTGATGATGCGAGTGTTGTTCTGAGCTTTTTATAGCGCCCACTTGAAATTTCGAACATGTCATTCGTGATGACGTGGACCAATTGAAAGACGAAATAGGATCGTTTTAGCCAATGATATTGCACCTTGTGTGTGGGAACACCTCATAACAATTTAACAACACAACTTCATTCCTTATATTTGATGATTCATTCCTTTCCTTAGACTTCTATTTTTTTTATCCAAGTCATAGTAATAGTTATAATTCAATTTTATCTTTTATAAAATTTTATTATAATTCAAAATATACTACTTATATAATAATAACAATACATAATTATAAATATTTAATGTCCTATAAAAAAAAGTGTCTAAGTACTATGGACATTTTAACCAATAATTTTTTTTTTTATTTTGTTCACGTGAACATTACTATAATATTTATTAAAGTTGATTAAATTAAGAGTTTTAATTAAAAGTTATAGTACATTTATTTATTCCATTTTGACTTAATAATTAAATAAATTATTTCCATAATTGAAATGAAAATTTTAATTTTAATTAAAATCATAATAAATAAATAAAACGTAATTTCAAATTGGTTTAATCTGACTGAAAGCTGTCTGATTCTCCCAGAACGCCACATTGGGGCTGACTGAGGTTCTGATCCTAGCACCTGATCAATGTCCAGCTCAATTGCTACTAAATGGCTTGAGCTAAATGTGACATTCATCTTCCAGTCCCAGCCTTTTTTATTCATCCAATATGTTTATGCTTATAACTATCTTCCTCTTGTTTGGATCATAGAGTTTACAGGCTCCAGTTGAATCATATCCTAGAAATATCATCTTTTCAGCCCTGTCATCTAGTTTTCTTTTGTTTTGAGCGGGCACATGTGTGAAAGATAGTGATCCAAATATTTTTAGATGACTTACATTTGGTCTCCTTCTAGGCCAGACATCTTTTGGGGTCCTTGTGGCAAGTCTCTTAGTTGGGCCCCTATTCAATATGTAGACTGTTGTGGAAACTACTTCTCCCCATGTTAGGCATCTTCTGAAGTAAAAAAGTCGATTTACAAGGAAGGGGGTTTGAATTGTAAATCTCCCTATTTAAAAATTTTCTGAAAAATACTTAAATATTTAACTCAAGAATGATCTTGGTTAGGAAAACAAAAAACGGATAACGTTTTTTGTTTTACCAGAAAACGGAGAACATTCTTGGTTAGCTTGAAATCATAAATTCAGTTTACTTAAATGATTAATCAGACTTAATAAATAAGGAGATAATAGAAAGAATAAGAAATATCACACAAGGATATATCCTGGTTCACCCAACTCGGGTTACGTCCAGTCCTCACAACTGTGAGATTTTCCACTAAGTGTTTCAAAAGAAAGAACCTTTTTGTTTTTACAGCACCTAGTCTAAATAAACCTTGATCTGTTTACAAACTGCAATTTTTCACCCAGAAAGAAATACAATCAGGTCACCTATCAATCTTTAGATAGGAGTTTACACTTTACCTTTTAACTATAAAAGGATTTCTTACAATCTACTCAAACTATATTCAACACTTATAGTTTTGAGCTTTACACAATAATGATAAGATTGTTTGATAGAATCTGAGATGTCTCAATTCATGTTTGAGATTATATTCTTTACAAGAGATTCAATACAAATATAACAAGAGATTAAAATATGATCAGAACTGATTCTCTTTAAGAATAGGAGAATTTCAAGTATGTGAACGTGAGTGATTTGATTAGATTTGTTAGCACTTGAAATTCTGCGTTTTCCTTGAGCATTGGCCTTTTTTTTTATAGGCTCGAGAACCTTTAATGATGATCAAAAAGAGTTGTTGATAGTGCTCTGTCAGTTTTGACCAAAGAACAAAATATACGATTAAAAAATGTTCCAGCCTTTGAACATTTTGAGTTTTGTTTGACTGGACTGATTTCTTCGTTCTTGATCAGATTCTCTTGAGTTTAATGATGCTTTATACTTCAGATATATTTGTTGATGCCATTGGCTTGATATGGAGTTTTGATTTTGTCAAAACAACCTGGAGATTGATGATGATCTGTTGCAGAAATATTATGGAGATTGATAATCAATCTGGAGGTTTAGTTTTGATCATTTTGGACGTGTTCCTGATCATTCTTGAATTTGCCCTGATGTCTTGTATATTTCAAGATCGTTCTTGGCAGTCAAGCTGGAGAAGGTTCAGACTTGTTTGGACTTGCTTGATTCATGACATTTTCCCTCTATAATTTTAATGGTTTCTTTGACTAGAATGGATCATATTTGCTCTTTGGAGAGTACTGATAACATTGATGTTAATACTAGAAGCAATATCTTCTTTTAATTAATGGAGATTGATTGATCTTGAGGCTGTCGTTATCATTCTTGGACCTGGAGAACATTCTCCGTTTTCCAAAATTTGTCAATAATGTTCTCATTTCTTGTCTGTTCAATTTTTTGCTTCTTATGTTGATTTCTATGTTTTGCTTGAATCCTATCTTTGATTTAATATACTCAAAAATACATGTTAAATTAACATAACATTTAGAATCATAATTAACATTCTTAATTAAATTTTGTTTATTTTTGTCAAAACTTAAATTGAGAGTTTGTCTTAACATCTTCCCTTTTAGCATGCTTCTTGCCATGTTGAGAATGGTTAAGTTCCTCATCTCTACAGCTCCATTGTGTTGTGGTGTATATGGTGCAGTCACATCATGAATCATTCCCTCTTTATCACACAATTCACGGGATTGATACTCACCACCTCCATTTATCCTAATCACCTTAAGATCACAACCACTTTGTCTTTCTGCCATCAGTTTGAATCCTCTAAACACAACCAACACTTCATTCTTCTTCTTTATTAGATAGATCCAAGTTTACCTTTTAAAATCATCAATAAATGTTACAAAATAACTGTTGCCTCCTATTGACATTTCTTCAAATGGTCCACATACATCAGAAAAGATTACCTCCATCTTATTTGAGGATTGAGTTGGCACTTCAGCTTTGAATGAGTTTCTGTATGTCTTAGCCTGGTAGCATTCTTCACACAACTCCTTTGATATTTGAATCTCAGGGATTCCTTGCACCATATCCTTGTCCTGCAAAATCTAAATATCATTGCAAGTCTTCCACCTTAAACATTTTCTTGTTAGATTGAGCCTGCAGTGCCTGTACTTGGGTTAATGTACTCCTTTCTCTTAATCCCATTTCGTGGAATTCTAAATATCATTGCAAGTCTTCCACCTTCAACATTTCAAGATTCATTGACTCTTGTATGGCTACCACTATGTGATCATACATTGGTGTTAATGTTCTTAGAATCTTCTCAATGATCATTAGTTCAGTTATCACTTCACCATTAGTTCGCATTTGATTGGTAATTGCATGCATACGATTGAAATAATCAGTCACACTTTCATCATCCTCCATCTGCAATAATTTATACTGTCTTTTCAACATTTGAAGTTCACTTTCTTGATATTTTCACCACCCGTGTAATACTTCACCAAAATGTTCCATGCCTCCTTTAAAGTTGATGCCTTCGAAGTCCTCTCAAAATTGTTTGAATCCACACTCTATTGGATGTAAAACAATGCATTGCAGTCCATTTTCTTGGAATATTTGAATGTTGCATGTTGCCTTTCTATTGGATTTGAACCTAACTGATCATAGCTATCTTGTACCACTTCAAACACTTCTTGAGCTCCAAGCAATGATCTCATAGATGCATGATAACGTTTCAGCAAGTGTACTGAATCGTTGCAAGTAATAATTAAAACGGTAATACCGAGTGTCAAACTCAATGATTGCGTTTTACTATCGAATTATCTTTAATTACTGAAATTGAACAAAAAGTTTATGGATTGAGTAGAATAATATTTGAAATAACAATGGTAATGAAATTGACCTTTTATAATGAGAAAAATGTCAGGGATGAGTTTCACTTTGAGTCCAACCTTGGTTTCTAATTTGATCCTTGTTACTAAATTCTTTTATTGAATTATTACCGAATTCTCTTTAGTATTTCTGCCCTAATGTCTTAGTGACAAAACCTTTAATTCCAAAATAACCCCTAATTCCTTAGTGGATTTAAAATTATTATTAAGCTTTACGGTACAGAAATTCTCTTTTTAAATTGTTGTCTTTGCAACTAATTCAATTGGTTTCATGACCTGCACCTATCCCTAGACTACAATCTCATAAATTTCTCATCTCAAGCATTCATAAAGTCCACTCCCGTTTCAAAATACAAATCGTAAAACATTTTAAAGTTGACTAGGCAGTAAAAAGCATTAAGCACAGAGATGAGAAAAATAATTCAATAAACGTATTCATATAACAAGGAATCAAATCAGACAATTAAGGCATTCATCTAGTTTCACTCATCCCTAACAAATAGGATTTAGTTACTCATTACAGATATTAAAGGGATAGAGATTAAAGAAGAATTACAAGAAAGATTCATGAATGATTCTTGATAAAATTCCTTCAATGGTGTAGAACAGTCGTCTCTGTGTTTCTCTGCTAGGGCATAAGTCTCTCAGCTTCCCAATTGACCAAAAGATCCCTAAAAAATCAGAAAAATCGATTTTATGCAATCTACAGCGCGCCACGCGCCTCAGGCGCATGCCTTGCGCTTCAGGCGCATTTAAACAGAATCAGCAGTGCAGAAATGCGCTTCAGGCGCTTCAGGCGCATGCTTTGCGCTTCAGGCGCACAACATATTATGTCTGACGTATACTGCATTTTTATCCTCTTTCGAGTCCGAATTTGGTTCCGGTGTCTTCATAAAAGTTGTAGCTATGGATCTTAGCTTTCATTTGCACTTGGTTTGACTCCAATTGAACATCTAAAACTCCAGATATGGTAGAAATACTCCATGTAGGTCATGTTGATTTCTCACCAAAATTCAGCACTGCACTAAAACAAAGAAACGACGCAAAACTCCGAAAAATCTCTACTTAATCAACGAAATAAGAACATAAGCATTTTATTAAATCCAATAACTAGAATCAACAAAATATATCAAATAACTCATTAAATTAACTGATGATTGAAGATAAATAAGACTAAAAACAATGAAAAATACGCATATGATGAAGAGTCATTGATGCACACCATATTTCCCAGTTTTTTCCATAAAAAATTGGCAAATTAAATGGAAAACTCTCTGATCCATTCATGATTTATTATTTCTTTCACTCACATTGTGTTTCCCAATTTTTTAAAACTCTCTCACTTTTCACTGGTATTTCCCAATATTAGAACCCAAGCTCTAATACCAATTGTTAGAACAAGTTGTATGATTTAAAGGAATTGAAATTGAGATGAATAAAATGAATGAATCAAAGTTTTGACTAATTACTTACTATGCAAGCAATGTGACAAACTTTTGTATTTTTATCAAATAGTTTGCTAAAGTACATTGTTAACAAACTAATTATCTATTTAAACTATATTTTGACTTCCTTAACTACCTATTAATCAATTTGAATTAACCATTTAACATGTCTGTCTCTTAACACGAGGGATAAAATAAGAAAGAAAAAAAAGAGGATCCAAAACCAAAATATCTATCACCAAGACATTGTTAAGAGTCTCATAATGATTAGTATAAATTATTTTTGAGTTGCAATAGCAATCAACAATAGAAATATTTCGTTATAATAGAGCACATGAAAGTATAACAAAAAAGAGTGAATAATTAATACTGAAGTCGGTCATTACTTATCTGATTAAATTATTTTTTTAAGGAGATTAAAGTAAAAAAATATCTATTTTTTACTAAAGCTAATATGTTATTAACAGAAAAAATAAAATACTTATTTCGCACTATAATTTTGTAAAAACAAAACAAAGTCAATTTTTGCAAAAAAAAACAAAAAGAATTAGTCAAAAAAAAAAAACTTGGAAGAAAATTACCCAATTGGATACGCGTCAAGAGACGATGATCCGGGTTGAGAGTCAAGTCCAATAACCCGTCCAAGGATCCAGGAGTGAGTGAATTGAATTGCGTGGAGTATATAGGTAGAATCAATTTTCATCTCAACTAGGTAGAATCAAACCATACCATAAGATTAGGAATAATATACAAACAAACAATCATTGTAACTCACGAATTTACATTCATTCTCACTCCCATTGTGCTGAAGAAGATGAGGCTTTTGAAAGTTGCTACTTGCAATCTTAACCAATGGGCTATGGACTTCGATTCCAACACAAATCAAATCAAACAATCCATTTCCAAAGCCAAACAAGCCGGCGCTGTAATCCGGCTTGGACCAGAGCTCGAAATTCCCGGTTACGGCTGCGAAGACCACTTCTTAGAACTCGACACCGTTAACCATTCGTAACACTCTTTCTCTCTTTTCATATTTCCTGTTTCACAGTTTTTTGGGTAAACCTTCCACTTTGGTTGCTGACTAAGCAAAAAATACTATTTTGATATTTGTATACTGTCATGTATTTTTAGATGACTATTTTGGTTATTCGATAACTAATTATGGAAGTGCACCAAGACACTTTTAAGGACTAAAATTGTGGTTGATCCAAAGTTTTTTTTTTTTTTTTTGTTGCAGATGGGAATGTTTGAAAGAAATATTGGTTGGTGATTGGACTGATGGAATAGTGTGTAGTTTTGGCATGCCTGTTATCAAAGGTTCTGAGAGGTATAATTGTCAGGTTTTGTGTTTCAATCGAAAGATTATTATGATTAGACCCAAGATGTGGCTGGCAAATGATGGTAATTATAGAGAACTTCGTTGGTTTACTGCTTGGAAACAAAGAGATGAGCTTGTTGATTTTCAGCTTCCTGGTCAAATTTCTGAGGTATTAGGCCAAAAATCAGTTCCATTTGGTTATGGCTTTGTTAAGTTTCAAGACACGTAAGTACAGTTGCAAATTCACACTTTATGTTTCATTTAATTTATATAGTGTTTGGTTTGATGTATAGGCAATGTTGTCAATTAGCGGCTATAGTGGTTACTATAGCGATATTGTATAGCAGAATTTTAACATTCTACTATTGTGTTGCAATACTTGATTTAGTATAGGGTGTTGTCAAATAATGGCTAGAGTCATACAATAAGTTTGTAACGTAGCAGAATTTGAACAAACCGTTATTTTATGTGATGTGCAATTGACAACATTGTGTATAAGTTAAAATAGGACACAACAGTTCTATGTTTATGCATGTTGAAAGTAGAAGACACCATGGCATAAGGTGAAAAAAATGGTACGTTTTGGTTGTAGGTGAAACTAAACATCACAAAAACAAAACATGTTGTCCCAGAGCATTTTGTCCTCTGTCAAGTGTCAAATGCTAATGTTACTTCTTCACTTTCTTTGGCCCTCCCTTTCAGTTATTGTTATTTGAAGGTTCTGCCGTTTACTCGGCCAAGTTGAATTATTTGTTGGTCACTAGGTACATTTTATGCTCCTTCATTTTAAAGTTGACATATGCATCAGCATCATGTCCATGCAGCAATCTTGTGATTGGCATGCCTGCATATACTTTCATACACCTAAGAAGCAGTGTATTCCAACTATTGTGTGTCTGTGTGTGTGTTTGATTTATGTTTTTTGAGGCCTTCGAAATTCTACTCAGATGTTTATTAAGTGCTGAATATAAAGCATTTTCCACTTCTTAGAGCTATTGCGGCTGAAGTTTGTGAAGAGCTTTTTACTCCATCTCCCCCTCATTCTGAGCTTGCATTAAATGGAGTTGAAGTGTTTATGAATGCAAGTGGAAGTCACCACCAACTTAGAAAGCTTGATGTTCGTCTTCGTGCTTTTATAGGTGCCACTCATACTCGTGGAGGAGTCTATATGTACAGTAATCATCAAGGCTGTGATGGTGGTCGCCTTTACTATGGTAGGAAAATATTTTCCTAGAACGGCATTCATGTTTCTTTCACATTTACGTCCATTGCATGTTCTGGAGGGTGAAATAAATCCAACATCCAGGAAGTTGGTATAAGGACATTTTAATTTCCATTTAGCTTGCTTAAATGTCATTTTTGTAGGCTTCTTCATTTGTCTAAAATTTTATCTTGTCTTTCATTTTATTTGTAACAGATGGATGTGCCAGTGTTGTGGTAAATGGTGATGTTGTTGCTCAAGGTTCTCAATTTTCATTAAACGATGTTGAGGCTGTGGTTGCTCAGATAGATCTAGATGTGGTATGCATTAGTTTCCATATTTAAATGCATGCAATGCAATAGCATTTTGACCATAAACGATTGATACCGGATTCGGTTCCTTTACTTTTTTGTCAAATGGTAGGTTGCGAGCCTTAGAGGATCTGTAAGCAGCTTCCAAGAGCAAGCAAGTTGTAAAACCAAGGTTCCTTCGGTAGATGTACCATACAGTCTCTGTCATCCATTTGACCTTAAAATACACCTTTCTCTTCCACTTAAGGTTAGTTTTTGTCATTTCGAGTTGAAATTTTTAGATAGCTAAAACTAATCAGCTTTAAAGGTGCACGTATGATGACACTGTGAATATCGCTTCCCCTTAATGGGTAATTTTTTTCATTGTAAATTTTGAATTCTTCTATAATGATATCATAATGTTACTGTTGACATTAATCAGGCATCCAAGTTGCTAAGTTGAATTTGATTTATATATTAGATAAAATATCACTCTCCTGAGGAAGAAATAGCATTTGGACCTGGTTGTTGGTTATGGGACTATTTACGAAGAAGTGGAGCATCTGGTTTTCTGCTCCCTCTTTCTGGCGGAGCGGATAGTTCCTCTGTCGCTGCGATTGTTGGATGCATGTGCCAGCTGGTTGTGAAAGGTAAGTTCAAATGCAATGACAAGTGCTGTTAGATTGGGGATTACCTTCGTAGTTTCTATTTCTGATCAACTTGTGACAGGACGTAAAAGCTACATTATTGTGCATATTACCATACGACTTCTTATTTAGGAATAGACAGATTATTTAAGTGATCACTAATCTAGCTTCTGTTAAGTATCAGCTGTTTAAAGATCTCTAAGAAGAGTAGTTAAGAGGCGAGGTTGCACATATACTGACAGCTGAATTATTAATTGGAGAAGTGGACCTGAATACTCAATTTCCTTTCTTGAAAATCTTGCGAAATTGCTTGAATATAGAGTCTAGTGTTCTTTTATTAGTTTAGTGTGCTTTACTTCTTGCAGAATAACTCAGTTGTATAATCATGGTCGATAATACTTTTTCTCTGATTCATATTTGCCTGCAGATATTGCGAATGGGGATGAACAAGTTAAAGCTGATGCAATACGAATTGGAAACTATAAAGATGGAGAGTATCCTACAGACAGCAGGGAATTTTCCAAACGAATATTTTATACTGTGTTTATGGGATCTGAAAATAGGTAAGTGATAATTTTCATATTCTAGTGTTTTATGATCCTTGGCTGTGTCTCTCTAAGTTTCTCTATCTGCTATATTCCATCAATACTTCATCATTGTTGTATGAGAGGTCTCCCTCAGTTATGTTTTTTCTTTGCCTGTCGTGTATGACTTTGGTACTATTTTGTTTACTGCGTTTGTTTCATAACGCCCCTAACTAAATTTTTATGTGAGTGCCATTGGACAATGCTAATTGGTTTTGTTGCTGAAACACATCAATGATATTGCAGATATATGCCCAGTATGCGTGTTGATTTCTTTTTCTAAATCTAGTATCATGAAATGTTTATGGTTTCTGTGAACCCGATTCCTGATATACTGCTAATATTGTCAATCCTGTGTTCATATGGGGTTGCGGCTTGAAAGAGTGTTAAAGTTCAAGCAGAGTAACACATTCCATTATGTTATTTGAAATCAACTGGAAAAAAAAAACCCTTTTAGATGTTATGGCGAACTAAAAGTATTCACCTTGCAGTTCGGAAATGACAAGGGCGCGAGCCAAGGTGCTGGCAGATGAAATTGGTTCATGGCACCTTGATGTTAGCATTGATGGAGTTGTATCTTCTTTTTTGTCACTGTTCCAAACACTTACAGGAAAGCGACCACGCTACAAGGTAAATGAAGCATAGACTTGTGCATCATTATTTAAATCATAAAAACAATATTAGAACCATGTAATCTATGACGTGGTCACTTGTCACACCTGGTTTTTCCACAGGAGTATGTTGATATTAACATAGATTTCCATATCAGGGTGCTGGACTAGTAAAACAGCTGCGAAGTTTCTTATGGGGACTCTCACTTTTTTTTTCAGGATTAAGATTAGGAGCATGTTATATTTCTATCATATTGTAGCCTCAAATGATATTTTTGTATGATTTGTTTATATAGGTAGATGGTGGATCTAATGTTGAGAATTTAAGCTTACAAAACATTCAAGCTCGAATCAGAATGGTGCTAGCTTTCATGTTAGCGTCACTCTTGCCTTGGGTTCACAACAAACCTGGGTTTTATCTTGTCTTGGGGAGCTCCAATGTGGATGAAGGGTTACGTGGCTATTTGACTAAGGTATCTCTATATACTCTCTCTGTAATGAAGTGAAGAAAGTAAAAGACAAAATACTTTATAACTACAGCCCTAAGCTGTTTATATAGGAAATAAAATTACAATAGTAATACTGAGTAATAATGACATAATCATAAAATACAAATAATTAGAATAATATAAAATCAAATCAAATCAAATTTGATTTTCCTTAATTCTTCAACACCCCCTCTCAAGTTGGTGCATAGATATCTGTCATGCCCAACTTGGCTATAAGTCGCTCAAAATTGGGTCTTGCCAAACCTTTTGTCAAGATATCAGCGGTTTGCTGGTTGGAAGTCACAAATGGCAGACATATAATTCCGGCATCAATTTTTTCTTTTATGAAATGGCGGTCAATCTCAATGTGTTTGGTTCTATCATGTTGTACGGGGTTGTGAGCTATACTTATTGCTGCTTTGCTATCACAGAACAATTTTAAGGGTGAGTCAACTTTCATTTTCAGTTCATTCAAGAGTTTACGAATCCACAAAAGTTCACAAATTCCTTGAGCCATTGCTCTAAATTCAGCTTCTGCACTGCTTCGAGCAACAACCCCTTGTTTCTTACTTCTCCAAGTGACTAAATTTCCCCAAACATAGGCACAATATCCAGTAGTGATTTTCTATCAGTAACTGATCCTGCCCAATCAGCATCTGTAAATATAGAGACTTCTCTGTCATTAGTTTTCTTGAAGTACAAACCCTTTCCAGGATTGGATTTCAAGTACCTTAAGATTCGATAAACTGCCTCCAAGTGTTCTTCATAGGGAGAATGCATGAATTGGCTTACAACACTCACAGAGAAAGCGATGTCATGTCTAGTGTGGGCTAGATAAATAAGTTTGCCAACCAACTTCTGGTATCTTTCAATCTCAACAGGAACACTGCCTTTCTCCCAAAGTTTAGTATTTAATTCCATAGGAGTATCTGCTGGTCTACACCCACTCATCTCAGTTTCTTCCAAGAGATCTATGATGTATTTCCTTTGAGAAACAACAATTCCCTTCTTTGAGCGAGCAACTTTCATACCAAGAAAATATTTGAGTGCGCCTAAATCTTTGATCTCAAATTCTTTTGTCAAGTTTTTCTTCAATCTTTCCATCTCAATAATGTCATCTCCTGTGAGAATAATATCATCTACATATACAATTAAAATTGCAATTTTACCAACATTAGAGAACTTCACGAACAGCGTATGGTCTGATTGTCCCTGCATATATCCTTGCTTTTTGACAGACCGAGTGAATTTCTCAAACCACGCCCTTGGAGATTGCTTGAGACCATAAAGGGATTTTTGTAGTTTGCATACATTTGAACCAAACTTATCTTCAAAGCCAGGTGGACTATCCATGTATACTTCCTCTTCCAAATCACCATTCAGGAAAGCATTTTTTACATCAAGTTGGTTAAGAGACCAATCTAAATTCACTGCCAAGGATAAGAGAACTCTAATAGTGTTTAACTTGGCAACAGGAGCAAAAGTCTCTAAGTAATCAATGCCATATGTCTGAGTAAACCCTTTAGCAACCAAGCGTGCCTTGTATCTTTCAACTGTGTTATCAGAATTTATATTTCACAGTAAATACCCATTTACAGCCAACGGTATTTTTTCTTGTAGGTAACGTCATGACTCTCCAAGTTTGATTCTTCTCAAGAGCTCTCATCTCCTCAAGAACAGCTTCCTTCCACTTTGGAATTTTTAGAGCCTCCTGTATATTTTTTGGAATTTCTACAGCAGACAACTTAGAGGTAAATGCAGCAAATGAAGAAGACAATTTTGAGTATGACACATAATTAGACAAAGGATATTTAGTGCATGATCTAACAGGTTTTCTAATTGCAATAGGAAGGTCTATATCAAGATACTCGACATGACTCTTAAGAACAGAAGAGGACTTACCTGTATCAAGATGATGTGTTGGATTATCTATTGATTCGGAATCTTGGAAGGGTCGGAGAATGGGTCCTTCATTACTCTGTTTATGGTTTCTTCTTTCAAAGACATTTCCCTTCCAAGTAGGGTCAATGGTAGTAAACCTGCTTTGTGTCTCTTTATCTGAGTCATTATGTTGTGGCATTTCAAGTGGTCCTTCATTATTATTGAGATCAAGAATTTGATCAGTGTGATTTTGATTTAAAATTGTCGCCCCGAATCTGTCGAAACCTCATTCATAAGTTGATTGAGTTCCAATATGGATTCTTGGGCATTTTCTTTTGGTGCATCAATATAAGTCTCAGAATTTTGCGACACTATATCACTTAAAATAATGATGTTTTCATAAGTAAAAGATGAATCTTCCTTATAATTTCCCCCTTGAAGATGAATGTCAGTAAAAAATGGTTGATTTTCCACAAAAGTAACATCCATGGTTACAAAAATTCTTTTTAATTTTGGTTCAAAACACCGATACCCCTTATGAGTTGGAGAGTAACCGGTAAACACACATTTTATTGCTTTTGGCTTGAGTTTGTCAAGTTGTTTATGTTCATGAACAAAAGCAGTGCAACTAAAAACTTTTAGTGGCAAATCAGCAGATACACTAGTCAAAGGAAAATAATTTTGAAAAACATCAAGAGGGGTATGAAAATTTAAAACTTTAGATGGCATTCGATTAATTAAATATGATGCAGTTAAAACAGCTTCACCCCACAAATATTTTGGAACCTTATTTGCAAATAGTAAAGCTCTAGCAACCTCAAGAAGATGCCTATTCTTTCTCTCTGCAATTCCATTTTGTTGGGGTGTATTAACACAAGAACTTTGATGAACAACTCCATTGGCAAGAAAAAAATCAGACAAAAATATATTAAAATATTCTTTACCATTGTCACTTCTGAAGACTTGAATATTTGTTTGGTATTGAGTGTGCACCATTTTAAAGAAATTTTTGACAACTTGTCCAACTTCTGATTTTTCTTTCAATAGATAAACCCAACAAATTCTAGTATGATCATCAATAAAGGTTATAAACCATCTTTTATTAGAAAAAGTGTTTATTCTATTAGGACCCCAAACATCACTATGAATAACTGCAAACGGTTTTGATTTTTTATATGGTTGTGTAGAAAAAGAAGAACGGTGATGTTTAGCAAATTCACAAGTTTCACAATGAAATAAAGACGGATCCTTCTTAGAAAATAATTTAGGAAACAAATGTTTCAAATACGGAAAACTAGGATGTCCTAACCGTAAATGCCATAACATAATATCATCATTATTAGAAGAAACAAAAATAGATTCAAAGCAGGTACTTGTTTTTGGTTGGTCTTTGAAGTCGAGTCCATTGTTAAGATAATAGAGTCCTCCACTCTCCTTAGCATTGCCAATCATCTTCCCCGTGCTCAAATCCTTAAAAGTGCAATGAGAATGAAAGAAGTTAGTTTGACAATTTATATCCTTTGTTAATTTAGTAATGGATAACAAATTACATGATAAATTGGGAACATGTAAGACATCTTTTAAGGTTAACACAGGTGACAGAATAACAGAACCTTTCCCTGCAATGGCTGAAAGAGAGCCATCTGCAATTTTAATTTTGTGGTTACCTGCACAAGGACTATAAGAAGAAAACAGACTCGACTCCCCAGTCATATGATCAGTAGCACCAGAATCGATAATCCAAGTATGGCTGGGAGAGACACTAAGTAGAGCAGTATTTGAAAAATTACCTCTCTGAGCTATAGAGCAAGAAGGAGTTTGAGACTCAAGGAGTTTGTACAATTGATCTAATTGTTCCTTGCTGAAAGGAGATGGGCTTGAAGGAGACTGCTTCTCTTGATCAGAGGTACCAGCTTGGAGGGCATGACCTTCATTTCCTCCTTTTTTCTTCCAATTTAGAGGTTTTCCATGGAGCTTCCAACATGTATCACGTGTGTGCCATGAACGTTTGCAATGTTCGCACCATGGTTTCTTGCCATCTCTCTTCCCGTCTTCATTCTTAGTGACTAGGGCAGAGCTTTCAACCTCAACAACAGAAGGTGACTTACCCATCATAACACCTTGTCTTGCCTCTTCTCTTCTAACTTCTGAGAACGCTTCCCGAAGTGATGGCAATGGAATCTTTCCCAATATTCTGCCTCGGACTTCATCAAGTTGCTTATTAAGCCCAACCAAAAACATGAATACTCGGTCATTCTCCTGTCTCTTAAGAAACAAAACACTGTCCTCACAACACTTCCAATGATCATCATAGCAGAGATCCAATTCTTGCCATAGTGTCGTCAACTCATTATAATAGGTAGTGGCATCTCTATCTCCTTGTTTGGCATGCCACAATCGTGATTTGAGATCGAAGATTTGAGAAGAATTCTGAATATCAGAATATGTTTCTTTGACAGCCTCCCAAACTTCCTTCGCAGTAGGCAAAAACATAAAAGGTTTTCTAATCGTTGATTCCATATTACTAAGCAGCCAAACAATAATAACAGAGTTCTCAGATTTCCAAAACCTGTAATTAGGATCAGTTGTTGCAAGTATTTGCACCTCTCCTGTGAGGAAACCGTATTTTCCCTTACCATCTAGGATCAATCTTGCGGTTTGGGACCATTCGACATAATTTTTTCCATTAAGTTTTTGGATTTCAACTTTGAGGGCATTAGAAGTTCCCTTATGGCCAAAAAAATTGGAAAAACCGTTGTTAGATAAACCATTCCAACTACCACTGCCCCTTGGGCCGCCGCCAGTGCCTAAACCGGTGTTGTTGGCTACTTCTGATTTTTCACCCAAACCATAGTCGCCGCCGCCAGTGCCTAATCCAGTGTTGTCGCCTGAGCCGCCGCCAGTGCCTAAACCGGTGTTGTTGGCTACTTCTGATTTTTCACCCAAACCATAGTCGCCGCTACCCGTAAGGGATGCCTTCCATGAGGTATTGTGTGCCATAATTCAGTTGTTGGTTAGAACGCAGCAAACCCTAGTGGGTTGTGAAAAGCTTTACAAAACCCTAACCAATAGCTTTGATACCATGAAGAAAGTAAAAGACAAAATACTTTCATATTTTATTACTACAGCCCTAAGCTGTTTATATAGGAAATAAAATTACAATAGTAATACTGAGTAATAATGACATAATCATAAAATACAAATAATTAGAATAATATAAAATAAAATAAAATCAAATCTGATTTTCCTTAATTCTTCAACATGAAGTATAAACATAAATTATATTTGAAAAATTGATATATTTAGTCTAAAACTTAGGCTAGATACATTAACATTTCAAATACCCTTTTTGTTTATAGTTCATTCCGGAGAATGTTTAGCGTTAGATTATGCTTTTTTTATAGGACCTATATGGTTTAAGATTTTTTTTAATTTTATTTCCTATTTTCACTAATAATTATAAAAAAAACGCTTTGTTTTCTTCGTCTTTTGTTTACAGTATGATTGCAGTTCAGCAGATATAAATCCTATTGGTAGTATAAGCAAGCAGGACCTTCGGGCATTCCTGCGATGGGCAGCCATCCATCTTGGTTACTCATCTTTGGCAGATATTGAAGCGGCTCCACCCACAGCTGAACTGGAACCTATACGTTCTGACTACAGTCAGGTAGTGTTATGTTTAGTAACACTTTTCAGCACTTACTGGTCTTGAAATATCTTGACTTGCATCTGCGTGTGTGTTGGCATACTGTATTTGGCACGTGATTTTTGTCAATGCTACTATGCTAGATGGAGGGCAAGAGACAATTTAACAGGAGCAAGAGCTTAAATCTCAGCTCATAATTAATTACCTTGTAAAAATTTCTCAACTTCGTCTTTAGAAGTTGGTAGCTTGATAGTTGGTCTGTGCTTCCGAAATTTGTTGTGCATCTCATAATGCAGTGGAAACACCAGAAAATTCAAGTGACCAACTCTTTTCCAGTTAAAGTAAAGATCCACAGCAAGCAAGGCAAAACAAGAGAAGATGAAATTCAAAGAGGAACTGATCTTCTGGAAATGTGATAATATCCAAGTTTAAGAAACACATATAAACAGTTTAAGAGTGAAAGGCATATTAGGGAAAAGGAGAGGTTAGGTCTAAAGAAGGAGAAGGCTATTTTGCTGGATGAACAAATGACTATCCCTAAATTTCTCTCTTCCCTCCCCTTTCCTTTTTTTTAAGACAAAAATGGAAGTCAGAGGCATCATTGTGATGAGCTGACATCTCAACTATGTCGGCACTCTATCTCACCAACAATCATATGCAACACTCAAATAATAAATAATTTTGCAGCTTGCAAGATTTGAACATGGGAGTGACGAAAAACATGAAAATTGTAATGGCCTAACCACTGGGCCAAGTTTATTTGCGTAAAAATACAAAATAACAAATTACCCTCCCTTTTCCTCCTTATGGAAATTTCAAAGAAAAAGAAAGTGTAGGGAGTTCTGTTTAAAATGTTCCCAGAATTTCTTTGAGAAAGATAAAGGAAATCCTTAAGGCCCATTACCCAAGTAATATAAAGGAATTTCTTGCCACTAAACTTTGATCTATCCAGACACTCTCTGGCGATCTCAATCTGTTATGTGGGTGATGGATTTGGTGAAATCTTGGAACTTGTATATTCATGATTCTCCCTTGAACACCGATCTATTAGTTTTTGGTTGTTTGGTATTTGACTTTTCTGTGCCCTTGTTCTTCTGCACATAGTTTTCTCGTATCCATTAGTAGTTGTTTATAATCAATTTTCAAAATTACAATCGATGCCTCATTCTTTATTGAACAGCTTGATGAAGTTGATATGGGAATGACGTACGAGGAACTATCAGTTTATGGAAGACTACGGAAAATTTTTCGTTGTGGTCCAGTTTCCATGTTCCAGGTATATCTCATGTTTCTCTATCCTGCCTTAGTGACGTCTTTAACCTTTCCCTTGTTTTTATTTTTATATTTTTTCATCTTACAATGGTTGAAGGGATAGTGAAATATGTCGTAATCTTATACATGAATATCTAATAATACAAATATTTGTTGGGCCAGAAATAATGAACAATGATGCAAAGCCGAGAAAGTTAATCCCCATAGGCTATAAGGTTATATACCAAAGTTATCTGCAAGTCATTTGACAGATCTCTGAAAGTGGTTTTATTGTTTGTTTGTTCTGCAAGGCCAAAATAATTTCGATGTCAGAAACTTATTGACTCAGTTATTTTTTCTTTAGAAGGGACGAAACTTACTTTTGGTGTCTGACCTGAAACTGTCTGTAAAAACACAATACCAGATCTTGTCTTTATTTAAAAGCCTGACATATCAAACATCCAATTACAAAACCTTACCTGCTTTTGTGAAAATCACAGAGGAGTTACTTATGTGAGCTTTTATTTGCAAAGACAAGTGATATCTACAGTTAAAAGATAGCGTGTTTTTCTTTTGGAGGAGAGCTAATGAAAGAACAAAAAATGCACATTATTTCAAGCTTAGCATCACTAGAAGAAATCTATACCATGTATCTCAAGTCCCATTAGATTGATTTCAGAACTACCATGTCTTTTATTGATATGGAGAGCTTAAAGGGATGAGTAATTGCTCTACTTCTAATTTAAGGCTGTCCATTTTGTAGTTCAGTCGTAACCCTTTTTTATATAATTTGCTGTCTCAGAATTTGTGTTACAAATGGGGTGCAATATTGACTCCATCACAAGTGGCTGAAAAAGTAAAATACTTCTTCAAGTATTATTCTATCAATCGACACAAAATGACCGTCATGACACCTTCCTATCATGCTGAGGTATGTATTTATTATGGTGTGAAGCGACGGTTGAATTCTGCTAGATAGCTATTGATGCTTCTAAAGATTTTGGCTGATGAAACTGTACAATCTTTCACTCAACTTGCAGAGCTATTCACCAGAGGATAATAGGTTTGATCTTCGCCAATTTCTCTATAATGCAAGATGGCCATATCAATTTAGGAAAATCGATGAACTCGTATGTGAGCTGGATGTCAAAGATGTTCAAGAATCAGGAAACCATGAGACAGTGGCAGCTGCATCAGTTGGTGGGATGGGAGTTGCTGCAGCAGGTTCAGGCAATCCAAATGTTGGTCTCTAATTAAAATTAACCTCCCTTAATAAAACAAAATAAAATAACTTATAGATTTGAATGTGCAAGACTGCACATCTGGTCGAGGCAGATATATAGATTCCATCTTTTTATAGCACACTTTATGTGAATAATGAAATTCATTCATCCCTTCATCCCAGACAGTGTAAAAACATTTTTAAGCTATCAGTCAATGCTTTAATTCTTAGAGCAATTCATAATGGGCGTCTTCATAACTGAGTACCTAAGTGGATCTCGTGTGAATCTCTCGTGTATACATCACTTATTTGATGAATTTGTAGTATGAATTGCTCAATCTTAATTACCGATCGAGATTGTTTACCGGGTAATTGTGTGTTAATTTTACAACATTGATCAAGATCAATGTCCGTTCACTAGTTTTCCCCTATCACTCTAGTGGAGAGCAAATCCCCTCCTATAGTATACTATTGACAAACCTCTACTCCCTTGATCTAATTATAAATTTTATAGTAGGCTATTTTACATAAATTAATGAAAATTTATAAATGAAAGAAAGAGAAAGACAATTTTATCAAATTATGTTTATCAACCAGCCTATTTGATGTACTAATAAAATAAATGTTTATCATTGTATCATAAATGTAAAGTGTAATGTAATAATTTGAGGATAAAGTACATAATTGGGTGCAATTTTAATAAAATGATGCTTATTTTACATAAATAACTTTTATAAATATGACACTTATTATGTGACTGATAGATGGATACTTTTGAATCCAAATTATTTAGTTTATGGGGACAATATAAATCCAAACATACTCTAAAAGGTTAACTATCCAGATCGATCGGACAATTTTTGGCCATTTTTAGCAAAGAATTTTATCCTCGGAGAGGTCGTCTATAAATAATTATAATTTCACCTATTTCTATAATATATATTACTTAAATTTAGATAAATAAATCAAATTAAATTCAAATTGACCAACCACTCTACTAGTTTGAGCAACATTTTGTCTATGCCAGACTTGCTATTCCGAGGCTTACGGGCTTACGGCTCTTAAGCCTATTTATCTCTAATGAGGTTGAGGTTTTGTAGTGTTTCTAAATTCTAAATTGATTTATTATATTATAATAAATTGGAAGTCATTTGGCAGGGTTAAATGTAAAAAAAATTATGAAAAAAGAGTTGCTTAACGGTGGTTTAAAAATCTAACGCTTTGTTTGGGAGATTTTAGAGGAAAGGGGATTTTGTTTTTTTTAAGAAATTAAACAGGTTATAAATTGTATCCAAGAACGATTGAAGTGTGGTTAAATGTTATATCATCATCATTAATCATATATATATTCCTTTAAACCCTAAACCTTAAATTATAAATTTAGTCCTCCAATTAAAAGTTTTCAAAATTCCACTCCCAAACAAACCATGATTAATTTGGATCCTCGGTACTCTCCACTCTGTCAATCTTCTTCTCTTACATTTTTCTCTCTCTCTCTCTCTTTAATTTTTTCCAAAATAAGTTCCTTATATTTTTTTGCCATAAACTCTAACTTTAAACGAGTGATTGACAAATTTGCAATTGGAATGCGCTGAGACCTTTAGGCTTTGTTTGGTTTGATGGAATATGGTAGAATGCAGTTAAATAAAGTAATAATTAATGAGATTTTATTGTTTGGATATTTAAAAATTGAGTGGAATAGAGTGAGACATGATAGAATCTATTTCATCTAATTCAGTCATCTTCCTTCATTTCCTTCCCCTCCAATTTAGGATCTATAAGATAGAATCCTTTTTCTTTCCGCCCTACTCCTTTTCACTCCATTCCATTCGATCAATTTAAAATATCCAAACGGAAGCCAAATTTTGGGAGTCCCAACCGTACTCTCCCTACTCGAAGAAGGAAGATAACGCAGAATAAGTTCAGGCTCATACAACAGAATAAGTTCTCTCGTAAAACTAGCATAAAAACAAAGTACATATATAATTATGCAAGTATGTAATGTTCGCCACCAAAAAGCAAGCGCAGGGGAAATTTTAAATTCCCACCTATCAAGAAAAATTAACAGACTCTGCCTAACCTATTGCTTCTCATCATATATCTAGCTCAAATCTGAGGAAACATCTCTAGAGTTCATCGTGAGAATCATCCTCCTCGTCCTCTCCTGATGCACCACCACCTGGGGCACCACCTGATCTCTGATACACGGCGGTGATGATTGGATTACAAACAGCTTCCACTTCTTTAAGCTTCTCTTCATAGTCTTCTTTCTCTACACTTTGGTTGTCGTCAAGCCATTCCAATGCTTCCTTCACTGCGGTCTCAATTTTCTCCTTTTCATCTGACTCTAACTTGTCAGCCAACTTGTCTTTGTCATTGACTTGGTTTTTCATGTTGTAGACGTAGGTTTCCAGAGCGTTCCGGGCATCAATTCTTTCCTTGACTTTTTTGTCTTCCTCAGCAAACTCCTCTGCTTCACGAACCATCCGGTCAATTTCCTCCTGGCTCAGTCGTCCCTTTTCGTTTGTAATGGTGATCTTTTCGGATTTTCCAGTTCCCTTGTCTTCAGCCTTGACATTCAGGATGCCATTTGCATCGACTTCAAAGGTCACTTCAATTTGAGGAGTACCTCTGTTCAATTACCATGCAAAATAATCAATGAACTACTGCAATACAAACATCAATTGAGATTAGGAGAGGGCATAATGAAAGCAGGAAACCAACCTTGGAGCTGGTGGAATTCCAGACAAATCAAATTTTCCAAGGAGCCGGCAATCCTTTGTGAGACTCCTCTCACCTTCAAACACCTATATATATAAAAAAGAATTGAGTCCAAGTTCATGTAGTCAAGCATCTTGTAGTTCGAAGGAAAATGCCCTTAGCATTATCCAGTGGAATAATAGAATAATAGTGCAGTACCTGAATGGAGACGGTTGTCTGCTGATCCTGGTAGGTGGTAAAAACCTGAGATTTTTTGGTAGGGATGACAGTATTTCTAGGAATCAACTTTGTCATCACTCCGCCAACAGTTTCAATTCCAAGGGTAAGAGGAGCAACGTCCAAGAGAAGGATATCTGGGTCCAGAATGTTGAATAACAATGAGAATGAGTAAAGCTTGGGAATCTACTTGCTTTAACAACAAAATAACAATACCATATGACATCTGCCTAATGAATTAAAGAGCCACAATATAGAATATGGTACCTTTGGTTTCTTCTCCACCCTCCCCACTCAAAATGCTTCCTTGCACTGCAGCACCAAAGGCAACTGCTTCATCAGGGTTGACACCCTTGTTTGGCTCCTTTCCATCAAAGTAATCCTTCAAAAGTTGTTGTACCTTTGGAATCCTTGTGCTTCCACCAACAAGAACAATCTCATCAATCTGGTTCTTCTGTAATCCAGCATCGTCCATTGCCTTCTTTACAGGCCCCATTGTCTTACGGAACAAATCATTGTTCAACTCTTCAAATCGAGCACGGGTAAGTGGCTCAGAAAAGTCAACACCATCAAAAAGTGATTCAATTTCAACACGGATCTGGTGCTGGCTGCTAAGAGCTCTCTTGGCACGCTCACTCTCCCTCCTAAGCTTTCCAAGTGCTCTGTTGTCCTTGCTGATGTCCTTTCCATGCTTCTTCTTGATCAATTTAATGAAGTACTCCATTATTCTCTGATCAAAGTCCTCACCTGGTATTAACAGTAGAAGGAAAATTTTAGACAAAGTCTAGCTTTTCTTAATTTAATCTCATTCTCTCTATTATTATATATAAAAAGCACACACCTCCAAGATGAGTATCTCCATTTGTAGAAAGAACCTCAAAAACACCGTTATCAATTGTCAAGATACTGACATCAAAAGTTCCACCCCCAAGATCAAACACAAGAATGTTCTTCTCTCCACCTTTCTTGTCCAATCCATAAGCAATGGCAGCAGCAGTGGGTTCATTGATAATTCTAGCAACATTCAAACCGGCAATGACACCAGCATCCTTGGTGGCCTGCCTCTGAGCATCGTTGAAGTAAGCTGTACATTTGAATGGAAAAAATGTGAGAAACTAAAATAAAGAAAAAAAGTGGAAGAAAATAGTCAAGGTTGCAGGAGGAACAAGTTGTAATTTGCCCATTTACCTGGGACAGTGACCACAGCATCACGGATTGTCTTGCCAAGGAATGCTTCAGCAGTTTCCTTCATCTTAGTCAGAATCATGGCGCTGATTTCCTCAGGACTGAACACCTTGGTCTCACCATCCTTGATTTTTACCTGAATGTATGGTTTTCCATCCTTGTTGACAATCTTGTAAGGAACAAGCTTCATGTCTCTTTGAACTTCTTTATCTTCAAATCTGCAAAAGGAAACAACTCAGTCACCATTTGATCCCATTAAATTAAATTATAACAAATTATTATTCATTAATGAACAAGATAATGATGTCTTACTTTCTTCCGATAAGTCTCTTGACATCAAAGATGGTCCTTTCAGGGTTGACAGCTGCAAGATTCTTTGCAGCCTCCCCGATCAATCTCTCGCTGTCGGTGAAAGCAACCCATGATGGGGTGATACGGTTACCTTGGTCGTTGGCTATGATTTCAACATGGCCATTCTTGTAAACACCAACACACGAGTAGGTCGTTCCAAGATCAATCCCAATTACAGTCCCCAACTTGGTACCTTCATCTTTCGCAATGGAAATTGCAAATAGACATCCTGTGAAGAACATTATAAATGTTAGTTATTGACACTATTACAATACTTAAAAACCTATAGTATAATAATTAATTTTGCAGTTGCACATATTTATTCTTAAAAAAAATCCAATCCCCGAAAAAAGATATAATTCTTCCAAATAACAAGTACATGAAATTCATCAACACAATTATCATTTCAGTGCATAAATTCAGGATGACGTATTCAAATCATAACCACGAACTCAGATACGATAAAAGCATGCAAAGACAACGAAATCACTAAGCAACAAAACGGAACCCAAACTAAATCAATTGAAGCTCATTCTAAAGTTCCTAATAGTAATCACTCAGTTTAACAGTGAAATTTTTTTATCAACAATCTTGGAAAGTAACAATTAAACAAGCATAATGCACAATCAAATAATAACGAGAACAAATCACTGCTGAAAAAAATTCCAGATGCAGAAAAAGGCTTAGCAAAAAACGTCACTGAAATGGTAAACTAACCTATTATTATTCATAAACCCCAAACTAAACCACTACGTCTAAGATCTCACTGATTAGCAACACAATTAATTAATTAATCAATTAATTAATTAATCACACACAGTTCAACACTACAAGATCCAAAAAGGTTTATTATAAAGTGAAATCTGATAGCATTTTCCGCTTCCACATTAAAAATGAAAAAAGAGGAACATGTAGAAAAAGCGATGATATCTAATAAGCAATGAAATTACCGATTGCTAGAACAAATAGAGAGGCGCATTTCCATGAGCCAGCCATCGCTATCTCTCAATGTTTCTCTCTCCTTTGATTATTCTTCTTCTTCTTTTCTTCTTTCTTCTTTGAATTTAAATGGTGAAGAGAGTGCAATTGGTTTTCGGTTTCTGGTTTTTGGAACGAACGGTCTGAACCGTTTTTATAGTATGGTTCGGCCATGGCTTTTTTTGTTAGTAAAGGTTTATTACGCTCGAACATGTCATTTGTGATGACGTGGACCAATTGTGATTCGTCATACGCTTGTTCTAACCAATTATATTTCTCCTTGACTTGGGAACATCTTTGCCGTCCATTCTCAAGACTTCAGCGTATCAAATAATCGACCGTCACGAGACTAGTATTCTGTAACACGTGAAGAATCCACACCGTACGATGCTATTTACATGAGACGTGCACATGAGATTTAGTCAATATTTTTCATCAGTATATCTAAAATATAAAATAAATAAATAAAAAGTTGATATATAAGATATTAATATAAAATTTAATTTATCGACTTTTTAGTTATTTATTTATTTATATTTAATTTAAGTAAATCGTCATTTAATTTTTAGTTTTTGAATTATCAAAATATTATCTAAAAGATATAATTTATTATTATAATTTAAAAATACAATGTACTATTAAAATAATTTATAATTATTATAATGTCGGAGATTAAATTGGTAAAGATTTTGATAATTTAATTATTAAAGTTTTTTAACGGTGGTTTACCAATACCGTTTAATTTTGAAGGGATACCTCATTAAGAGATTTTGATCTTCTCAAATAAATAAGTTTTTTAAGCAACATTTTATTTTCTCTCTTTTAATATTCTTTCACTCTTAATCACCTCTTCATTTTATCTCCTCTTCTCTTTTCTCCCACTCACAATTTTTGGCTAGAGAATAATGCATGCATGAGAGGATCCAAGTAATGTCATTAACAACCTATTTGACATAATGGTTTTTCTTTTACAATTTTTTTTATTAAAAAAATATATCTATTCATTTAAATTGATAAAAAAATTATCAATTTATAATGCTACAATTCAAAATCTCTAAAAAAAAACAGGATAAATTTGCGAGCAAATTCGCATAACTCAGATTAATAGCACAAAACAATAAAATATCTACAAATGTAACAAAGTCTACAAATTTAACAAAAACAAAATTGATGTGACTTCAAAACTCTAACGATATCAAAATTATTGATTGAATTTGCACTTGATCAAAACTAATATGTCAATATGAACTAAATAATACTACGACAAGACAAAATTAAAACGACAAACAAACACAATATTGCGTTGAGACATTTAAACCACATAAAAAGAAAAAATAAATATATATACAAATAACTTATTTAGATAAAAATAAAATAAAAAATAATTTTAATAAATAATTTCTGACCAAAATTTAACTCCAAACCATATCTTGAATGAAAAAAATAAAGAATCAATCAAAAGGTAGAATTATTAATTTAGCTCTCAAAATTGTAACCGTCTTTATTTTTGTCCTTAGAAATTGTGAAACATCATAAAGCATTCGGAAATTTACATCGGTTCGTCAAAATAATACCACCATAAATTTTTGACAAATATCTCGCACGATCTTTTAATTTTATTTCAGATGATAATTCATATTTTTTATCTTTTTTCTATTATAATTTGATTATTTATTTAATTTTAAGTAACGATTTGATCATTTATGTCAGCAATATTATTATTTTTTACGTAAAATCTAGAAAATTAATTATCATCTTCAAACAAAACTAATATTGTCATCTCTAATAACAACAACAACGTCAAATAAGTTAAGGATTTGATTTAAAGAATGATAGAAATAATAAGAAGAAGATATTGTGTCTGTTACTTGGGGATCAACTATTAAAATGTAAGTTATGAATATAAAGATACGATTTTATTTAAAGAATTGAGTTATGAATTTCATGAATATATGAATTTTCTTGAAATTAATAATAAATTTATAGGTTTTTGTTTGAAGATGATAATTAATTTTATGAGTTTATGTAAAAAAATCATAATATTGTTGACATTTTAAGATATAAAAGATTAAATAGTTACTAAAAATTAAATAAACGATCAAATTAAAAAGAAAAAAAAAGATAAAATGATTGAACACGTGTAATTAAGTTAAGGGATTGTGAGAGATATTTTATCTAAATTTTTCTTTGATATATATGATTTAGTTGATATACATTGTTATTTCAATTAGTTTTTACACTGTCAATTAATCACAATCATTATATTATTAAATATGTTTGACTTTTACCATAACTACTTCTAAAGTCACGTTGATAAATGATTGTGATGTGAGATGAATCGAATGAAATGTATCAAATGTAATATTTTTTATAATGGGAGTGTGAGACGAATGAATCTCGACGATTGATCAAATAATTAATGGTTAAAGGGGATGCATTGGATTAATATTCCATAAGACAATTTTTGCATTAAAAAAAAAAGCCTTTTGAAATTTAAAAGACTTGCAAGATTTTAATGATTTTTAAGATTTTAAAAGACTATCAAGATTTGTAATTTGAATTCCAAATGATATATATGATTTAGTTGATATACATTGTTATTTTAATAAGTTTTTATAATGTCAATTAATCACAATCATTATATCGTTAAAGATGTTTGACTTTTACTATAATCACTTCTAAAGTGACATTGATAAATGATTATGATGTGAGATGACTCAGATGAAATGTATCAAATGTAATATTTTTTTATAATGGGAGTGTGAAGATTAATTATACTAATCATTATCATCGTCATATTAGTTAAATTATTCAAGAATGCATTGAGACAGTTATCAACTCATTTTTATTTTGAGAGTCATTATCATGATATGAACTACTATCTAGATTAGATCACACACTTGTTGGAGTATTACACACACCTTAAAAGGTATACGAGAAAGGAAAACGTCGAGAAGTTGGGAGAGTTTGAGGATTAGAGAATCGGAATAAGTTTGCGAGATGAGTTGAATGAGAGGAATTCGAGTTTAGTTTGGATCATTCGCAATTACATAATTAAATTTGATTGAGTGTTGTTCGAAATTGAAAAGATAGATAGATGGATCGATAGATAGGTGGATGGATAGATAGATAGTTAGTTTTGAATACTACAAAACTCTTTGCAAATTGAAAATTTTATTAAATACCACTAGATTTCGACACGTTTAAAAAATCAAAACAATTTTAATTGAATACCTTGTAATTTATTTTAATTACATTAAAATTTTGACTGAATATCCCAACCATTATCGTTATCGGGGATGCTACTCAATACTTTTTTTAATATAAAAAAGTCTTTTAAAATCTTAATTCAATACACCCCATAAAATTAAAACAAAATCATATATTTTTGAATGATGAGACGTAACTATGAAATAAGTTAGTCTCCTTAATAATTTTTTATAAACAATGAAATTCGTTAATCTAACAGTTGATAATTGACATAGTATATTAACGGTAAAACACAAATTTTTATATAAATTTTAACTTCCGAGCCATATAACCTAACCATCCATATTTACATAAGTTTTTTAAAAATTTATTATACGCTCATTTGAAATTATTTAACAAAAAATAAAATAATTTTATAAAAATTTATAAAATGAATCTATTTAATAAATTTTTTTATTTGACAATTGAATTAATTAACTTCATTGTTTATAATAAATTGCTAATAAAAAGAATTCATTACAAAATTATTCACGAAGCCAATGAATCATAACATATTAGTGGCTTATGTCGCATACTAGGCGGATATCATATCAATCTCACATTATATAATATATATCATTTTTTCCCGAAATAATAAGAGAGTTTAACAACTATTTTTTAAGACTATGTTAATATTAAGTAACTATTTTCAATTACCATCTTAAAAAGTCAAATTCTTATAAATTCATTTTTTTTTTAAAATCTTTTTCCTGTTTCTCTCATTGTCTTATTCACTCATATTTCCCTTTCTTATTCTCTTTCTTTCGCTCTTTATTTTCTTTCTAAATATATCTTCTGCCCCCTCTCTTTCTCTATCACACTGTCACACACACAATTTCTATTATTGTTGCTCTTTATTCGTTTAATGTTTTAAAATCGATTTGGTGATGGACTCGAGACTAATAGGACAACTTAATCACTAGTTAAACCACATGACTGCATAAAATTAAATTAGATAATTTAATCTTATAAATTGGTCATTATAATTTTTTTAATTAGTTTTCGACCCCATTTTCAATTCTTTTCAATAAATTTCTATTCAAAGTGAAAGTTAAGACTCGTTTAACATATTATTGTTTTGTTTTTATAATCTTTTATAAAAGAATTGGTAATAGATTTGTATATTATTACAATTGAAAAGTTTTACCCCATACCCCTATAATTATATCTACACCTTCACAAATTTTTTAAAATGTCAGAATTATCGTTAATTTCTTTTTACTATTTTATCAAATTAATTTTTTTTTTTTTATCTTTTACCAGAACATTTGAAATTTTTTTTTCGAAAACAACGCAAACATTTAATGAAAAACTTGCCATGAAGTTTTCTGATAGTTTTTTTTTAAATTATTTTTAAAAAAATTAAAAAAAAATTTTAAAAAAAAACTACCGAAAAACTTATTTACAAATTTTCTAATAACTACCGGGAAACTTCTTCCGGAAAAACTTTTTTCAAATTTTCCGGTAGAAGATAAAAAAAAAATAAATTTTAATTTGATAAAATAGTTTAAAAAATAAAGAGTAATTTTGACATTTTAAAAAATTTGTGAAGTATAGATATAATTGAAGAGGTATGAGGTAAAACTTTCTTACGATTGTAGTTAGTGTAAACATTTAAAAGGATTCTAACCCGAAGCCCAATCCAGTTCGTTCTGAAGACCCATAGGCCCAATCCACTTAGCAGGTTGTAGTATCGTACCAGAAACATTGGCACTGAACCCAACTTCCCGGAAAACGGAATCTGAGCTTCTCGTCGGCCGTTAGAAACAGCGACAGGGTCGTCCAGGTTTTCCTTTTTCTTTTTTTAATTTTCTCGGATTACAGTTGAGGGAAATTCTAATATAGAACACAACCATCATGGGCCGGTACTTAAAATATGTTTAAAAACTCTAATGATTGTAGTCGTCTCTTAAACTTAGATGTTAATGGTTATTTTTGTTTTCATGACCGAGTTAATGACTTAAATGATATCATAAAAATTAGGGAAACTAAATATGTATCTCGTATTGAATCGATATCAATGAAGTCACTAGTCCATGGTGGACCACTTAGGTGGTCTACCGTAGAAACTCACCTTACATGGAAAATTTTGGTTTCTGTATTAAATAATTGATTTTTTCATATGAATGTTTGGATGCACTTGATTTTTTCATGAATAAACTTGAAGAAGTAATCTGTGAAAATCTCGTATTGCCAAAACAGGGAAACAAAAAATTGCTGAAACTGAGGTGCTAATAAGATTACATTGGTTTATGAGTTAAGGCCAAATCAAATATGGGTACATCTGTTATGAACAACAAGGACAACTATAATGGTAGGAGAAGCGTGCCATGGAAGCAGAAAGAGTTGTTTTTTCTGGTGATTTATGCATTTCTTTTCTATGTTATCATCATCAAACGTTCCCTTCAACTCTCTCATGGTATATTTCATGTTTCACATTTTTCTCCAGAATTTGTTTATATAATTATGTTTCCTGCTGAGTATTTTCATATGGTATCTCGTGCTTAATTTACGAGCATTGTGTATTTTGATTTTTAATTATCACAGATCACTACAAACAACTATATGGTTTACGCCCGGGATGGCTCATACCTCATCACCTCAATGTATGATTGTGCTCTTTCTATGATTGTGACCATTTGTCTGTAAGTATTTCAGTAGTTGGTTAGGTTACCCTTGCATTTTATTGCTGATTAAATGCACATCGCATTCTGTTATGTGTAAAGGATGTCTCAGATGCTCAGTGGAGGAACTTTCGCGGAAATTTACCTGTTCTAACTCTTGTCTTTGGAATTTTCACTCTTCTGGCCAGCTTGATGAGGGCTTTCTTCAATTTGAAAGTGAGAGGAATGTCCTTTGCGTGGCTTTTATTTTCTTTGGCATACCTATCATATCTGCATGGAGCATGGTATGGAATACCTAGTTCAACTTAATGCTGTTTCTTTTAATTTTGACATTATTTTCCTTATTCAGTCTAATTTTGTGTTTGTTTCATTTTGCAGCGTCATATTTGTGCTCTCAATAGCTACTGTTAATTTTCTTCTTGTTAAGGTGTGTGTAACAAAACAATGTATAAGTTTTAGTCACAATGTTTCTAGTTGGAATGTATTATATTTGTTGGTTTGAAATTTTAACATAAAATTGAAAGTTTCAGGTCATAACAATTCTAATTTTTTCAGTAAAATTTACTGTATATCAGATGTAGAAATCTAATGAAAATATATTTAAATCAAATTTCATGAATCACTCACATGAATCACATCCCTCTGCTTAAAAATACTAATTATTTGTGTATTTTTGTTTCTAGGACTCGGATTTTTTGAAAAATTAATGATTTAGGCCTTGAAATTTCAACGTATTTCTTTAGGAACATGAATGGCCACAATATAAAATATTGCTCAGAAAGTTGAAAGGAAAATAAATTCAATTATGAGTTATGATGCTCTGACCTTTTTGAAATGTTTGACTATCCACACCTATGATCTACTTGTTCCTAAATACGTAAAGTTTTGGACTTTTGGTCTATCATTTAATTACCATATTTATCACTCTTCCCACAGTTGTCATGTAAGACTAAAATTGATGTTTCTGCAGATATTTGCACGAAAAAAGTACTTTCCACTAATAGTTTGGAGTTACAACATATTTTTTCTTCTATGTAATCGGATTTATGAAGGATATTCATTTTCTATATTTGGGTAAGAGGCATCCAATTTGTTGTATTTACACATTTTATGGTAAGTGTAATTATATTACCACTTATGAGTTAAGATTTTGTATTTATATTGCAGGCAACAATGGCGATTTTTGGACAATTACCGGGGCAGCTTTAGGTGGCACATATGTTTCAACTTTGGTATTTGTTCTCCTTATTTATTGAGTTTCTGTAGCATCTAAAGTTGAAATTGTCTGTGTATTTATGGTTCATATATATCTTTTATGTAACCACCTTTTTCCATCTTGCTAGTTGAATTATTCTCATTTGTGATCCACCACTAGCATTCATACGAAGTTACGCAAATGTCAAACTCGATCACTCCTCACTTAATTTGAAACTGGTTTCATCTTACGCTGGTTTATTAATTAGGACAGTTATAGGCTAGAATGTTAAAATTCGGTGATCTTAACATTTTAAAATTCTATTATATTGTGCATTTTATAAATTATGTAGGCATGTCTTTGTATAACATGACAGAAAATGTAGGTTTTCTTATATCTAAGCATAGTTGTTTGTTGCAGTTGTTTTGCGCATGATAAGCTTTGGATTGGATTATCATTGGACAAATCAAGATTCTCACTTTAATCAGGAGGTATTACCATCTCGAGGAATATCATATTTGCTTGTTTTCAGTATAAGTTTCTATTCTGCAGTCTCTCTCTTAATTTGATATTTGGTTGTGGTAATTATTATTATTATTATATTGTTGGCGCAAATACTATTGAAACTTTATTTCTGAAGAGTAACTTTTGATATTACCTCAAAAATGCATAGACCATAGATTGTGTCTGATTTCTATTTCTATTTCTATTTACTTAATTTTGCCTTGGACACTTCACTCGACAATTATGTAAGGCCTGGCTGGTTTAATTGGGTTTTAGTGTACTTTGATTTCTACAGGTTTGTTTATGGTCTGAGTGAAACCATGTTGATTTTTTTAAGCTTAAACCTATAACGAAGTTGTCCTCATGATGCTTAAATAGTCAAATTGTTAGGCAATGCATTGCTTGAAACATACTAGCTTGTAGTATCAGTGTCAAATGCACATTTTGCCAATATTTTTCTCTTTGATGATTGCAGAAACATTGTCAACGTTGTCATATTTGTAAATCAGGAAAGACATGCTATCAAGCTATACAGGTTAGGATAGCTGCTATTTAATATCAAGCATAGGGTGAAATTTATTATAGTTGCCAAATTATGTTCTATGTTTCTTTTTCCTCAAGTTTTCCATTTTTATAATTATATTATTTCTATTGGGTATGTGAAGACATGCTTTTCAGTTCATAATTTAAATTACATTGTCAGGAGAGAAGTCTACCAACCAACAAGTTTGGATATATCATCTACCTTTGTTATTTGGTGTATGCACCACTTTATATTGCCGGTCCAATAGTGAGCTTCAATGCATTTGCTTCACAGGTGTGTAACTGCAAGTTATTTTTATGATATAAGTTTCAAGATTGATTTTCATTACACTTGTATGGCTGTGGTCTTTGTGAAACCATTAGGAATGAATTGCATCATCATTATTTTCCAAAATTGAAGTATATTGTAGAAATTATTGTTTAAATTGGGATGGGATAAAATAACCAATTTTGTCATCATTGTCTGGAAATTTGAAACTTTAACTCGCAATTGGTTAATGCAAATATAATCAACCAAAACATTTTGGTGAGTTTTCTACAATACAATCAAAATTTTACTGTTGAATCATAATTAGATGTGCTCCTTTTTTGTCCTGAATGTTTCATGCATTGCTAATTGTTGTCGAGTTTCTTTAATGATTGCTTGAGTCTATGTTTTATTGATGGTATTGGTTCTAATGTTTTTGCAGCTAGATGTTCCTCAAAATACTAATTCAGTTAGAAATGTGATACTCAATGGTTTCCGTTGGGTACTGTGTCTTCTCCTTATGGAATTGATGACACATCTATTATACTATAATGCCTTTGCTAATAGGTGAGTGCTTCAATACTAAGTTAAGTGCCATATGCTATATTTAGTTTCTTAATATAATTTTATCCTATGGTAGCTGAAATATTTCTTCATCAATCAGTGGGTTGTGGAAGCACTTATCTCCTATGGAAGTGTTCATCATTGGATATGGGGTAAGAGAATACATGTCCATCAATTAGCATAAGTGGTTCTTCTTATTGAAGTTGTATTGGAATTTCACATTGCCAAAGTTTCCGACCGTTGGATGTATATATGTGTTTGGGCACCCTTATCCTTTGAGCTAGCTTTTGGAATGAGATCCAAGCTCATCCAACATTACTGAGCCTAATGACTTCAACCAATACGTGTAGCCAAACCCAGCTAGTGAGATACTAAGGCTTAGTTAGTGGTGGTGGTTGTTATAGTTTGATAACTATACTTCCAATTTAGGTTAGCATAGTATTTTTTTTCTCTTCATTTTTATAATGTATTTGTTTCAGGTCTTAAACTTCATGTGGCTAAAATTTTTACTGATATGGCGCTTTTTCAGGTTCTGGTCACTGGTATGTTACTTGGTCTTTAAGCATCTAAGAATAAATATCCACGTATATTTGTGGAGAAAATCATTATTTTGGAATTGTGTTGCAGGTGAATGGAATTGAGACTCCAGAAAATATGCCAAAATGTATTAATAATTGCCACAACTTGGAAGGCTTTTGGAAAAATTGGCATGCTTCTTTTAACAAGTGGCTTGTGAGGTACAATCAATGCTTTTACCTTGATTTTCCATTTAGTTTTCCCAAATAATAACTTTAATTTGACTGGGTAGAAATTCAGGTATATGTACATTCCTCTTGGGGGATCTCGAAAAAAGCTCCTAAATGTATGGGTTATATTCACTTTTGTTGCCATTTGGCATGATTTAGAGTGGTATGTATGCTCCCTTTATTGGTCAGTTTAATCCATTCTATTTGTAAATGTTGCACTTTCTTTGACCGAATATGTTATGCTTGGTTATTCTCATGAACCTTAGGAAGCTTCTTTCATGGGCGTGGTTGACATGTTTATTCTTTATCCCTGAGTTGGTATTAAAATCAGCCGTAAAAGCATTTCAGGTAATGTATATCCTTTGTTTATCTCTAATAAACTTTTCAACAATCCAAAAATGTGATTTTTACTGCCTAACACGGAGTCATCCATCAAATATCAGGCTGAAAGCTCTTTCGGGGAATTGATATTTCGTGAACTCAGTGCTGTTGCTGGTGCAGTTACAATCACTTGCCTCATGGTTTGTCTTTGGTTACCCTTTGAAGCTAAGCATATATGATTGTTCTTTGTTATTCTCAGTCACAACGACTTCAGTAACCAATAACCATTTTTTTTTTTTTGCTGAGTGGTTTTCATTTCTGTTTCTGTAGATACTGTCACATTTTGTTTATTTATAAAACAAAAATATAGTCAATATCTAATTTGAAAGCCATGACTTTTTTAACAGGTAGCAAATCTGGTTGGTTTTGTTATTGGACCAAATGGGATTAACTGGTTGCTTTCTTCTTTTCTTGGCAAGGAAGGTCAGTGGAGATCCTTAGCTTTCTAACATAACAGAAGTTATATACTGTACATTTTTAATTCATTACCAAATTCCATTTCACAGGGTTGCCTGTCCTTGGGGGCATGCTTATGACATTTTACGTTGGAGCAAAGGTATACAATTTTTAACATTTGTGTTTTTCCATCCTTTGAATGGTTTTCATCTCCTCACGTTTGTTTTTTTTAATAATCTTCTACCTGCGGATCTGCAGATTATGTTCCACATAGATGAAGCAAAGCATAGGTTGCATTGAACCAGACAAATGAAGGGACCATGAAACTTGGGGCATTTTCATGTTTTACTGCTAGGAATTCATATTTGATAGAAAACAGTTTGTTTGGCTTGGAGGTATATGTATGTGGGTATGATTCTTGACCCATTTCGCAGATTTGCCGATGCCATTGTACATCAAATTGGGAGGCATGCGATCGGATTTTGTACACCGTAAAATGTAAAATTTATTGTTAGAAAAATGATGAAAAAAGTAAATCTGTTGAAAATAGGGTAGGTTTGCATAATGAGACTTGGATACCTCCATTGGCACCTCTGTTTTTGTGTTTTATTTTTTGACTGAGAAACTGGTCAAACCTTGAATATGACACCTTATACTGCAAATTTGGTTTATTTGTTCTCTTACGCTGTTTTCAATATATGATCTGAGATATATTCATGTATCGGCAGTTCCACAATATTTTGCAAAATCACGTTTGCCGCAATCTTTGGCTTTTTATTTGACCATTTCAATTATCTTTGGTTATTTTGTCTTTTGGTCGCAGTTACTGTGTTGCATATTTAGTTATTAAGGTTTAATTGAAACATGCCAATTTATCATGACTGTGTAATTGAACTACAGATCGTTTGATTTGCACATACTATGAAATCTAAGTAGATTTGTAAAAAAAAAAAAAAAGGAAAACTAAGTAGATACAGTACAGTACAATACTAGGAGGACACTTGGGTGGGGTGAGTTGAGATATGATGTACAAACACATCAAGATGAGACCTCTAATATGGTTTATTCTTTGTTTCTGTAGGGTATTTTTGAATTCGTAAATTGTGTATTAAGATAAAAAGTAAGAGATAGAGTTATACAGTATCACATACTGACATTTCAAATTTAATATCCAAATAACACAATTGAGGTTAATTAAATATATATATATATATATATATATATTAAACTTTTTTATTTTTACTAAAAAATTAATATTCATTCATTTAAATTAAGAGAATACATTGATCAAGAACAATATCAATCTGTTAAAACGGAAAGGATTAATTTGTAAACAAGTTCACAACATTCATATTAATAATATAAAATGGTAAAATTCCTACAAATTTGATAAAATTAAAGTAAGTGAAATAAATATTCCTTTTGATATGCAACGTTAACGAAATAATAACTTATTTAAATTAAAGTACAAGAGAAAAAAAATTCAGAGGTGACTTTGAACTAAAAAATAATCTAAAATCATATATCTTTTAATATAGAGAAGAAATAGAACAAGAGAAAAAAAAACTTCGCAGACGAAACTTTTTTCGAGATGGAGTATTCTACATGGCAATACAGAAACTATAAGGTAGATAACCTTCACATGGTAATATTTAGACTTTATTCTCTTTTAATATGTTGTAAATGCATTTCATAATTCAACATCTTACATCACAAATCGAACTCCTCCTTGAACTAATCACAAATTGACTATCGGCAAACGTGATAGTAATCATTTGCAAGGTATTGTTTCATGGTACAGTGAAAAAATGGAAATGAAAAAACTATACTTGCAGAACTATTATAGCTTACCTTGAGAGGGGGGGGGGGGGGGGGGGGGG
>JBBPBO010000005.1:2726820-2803886 GCA_037974295.1 Cicer cuneatum
ATTATCATTAAAAAAAATTCAAACTAAAATAACTATAAATTTGAGTTTTGAAAATTCAAATTATTGATTTATTTCTATTAAAAATTTCATTTCATCTGTACCATTTTTTAGATGGAGAAAGTTGGCACTTTACATGGTACACCTTTATTTGGACTAAAAAATTAATTACATTTAAAAAAATTACTTAAATGAAGGTATTAATTTAAAATTTATAGTTAATCTTCATTTTCTTTCGTGCATTCTTTGTTTAGATTCTTGAAATCGGATGCAATTACTTTGTTTTAAAAATTTATATTAATTTTTATATCTCATCACGTTCTAAAGTACTCAAACAATAAAATATAGTATATGTTTCGTCATACTCTGCTCTATTTTATACTATTTCTTTTTATCTTGATTATTTTAAAATATTTAAACAAAACTTTAATTGGGAATGTATGCGGACATATTAGGTTGAATTTGGTATGTCAATTACCTGATCTTCAAATTAGGTCAGACAAATGTTTATACTTGAATATGTCCCTTAACCCGATTGAAATCGATGAGATACAAGTCTAATAAGAACATGATGATACAAAAACAAAATCGGGTTTGTCCCAAAACAAGTCACTAATAGTAATACATAAACAATTTTAAAAAAAATTATCAAGAAGTAACTTATATAATAAGACTTGACACATTTCATAAAGAAAAAAGGGATGCAACTTAAAAAACTATATTAAACACGGTGCAAACACCATCAAACTATAAGGGGAACTATTGCTTTCACAAGTATTTGTTAAATACAACAAGTGGTTTGTTTCAGATATATCACTAACTGCACAACTAAATATTTACTTCTCCCCTCTTAATAAGAAGGTTGGTGGTCAAAGAATTGTGAAGCCATATTAGATTTAATTAGTTTTTATATATAATGAAATTAACACAAATAATATAAAATAATTTCTTATTCATAAAATAATTTCGGTAACCCGAACTTAGTCTTTCCTTCTAACATATTCTGGTCTTGTATTTGTTTTTAATTTATGTTTACTTTTTTGATCGGATCAGACCCAACCTAAATTTTATGGTCCAAGATGGATCGATGGACCAAGTCGGATTTTGTATACCCCTGGCATAATACCCCTGCCTTAATATTTGATTTTTTTTTTCTTCTTCACTATTAATGTTTCACCTCAATAAATAAAAAATGTCTCTCTTTAATTAATAGTTAACATCAAGATAGTGGTAAAAATTTAGAGTTTGATTTTTTATCCTACAAGATATTGAGTTCAAATCCGAAACATTATATACAATTTAACGATCTCAATTAAACTATACTTTATAAATTCTAAAAACAGCGTTCAAATATTCCCTAAGTGATAGTTGTAAAACTTTATATCGATGTCGTTTTAGTTAATTATAATAAAAAAGTAAATACATTGTTTATTTTTTATCATCAACATTTGTTAAAACTATTTAAAAAACAAATAAAAGTAATTTTTACCAAAAACATTAAATTAAAATTGAATTATTTTTCAGTACAAAATATTTGAATGACTTAAGGAACACCTAAGAAATTTAAGAATGATGTCCTGTGTTTATATAATCCCTAATTTATTTATATTTGCTTCTAAATAATAATTTAATAAATTAATATAAATAATCAACAATAAAAATTATACAAAAAAGAAAATATAACATATTAATTGTGAGCAGAGAGGCCTCAAATATTAATTTCAAATATTACCAAAGTTTTAATCATTTACCATTATTTTCCTGATTGAGTATCATAATTAATAAAAAAAAAATTGCATTTTTAATGAAATTTATATAAGGAAAGAGGAACCGACGCATCAAAATTATGGGAGAATGGCACGTGGAATATTGGTCGGAGAGAGTATTGTTAAATATATATTATATAAAAATAGATTATATAAATATAAATATAAATATAAATATAGATATAGATTGATAAATACATATATAAATAAGAGTATATAAAAAAGAGATTACTTTTATGATGATAAATAGAGAGGAATGATTCATCAACAGTGATTAAATTATGTATGATTAAAATTAAAAATTAAAAATCATGTGATTTTTTTAAATAATAACGTATTATTTAAAAGAAATTCAAACATAGTTATCTTGTATAATTTTATAGTTTCTATTTAATCATATCACGGTTTTATATTATAACTTCTCTTACTTGTTCCATACACATACATCCAACCACTATTAAACATCAAGAACTTCTCTTACTTGTTACATACACATACATCCAACGACTATTAAACATCAACGAAAAGCAATTGTCACTTCCATTTGACGTCGTGATTGGAAGAACAAACCAACATATTCTTAATGCAGCATACAAGTTACATGTATATATACAACCAAATGGACATCAGGTATTACAAACCTATTACTCTCCCCATCTCTCACAAGACCTCAGGTCGGGGGCAATGGGAGGATGCACCTCGGAGAAAAATCCACCTCAAATTTTTTTTAAAATATTTATATCTAATACTTTGTACCATGAGCTACCAAATAGTTAATAATCTAAGAGGCAGGTGTATCATATAGGCCAATGATTTTACTTAATCACATTGGTCAATAGTCTTGACCCAATGGACCAATTGAAGACCATCGAGACAAGAAAACATTGATTGTGCATCAGTTGTCGAGCTTTGGGATCTAAAGATAACAAACTTTTCAAGATTTGAGTTTTCGACATTCGTCTCAATTGAGCAACATAACTCTATTAGTAACAACATCTAATAAAAAATAGAAAATTCCTTAGAAGTCTTTATCACGATTGAGCTGCAACGACTCTTAAAGAGGGATAAGACTTGAGTGAGCCCACAGATCAATAGATTGCAACTATCAAACAACTTGAGGGTCAAAACTACTGTTTATAAGGAGTTCGCCTCCTAGATAACATGCATTTTTTATAACTCACACACTAAATCCAACTACCATATTGTCTTAGTTTGGCGTCATAATTTCATTGCAGATACACACCCATCACATTCGAGAAGTCAAAACATCAACATAAATGAATCATCACTCGAGGTGACCAATTATGGATTCTTAGACATGAACAATAATCACAAACATTGTTTATCGTGTCTCTCCGTTTAATTTTATTATCCTGATTATAAGCCATGTTAGAAATTAGCCAGATAAAATGAGAACAACAATGCACTTAATTATTCGTATAAAATCAAATTTAAAATAAACAAAATTAAAATTTAAGAAAATATAAATATTAATTAAAAACAAGAGATTTTGATATTAAATTTTAAAACTATGTATAATTTTATCACAAGGGTATTTTTATTATTTTATATAATATAATAAATTATTATTTAAAATTATAAAAATATGAATTTTAATTTAATCTTTTTACACTAGTAGTTTTTACTTTTATATATAATATATAGGCTAAATAACACCCGTGGTCCCTTAACTTAATTTCAATTAACGTTTTAGTCTTTTATCTTCTTTTTTTTCCGATTTGGTCCTTTATTTTAATTTTAAGTGACAATTTGATCTTTTATGTTTTAAAATGTCAACGATATTATCTTTTTTTTTTACAAAAATTCAAAAAACTCATCAAAATTTTCAACCAAAACCCATAAAATTAATTATATTCTTTAATATAATAAAAATTTCATCAAATTCGTAACTCAAATCTTCAAATAAACTCATACAAAAATTTCATCAAATTTTATTCTTTATTTGATGTTGTTAAAAATGGAAATATGAATTTATTTGAAGATTTGAGTTTCGAATATGATGAAATTTGTATTATATTGAAGAATATAAATAATATTATGGATTTTGGTTGAAAATTTTGATGAATTTTTTGAATTTTTGTAAAAAAAAAAAAAGATAACATTGTTGATATTTTAAAACATAAAAGATCAAATTGTCACTTAAAATTAAAATAAATGACCAAATCGGGAAGAAAAAAAAGATAAATGACTAAAACGTTAACTAAATTAAGTTAAGGGACCACGAGTGCTATTTAGCCTAATATATATTATATCTTTATTTAGCTTATCTAACAAATAAAATAAAATTATTTAGTTACTCATAATTTATTTAAAAAAACAAAAAAAACTATCTAGTAGTGTCAGTATAATTTTTTAAATATAAAATTATTTTATTATTTATTTAATTTTTTTAGTATATTATTTAAAATTATTGTAAGCTAATTTGATAAAAATGTCGTATAATTATTTTACAACGTTAATTTTTTTCATTTAAACATGATATATATTATATCATATTATGATAAAGTGTGTATATATATATAATATTTATTATTGTTGAATAAGAAGAAAATATTTAGAGACATGTTGAATAATACATGTGTTTCAACTACATAACGGAAGTTCTTTATGAGAGGAATACTTTCAGACTTTCTATTTATTTACATACTAATATTTTATTTTCAACACTCCCCCTCAAGTTGGAGCATATAAATCAAATCACTCAACTTGTTACATATATAACTAATTATAGGACTTCACAATAACTTTGTAAAAACATTTGTCAATTGAACATTAGAATTGACAAAGTTAGTGACGATGTTGCCCGATTCGATATTTTCTCTAACAAAATGACAATTTATCTCAATATGTTTGGTCCTCTTATGAAAAACAGAATTTGAGGCAATGTGCAATGCAACTTGATTATCACATATTAGTGTCATTGGGCTGACCTCTTCAAGTTGAAGTTCTTTTAGTAATTGTTTCAACCAGATGAGTTTACATGTTACTAGTGCCATGGCCCTATATTATGCCTTAGCACTGGATCTTGCAACATAATTATCCTTGCCAAGAACATATGGATCGTCTCCCAAGATATTAAATTTCCTCCGACAAGTACACAATACCTAGAAGTAGATCGTCTATCAATGGGTGAGCCTGCCCAATCGACATTTGAGTAACCAACTATCTGAGTATGTCTATCTTCATAAATGAGACATTTTCCATGTGCACTTTTGATGTATTTAAGAATATGGATTACAACATCCATATGCTTTTGACAAGGATAATTTAAGAACTGACTTACCACACTGACAACGAAGGAAATGTCAGGACTGGTGACAGTGAGATAGTTTAATTTTCCAACTAATCTTCTATATCTTCCTGAATCTAATAGAGGCTCCCCCTGATTAGGTAGGAGTTTGACATTTGAATTCATAGGAGGATCAACTAGCTCGGCATTTAATATACCTATTTCTTCAAGAATATCCATAACATATTTTCTTTGTGAAATTACAAGGCCATCCTTGGATTTGGCTACCTCAATACCCAAAAAATAACGGAGTTTACCGAGGTATTTAGTCTAGATTGATTTGAAATATGTTGTTTCAACTGGAGTATTCCTTGTCGATCACTACCAGTTATGACAATGTCATCCACATAAACAATAAGATATATGCACCCTTGGACTGAGTGACATAAAATATAGAGTGATCGGCTTCACTACGAATCATACCAAACTTTTGTACTACCAAGTTGAATTTGCCAAACCAAGTTATAGGAGACTATTTAAAAATGGACCTGTGTAGCTGACAAACCATGTTGGAAGGCTCCTTCTGAGCAACAAACCCTGGTGGTTGCTCCATATAAACTTCCTCTTCAAGATCACCATGCAAAAAGGCATTTTTAATGTCAAGTTGATGGAGAGACCAATGTTGAATTGTTGCAATGGAGAAAAATAGTATGACATATGCCATTTTGGCAACAGGTGATAAGGTATCGCTGTAATCCAACCCAAAAATCTGAGTATATCTCTTGGCCACCAAGCGAGCCTTCAATCAATCAATCTTACCATGAGGTAAAGAGACCAGTTCCCAAGTACCACTGTTTTGTAGAGCACACATCTCATCAAGCCTTGCCTCCACTCAAGGTGGAATAATTCTTCACATAGAGATTTAGGAATAGAAACAGAAGACAAAGAAGACAAGCAAGTGTAATGCAAGGGAGAAAGACGATGATAATATAAATCAATATAATGAGGAGATAAATTACGTGTTGTGTGAATATCCTTACGAAGAACAATGGGAATGTCACGCTCAGGTGGCAGGGCCGAATCCGGTGGTGGTGTGAGGAGAGTTTGTAACGGGAACATGAACAAGCACAATGGATGGTGGACGACGACGATGATATGTTTGTAGTGGTCGTGAAGGTTGGGGGGAAAACTCGACAGGTTTGATAGGAATAAGATTGGGCAGAATAAGGATAACTACTTGAGGAGGTTTGAGATATGGGTTAGTTCAAAATATAGTACAGACTCGAAAAAGGTAACGTCAACTGATGTAACGTATCAATGTAGTATAGGAGAATAACAATGTTAGCCTTTTTGGGACCGATGATATCCGAGAAAGACACATTTGAGTGATCGAGCTGACAATTTGTCCATAGCAATAGATAAATTGTGAACAAAACACGTGGACCCAAAAGACAGGAGGTGTTAGTGGGTGAACAGGGGTATGGGGAAAGAGGACCAATGAGTGATATTGTCATCAAGGACAGAAAACGACATACGATTGATAAGGTATCATGTCGTTAAGACTGCATCCCCCAAAAACAGAATGGAACATTAACATGGAGAAGTAAGGTCTGTATGGTTTTAATGAGATGCCGATTTTTGCGTTCGGCTACCCCATTTTGTTGGGGTGTATGAGGACATGACGTTTGGTGTAGAATACCATTGGAAGCCATAGAATTTTGAAATCGATGGGACAAATATTCCCGAGCATTATCAATTCGCAAAGTACGAATAGAAACACCAAATTGAGATTTAATTTCTTGATAAAATTGCTAAAAAATGGAAAATAGTTCATATCTATTTTTTTATTAAAAATAACCACGTACAATGAGAGTAATCATCAATAAAAATAATAAAATACTTAGACTCTAAAGTAGACACGGTACGAGAAAGACTCCAAACGTCAAAGTGAGCTAAAACAAATGAGGACGAAACTTTTTTATTGACTCGATCAGGAAAATGATTACGAGTGTGTATTCCCCAACTGACACGACTCACAATGAAAAGTGGACAACTTAAACAAACTAGACACCAATTTTTGAAGTTTGGTAAGACTTAGTGTCCTAGTTGAGCATGGATAGTATGAAGGGAATCTGTGGCAGAACACATATTGGATGATGAAGAAAGGTAATAGAAGCCTTGAGACTCACATCTAACGACAATTGTCTGTTCCAAACTCTAGTTTTGCAGGGTAACATTATCATTAGTGAACGTAATAATACAGTCATGGGACCGAGTTAATCGACTAACTAAAAGTAAATTAAAAGGGCATTCAGGTACATATAGAACATATGCAACTGAAATGGAAGGGAGAATTTGGACAGTGCCAACCCCTTGAGACCGGGTTTGAGAGCCATTGGCATAAGTTATAGTAGGTAAAAAAACAGATGTAAAGAAAGAAGAAAAAATACCTTTACTACCAGTGACATGATCGGACACACTAGAATCAATAACCCAAGGGGCGATAGAAGATGAGTGAGAGAGGTAAACATGTGAATTACTAATGTTTGCAACCGGAGTAGTAGAACTAGAGCTTGGATGACTTTGAACCCACCAGAGGAAATCTTCATAATTTGCCGGGGAACCTTATGGAGATGGTGTAGTCTGAATAGTGGCAGAAGGATCAAGGTGAGATGCATTTATCAAAGGCGAAAACTTATCATGCAACTTCCAACAACGATCAATAGTGTGTCCAAGCCGATTATAATGTTCACACATGGGACGGGGCTTAGAGTTGGATGGTCCTCCACGAGAGCGACTCTTATTATGTCACAGAGATGCAAAGGCAATAGTGTCACCTAGAGCTGAAGTAATAAAGGGCTCAGTTGGATGTTTTGCTGGTACTCGAAGGAGGATCGCTGAGGTAGTATACATATATGGAACAATAATAGTCCCCAAAATTTGATCACGAGTTGTAGAATACTCATAGGGCAGGCCATAGAGTGCAAAAAGCATGAAGAAGGTGTTGAGTTGATCTAACTCCTTCTTTTGTTCAACTGGATTACTTGCAGTAGTAGAGAGAAACTCATTAAAATCATGAAGTCACTATGAACGGTGCCAAGATATGAAGAAATAAAGCCATATATCATATTCGGAGTAATGATATTCAGCAAACGGTGACAAACTCCACAGAGACGTTGAATGTCATTAGTGTAGAGTGCATTTGCCTTACTCCAAACCGATTCACACGTGAGATGTGGACGAAAAATCGGTTTAACATCTAGATAAAGTGTAAACTTAATGACACTGCCCAACCGAGCATATATCTGCTTCCATTTTGATGTTTCAGCCGCAACCTCCTTTTCATAATTTTGAGTGAGATGGTCCTTGTAACCTTGACCAAGCATCCATAGTTTGATGTCGACAGTCCAACCATCATAATTTGGTCCATTCATTTTTTCGACAGAGAGATGAGATGTGATGTAGCTGGTAAAAAAGCTCTTTGTTTTAAACAGAGACGTCATGGTCGGTAGAGAGTGCCAGAAAATGCTTATAAATCGGGGAAATAAGGGCTGTTTGAATTAGAACTCGTATATTCGTGACTTGAAATTGAAAACTCAAGGCATATATGAATTCAGAAGGCCGAGGCGAGTGCAATTGAATAAGCGGTGTTGTGAACGGCTGTCGGACGCACCGTCACGCACGGTGGCAGGAGATGGCGCGTGGATCTCACGCGTGTGAAAATAGGTAGCGCGTGGGACACTTGTTGATGACGCGCGTTGAGGGGTGGACCAACCTGAGGTGTACGACGCTGTTGGAGTGGTCGTTCGCCAAAAACAGGCGTCAGAGATAGCGACAACAGTGACGGTAGCTAGAAAAAAATGGAGGGAATAGCGTAGCAAAGACAGGGAGGGGAAAACCGGAGTTGAGAACATGATTTGCTGAAATAAATTTTCACCGGAGACAATGAGTCCACTAGGTAATTGAAGATTATAGTTATCTCTCAATAGAATCAGGATACCATGTTTGATAAGAAGAAAATATTGAAACATGTTAAATAATCCGTGTGTTTCAACTACACAGTAAAAATTATTTATATAGACTTTATGTGATAAATACTTATAAACTCTTTATTTATTTACATGTTAATATTTTATTTTCAACTATTATTATTACTATGTATACATCAAACACATATTATAATAATTATTATCATATACTATTTTTGTTCTGCTGTATATTATATATATTTCATGCATACTAAAATGTATATAAATAAATTGTAACAATTGATCTGTAAAGTGAAAAAAAATAAAAAAAAGGTACACAGCGCGTAGAGAAAAGAATAAAAAATTTAATTCCATTGCATATTGAGATATATATATATATATATAATGTATATATATATATATATATAATATATCATATCATATGATATGGTATTCATTTGAATCCAGTGCCCCACAATCACACGCAGCATATACCGCGTGCATAACCGACCCCGCTCTTAGAAAGAATAGGAAAAAACGAATAAAAAAAAGGAAAAAGATCGACCAAACAATTTCAAAATGAAAAAAAAAAGCCGTTGATGAGGAAATCATAGGGTGGAGATGAAGTGTATTTGAATCAACGGTGGATATTAATTCGTGACGCTACGTGTGTATGAGTGGTAGAAGTGAATATAAAAAAGGGAATACTGAAGAAACAAAAATTTAACATTAGGCGTCTCTGCTTTTTCCCACACTCACTCCCTGCTAGGGTTTCGGAGTCGCCGCGCTTCACTCACTTTTCTATTTCAAACTCGTTACTCAGTTTTATCGCCTACTCAACTCGCTGTGAGTTTATTTTCCTTTCGTTTATTTACTCTTATTATCATCACAATCTTTGTTTTACTTTTCTTATTCGTCACTGTTTCCGCCTTTGATCGGAGGTGGTTATCAAGGTTAGAATTTTTAGTTTCATAGATTAATTTGATTTAATTTTTTCTGATCAGAATCAAGTTCAGTTTGTTAACTATCTGTTTTAGTATTGTTCATTAGTATTTCTATCTAATTAGATTCTGTTTTGTTTTTATTTTTCAAATCTGTAGTGTTTAGTATTACTAATACACACCTTTTATTTGGCTGCTTGTGAAATGTACAAAATTGATGTAAACCTAATCTCCAGATTTTTTTTGATTTGTTGGTGACCCTGTAGATATTTATGAAATAGATTAAAATGTATAAATAGTGTCTGCCACTCTATTTTGATTATCTGGTTTATAAATTTTCTGTTTTGTGTTTTATATACGGTCTTCTTCATATATTTATGCTCGTGGCTATGTTCTCTTTATACACATTGTTATGGGGTTTATAGATGGGGTTTGCCTATTGAAATTGTCGTGTATTGAAATTGTTGTGCAGTTTGTTTCTCACTGTGAATTCGCTTTGTTTAAAACTTGTTTTGTTGTTAATCATTAACGTTTTTTGACACAATGTTTTATATTTTTCCGTTGTTCTGTGTCTTTTGTATTACACATTTGTAATTCTTAAAATGTTATTAAGCTTAAGCACAAGGGTGTTGAGATTCCCGCTTTTTGCTCATTTAATTTGAATATGTTTGTGATTAAGTTCTATTTTGCCAGTAAGTCTGAAGCAAACATTATTATTCACTAAACAAGTTTGGGTTGGTAGTTTAAGGCTTTTTTTTTCATTTTCATGCCCTTTATTTATGTTATTGTTCCTGTATGTTCTAGGTTCAGATGGCCATGGAGGTTACTCAGATCCTTTTAAATGCCCAAGCAGTGGATGGTGCTGTAAGAAAACTAGCTGAAGATAACTTGAAACAGTTCCAGGAACAGAACCTTCCAAGTTTCTTGTTTTCTCTTGCTGGGGAATTGGCCAATGATGAGAAGCCACCAGAGAGTAGGAAGCTAGCAGGTTTAATTCTCAAGAATGCTTTGGATGCAAAAGATCAACCAAGAAAGATAGAATTTGTTCAAAGATGGCTGGCGTTGGACCCAACTTTGAAAGCCCAAATTAAAGCGTTTTTGTTGAGGACCCTTTCTTCTCCGTCTCTCGATGCTCGATCAACTGCATCACAAGTTATTGCAAAAGTTGCTGGCATTGAGTTGCCTCACAAGCAGTGGCCTGAATTGGTGGGATCCCTCTTGTCAAACGTTCATCAGCTTCCTGCCCCTACTAGACAGGCAACTCTTGAGACCCTTGGATACATTTGTGAAGAAGTATCCCCAGATGTGGTAGACCAGGATCATGTAAATAAGATACTCACTGCAGTTGTTCAGGGAATGAATTCTACGGAAGAAAACAATGATGTTAGGCTTGCTGCCATACAGGCATTGTACAATGCATTGGGTTTCGCCCAGGCAAATTTTTCCAATGATATGGAGCGTGATTACATAATGAGAATTGTCTGTGAAGCAACTCTTTCCCCTGAACTAAAGATCCGACGGGCAGCTTTTGAATGCTTGGTAGCTATTTCTTCTACATATTATGAAAAGTTGGCTCAATATATCCAAGATATCTTTACCATCACTGCCAAAGCTGTGAGGGAAGATGAGGAGCCTGTCGCACTTCAGGCAATCGAATTCTGGAGTTCAATTTGTGATGAAGAAATTGATATATTAGAAGAATATGGAGGTGACTTTAGCGGTGATTCAGATATTCCTTGCTTTTACTTTATAAAGCAGGCACTTTCATTTCTTGTTCCCATGTTATTGGAGACATTACTAAAACAAGAAGAAGATCAAGATCAGGATGAAGGAGCTTGGAACATTGCTATGGCTGGAGGTACATGCTTAGGATTGGTTGCACGAACAGTTGGCGATGACATTGTCCCTCTGGTTATGCCATTTATTGAAGAGAATATAACAAAACCAGATTGGAGGCAAAGGGAAGCTGCAACCTATGCATTTGGGTCCATTCTTGAAGGTCCATCCCTGGAAAAACTTGTGCCACTTGTGAATATGGCTTTGAGTTTCATGCTCAATGCGCTGACAAATGACCCAAACAATCATGTGAAGGACACCACTGCATGGACTCTTGGGCGAATGTTTGAGTTTTTGCATGGGTCGGCTTTGGATACTCCCATTATCACTCAAGCAAACTGCCAGCAGATTATTACCGTGCTTCTTCAGAGCATGAAAGATGTTCCAAATGTTGCTGAGAAGGCCTGTGGTGCTCTCTATTTTCTCGCCCAAGGTTATGAGGATGCTGGATCTTCGGCCTCCCCATTGACCCCCTTCTTCCAAGAAATTGTTCATGCTCTTCTCACAGTAACTCACAGAGAGGACTCTGTAGAATCGCGCCTTAGAACAGCAGCCTATGAAGCGCTAAATGAAGTAGTGAGGTGTTCAAATGATGATACGGCACCAATGGTTGCCCAACTTGTTACTGTCATCATGATGGAGCTTCACCAGACTCTTGAGAATCAGAAGGTCTCATCTGATGAAAAGCAGAATGAGTTACAAGGCCTTCTATGTGGTTGCTTGCAGGTCATCATACAGAAGCTAGGATCGTCTGAACCAACTAAACGTCATTTAATGCAGTATGCTGACCAAATTATGGGTTTATTCTTGAGAGTATTTGCTTCTCGAAGTGCGACAGCACATGAAGAAGCCATGCTTGCCATTGGTGCTTTGGCCTATGCAACTGCTGCTGATTTTCTTAAGTACATGCAAGAATTTCAAAAGTATTTGGAGATGGGTCTCCAAAATTTTGAGGATTACCAGGTTTGTGCTATCACGGTGGGTGTGGTTGGGGATGTATGCAGGGCTCTGGAGGAGAATGTACTGCCTTATTGTGATGGGATAATGTCCCAACTCCTTAAGGATTTGTCAAGCAATCAGTTGCATAGGTCTGTGAAGCCTCCAATTTTTTCATGTTTTGGTGACATTGCCTTGGCAATTGGGGAAAGCTTTGAAAAGTATTTGTTATATGCTATGCCTATGCTTCAGAGTGCTGCTGAGCTCTCTGCTCATACTTCGGGTGCTGACGACGATATGATAGAGTACACAAACTCTTTAAGAAATGGAATCCTTGAGGCCTACTCAGGGATCTTTCAAGGATTCAAAGGTTCCCCAAAGACGCAGCTCCTGATGCCTTATGCTCCTCATGTACTGCAATTCTTGGACAGTTTGTACATGGAGAAGGACATGTAAGTCAATTTTATTTATTTTCAAATCTTGGTTGTGAATTTTTCTTCAACCAATTTCGTATTTTGATTTGCTGACGTTGAATTGTTCTTTTAGGGATGATGTTGTGACCAAGACTGCAATTGGTGTGCTTGGAGATTTAGCTGATACGTTGGGTGCTAATGCTGGCCCGTTGATTCAGCAATCTGTATCTAGCAAAGACTTCCTGAAAGAGTGCTTATCATCTGATGATCATTCGGTCAAGGAATCTGCGGAATGGGCCAAGTTGGCAATCAGTCGAGCAATTGCATTTTGAGGCTGCTGCTCCATGGGTCTTGTTCTTGCATACATCTTCATTGTTGCATGGGGGTCTCAACTGCATACCATGAGTCGGGTCATCACAATTTTTGGGCACAGGTGTTTCAGTCATTTGGCTGGCTGTCTTCATTTCATGTCAGAAATATCGAGTCTTCTTTTTTCATTTTATTTTTTAAATTTGTTGTTATGCATTGCTATGGAGAAAGTCTGTGGGTGATGACTGATCTTTCTGCTGACTTGGCAGAAAAGATGCAGTTTTTTGGATACATGAGAAACTAGGTTAAAGGGAGGAAGCCGAAAATGAGATATACCATGGTATTTGTCAATACCGCCAATATTGAGCTTGCATGAGTTATATTATTTGAAATGTTTGGGATGGGGAGTCTATGGTGGTCCAAAAATGAATGACAATTGTCTTTTAAATTTTATTTATTTCCTTTTACTATTGGCTGTAGAGTGAATCAATCATCATAGTCCATCCATGTGTTTGAAACACAGGTAATGCAACATATTTTAGCCGTCCTTTAATATCCCTCTAATAATTTTGTCACCCGTTTCAACGTTTTTGCTTTAATTTATGTTGTAGTTCAATTGGTCTTTTACATGATTGATATTTTATGATCAATTATTTGGTCGCCTATGGGTTGGGAGGGTATTATGCTACTTTTGTCTTTATACTTCGGTTTGAAATAGAAATCTGGATTCATATTGTATGAGTAGCAATTTAAATACTTCATGTATCTTTTATTTATTTATTTACATTAAAAAATTCAAGTGTATATGCTCTCTTTATATATCCGATTCATATGATTGAACATAGTTGGTTATAATGAACGCCTTGTACAACCAATTTTAATCTACATAGACCCACCCTAAAACCCATGATCGACTAGATTAAATGTCCCATAGACAAGTTAATTATGCTTTCATGATTAAGGTTGATTGAAATCTTATTGCCAAGAAAGATAATTTTTTTGGGTCCACACGCTTGTACAAAATATAAATGTGGCCAAGACATTATTCCAAAGGTGAATGATAGAACCGATTCTTCAAATCTCTGGAGGGGCATTTGAAAGAACTGAGATAATTTGCAGGCTGACAATATTTGGTGTATAGAGCATGGTGAGAATGTCTTTTGCTAGGAAGGTAATTGGGTCTATGGTTTTGGTCTACTACTTTTTAACATCACTTTCTTAGTTTTTTTTTAAAGAGTTTTAGCATCACACTTTTTAACACATATTTAAACATATTATCTTTTATTGATTGAAATTTACACATAAATTGTATAAATCCTATTTAAATTTGTTACGATTCATGTGAATTTTATTTAATAAAAGTATTGAAAAATGTGTGGCTAGCATTATTATTTTTTTATAGGCATTTGTTAGTAAATTTGTATTTTTATATTAGTTTTCTTGAGTAGAAACTCGGAACCTTCGTCTTGTAATTTTTTCGGCGTTCTATAGTTTACCGTTGGAGCTATATATGCGGAATATTGTTTTGAACCTCTTATTGAAGTTGATGCTTTTTTAAGGGCAAATGATTTCATCTCCATTAATAGAGATTGGATATCATCAAATTCATTCCTTCTCATAGTGTTTCGGAGCTAAATGAGGCGTGGAACTAAGGACGACACTTACACTCTCAATATTGGCCATACTTAGAGAAGTCAATTAAGTAGTTGAAGCTTCTAAATATGGTCACTTATTTGGTTTCTTTTTTTGTCTTTTGATTCTATTCTTACTGGACCATTATATGTAACCATTGCTTCCCCAAACTTTTAGTTGTCTTTTGCTTGAGTATATAATTCTCCTCCTATTTTCAGGTTATTTGCTTCGTGGCTTACAAGGTTATCTTTTTCTACTATGTTTTCATTTTCAATGTTTTTCATCATGTAAAAGAATTTCTAAAATTTAATATTTTATTTTAGAGTAAATACAATGATCACTATGGACAAATAAAATATGAAAAGCAAGATCATTTATAAAAAATAGTTTTCAAGTAGTCATCGACAATTTATGAATGAGAGATACATTAGTTTCTTGAATTTTCTTTATATTAAATAAGTTTTTAGTTCATATAAAAATATAATAATTTTGTTTTTAGTCATTATAAAAATTTTCGTCAATTTTTAGTCATTTAAATTTTTTCACTTTATTTTTAGTCTATGATTTAAATTTAACTACTGTGTCTCATTCGAATTTGCAAATAATTTTTTACATTAATATTTAAAATATTATAATTTGTAGTAAAAATTTAGAATTTTTTAAAAAATAATAAATTAAATATAAATTTTTAAGAATAAAAAATTTAAAAATTCATATTTAATTTATCATTCCATAAAAAATTTCAATTTTTTGTAAGAAAATTATCAAACATATCCTAAACATTATTAAAATAAATTATTCAAAATTCAACAAATACACAATAATTAAATTAAAATCAAGAACCAATAATAAAAACAACAAATTTAAAGGATTTAAAGTTGACAAATTTTTTTATAAAAATTAAAAATAAAATAATAAAATTTAATAGAAACTAAAAATTTATTTAATTTTAAAAAATATTGTTAAATGATTTATGTACACTTTTAAGTTGTTAATGCAGCTATTTAATGATGACATCTAAAAGTTTTAGGCCGAATTAATCTTTAAATTATTTATACAATAGAATTTAATTCATTCACTTATTCAAAAAAACTTAAAATGGTCGCCTTATTTAAGATGTAAATAAGTATATCCATAGATACATACTTCATTTAGCTATTTTATTGGATAAAAATGCTCTTTTGCACTCGCCCTATTTTTTCTTGTTCGATAAAAATGCTATATGTCTTGATGCATTCGCTGCATGGTGCAACGTGCTTCAGATCCAACGGTATTGCATCTCTAGCGTAATCAACACTCAAATTAATCCATCTTCTCTCATACTGTTTCTTATCCCTCCAAGAATCATAACTTATTTAGTTAAACTTATAACATATTAGTTTATACCATATGATTAAAGTAGAGTTGTTTAATAACATTCTTTTCTTATAAATATATATTTTTTTTCACAAATTTTTATAATTTTTAGTGACGATAACGTTCCTTCGATATTATAGTTATAATATATCACATGTTTATATAACTTTTACAATTATTATCTAATTAAAAAATTAAAATATATTTTGTGTTATTTTATATTTATTAATAGTTTAATTGTTAATATCACTTCAAATTCAATTTGTTAATTTATTTGTAGTTAATTATTAACTAATTTATCTATCAACTATTGTATTTTATCAAATTGAATAAAGATAAATTAGTACAAAAATATTTTTTTTAGATATAAAAGAAGTAAAGTAAAATTTTTGATGGATAAGAAAGTAAAAATGGATTTACATTTTTTGTTTAGAAAAAGTGAGAAAGGCTTATATAATCTCTCATCCACACAATGAAAGAGTGAAGTGTTAGTACGATGATAGTATCTATCTATGCATTCTTCAATGTGTACTTAATAATAATAATAATAATAATAATAATAATAATAATAATAATAATAATAATAATAATAATAATGTAATAAATAATAATAATAATTTTGCAGTACATAAACAAATTGAAACCAAACCCTCACACATTATCTAACTTCCAAAATCAATGGCGATCTCATCACAATCCTTCTCAATCTCTTTCGTCTCAACTCGTAACGATTTGACTCATCCAACTCGCCCCCTCTCCCGAGTCACCTTCACTCACTTCCGCAAAACTCTAACTCGCTCTTCAACTCGTCGTTTCGTCTTCACTTCACGTCTCAACTCTTCCAAATCCCCCGATGCCGGCGGCTCCTTCTCGCCGGACAACGGCGATGTTCCCTACGAGCTTCACCACGATCTTTCTCCGCAGCGTCGGAGGCGCGGATCGCCGGTGTTCGTGACGCTTCCGGTGAAATCCGTTGGTTCGGAGGGAAAGATTTGGAGGCCGAAAGCGATGATGTTGTCGCTGAAGGCGCTTGCTTCTGCGGGTGTGGAGGGTGTGGTTGTTGAGATTTGGTGGGGTGTGGTTGAAAGGAATGAGCCTAGGGTTTATGATTGGCGAGGGTATCGTGAACTTGTTGTTATGGCTTGCATGTGTGGGCTTAAGGTTCGTGCTATTCTTGCGTTTCATCAACACGGTACGGAGCCTGATGATCCTAATTGGTATGTGGTAATTCAGTTATCATCAATTGCCATTTTCGTTTTCGTTTTGTTTTAGACCTTTTTTGTGTTTGAGATAGCTTTAGACAGTGTTTGGATAAACAACTTAATTAAGTGCTTATAACACAAACACTCATCATTCAATTGCTTATGTTTAAACCTTTTCTATAACAAAAAATAAAACAATGTCAAGCTATTGTAATATAAGGTATAATTTGCTTTCATAAACTATCTTGGAGAGCTTGTGAAAATAAGTTGATAACAACTTATGACATGTTATAAGCTCTCCTGAAGAGTCTCACAAGTGTTTATGCCAATAGATAAACTTAAATAAGTCAATCCATATAGGCCCTTAGTGTGTACTTAGGCGAGCTTTTGATGATGGTTTAATTGAATCTTGTAAGGAAGCGATTTTGTAAAGTGGATTTGACTAATCGTTTGAAATGAAGAGAGTTAAGTTTGGATATCTTTACACTGAATTCAAGTTTGATGTGAAATATATCCAAAATACAAAATCTACTGGAAATCAATTTTGTCCGGAATCATGTTCACATATTTTATGCAAAAATATCATTTAGCGGCAGCTAAATAAATCAATAAACACACAGTTAGTTGAGATTTCCTATTCAGTTGGTTTGGAATCTCGGATAGATATAATTAGCTTTTTGGCAATTAATTCATTTAACCTATGTCATGGCTTGCAGTTAACTTCACTATATCTTTTTGTGAAAAAGAGTAAATAGATGAAATGCAAGTAGATAGGTGTTATGTTATTATACCCCCAAAAATAATTCTCAGTATTAGCAGAAAATTGCAAACAGTGAAGGGATTATGGAGGTAATCACTGTTGAAACATATTAGTTGATCATTTTAGCTAAAAACCAATACACCAAAATAATATGTATCTAAGGCTCATGGTTTTAAAAAGATAAGAGAATGGTTGTTTAGTTTTAGTCGGTTGGCAACCAACCTAAAACATTTTCACATCTATTAGCCCAGTGGCATTGATTGATCATTTGATCCTTGTAGTTCATTTTACTTGGCAGGATAAGGCATGATTTTTGTAGTTGTTATGATTGAAATTAAGATGTTTCATGGTTGCTTGTCTTTCACATAGACAGATATATGGAACAAATTCTTCAATAGTGTAGGAAAAAGTTAATTCTTGTGTGTAACTTTTTTTATTCAATAAGGTGTGGACATTTTACCTGGGTAGTCTTGTTCTGAGTACAGTCGATTTGGTTTATTTTAAATTATTACTATTTTTGTAGGTAGCTATATTTTTTTCTTGTCATAAGCCTCAGACTCTAGAAGGTTGTCCCTCCTTGTGTAGGATACCACTTCCTCGATGGGTGCTTGATGAGATAGATAAAGATCCGGATTTAGCATTTTCTGATAGATTTGGAAGAAAAAATATTGAATACATTTCCCTCGGGTGTGATATTCTTCCTGTGCTGCGTGGACGTTCTCCCATTCAAGCATATGCAGATTTTATGAGGGACTTCAGGGACACTTTTAGGCCTTTTCTTGGCATTATCATTACAGTAAGGTTCTATGTGGATTTAGGGATGTTACGTCCAATGAAGATTCAATTTCCAGCTATTCTTATGAAATGTTTATTGTTGTTTGTATAACACTGTTCATTTTGCAGGGAGTGCAGATTGGCATGGGTCCTGGTGGTGAATTGAGATATCCTTCATTGTCTTCCCAAAAGCTTAATTCGGCTTGGTCTCGTGAACTTGGAGAGTTTCAGTGCTATGATAAGGTAGGTTGAAATTCCAGCTTTAGCTTTTAGTCTGTACTCTGTAGGGTTGCAAACTTGTTATTGCTCTGTGTTCTGGGAAACTGATGATAACCAATTTGCATAAGTTATGTTGTTGTGTGATTAGTATCATATTTAACTTTCCTTTTCTCTTTTTTCCAACTTCAAGTATATGCTTGCTTCTTTAAATGCCTCTGCAAGAAGTATTGGGAAGCGTGAATGGGGAAATGGTGGTCCATTTGGCACTGGAAGTTTGATGCAAAATCCCGAGCGTACTGAGTTCTTTAGAAATGAGGGTGGCTCTTGGAACATGCCATATGGTAAATTTTTCCTTGAATGGTACTCGGATATGCTGCTACAGCATGGAGAGAGAATATGTAGGGAAGGTGAAACTATATTTAGGGGTACAGAAGTCCACATATCAGCAAAATTAGCTGCCGTTCACTGGCACTATGCTACACAATCCCATCCATCGGAGTTAACAGCAGGCTATTATAATACTTTTAACAGGGATGGATACTTACCGATATTACGCATGTTTAGTAAGTATGGATTCTCGATGTGCTGCTCTTGTTTTGAAATGCAAGATGTAGTTATGAGGAAGATCGACCCAGATTGTAGCCCTGAAGGTTTTCTTAGACAACTTTTGCTAGCTGCTAGGCTCTGTGACATATCACTTGAAGGTCAAAATTTTTCAACTGATTTGGATGACGACGCATTCACTCAGGTGCTGAAGATGTCAAAGTTTTACTCAAATGGTATTGAGAGACGACCCTTCTCATTTAACTTTGTAAGAATGGACAAAAAAATGTTTGAACCCCGAAATTGGGACCGGTTTACTCGATTTGTGAGACGAATGTCTGATGGAAACATTTTTCGAGCCAGATTAAATTCTGTAGGAAGCCTACGGTTAAAAACTACAGTGGCTGCAGAAGTTGGACTCTTGTTCCAGCTATACCAGTACTCTTGAAACTAGTTTTGGCTTCTGTTCTAGAACACATATTTTAGTATTATCACCATATCTAGTGTTGTGAAATATGTAGCAAATGCTGATTCTTATGATTCTTTTATTGCTTTTGGGCAACTTTTACTTCTTCAGAGAACCACAATACATGGCCTTCCAGAGTTTTTATATGGGTGGCATGTTATCCACTTGTACCTATAATTTCAAATGGACTGAGATACAATCTTGAAACCAGATACTGTTGGGATCTTAGTTCTTCAAGCTCCCCTTTTTAATTGTCTGTTCTGTGGACTCTTGATGTTCAGGGCCTATATAACTTTATGATGGATATCTTGGAGCAGATTGTATGTTTGGATTTCAAGTGAGTGTAAATTGCCATCGATCCAATTATGTTCCGTTTGTTGTGTTGTAAAATTGTTTAAATAAAGAGCCATTGAGATATGTTCCTTACATGTTGTTGTAAGTATGCTAAGAAGTTGATCAAACTTTTATAATTACATGTTGTAAAGAATGCTAACACTTCGATCAAACTTCTAGAAACTATTGGTAGGCAATTTTCATAGTCAAATTGGCAAGCTTTTTTTCAAAGAATTAGATAGAGTTTTAATGATTTGGACTCATTTTTCGAAAAAATTTAAAAGACTATTAATTAAGTGGAGCATACATATCTTTTATGAGAATGAACTGAAATAAGATTTGAGAATAATGTAACAATTTGAAAGTATCTTCAAGTGCTAATATGGAAAGAAAAATAAAAGAATATTTTGGTTAAGATAATTTATGTTCACACACATATAAGGAGGACTTTGAGGCTGTGCGGTAGAAGTGACCACAAAGACATAAATTATTAGGGGCGCTAAAAATATTGGGGCACTAAAAATATATATTTTACTTGGTGTGTGTGTATATACACACACACAAGTTTTATTAATTTCATAAAAATAAGTTTTTTAATTTATTAATTTCATAAATTTTTAACCATTAATATAAGAAGTATGTGAGATTCTTGTCACAATGTCATTTATGGATGTTTGACCCCAAGACCGAAATCCACCATGTTTTAAATTAAAGTTGGCAAAACACCCCCTCTAAAATTCAACATCTAAATTCATTTAGACATAGAGACCAAGCCTTTTATCTATCTTATTAAAAAAAATTGGGAGAAATTTGAGAGTAAATATCACTGTATAATGGGTACAATGAACTGGGTAGTAATGAAAGGGGAGGTCCGAGAGAAGGTGAAGAGCGATAGTGAATTTTGTATATTGTATTTTTATTATTAAAAGAGGAATTTTAATCTAGACCGTTATTTTAGATCATATGTCTTTTATATATATATATATATAGAACATATCAACGAGATAGTTTTATAATCTTGAGAGAATTAAATCTTGACTATAGGAACATTGTGACTTTTTTGAATTGTCATATGTGAAATAACTCTTAATTATGACTATCCATATATATTTATAGGGTTAAGATTAAACTCTTTTAGAATCTTATAATAAAACTCATCTCATTTGATATATACTTTTTTTTTCTCTCTCTATATATATATATATATATTAAAATAGAAAATTATTTTATCAATTTTGCTACCAACACCCCCATTTTTGCTACCCACACCCCTCAATTTTTTTATAAAAACAAAATGCCTAAAATATCCTTACTCATTTATAACATTTTTAACTCTTACGTGAATTGAATTCACGTACGTTTACGTGAATTGAATTCATGTAGGTGTACGTAAATTGAGTTTACGTAAAAAAAAATTACTTAATAAAAAGGCTTCAATTTTTTTTTATTTAATAAAAAATATCTCATATTCTAATATTCTTAAAACTAAAACTTATATAAATTTAACATTATCTCAATAAATATTAAATCAATGGACATTATTATCAATTATGAATACATCTATAAAAAAAATCTATATTAGCTCTTTTTATTCAATAAAAAATTGAGCTCTTTTTTATTTTTGTAATTTTGAATAGTCTGATTCATATTTTTGAGTTGACATTTATATATTAGATTATTTATAATGTCCATTGATAATTGATAATAATGTCCATTTATGTAATATTTGTTGAGATAATGTTAAATTTATATAAGATTTTATAGGTTTTAATTTTAAAAACATTAGAATGTGAGACCTTTTTTATTAAAATAAAAAAAATTAAGACATTTTTATTAAGTAAATTTTTTTACGTAAACTCAATTCACGTACACCTACGTGAATTCAATTCGCGTAAACTTACGTGAACTCAATTCATGTTAGCGTACGTGAACTCAATTCACGTATACTTGATTTCAATAGACTTACTTAAATTAAGTTCACGTAAGTACACAAAAATTGAGTTTACGGAAGCATACGTGAATTGAATTCACTTAAGAGTTAAAAATATTACAAATGAGAAATGACGTTTTAGACATTTTATTATTATAAAAAATTGAGAAGTGTGAGTAGCAAAAATGAGGGTGTAGGTAACAACGTTGTTATTTTATTGTTTTATACTATTATGAATCTTTCATGTTTTAGCTTAAATTAAACTTATACTCTTTTTTGTCCACTAAAAAGTTTCAAATTAATTTTCTATAATTTTATTGTGGTTTTGAATTAATATGAACTTTTTAATGTTTATGTAATATTTTGTTTTTTGTTAACAATATTTTATTTATCTTTCACGATGTACTAAAATAATTAATGATTAATTTATTTGCTATTGCACATCTTGCATGTCGAAGACTATTTGTATTTAATAATTAATATATATATATATATATATATATATATATATATATATATAAATTGGATGAAAAAGTTAAATCTTAATGATATAATCATACATTGATAGTTAACATATAACTTTTTTAAGTGATTATATGTCACTTAAATAACTCTTAATTATAACCATTCATGTTTATATTGATATATATTTATTAAAAAAAAATAAGACATTGAGTTTATAATTCACACGTGAGGTCCAAAATCTTAAGGATGTCACCGTGTAGATGTTATAAGGGATCTATTTTCTTAATGATTTTTTTATATACAAATATTAATAGTTAGTTTGTTAGGTGATGAGAAAATGTTAGCGGTATATATTAGAATCCTAGCAAAAAGTAAATTGTGAGTATCAAATGATTTATCATATTCACTTGACAATGGCTAGCTAGTCACTACAACACGTTTTAGTTAATCGATTAATTTTTTAATTTTTCTTAGCTCTTTAGTTTTTGAAGGAAGTCCTAAATAAATAATTTAGAATTTCATTGGAAGATAAATAAAGTTTAAAAAGAATTATTTTAATACCTCTATGTTATTATACAAGAAATAAATATGATGTCCAATTTTGGTATTGTGCTATTACATTATGTTTCTTGAACTATTTGAGTTCTGTTAGAAAAACGCATGTAGATTTAGACTGATCAAATTGAAATCGTACATTTTATTCATAGCCATACAATGTGGCACTTCTGAAGTTAACATTGAAAAAACATCATGTGGTGAGTGGAACTTCTTATAATGGCACTACTACTAATACAAAAGCTAGCATGAAAATTACTACACATCATCTATAGTTCCATACACCATTGATCATTTCTTTGACTATCTTGTAATAGTATTATTTATCAATAACTAATTAACTTTAGACTTGGTACTTTAGAGCATATTTGGAATCACCACGACTTTAGTGGTGGCCCTGTAATTTTATTACAACTTTAAAATATAATTTTTATTTAAATAACTATTACACACTCTGATTCAATAAATTTTTGTTATAGTATAAAAAATGGAGATAAAAACAAACAAAATAAAGTAGCTAGCTTTGCTTTTGGCTAGAGTGGTTTTATTTTGTTTTACTTTACTTTTTATATATAGGTTCCATTAATACAATACAAGTAAAGTTAATTAGCATTACTAGTTGAGTTGACTTTCCTCATGCTAATTAGTATAACATTATCTTTATTCACATTCATTCTAGTTTTGAATACATCATATTATATGATAAGCCACACACCCCACATGTATCCTGTTAGAAATTCTACACATTAATTTTTGGGATTTATACAAGTCCAATTTTTTTCCATTCTAAGCCCCCTTCCATTCCCTTAAAAGAAAAGGAGTCTCATTCTTAGTGCCATGTCTATATATACTTACTTAGTATAAAAGCATAATATTCCCCTTGCCTAGTTTAAATTTGGCTATATTTAACTTTATGGATCTGAAGCTCAGAATATTTATTGTGGTCTTTCTTTTGCTCTTTGTTGAACTGTATCCAGGTAAGCAGGTTCTTGAGATATATTTTATTTTATTTAAATTTAAATTAAAGAAATCTTACCAGAATGACAACTAATTAATTAAGCCAAGTTGGTTAATTTATGTGCATCTATTGTAGCTAGCGTCAACAGCTTGAGAATAATTAAAGAGGATGTAGTAGTAAACCCACCAAATGAGGTAAAGTGTATATTTGTATTAATTAATTAATTAATTAATTAATTATAAATATGTTTAAATTAATTTATTTACCATGTACATGCATTTAATTTATTTTGTATTCTATTTCTAGTTTGTAGTTCTAGCTAAATTGTCTGTGCTTATTATTTGAAATAACAATTCATTTCTTTTTAGACAAATATTTAATTATAATTACTATATATATTTGCTTGTGGCTTAGTAATTCTAAATTAAATTGGCCTTGTTTTGAAGGCCACTTTTGAGATGAAGGGAAGACAACTTATGAAAGTTGATACGGATGACTACAAAGAATATGACTCTAATCACAAGAATGATCAAGGGAAAGGGAAGCCCCACACTTGAATTTAACCTTGTCATATAGAGTGTGTCTAATATTCATTTCTAAAAAAAAATGGTTAAATACTGAATCTTTACTATTTTTAATTCTAAAAAATAATCTCATATAATATATTATAATTCTAATGGAATAATTAATTCAAGCATGTAACCAATAAATAAATAAATTAAATCAAGCCAGCACACTGCTTGCAGCCCAAACGCAGAAGCAGAATTATAAGAAAAGCTGGCGGCCAATGATTTCCTTTTGCTACGAATTTTAATTATATTAATTTCTGTAATATTTTATGTTCCAATCAAGTGTTGAAGATTTGTCTAACAAGAGCTTGTATTAAGAGAATTTTTATTTATGAAATTATATTGCTACTTATTTCTTTTTGCTATAATATTAATGCTATACTTATTTATTTCCCTTCTTGTTCAATCTTTGTTTATCAATTCCCTCCCTATATATATGCCAGAGGGTAAGTAAATAGACATATTCATCTTTAAAATGGTGGGACATATAAATCCAATTTAGCCACTGTATTATCAACATTTCAAAATGAAATGTTAATCAAATTGTTTCATTTGTTTGAATCTGTTAACAAATTCATTATTGACATTATTTATTGAGTTTCAAATTCATCTTCAATATTATTTAACTTATTATATGTAAGAGATCTAAAGTTCAATTTCTAACACTAACATCTCTCCATCTCTTAACATATATATACTAACTTCTAACATTTTTTTAATTTTTTTTTAATAAAAAATGGTAAGTAGGAAAGCTCAATTCGATGATATGATAGATGTATTTTTCTTTTTTAAAAATTAGTAGTGCTATATTTAGTTGTCTTCTCTTAATAAATAAATATTATTACATGATGATAGGTGCATGTACAATTAGCAAAGATGGGGAGTCAACTTCATTACAAGTTACGTAGTTTCAATGATATGATGTGACCCTCAACATTCCCTGCATCTCAATATAATGTTATTTATTTTAAGTAACATTATTTTTTTAATTTAATTTTAGATAACGATTTAACCATTTTTTTATTAGATTAATTATTTAATTTTAAGTAACAATTAGATTATTTACATTTTCAAATATTATCAATGTTATTTTTTAAAAAAAAATAAGAAAATTTCATTATCATCTTTAAAAAATCCTAAAAAATAATAATATTAACAATTTTATGAAAAATAAAAATAATAATAATTTAAGAATTTGATTTAGAGAAAGAAAGAAAAAAGAAGAAGATATCCTTTTGGTGATTTGAGAATCAAATATTAAAATGTAAGTTTTTTTATTTGAGAATTTGGTGTCGTTAGAAATAAAAATATGATTTTATTAGAAATTTGAGTTTTGAATTTGATTAATATCTAAATTTTGAAGATGATAGCTAAATTTTTATGGAATTTTATAAAAAAAGAATAAACATTAACATTTTAAAATGTAAAAAATTAAATTGTTATTTAAAATAAAGTAAATGACAGAATTGAAACAAAAATAAAAGAGTGAATGAATAATATTATTAGTAAGGGAATTGAAATTAAATTAAGGGGTATGAATAATTTGGCTTTAATTTATGAAAAAAAATAATATTAGTTAATAATCAGTCTATTTGTATAGTTGTAATTGTACACAATATATTTTTTTTAAAAAAATAATTGTACACAAAATAAGTTTTAGTAGATGTGATGATGGATGGGATTGAGGTCAATTTTGTTCACCATGTTTTCCCAATCAAATTACATCAATTTGATTAGGGTAAGAAACTCGTATTAACACGTGGGACCAAAATAGGACAATCATAATACTTAGAAACAAAAACCAATTAAGCCTAAATAGTATTGATGTGTTGCAATCCAAAATGAAGCTGATAATTTTTTGTTTTCGTTGTGTGTGAAAGTGAAATGTTTTTGTTCCAAGGGTTGAAGAACTTCTGTATTTAAATTGGAATTTGTACTCTATAACATTGGTGATGCAAGTTTTTTTTTATTGTGTTATTTTTTTCTTTTCATTTAAATTATGTCAACCTTTATTTCCATCTAATGTTTGTTGTATTCAAGTTTTAAATTTAATTATAAATGTTTGTTATTTTAGTAGTTACTCCATTTGATTTTATTTATAAGAGAAAATAACAAAAAACATCAAAATCAATGCATTCATTAATTATTTTAACTTTTTGATTATTTTTATATAGATATATCTTTATTGAAAATTATGAGTTATTAAATATTCACTAATAATATTAAAAGACAAATATTTTAAATAAGAGTATAAAAGTAAATCAAACAATAAATAAACTTTAAAAATTGTAATTTTTTTTAAATATAGAAAGAAAATTCACTTATATATAGAAAAAAAATTCACTTATATATAGAACCGAAAGGAGTATTAATTATTTTCATTGACTATTATATTTGATTTTATTTTTCTAGTATTATCAATAATATTGGTAGGCACGATATATACCAAACTAGCAATTAAATGAAATAATGTTCATCAAATATAAATATCTTGCCAAATTTTTTAAACATCCATCATGTCCATCACAACATGTGCATGGGCAGAAATTTAAGATCCAAAACTGGAAATACAATCAATTTGGATTCACATAGTCATCGATTTCAACTATTAAATCAAAATTTAAATCAAGATTGAACATGCATTTTTTTATATTGAATTTTAGATTGATTTATCAAAGTTAGAATGATGGCCGTATAATAATAATCTAACAATTTAGATTTTGTGTTTGCATCAAATCAAATGTTTGATTATGTGGAATATTTAAATATACAAAGAATTTTTTTTTATAGGGTAGTAGTTTTAATAATTTTTTAATATTAATGTTAGTGAAAAAAAATTAAAGACGAGTTTCTGATGTAAAATAAAGCTCTGGCTAACCAGTATGCAATGCATGAATGAGTCCTTTTCTTTTTCCTTTATTCACATGCTATTCAGTTCTTTTTAAAGCCTACAATGCATTTTATCATTTTTCTCTAACTTTTAAAATACAAAAGAAAAAAAAAAAATGTACAGATGGTATATGAAATATACTCATCAAACTATAATATAAACAAAAAAACAATAACCCCTAATAATGTCAAGGAAAAATTAAATAATTATGTATAGTAATAATAAAAATTAAATATTTATAATAATTTAATTATTGTAATTAATTATCAGTATAATTTTTTTTACATTAATAATGTATATAAATTAATTTTTTTTACCTAGATCATTACTACTAGTTAAGGGATACACGAAGATCATGTTTGTTGTCTGACTTCCATTTTGATCTATTTTCTTGATTCTAACTTTAGTTTAAGTTAGTTGTCAAAACAAAACTTTATTTTCAGATTCATAGCTTCTGCGTACCAAACACAGCTTCCTAGCTACCACAATAATTCGTCCATTATTTTTTAAGTAAAAAAACCCGTAAATTGCAAAGCCTTAAAATTTAAAAACTTGAACAATAACTAATTAATGTGAAAGATATTTTTCCTCTGCTCAACAACCTTAATAATATGAGAGCATTATTGAAGAGGAATTCCTATGAAAAGAAATTTTATTGTCAATATGTTTTTATAATTTTCTCTAATTATAGTAATTAAGATCTTCATTTTTATGTGACATCTTAAAATATTTTCAAAATTTTGACCGTTTAGATCACCAATGAGATTAATTCTTATATTAGTGTGTTTTCTTTACAAATCATTTTAGTCTTTAATTACATTTATAATTCACTATTTTTCCTTAAAACATTATTACTCCATCTCTAACACAATGCTATCGGGATAAGCTATTTTATACAAATTAAAAAAAAAATAGAGAATTGTAATTTTAATAAATTATCATTTTTTAACTATTATTGTACATCTATTATTATAAATATATAGTTAAGACTAATAATTTAAGAGTCATACACATATTAAAAAGTACAACTGAGAAAAATAAATTGAAATCATATTTAGAATGATATTTTATTATTTTTTTTTTCTTCCAAATGTGACACTCTTATAGCAATGAAAGAGTGAATTTAAATCCTCTAATACTTTTAAAAACTATTATGTAGTTGTTAATTTATTTTGTAAATTTTAATTAAAGTATATTCTACGAAGAAATAATATTTAAATTTTTGATGTTATCTCTTACATATAAACATGAATATTAATATTAATTTTTATGTATAACTTAAATAATATTAATTTAATAAGTATATATATTTTGTATTAAATACAGATTATTTTTAAATAAGATAATCGATCGTAATTAGAATTGATATGTGGTAACGGGAAGAACTCAACTCAAGTAGTTTTTGTTTTGTCTTAAAAAAAGAAAAGAAAAAAGAGTTATTAGAGAGAAGAATAGAAAGTAGTGGAATGACAATAGTATCCTAACAGGTAGAAGAAGAAGAAGAAGAAGACGAAGAATAAGCAAATAGAGAAAGTAAAGTGTGAAAACTCCATCTCAGCTTACACCTTAAGCACCATAATGAATCACAGAACAGACATCTGATCTACAAACTCTATCCATTACAAACCTTCCTCCTTAGTAGTTATCCAATTTCCTTTCTCCATTACAAAATAAATCCAAACAACAATCAATCGTTCATTCATCACTCACTCTTCACAATCCTCAACCATGCCTGGTCTTGTATCCCCAGGTGGACCTCCGACCCGAATCATTCTACCCGATACCCCCACTCAAAGATCCGATTCAGCAAACACCACAACCAAAACCCCATCCCCATCATCACTCCCAAAAAAACCACCCTCTCCTTCCCCATCTTCCCGTTCCAAAAAAAAAACCCCCGAAACCCCAACCAACACTTTTCTCTCCGAGGCCTCACTAGATAACCCAGATCTAGGCCCATTCCTCCTCAAAGTAGCCCGCGACACTATCGCTTCAGGCGATGGGCCCGCCAAAGCCCTCGACTACGCCATCCGAGCCTCCAAATCATTCGAACGCTGCGCCGTTGAAGGTGAGCCCAGTCTCGACTTAGCCATGAGCCTCCATGTCTTAGCCGCTATTTACTGTAGTCTAGGTCGATTCGAAGAAGCTGTTCCCGTTCTCGATCGCGCGATTCATGTCCCCGATATTGAACGTGGCGCTGATCACGCTCTCGCTGCTTTCTCCGGTTATATGCAGTTAGGTGACACTTTTTCAATGCTAGGTCAAGTTGATAAATCAATTTCTTGCTACGATCAAGGTCTTCAAATCCAGATCCAAACCCTAGGTGAAACCGATCCACGTGTCGGTGAAACTTGCCGGTACTTGGCGGAGGCTAATGTTCAGGCGATGCAGTTTGATAAAGCGGAGGAACTCTGTAACAAAACCCTAGAAATTCATCGCGCGCATAGCGAACCTGCTTCTCTCGAAGAAGCTGCAGATCGGAGGCTTATGGCTTTGATTTGCGAGGCTAAAGGAGATTACGAGTCGGCTTTGGAGCATCTTGTTCTTGCTAGCATGGCGATGATCGCGAACGGTCAAGATAACGAAGTTGCTTCGATTGATGTAAGCATTGGAAACATTTACATGTCGCTGTGTCGATTCGACGAAGCAATTTTTTCGTATCAGAAAGCGCTCACAGTTTTCAAATCTTCAAAAGGCGAAAATCATCCTTCTGTTGCTTCGGTGTTTGTTCGATTAGCCGATTTATATCATAGGACAGGGAAGCTTCGTGAATCGAAATCTTATTGTGAAAACGCTCTTAGAATATACTCGAAACCGGTGCCAGGGACCACCGCCGAGGAGATTGCTGGTGGATTGACGGAAGTTTCGGCGATATTTGAATCTGTTGATGATCCGGAAGAGGCGTTGAAGCTGCTGCAGAAGGCGATGAAATTGTTGGAGGATAAACCTGGACAGCAGAGTACAGTTGCGGGGATAGAAGCGCGAATGGGAGTGATGTATTACATGGTTGGGAAGTACGATGAAGCCAGAAGCGCTTTTGAGAGTGCTGTTTTGAAACTGAGAAGCAGTGGGGAAAGGAAATCTGCATTTTTTGGTGTTGTTTTGAACCAGATGGGGTTGGCGTGTGTGCAATTGTTTAAGATTGATGAAGCTGCTGAATTGTTTGAGGAAGCTAGGGGAATTCTTGAACAAGAATGTGGCAATTGTCATCAAGATACTCTTGGAGTTTATAGCAATCTTGCAGCAACTTATGATGCTATGGGAAGGTATAATTCAATTCCATTCCTTTTCTGTTTTTGAAGTGTGTGTATTGTTCTGTTGTGACAAAAGTTAGATTATGAATTAATTGATTTTCTAAAATTGGTTATGGTTAACTGTGAGTTTAATGGAAAGTGATTTATGATTGCATACATTTGGATAAAGTGAGTTGAACAAATTTAAGAGTAAAAATCAATTCTAGAAGCAAAAGTTCCAAATTTTAACTTCGAGTTAGAATCAATTTTAGAGGTAAAATCAGTTCAACACTTTTAGAATCAGTTATACCTAATCTGTGAAACCAAACATGCATGTTGATAAGCAATGTTTGTAAAAAAATTATGTTTGATGCAAGATTCAGTGTTGTTTGATGTTTAAATTAAACCCTTGTGTTTGATGGCATGGTTCAGAGTTGGAGATGCAATTGAAATCTTAGAATATGTACTGAAATTGAGGGAAGAGAAGCTTGGAATAGCGAATCCTGATTTTGAAGATGAGAAGCGTCGTTTGGCTGAGCTGCTGAAAGAAGCTGGGAAGACTAGAGACAGAAAAGCCAAATCTTTGGAAAATCTTATTGATCCAAATTCAAAGAGAAAAAAGAAGGAGGGTACTAAGAGATGGCCTGGTTTGGGGTTTAGAATTTAACAACGTATTCTTTTTTTTCTTTTCTCATCTATTATTATATATATGTTGAATTGAATTGAATGCACATTCTGTAACATAGGATATCTTTGTATAGCTTTGAATATGTAATTTGGGAGCTTCCCTGATATTTGTTTCCTGCATCTGTTTTTTATTTCTTGTTCTTGGGTAATTGTTTTATCAATTGTGTTGTGACCTTTTAGTTGTACTCCAAAGTTCCATTCCCTTGAAAGCAATTTTTTATTCTGAGTGAATAAATTTTGATGATATTGTGTTTTATTATTCATCTCGTGTGTAAGTTAAGCTCGCAATATTGTGTTCTCTTTTGTCTCCCAATTGTGTAATTATACTTGTTGCATGATCTTAAAGGGTGGAAGAAAGCCATAGCCATTGTTAAATTCGTGTGCTTTGCCTATTTACGGTGATTATGAAACATATTGTCATTAAAATACCACAATTATGAACCCTGATTCTGGTGTAGTTTCATCAAATTTTGTCGCATCTAAAGGATATATACATTTAACTAATCACCCAAAAGAAAAAAAACATACGTTTAACTTAGTACGGTTGCAGGAAACATGGAATTGTAGATTACAAGATACTGGCTTTCAATCTACCACCTAATTTTTTTTCCGGATTGCATGCAATTAAAAGTGCCCGACTATCTGATTAAATTTGTGACTGTCCAAATTTTAAGCAAATTTTTTTATTGCTAGTAAATCTAACCATGAGTTATTCCTTAACTAAAACTCAATTGATAGTTGTTAGAACATTGATATATAAATATTCGAGTTTGAATTTGAGATTATTAATTTCTCTATGCTTAAAATATCCGAATTTAACTATTAAACTATTTGATAAAAAAAAAATTTACATAAAAGTATAAAATTTGGATCGTCTAATCTTTAATTAGAGGATCACTTAGTGGGTATCTGCAAAAAAATCTACAATTGATAGGATAAAAATCCACATAATTAATATGGATATAGGGATGGATAATTACTTGCAAAATTAAACTGATATTAATTGATATGGATATAGGGACGGATAATTACTCGTAAAATTAAACGGGTATGAGTGTGAGTACAGATACTATAATATTCACCCCACACTTATATAAATATATTATTATTATTATTATTATTATTATTATTATTATTATTATTTAAGCTTCGTAGCTTATAGCAAGTGTGACTTGTCTCTCAATAAAGCATTTTATATTTTTGACAATTAATATATTATTATTTGTTTTATTTATTTCACTCTTTCTCCCGTACCATTTCTCTTTTACTCTCATGCCACGTTTAATTTTCTTCTTCAAGCCATCACCAATTCAATTAATTTTATGCAATTTGAAGGTTCTTCACTTCTGAATCTTTTTTTACTTTTTCATGAATGCCACTTTTATAGTAGGATTTGTCATCTGTAAATAGTATTAACACTGCCTCTAATTTTGGAGATAGTGAAGAAAATTGTGTATACTAGTTCAAGATATTTTAGCGATAGGAGAAATTATGTTTTTTAAGTTATTGTGTGTGAATCATCTCATTAATCTATACATTATAGTATTGAAAACTTAATTTTATAGCAACTTTTTAATTTGTTACTCGTCGTTAAGAGATCATTTGTTATACCAAAGTCATATATTGTCGTTATATCTTATATCAGTTTCATTATTTGTATATTTAGTTATAAATTTGTGTCATATTAGAGTTTATTTATTCTTTTTAGATGGAAAATCAATTTGGGTTGCTTCAATCAAAGGAATCTGAAACTAGTTCTTCTCCCACACAAACTCAAAGTCAAAATGCACCTAATGATCATGTGGGTAGCTTTGAGAAGGCTAATTCTCAATCTTCTGTTGTTGAAGATGGTGATGCTATTGAATTGACTAATGATAGCAAGAAAAGAAAGACTTCATTTGTTTGAAACCATTTCATTAAAAAAAACTATTAATGGGGAAGAAAAAGCTATATGCAATTATTGCAACAAGCCTATAGCTGGTAAAAGATCTTTTGGAACAAACCATTTGCGTAAACATTTTTTGTCTTGTAAAAGAAGGTCATATAAGGATATAAGACAAACGATTCTTGTTAAAAGAGATTTTGATCTAGAGAAGTCAAGAGAAGACCTTTCTAATATGATAATATTTCATGAGTATCCCCTTTCAAATCATTTAGGCTTTAGAATATATTGTGAAGGTCTTCAACCTTACAAGATTCCTTGTCGAAACACAATTAAAAATGATATTATAAAGATATTTCAACATGAAAAAGGGAAGATCACGGGACTTTTAGAAAAGATTGAGAGTATGATTGCTTTAACAACAGACATGTGGACAACTAGCAATCAAAAGAAAGGGTATATGGTCATTGCATATAGTTTTTTTTTCATTATATTAACATTTTAAAATTTATTTTGCATGACAGGTTTGTGTATGTAGAATGCCCACACACAACTCTGAAGCTCTTTCAAAGATTTTGGTATAGTGCATGATAGATTGGAATATTGATAGAAAATTGTCAACCATCACTTTGGATAACTATAGCACTAATGACACTCTTGTTGTTTTGTTATGTTGTTAAACAAATTTGATGGTCAATTATTTCATATGAGGTGTTCTCCCCACATTTTAAATTTAATTGCTCAAGATGGTTTGAGTGGTATTGAAGATAGTATAGAGAAGGTTAGGGATGGTGTTTCATTTTGGACAACCACACCAAAAAGAGACCAAACTTTTAGGAAAGCAGCACGTCAATTAAAATTTCCCATCAAAACTTATTCTTGATTGCAAAACCAAGTGGAATTCTACTTATCGTATGCTTGTTGTTGCACTAGAATATAAAGATATTTTTATTCCTTTGAAAACATGAGAGCGTTTGTATACATGTTTGTCTACAACAAAAGAGTAGGAAATAGCAAAATAAATTTGTAATAGGTTGCAAGTCTTTAATCGTGTAACTGAGATATTTTTAGGTACACAATATCCCACAACAAACATATTCTTTTCATTAATTTGTGAAATAAAACTCTCTTTGAAGCAGTGACAAACTTGTTCAATTGAAGTTGTTAGAAATATGGCTTCCATAATGGTTGATAAATTTGAGAAATATTGGTTTGTTATTCATGGTATTATGGGGATTGCCATTGTTTTGGATCCAAGATTTAAATTCAAGTTGTTAGAGTACTTTTATCAGAAACTTTATGGTGGTTTGTTTTCAATTAAAATTAACAATATCAAGAAATTATGTTACTCATTATTTGAAGATTATCAAGCTAAAACCAATGGGTTGGTGGACAATTCAACGGAAAAGTTCAATGAGAAAGAGTCAAATTTAGAAAATGGTAATTGTACCACTTTTCTTAGCGGTTATGATTCATGTGTCAATGATACCAATAACGTGCAATCAAAATTTGAGTTAGATCTATACTTGGAAGAAAAGGTATTGCCTAGGAGTGCCACATTTGATATTCTTGGATGGTGGAAAACAAATGGAACCAAGTATCCAATTTTGCAAAAAATTGCCAAAGATATTTTGGCCATCCCAATTTCCACAATTGCTTTAGAATCTATTTTTAGTACTGGTGATAAATTGTTGAGTCCTCAACGGTCTAGACTTCATGAGGATACTGTTAAGACAAAATCTCAAATAAATATTTTGATGTAAACAAACAAAAGTTAATTAAGACATCTAATTATGATTCTAAATGGTATGTTGTTTTAATGTGTGTTTTTGAGTGTGATAATCAAATATAGATACTAAGCATTACAAGCAAAATCACTTTAAAGAGAAAGCAAAAATACACAAACAGAAACGAAAAACGTTCTTGCCAGAAGTTTGAAAGAACGAAGAACATTCTCCAATGTCATGAACAACAAGATTGCTTATATCCTATGATAAGGAAAAGAAAGCTTTTGGAAATTACGAATACGTCTCTAGTATTCTACATGGAATATACATGAATCATCTCAACAAAAGAATCACTCCAAAAGACCAATGATAAAAGTTATGGCTCATGATGAATCAAGCATGATTATTCTCCAAAAACAAGAAAGATCACTCTCCAGTTTTTAGGCAATAATCAAGAACGTTCTTGACGAAGTATACTTCAGCCTATCCTTGAGATATGACGCACACATGATGAAAGGATCATGAATCACTGTCAAAGAAGCTTACATATCAAGCATTCTTCAAAAAGCAGAAAACGAAGAATGTTCAATCAAGAACATTCTTGGTTCGAATCTGATCTTATCCATAAGCTGACACATGACAGCTGAACCCTTTCCAACAGTCAAATAAGCTATCATAAGCCTCATTGAAGCATATAAAAGGAACCCCAAGCTCAAGGAAAATTCAAAGGTTCAAGTTAAGAACAATACATCACTTACTTTTGCAATCATACACTCTAAAGTCTCTCATTTACATACAAGAATCAGTTTGTCCTCTCATTCAAAACTTAGAATCATTTGTTGCTAATTTCTTTCTGTCAAGAATCTAAACTCAAACAAGTGTTTAACTTACTCAGATTTTGCTAAAACTCTTTAAATCATTCTATTGTAAACTCAAGGCTATAGTGTTGAAAATAGCTTGAGTAGTTTGTAGAAAATCCTTTTATTATTAAAAGGTAAAGTGTAAAAATCCTCTTTAAAGATTGAAAGGTAACCTGTAGAAATCCTTTTTGAGCGGAAAGGTAATGTTGTGTAACATATAAAGGTTGATCGGAACTGGTCGTGTAAAAACCAAGAATTTCTCCGTTTTGAACACTTAGTGAAAAATCTCACAACTGTGAGGACTGGACGTAACCCGATTTGGGTGAACTAGGATATATCTCTGCGTGATATCTCTTTCCTTGTCTCTATTTATTTCTAGTTTTTTTATTATCAAATTAAATAGATAATTTAAAATTGTGTGTTGTTTATTAACCAATAACGTTCTCCGTTTTCTGTTTTTATAATCAAGATTAATCTTGAGTTAAAATCTTTAAATCTTAACATAAAATTTTAAAAAGGTGAATTTAGAATTCAAACCCGTCTTCCTTGTAAATTGACATTACTACTTTACTTTAGATACTTTGGAGGCACTTATGTGCTTACAAAATTGGATAAAACATGAAAAACAAGGTAATAATTGTTGGAATATAGTATTTATTCAATTAAATTTATGTTTAGTTTAACTATTTATTTTCTTTTATGTTTTAGCAACTATTGGTATCATTGGATCACTACAATATTTAGAATCGAAAGATAAACATTTGCAAACTTTTCAAGAATCTGATTCTAATGAAGAAATAAATAATTGTGATTTTATATGTAAGAGTTTTGTTGTTATTAGTCGTGACTTTATAATTATAAATAACTAATATAATACACATATCAATTGTTTTTTCATATCTCGGATAATACCGTCCAAGGACTTGCAACTTCATAAAATATTATATCGGATGTTTGGATGTTTATTGTAGTAATGTAGGATCATTTGATATGCTTTGGATGTTTTGAATTAAAAAAATATTTTAGTTTGTAATAATTTATTATTTGGATTTAAGATATTTGAAATTTTTTTAAATTTAATCATGATTATTTATCGCCGCCTATTAAAATTGATACCCACATAAGAGTACAGACACATATATGATTTTTTAAACTACAATTATGAGGACGGGTACTTTGTTACCCTACCTAAATCCTATGCATTGTCGGCCATCCCCAATGCAATCTCGATAAAATAAAATAAAATATGCTGTTTGGCAATTTATCATTTGTGAATCTATCAAAGACGTTTAATTTTTCACAGAATCTTTTCTTGGAGTAAAAATTTTGATAGCAAAGGAAAAGTAGTTCAAAATGAAAAGTTTATAAAAATTGAGACATCTTTAAAAAAAAATTTAATAAGGATTTAATTTATATATTCATTAGTTTAAAAAGTTTTTACACTTTCAGTTAATCGCAATCGTTAGATCAGTAGAGATATTTGACTTTTATCAAATTTTACCTCTAAAATCATCAATTTGAATAGTTCTGATATATTAATATTATAAAACTTTTTATATTAACGATGTATAATAATTAAACTGGGCTAATTAATCTTCATCATTGTAGTTTTGATGTATAAATATCCTATCAACGAAATTAATGGGTTTCGTAAAATGGAGCAGCGCATAATGAACTACGGAACCAAATCCAACTTTTTAGTGATAAAATTATAATAATTCTTCTAGTAAACATATATAATTTATATATATATATGGTTAATATAAAAAGTTTTAGATCATTAATCAATTACAATTATTAAATTATTAAAAAAAGTTTAATTTTTATTATAACTATCTTTTAGATTATGTTTATAAATAATTGTCATAGGCGAATCCTAAATTTTTTTATACCATCCTAAATTATGTTTATAATAACTCAAAGATATATATGCTTTTTCTTGTATAATGTGTTCTTGTTCTTGGAACAAAATAAAAAGGTTGGATTAGAATTTTAGTATGTTGTGTTGTTAGCTCCTCGTTAGCTGCAGAAGGATGTGTCCGTGGTGGGTCCACCAGATTATATATGCTTCAATTCAAAGATCATATACTTCAAAAGAAATGTCCATTTCATTTTGTGGGCCCATCTATGGTATACAAGTTAGACATTTTCTTTACTAATATACAAGTTACTGGTTAGAATTCCTACCCAAAAATATTTACTTGTTAAAAAGATCGATTTGCAATGCCGTTAGTATCTTAGATTCTCCATTTTTTTTAAAGGTGTGAGTCTGAATACTATTTCACATCATTAGATTTACAATTTTCTTTTAAGTTTGTCATAAGTTCTTATTATTGACGATAATCCTATTTAAAAAGTTTCAGACACTAAATGTGAATTAATCTTCTAAAATTCGAATTTAGTTTCACATTATGAGTATTAACTTCTTCGTTGGCTAAGTATAAGAATGTTATTATAACTTATACTAAGCAGTTTTCGGTATAATAATTTCCTTCATTTTGTTGTATACTGCTACTATATCAATATTTGGACAAGTACACTTCAATTCCTTCTTGAAGATCTTTTTGGTCTTGCATGACACACTTCATTTTTTCACTCGTCCTAAATCACAATCACGACTTCAATCAATGTTTGTCTTGTTTTTTCCCCCGACAATCTCACCCAACGCTATCTTATCTTTTATTTCTAGGGTGCCAAATTAGGAATAATTATTCGATTATTAAAATATATTTTGTGAATTATCATAGAGAACCAATGTATTCTATGTACAAACTATTAATCTGCATCCCTAATATTAGATAAAAGTATATTCTTTTACAAAATAATGTAATTTGATATTTTTAACTTTTAAATTTTTTCAGATTTTAAATATTTATAAACCAATTTCTATTTGCAAAGTCAATTTGTTTAATTATAATAAATTCTAAACACAATGTTTAATTTCTAATTCAAATTAAGTCAATTCTTTCAATAGTTGCACTAAAGAAAATATTTCAAAAGATCAACTTTATGGACATTTCACTGTCCTTTTTATAGCAAAAATAATATTGGATTTTTTTTCCTATGTTGTATTTTTTTTTTACTTGATGTTTACCAATGGATAGAAAAAATTAAAAGAGAAGGTATGTAGGTCCTAGTGAAAGGAAGTCGGATCCTTTAAACATGTAATCTTAAATTTAATCCAAATTATTCATGTTGGATAAGTAGATCATACTACGAAAATAAATAACAAATCTTACATGAGCACAATCACAAATAAAAATATTCAGACATATATAAATAATAAAAATTAAAAAAGAAACAATTTAATTATATCATTTAATTTTTTTTTAATTTATGTGTTTAAATATCGTTCCTATGTAAATATATTTCTCCAAAAATAAATAAATTAATGAGTCATTCTTTCTTTAATTTATGCCAAGTCGCCAATGATTTGGGCATGCACTTTTAGCCTTTGTATTGTAGAATCATCGGGCATATATAATGCGGTAGGACATGATGCAAAGTTAATTTATGCACACACGAGTTGGGTTAGGTTTTAATTTTTTTGGACAAATAACACCTAATGTGGGGAGGGAAATAAAGGAGACTGGATCGAATGTGGCTTATAGATAATATCGTAAATTCTCACTGACACACACACAATGTTCTCTCTTTAATTTCTGGGAAAACAAATAATGCTCATTTATCCGATATATAATGATTTTTCTAGTGGATATTAACGATATTTGATATTTTTTAATAATTTAATTTAATTTAAATCAATCAAGAATTTATTATTTTAAAAAATTAAATATTTTATATTTTTATTTTTATATTTATATTTATATTTTTCAATACTTCCACTAAAATTACTAATAGATAAATTAGATTATTTAATTTTTTAATAGTTGAATTGGATTGAATTTTTAAAATAATTTTCATTAAATTAAAAAACTGTTATTATCTATCTTGTAGAATTCAATCTAAAAATAGCCGATGAATACATTTTGTCAACTTTACTGTAAATATCTTTTTGACACAACCCTTACACCGAATGTATTGCTTTTGTTTTTCTTACCTATAAATAATTTGTTCTGCTTTTTGCCCTTGTTACGTGGAGTTATCCATTGCATATCGATGTGACATTCAATGCCACGTAGTACTGCTTGTGTATTCTTTTATACCTATGAACGCCCCAACAAGAGTTAAACGGGAGTTAATGGGTGTATTTGTTTTGTTATGAAAAAATTTATTTTTTTAAAATAAAAAATATTTTTTATTATTTGAATGATATTTGTTTCAAATTTTCAAAAAATTATTTTTTAATTCAAAATAAAAAATAATAGTTTCAAAGAGAAATATGACACAATTAAAAAACACATAAATTTAGTATGCAAGTCAAATAACACGTAGCCCTTTACTCCATCTCTATGTCCTAGTACAATGCATTTTCTAGCACAAAGGTTGAAATTTTGTTTTATTAGCATAAATAGTTGAGGCAATAAATAGTTGAGGCAAAGCACAGAGAACCAAAAACTCTTAAATGAGATAAAATAGGTTCTTTATTATAAATAAAAAATAGGAGATACATTATGTAATTTGATAGAGGGAAGTAAATTTAAAATGTGAAAAACATGAGTAACATAAGAACACCAAAAAGAAAGTGGTAAATGAGATTGAAATAAAAAGACTCATAGCAATATTTAAAATATGTTGACGTTTTCTCTTAATTACCTCATTTTGTTGAGGTGTCTCAACACAAGAAGTATGATGAATAATACATTTATTATTGAAAAAGAAAACTATGAAAAATTCAGGGTCATTATCTGAACGAACAATTTTGACTTTTTTTTATTAAATTGAGTTTCAACATAATGAATGAAATTAATAAGATACTTAACATTCATTAATATAGTGCAAGTGAATCTAAATTTATCATCCACAATTGTTAAAATAATATTTATGACCATGTAAAGAAAAAGTAGAAGTAGCACCCCATATATCAACATGCACTATTAGAAAAAGACAATTTCTTTTGTTTTGAATAACGACAGACATCACAATGTTTCATATCAATAGGAGATAGAAAAGAATATTGTTTAGCTACATTGGTATAACAAGTAGAAGAAGGATGACCGAGCCTATAATGCCATGGTCTAAAGGAAAAAATGTGGAAATAGTATATACAACATTGATCAAAGGAATATGGTTGGCTACAACATTAGATGTAGATATAGGATGAACAAATTCACAAAGTCCATTCCTAAAGGATAGCACTACCAATCTTCTTCAAAGTTTTCAAATTCTGAATCAAACAAGAATCGTGAGAATCTGTTAAGTACATGGAGTAAACTCAATGGGTTTACTGACAGCAATAATATTGAAAGAAAGGGAATATAAAGAACGTTGTGTAAGATTAAGGATTCATTTAAAAGAGCAGCGCCACTGATTGAAGCTTGTGTAAAATGTTTATTAGGAAGTTTGACATAAATTTGGTAGAACAGATTTGTAAGTTGAATCAAAAGATAAAGAATTAGTAAAATAATCTGTTGCACCCGAATTCAAAATCCACACAATAGAAAGATTACCTTGTTTACTTGTATCAAAAGATGCATAATGAACTTGATGATTGTTAATCAGATTCGAAACTTGAGGAGTGCTTAATTGGTATTTGACAACTGATACCATGTTATTTACTGAAATTACCTCATGATTTTTATTATTATTTTATAAAAATAGCCAAAGATCAAGTATTTATACCAGCTAATAAAACTTACTGGTATATGGGTTTATCAGTTAAGAGTTAAGAGACTAACTAATAATACAAACTAACCAAGCCCAAGAATTAAAATCTAACTACTAACAATAATAAATAATAAAGATCCTACAAAATATAAAATTGAGTAATGTTATCGTGTACCTTCAAATAGTCCACAACTGTGTGTTAAAAATTGAAAACCAGAACCTCCGTCTTCATTGTTAACTAATAAATTTATATGATTTGGTAGAGTCTAGCAAACCATTATTTTAAAAAAAAATTAATACTAAGATATAGAAGACTTTCATGGTTAATCTCTATCTTTAAGAAATTAAAGTGGTTAATTCACTAACCAACCGAAAGTAATCGAAGAACAATTTGAATACACTTATTTGTGTATTTATTTCTTTGATTTTTTTTTTTATAAAAAACATAAGAGAAAATGATAATAAAGAAAAAAGGCGTGAAATTATTTGCATGTTGCCATTTTTTTTAATCATTTATCTCTATTTTTTTAATTGTGGTGGATCGATCCATAGGTTAAATCATTTAAAGTAATAAAACTCATTCATTTTTTGTGATTGTTTATCTAACCTTATAAATTAAAGGGGACAGATAAATAATTACTTACGTTTTTAGTATTTTTTAAGGTCTGATCTATACAAAAATATAGATCAAATAGTCAATTCGCTCAACTTAATCCATTTTGACAATTCTATATCTCACCAATTTCATATGTTACAATCACCCAATTAGATGTTGACAAATGGTACTGCCACTTACATGGGAGAATCATGTGTACTTTGTGAGCCACAACATTTTTTGTGTAAATAAAATACATGGATTAATTACATTTGTTTTTACAAAGCATGGATTAATTAAAGTGAAAATTATATTGAACTCGCATAAAGTTTCACTAAATAATATAAACATTCTCTTTATTTTTTTTAAAAACATTCACCTCATTAGATGTTAATATTGTTAGCATCGTTGGAGAAAAAAAATATTATTCTACACTTTACTAAGTTTTTTATATTTTTTCTATAAATTCTTTAAACGATATTTTATCATTTGCCTTTGAGTTCTTCGAAATGCTTTGCCTATAAATGGCAAAGATGTGCCCTTTCAACAATTTCCTTGATCATTTTATTGACAAGGTTTTTTTTTTTGTTAATCAATTTTTTCTTGCACCTTCTTTCACATTTTTGTCAGGTGTGTAAGTTTATAACGTTTATGAAAAAACTACGTCTGAGTTTGTGTAACTTGATAGTAATTTGAACAAAATGATTTGTGCAATTTTCCCTTAATTAAATGTAGAGAGAATGCAATGTAAAATACAGTACATGTAATTAACATTATCTTATAGAATTTAAGCTAGTTTAGTCATTTAGAATAACAAAATAAAATAAAAATAAAAATACATGCATTTATGCCTTTTGACATTGACTGTTCTAAACTTATTTTATCGAGATTCCATTCTTTATATCTTGAACCATTATACTTCTACATCATCTTTTAATAAATAAATTGCTTAGTATGATATTTTATGAAAACAATTAATCGAAGGAAAATGCAAATGATTGCTCTTAGACTATATTGTTTAACGAAACAAGAGATACCCTTAATTAAACATATGTATGTATAAGTACAACTACAAAGCCATAAATCACAGAATAACTATGTAATTAAACGACATAACTCTACACTGCTACCCCATTTTTTCAAGGTATCTGCAATGTTATTATCTAAAAGGAGTTAATTAAATGAAAATTAAAAATATAATATCAAATATTATTAATGTGTTAAATGCTGTGATTTTTTAAAACAAATTCAATCATTTATTTTTTGACCAAAACTATTTTTAATTAAAACAAATAAACTATTAAAATCATGTGCAAGATTGTATAGATATAGAAAAAACATGAAAAATAGATATATAAAAGCACTTATTGAATTCAAATGGTTAAAGAATTTTAGTTAAAAACGAAGTGTATGAAAAAATTTTAACTAAAACAATTTTTAGTAGATTTTACTTTTTTACCAATCAAACTCATGATTAATAGGTCTCATTCCACTGAAATATGTGGAATCGTATGATTATAAAAAACAGTAAGTTCCACTTAATATTAAGAGAGAAAGACAATTTTTAGATGCATATAATTAAGGGAAGGCATTACTTAAAATAGAAAGATTATTAAATAATTTAAAAACATATTAATGATAGCACTTTCCGTGGCCCAACTTTAATAAAAACTATTATGATTCTTAATGTAAGTGATTGATAAAAAAAAATAAAAAAAATAAATTGAATAGTATTGATAATAAAGAGTTAATTACATCAAGAGTTATAAATACTTATATAATAAATTAGATAAACAATTAATCGATGTAAAATAATTAAATAGCTAGTATAATTAATTAATCTATTTAACAAACTAACTAATTAACTAATTAAGATATCTAATATCTCTCAAGATATAATGTGTTTATTACACTTTGAGCTTGGAAAATGTCAAGAAAAAAATGTTGAAAAAGACATTGATTATAAATAATATAAAATGTCGAAGAGGAATACTAACAACACACTTTTAATACACATTCTAACATGTTATCTCTTATTGGTTGAAATTCATTTGGTATTAACCAAATTTTGTGGGTTCCATTTAAATTTTGTGGAATCCACGTGAACTTCAACCAATAAAAAATAGTGTGTTATTAGCATTATTCAATGTTGAAATACATTGACCAGATGATTTTAGAATGCTAGAAATAAATCGGCTACAAGATTTTTATAAGATTTATTCTTCGCTTGAAATAAGAACAAGAAATATTTTAATGCAATCTTACTTTTTTTTTTTGTAGTAGGTGTTGAATCAAATTTACACCTCAGTGCAAAATCATCTCTTACCTTTTTTCTTGAAAGAAATCTCATGCGTAACTCTTTGGTTATTAACTTGAACTTAATTGAGAATCCAAACATGAATTATTTTTTTTCTTCTAGAAACAAGAACAATCTTTTTTTATTTATTGGTACATGTTGAATCTAAAGTCAACACTTCCATGCAAGATATTTGCTTGCATTTTTTTAAAAGCCAATTTAGTTAAAAAGAAAAAAATTTGTCGCCAAATGTTGATGGTGTTTTTGAAAAATCTTCATCAAATGTTTTGATAGCATATATTATTGAGTTTGATAATGAAGAGAATTTGAATAATGCCCTTCACTCCATCTTTTTCATATTTTACGAAAACTATTGATTTTGAAACAAGATTCATATCAAATTATTGAAAAAGTCGTAGGTTTTGGTAAAGTTTTGTTGGCAAATACGTTGTCCGTAATATTGTCAATTGTTTGATGGTATTTTTATTTATTACTATCATCATGATGAGATTATTATAACTTCAAATTTGAGAGAGAAAGAGAAATAATTGATTTTGAATGAATAAATAAGGAGAGGAAAATGAACAAATTGTTCAAAAATCAAATTAAAAAAAAAATATAAATCAATTAAGTTTATAAAAAAAATTTCTTAAAATTTTTTTTATAAAGAAAATAGTGAAATAATTAGCTATCTAATACAAGTCGTTAATAAAAGAGAAATAGAGAAAAGTACTTTAAATAATATTCATAAAAGAGGGAGTTAATTACATCAAAAATTACAAATACTTCTACAGTGAATTAAATAAACAACTAATAATGTAAAATAATTAATTGGCCAACTTAATCAACTAAGATATCTCATCAAAAATAGTGAAAAATTTAAACAATTTTTTTTTTCATCTCTTCTCACTTTTATCAACTCCGCTCTCTCACTCATGTCTTTGTCCCGTCTCACTCTCTCATTTATTAATTTTATAGTCATAAATGTTTATATATATATAAAAGATATTATAGTAAATTTCAATTATTTTATTTACATATCAAATATTGTTTTTATATCTAATATTTACTTTTTTTTGTCGATAAAGCAAAACTTAAAAAAGTGAGAAATTAAATGAACATGGTTTGCATGCAGTTTTAGCAATACGATAATTAATTTAATATCAGATAATTCATATTTCATAAAAATAAAATTAACTATAAATGCTCTTTACCATTCACTTTTTATAAAAAGACACAGAGACTTTTTATTTATTTTTTATAAAAAGACAGAGAGAGATAGAGAGAGAATGTTTGGTTTTGCACTATTTAAGAAGCACTATATTATTCACCAACCATATTATTACACAACCCAATAGTACATGTCATGCATATGATCAACCTGATCATTCACATAACACCAAATTGCATTTAGCAACCTTCATTTCATTTTTACAAACTCTACTTCACGATTTCAAATCATTCTCTCTCATTTCACCTTTTCACTTGCTTTCTTTGGAATCATGACTGCAGCAGCAGCACATATTGCTCGAACAGTCGTAGGTATTATAGGTAGGTGATCAAGTTTCTTTCTACATTTCTAAAAAAAAAAATTAAATAAACCAGCTGAGAAGTTTAGAGAGAAAAAAAGTGAAGTTTCACTCTCAATATATTTATACTAAATTTAGTACAAGAAAATTATATAGAAATTTTAGTATAACAAAATTTTCTTGTCACTGTATATATATTTATATTAAATTTAGTGATAAGAAAATTTTTCTTATCTAAAAATTTATAAATCTAGTGATATATATTCCTTAAAATATATAATTATTTTTCATTCTTATGATCTATGTCTCCATCATTTTCATAACTTCAGGAAATATCATCTCGGGCTTCTTGTTCTTGTGCCCAGTGTAAGCTTCATCTTTTCTCTCTTCTTCTTTTGTTTAACTGGCGAATGATCCATGGATAAATTCATTTTTTTAGTCAAGTTTAAATTAAATTATCTTACAAAATACGTAAATTCTCATCATTTATTTCTTTTAATGACTTATGATACATTGTTGAATATCAATATATTTAAATTGTGAGGTGCCACTTTCCATTACGGAAATTTAATTAGAGACTGAAAAAAAGGTAAATATTGTCTCTAATTCCATTACTAAATTTTAGAACTGCAAATTTTAGAGACTAATTTTTTTCATCTTTAATTTCTGTTGTTTTTTTTTAAAAAAAATTTGTATTAAAAATTTTAGCTAACTGTTTATTTATTCACTTGCGGAATAAAATGTAACGCAAAAAGATAAAAAAGAAATGTAACACAAAAACTTATTTATGAGTGTACAAATTAAATAAATTAGTGACACCAAACTAAATATCTAATTAAACCTCTCATCTTTCTTTTACTCTCCTCCATCCATTTGAAACCCCTCCCAAACCCAAACAGTATTAATTTGGCCATGTGAAGGGAGTTTGAAATACAAAAACAGGTGGTGTACTTAGTACTACTTATTTTTTTGTCTCCCTAAAAATAGTTGGAATGAATGAATACCATCAAAATTGAACTATATGTTTTATTAATATTTTTAAAGGTTAAATATGTTTTTAATGTTTTGAAATATGTTTTTAATGTCAAACAAATAAATAAGGTAGGTTTCATCCACTTTAAAAAATAGAGGGATTACTAATTTTATTATATTTTAAATGTATTATTATTACTTTCCGTTAAAAACAATAGATTATTACCGAGATCGCATAGACTTCACAATTGTGTGAGTTAGTTATGGTGAAATTTACCATTTCTTTTAAGAAAAAAAAACAAACAATAGATTATAACTATTTTTCTATTGACCTATTTTAATTAACTTCAATCAAGTCTATAAAAAAAAAATTGGCCAATATTAAGGACTTGAGTAATTGGATCAACTTGTTTGATTTTTTTAACAACAATCGATTTGATTTTTGAATAATGTTATTGAAACATAAAATTTAATACATATATAATACTGGATATTTTTATGAAAAACAAAACAGAACTCGCAATGTATTTTAGTGTACGCAAATCATAGTATCCCATTACTTGAATTTTTTTTTGTTGACAAATCCCTTGAAATTTGAATTTATATTATTGGATGCACAATCCATGTGTTCAATTGTGATTAGAGAACAGTAAACATAGCACACAAATAACAACAACTAAGTTTTGTCCTTTATATTAATTTCATTCTTATTCTTATTTTGGTTTCTCGTTCATTTATTTTTTTGACTGATTTACTTCTCATTTATTCTTTTGAAGTTTTTTTTTTCCATTTCACTTATTTATTCAAGTAAGCTGACCTACCAATATATTTATCAACTAGTTTTAGATACTGAACCAACCAATTAATTCCTGGCCAGTTTTTGAACAGGCTGGATACCATCTCTAAAGGTATTGTGATGAATTATTCTTGTACAACGGCAAGATTTCCCCATTAATAAAATGATCATATAAGCAAAAAATACTAGTATCATGTCCAAATTTGGCCTAGCTATTAATACCTATACCTTTTTCTTATATTTTATTACATAGTATGTGTAAGTTATGAAAAAATTAAGGAAACATTATAGAAATCATCAAATCAACATAATTTGATCTAATTTTTCATTAATATTTCAACATATCTAAATTTTTTGCTGATTAATTGTGATCATAGATCGTTTCTAATATGGACCTCTAAAAAATATTCAACGATGGACCCTTGTCATTTTTAGTAAAATAGTAGGCACTAGAATTGTCTTTTTATTATTTTTTGTGGGTGAAAGAATGGATCTTCGTATGATTTGTATACACTATAGGCCAACATTTATTGAGATATGGAAGAAAGGATCAGTGGAGCAATTCTCAGCAGCACCATACCTAGCAACACTTGTTAATTGCATGGTGTGGACACTGTACGGTTTACCAATGGTGCACCCTGACAGCTTGTTAATGATAACGATCAACGGTTCAGGTTGCGTGATTGAGATCATATATGTGACACTCTTCTTGATTTACTCTAACCGTAGCAAAAGGCTCAAGGTTCTCCTGTGGCTACTTGTTGAACTCATTTTCATTGCAGCTCTTACCTTTGTTACATTGACTCTTGTTCATACAGTCAACAAACGCTCTGAAATTGTTGGTACCACGTGCATTGTCTTCAACATTTTGATGTATGCTGCACCTTTATCTGTCATGGTGCGTAAATCTATATGATTTCCAATGCATTCATTCATTTTTTTTTTTGGGTATTTAATTAAGGGACATATAATTGATCCTAGATAGTGACTAATATCATTTCATTCAAGTAAAATTAGAGCTATTTGTTGTGTTAGATTGAAATTGAAGTGTTTCATAAATATCATATTTATAGATAGAAAGAAAGAAAAAAAAGATTATATTTCTAAAATATCACATGTGTCCGAAAATATACTTGCGGATGGAGAAAAAATTATCTTTTTGTCAGAATGTATACTTTTGGAAGACAAAAATCATGGTTTTTACATGTGTACTTTTGAAGTGCATGTAAGGGTGAGAAAAGAAGTTGGTAAATGTTCATTTAACCTTCATTTTTTCGATATTTTACTAGATTCCAATTTTAGGTAGTTACCTAAAATTAAAATGACTATTCACCAAAGAAGTTACCTATTTATTTAGCCAACAAAATATTAGGCCCAAAACAAATAGACCATTATCTAATTCCAACAATAGAGAAGCTATTTTGACGGGGGGGAAAAACAACAGAGAAGCTATTATATGAGAGGTGAGTCCTAACTCCTAAGTGAGATAGTGACAGAATCACATGAGAGATAAGACCTAGTTCATAGTCATTTTAATTTTTTTCAGTCAAATAGTCATTGTCATTTTCTAATTGAGTGAGAGGAGAGGTCTAAAGTAAGGGCTTGATTATGTACATTAATCATATTCACTGTTGCGGTGCAGAAATTGGTGATCATGACAAAAAGCGTTGAGTACATGCCACTCTCCATATCTCTTGCTTCCTTTGGGAATGCCTTGGCTTGGACCACTTATGCTCTCATCCGTTTCGACCCATTCATCACTGTAAAATAATGATTTAAATCCTTTCCCCTCCCCCCTTATTCCTCAAAATGATGATGACAAAAGCGCTTTGAAACCAAGCGAATGACCCATTATTATTGTTCTTAAATCTCAGGTACCAAATGGGATTGGAACATTATTTTCTGTGGCGCAGCTGATTCTATATGCCACCTATTACAAATCTACGACGATGCAGATAGCAGCTAGAAAAGCCAACAAAACAGAGGTGGACCTGTCACAGGTTGTGGTTGGTAATAGTGACCAACTATCCAAGCAAAATTATTGATCATGATGGATGGCTGATAGACTTGTCTAACCTCCATTTCGTGATTGCTACTATTAAATTATCAATCTACCTTTATCCTCTTTCGTTTTCCAACCTTCTTGTTGAGGTGTTTGGTTTTTAAAGATGCAATGCCATCATTGCATCACACCTCTCTTGCATATTCTGGGCTGAAATGTAATCAGATCACATCCACCCACCAGACTTTTAACTTCTAAATATCTCAATGAATTTCACAATCTTAATTGTTGTTATTTTTAGTTTGTCAACCTTGATGAAATTAGAATATACTACCATATTTCGTAGATTGATAGGTTATATAATATGTTATTCACGACTATGATGGTGGGAGTGGGTGGACAAGTTATATATATATATATATATATATATAGTGACAAGGGGGAAAGGAAAATGGATATTATCACCCCAAGACACTTAAAGCACAAACAAAGCTGAAACCATTTCAAGTAAGAGTGAGCCTCAGTCATGTTACATAACCAGAGAGGACTTGCCCAGGGTTCAGAACAGATATAACTGCTTCATATTTTGCAAAGAAAACCGTTTTCAGAAGAATAGAATTGATACACCCATTGTAAAACATCCGGCAGCCACCCAGGGGCTTAAACGTTCACCTGCACAATATCATGTAAATGAAAGCAGTCAATTACCTCGCTTGAATAAGGGAAACTTAAAGCCAGAGTGCAACTCCTTTCACACAAAAGAAGACCACTCCAAATTGCGAGCTGATATAAACGAACTACAACATGGCTTCCTAATTACAGTTACAGTTAGTAACTTAGTAGAATCTACGAGCCTCATTGTAACTGAGTTACAAGTCTCCAATTGAGGAGTCAATGAATAGTAAAATTATAAGCAAACCTTTTCTTTAAGTGAATGGAAAAATCAGCTCAACTTTTGCTACTATCTAATGCAAATAAAAATTAAACTTTAATTGAAAAAGACAACATAAAAGCACCAAAAAGTTTAAAACCGTGCGGTATTTAGCGGGGGGAAGTCATAAATTTCCCCCACCAGTGGGAACATTAATCTTGACCAGATTTACACTCGAGGAATGGATGTTTTGTGGACATGATTTTGCACTATGGTGCCAGCTAACTGTGTATATCGTGATGGGTGTGATCAAGGCCGTGGGAAGCAAGAGATGCAGTGGACTCATGGTGGCGTCGGGAGGCTAGTTCCATTGGTTATCACAGGTGCTTAAATGGGGTTGAGGATTAGGCCATGGGTGAATGGAAAGAGGTGGTATGGAATGCTGTTGTGGCTTTACAGGGAGCTGAAGGTGGAGAGTCCGGTCCAGGTGCAGGGTTCAGGGCAGCATACAAATTTTTGAGTGGTCTGATGGTGACTATGGGGGATCAACATTTCCCAGTTGAGCCGTGGAGTCTTGTGGTGGCCTTTTTTGGCTTACATTTTTGAATAAACCTAGGTATGCCCTGTGCACAACTGTGTAACTAATCCCTTGAAGTAACGGAGATCCATTTAAGGGATTGACATCTCTTAACACACTATGTTAGTTCGTTGTTGGCTTACTTTGCTTACGTCGGCTGTGGTCATAAGGGAGACGCATTTCCAGGTGAAGCTGAATGTGGTTTAGGAATAATAATGGTGGGTTGTTAGTTGAAATCCATGGGGGACTTTGGTCTCAAATGTTCTTGCATGAAGCGGTTTTTAGGGTAATGATATATGACAAGATCTTGTTCTTCACGTCAAATAATGGTATCTATATTTGTGAAATATTAACAGAAAAAGGCAGTGATCATGGTATCTGCCACTGACCAAAAACCAAGGCCCAAAGCTATCAAGGTTGTAGTTGAAGTTGTAGGTCCGAAAATTCACTTTGAATTTCACCCCATTTTGTATTTGAAAGTTCAAAAATCATTGCATAACGAAATTACTAAACAAAAATATTTATTTATTTAGTAGTGAAAGCAGAAGATATACAAGGGCGGCCTGGGCAGGTCAGGGATCAAATGAAGGTAACTGGGAAAGCATGGATTAAGTTGAGCTCACATGGGTTTCAAACCCACAAATTTGGTGAGCACCAGTTCTCTCAAAAAGAAGAGCGAAGAGAAAAAAACCAACAATAACGCTAGTGTATGAGATAAGGAACTCTGGTTGAGGATGGTAGTTGTCAATGGTTGGTAAGGCTCACGGTGGTTTGGCTTGTACTAGTTTTAGGTGGTTTTGAGAGGCTGCAGTGGCTGGGTTAGGCACTACAAATAAGATTTTAATTTAGTATAGTTTTAAAGTTCATTACTTTTAAAGACCCTATTTTATAAATTTCATTCCCTGTCAATACTTCAAATTTTATTAAGACTTACCATTGACTTTTATTAAGACTCACCATTGACTTTTTTTACAAGTTACGGTCTATGTATTCATGGGGAAGTTTTAGTTTACCCAAGCTAATCACCTATAAAACCATTGGTCATTTATTTAGTCAATAAAGAGAAGCATCATGTTTTTGTGCAACAAAATTTCTAGTGGCAATGTGCCCGTTTACTAATGATAAAGCAAAAGAGAACACGCTTTGAACAAAGTTAAGACCCTGTGCAAACTGAGCAATAGATTTAACTGTTGATTCAAGGAGAAATCTTAAGTATGAGAGACTAACCTATTCTAGCAGCCTTCCAAAAGAATCCTCGAAACCTACATGGTAACAGTTAAAACTTTATGAGATCTGAAAATCATATACAAGCTGGAATAACTATTAATTGAGGTTGAAGCAAAAAAAAGAGGACTGGTAATGGATGCATAATTGAACAAGCAAAGCCACAAGAAGAAATACACTAAAGAAACAAAGTATGAGATGTAACTATTTCCTATTCAATGCGACTTGTGTGCATACAAAAGTAACCATCTGTTATTCGACAGATGCAAGATGAGAGAGTGCTTATAAAATCAAACCTTATAGCGAATTTCGGGACAGAGAGTAGGAGAATAAAACTTCCCCGTACTTTCATTTCCTTCCAAAACAAATTCTTATCAGTTAACCCCCTCTCCCTTTCATTGCCTTCCAAAACAAACCATTATTATCCCCCCTCAAAAAGAACCTACATCCACTCCCCTACTTTTCCCACTATTTTACTTGATCATAATTTGTTCTCAAACGAAACAAATGCCAAAATCTTTAACTGATATGAATTGATTATCATACTGCTGATGCTTCAAATCTATAAGAACCAAATATCTGAAGAAATCCCTACTTAAAAAAATATATCAAATTCCATACTAACTAAATACCAATTGGTTAGAATCTATAAGAAGTGAATATCTGAAAAAGCCCCACTTAAAAAATACATCAGATTCCTTAACCAACCCAATAATCAATCAATACCAATTTAAACAGGATGCTTCTTTCCATAAGCTATAATCATGATCTTAAACTTAAGAACATCATTACATCAAAATGCATTGGCAAATTTATGTTGTGATAAATGCATAGTTGGGAAGATAAAGAGAATGAACACATACTTTTTATTTAAATATTAAAAAACAATAACAACCCAATGTTTTCCCCTACCTCTAGCTATTGGCTTCTATTCTGCTCGGTCAACCCTCCTTAGAAGTGCACCTATAGGTTTTCTTCTTCTCCCCACATTACCAAGCCTCCTAATATGACATATTTTTCACTAGATTAAACTGTTATTTGGGTCCCCGTAGTATCACTCTCCCTCTAATTTAGTCCTCGAAGTATAGAAACCTACTAAACAATCCCTGATGTCTATTTAGGAGGAAGCTTTTGGAGGGGAGGACTTGTTTTTACTTTCGAAATTAAGCAAGCTATAAAATATTTCTAATAATGAATGAAGTGTGATTGAAATGTTATATGATCATATATTATGTTATTCTTTTAATTTTTAAAAAATTTCAAATATATATTAAAATATAAATAGACTTAGCCCTCCAAAACCCTCCCCACTAAAATCTTCCAAAATTCTCCTCCCAAACAAACCCTAAAGTATTCCATCATCCATTTCGTTGGTCCCTCCACTAGTTCGGCCCATTTGAATGGTGTTAAGTGCATGTTAGCACTTCCCTTCCCCCTTAAGTGGAATCAATTTCGTCCATCTCCTCCTTAAATCCATCAATTAGATCCCTAAACATTCTCAAATTGAAATGATGGACTAAAGAGAGAACAAGAGATTATACATTTTTCGGTTGAAAAATAAAATAAAATGGAGAAGATTAACATTGATGTAAATGTAAATAGTAAATAAATACCCAGTTTTGCGTTCGAGGATAGCAGGGAACTGCATCTTGAGGAAAGTGCAGGTAGAAATCACGAGCAGAACAACCGTCAAAAACGAGTGAAAATTAAAAAGAGCAGACTGAAATTCAAATCAGGAAAAACGAAATCATCATAATAAACTCGGAAACAGCAATCTAGAACAAAGTGATAAGAACGAAATGAATGAAAACAATGGCGTTGAAATTGAATACAAGGAAAGAAAAGAGTACTACCATAACTGGTTGTGTGGAATTTACAGTAACGAATCTTATTGTCTTCGAAAAATAGACTTGATCTGGCAGGAAATGGAATGACGGGTTTTGGGGTAGCTAGCTTCACTGTTCTTTCAGGCTCCCACCGCCAATCAATTGCAGTATTTGAGTAAGGCAAATGTAAATATTCAATAAATTTGAATGTCTTTTACAAGTGTTTAATTAGTCCGAAGGTTTTTTATTTCTTGAATTAAGTCATAATTCTCTCACTCTAATTGTTTTGTATCAAAATAAATAAATACATAAAATAATTAAATTAATAACAAATTTTCAAATCAAATTCAATAACTAAATAATAATAATATCATGTGATGTTAATGAGTTATGTTTATGAATTTATACGTTCATAATGTACCTAAATCAAATAATTTCAAATTTAAATTGATTTGAATTAGATTTAAACTTAAATAAATTAAAATACGATTGTTGATCTCATTATTTATTTTTGTAAGTTATAAAATATAATATTAAAGACTTAATTTTGATAATCTATTTTACTTAAACTACACCACCCAAAAGAAATAACTCGATAATCTATTATATTTATAAAGTTCGGGAACATAATAAAAGAGATAATGATAATTTAGGGATTAGGAAAAAAAAATTGTTAAATGATTTGCATCAAAATTCAACGAAAAGAGTGGTATGGATGAACATTGGTAATAGAAACAACAACCATTTGAAAAACAAAATCAATTAAAATATGAATGCCCAAAAAGTGTCTAATGGAATTTTTGTATATTTGCATTTTGCAACATACAATCTCACATTTGGAATCATTGGCAGCAACATTTCCCATAGTACCATATTTGAAGAGTTTCTACTCCAACTCAGGTCATGTTTGATAGGTGATGAAACTGTCTTCGTAATTAGGAACGAAATATAAATGAATTATGTGATTTTAATTTTTTAATTGATGTTGAAGAAAGGAGGACGAATAAAATAAGATTTTTTTTATTTAGGGGTTTTAAAATGTCGTTGATTTTCTTTTTAATTATTTGCATTTAAACCATAAAAAGTGAAGTTTTTCATTAATATTGTTAAGATTTATCAACGCAAAAAATAACTGATTAATAAAAAATAAACAGAAAGACTACATAAAGAATTAAATGTTGAGTTTTTTCTCTAAAAAACTAACGTAAATTTCTTGTGAAGACTAATATTAGACTTCACTTCACTTTAATAATTCAAATTAAATTTTTTTATTAACTCTATATTTTCAAACAAAAATAAATTTTAATAATTCAACAATTCATTCTTAATTAAATTTCATTAACTATTGAAAATCAATCACTTTGACTTTTTATTCAATTCATATAAATTCAGTAAACAAAGGTACATATATTAATATTATTCACTTTTTGATGTTTTTAATTTTGACATCGACAAATTTTATTTTCTATGTATTTTCAATTAAATCGAACGATGTATAAAAAATGAAAACCTACTTTTTTCTTTCTTTATTTCTTCCTTCATTTTTTCCACTTCCATACGAAGCTACTCTGAAACGACATTCTCCCTTTTCCCGCGTTCACAGTTGCCAAATTTTGGGTACGAAAGATTCAAAAAGGAATAGCAATAAACACTTTCCTCTACATACTTTGAAGCTACACAGTTTCCATTTCCATGTGTATGAGGTCACACTAACAATGGCTGACTCAAAGCGATGGACGGTGACGTACACAAAACACATCAACCAGAAACGCAAGGTTTACCAAGACGGATTCCTAGTGCTCAACGTTTCCACCAGCAAGGTTTTCTCTCTAAGTTACCACAAAATTTTAAATCAATCGTTTATTTGAATCGGAAATCGACATTCATATTATTCAATTTCAAAATCTACGAAGTCGATTTGATACACAGTCACTTATTTCTTCCCTCAATCATTGTGTAGTTGGCGCTATATGATGAATGCGAGAAACTGTTAGAGTGTAGGCTCTTGAAGAACGACGAAACTGTTACCTCTGGTGAGACTTTGGCGTTCAACGGTCACCTTGTTGATATCGGTAGTCTTGAGGGAGAAAACAAGCCTCAACCTGATTTGAACGTTGATAGAAAATACATGAATGTTTCGAGATTCAAGACTCCTTCTGGTATGAACTCTCTAATAGTCTTTTAAAGCAGAGACACATAATACAACACTCACACGTAGATACTGGTAAAAATTTGATTAAATGGAAGTGATTATAATAATTTGAAAATACAGAAGTGATTGAATGTAATAGCATACTTGTATATGTATCGATATTTATAATTGTATTCTTTTGCTCGAATTCTAGAGATTTCATTTCAAATCCTTAATGGTAATTAACTGTTTGTATCTTTTTGGTTTGTGTGGTAATGTAAAAGATGTCAAAATAAATGCAAAGGAGTCTATTGCACGGGCGCGAAAACCTCTCAGTCCGTCACAAAAAATTATCAAAGGTTGACATTGGTATCATTATTTTCAGAATTTGGCTCCTAAGCTTTGTGATGTGCTCTTAGAATATCTCTGTTGAGTTTCTTTTTTTGAAAGGCAGAATATCCTTGTTGAGTGTTTAAGAGTTTAAACTATAATGGAATAATGTGCATCTTCAAAGTTCAAAAAAATCAGTATGTCCAAAGTTTCATTGGAAATGTTTGTGTATTTTTGCTGCTTTTGGTTGTATATAGATGTTTCTTATCAACTAATTCCTTATGCGGTTTTGTGCCATTGCTCTGCAGTGCTACAAGTGGTGATGATAGTTGATTAGCTGTAGCCTGTAGTTACTTGTATGATTTACAGTGCAGTATAGTTGTATAATATTAATTAGTATAGTTGTAAACATTGCAGAATTTAAGAAGAGAGAACTTCTTAAGTATGCGTCACCAAAGATTAGTCAGGAACAACCAAAACCTAGTACAACAGGTTAGTGCTGTGCTGGTTTTACCCTGCTTTGCATACCTTTTATTTTTCATTCTGGTGCAAAAAATTGTAATGCAGCATAGATTCTACCTAGTTACTCTTTCTTATTTCAAAAGTTGAGTTACATGGTGCACCAGACTGTAAATTGTTGGACATTATGTGTAAGAAAAATCCTTTTATTCCAATTTATCTTCTAACTATCCAAAAAATCTCTTTATCCAATTAGAGTGGCAAGTTCTATACACCAATCAACTGACTCAGAAGGCAAAGAAGTACCATGATGGTTTTTTAGGACTTGTTATTTCCGGATCTCAGGGGGGACAGGTTAACTTTCTAACGTCTATTTCTTTTATCAAAAGGTCCATATAGGCTCTGATTTCAGGATATGATTGGTGAGGTCATTTTAATATATACATTGTTAATCCAATTTTTTTTGTTATCCTTCTTGTATTGTGATTTTGCATGCTTGGTTTAGCTTAAATATTAGTGAAAATTGATCATCAACCCCCCAAAAAAACCTCACAGTAAGATTTTGACTACGGCGATTTGGACACATAATATGGTAATACGAACAGACACTGAATGTCCTTATAAGTATTCAGATATTAGTTGCGGTCAGGATTCATTAGATTAAGTGCTCAATAAATGGTCTATTCTCCCTTTACCTGTCTATATTTCAGGTCATGCTGTTTGATACATGCTGGAAACCTTTAGATAGGAGTTATATTTTGTTTGCATGTTATTTTGAATACAAAAATGCTGATCCAAACAAGTAATTTTGTTTAAACTTGTTTTTATATTTGTTTTTTGCATAAATTTTATACTAATCGGCTCTAAATGTTAAAATATCCTAGATGCAGTCAGGAAAATATGAGGGGCTTCACAAATTGTTATTCTCCCCTCTTTTGTCTACGTTTCAGGTTAGGCTGTTTGATGCAAGCAGGAATCTCTTAGATAGCAGGTTCCTTAAGAAGGATGACGTAATAAAGCCTGGTGAATCAATTAGATTTGATACATATTTGGTTGACATTAGTGAGGATCAAGGAAGTCATATACCAGGTTCCAATATTCAAAATGGCAATTTCACTAATTTAGAGAGAGTGGAGAAAATAGACAGACAGAAATCTCTTGACACTGATACTCTTGTAACAGTTGGAAAACGTGGTTAGTTGACAGTTATTGTGATTTGAAAATATGATGTATTTGGCCAGTTGCTTTTAGTTGCATCAGTTCTTTTTCCATTTCTATTTTTATTTACTAGGATGCTTATAGATTTCGTTAGCATTTCATATTTCCAATAAATTCTTAGGTACACAATAGCTTTCTTTCTTATTACTTAGTTCTGTTATTTATAGCTGTTTTAAAATTGAAGGAAGAATACGGAAAGATGAAGAGGGAAAAAGTGTAGAATCTGCATGTGCAATTGACTAATATGATTTGGTTAATGACTTGAATATGATTTACACGATGCATGTAGCTATTCTATTATTGACGTCGTTAGAATCTCAAGTAGAGAAATTGTGCTTTTAATCAAATGAGTACTTATTTTATCACACCAAATCTTACATTTGAATTTTGAACGGTGATCATCTTTCCAATAACTGTTAATGCAACACCATATTAACTGAGCTTCAAATAATAAATTAACAGAGATTTAAAATTTAAACTGATATGCAGCATTCCATGAACATAAATATGGTGTACAATTATTTATGGTTTTACCATCAATCAACTGAAACCAATAAGTGAATCAATCGATGGACCATGTTCATTCTTTTAGCATATGGATTCCTTCCAGCATGTATATGGCCAATTTATTTTGCAGTCCATTGTTGCATTTGTTTTTTGCGTTGATTGTCTTCAATTTTTTCATCTTCATTTAATGTTCAACCTTCACATGTTTATTATCTCTTTAATTTTCAACGTAGAATGGCAGGTTCTATACACAACACAATTAACTCAAAAAGCAAAAAAGTATCATGATGGTTTCTTACAACTAGAATTCTGTGGATCTCTTGGCCGGCAGGTTAATTTTTTCACTTAATATAATTTTCTGTCCTGTTTGCAATGCCATGTGCCTTTTACCTATCATCTATTTGTTTGAATTTTGTTTATTTTGATGCTGGTTCTTTGGAAATGAATTATTCAGCTTTTTTTAACAACAACAATAGATCTGATTTAAATAAACACACACGTTAGTTTCGCATAGTGTTTAATTTATTAGTTATTCACCCTTTAATGTTCTCTTTTCAGGTCGTACTGTGTGATTTGAGCAAAAGACCTTTAGAGCGCAGGTTTCTAAAGAATGATGAAGTTATAAGAGCTGGTGAATCAGTATATTTTAATGGACATTTAGTTGATGTTGGAGATCCTGAGGGAAGTGGTCATTCTCCAGTGAAGTTGAACCAACTAGGGAGTAGTGGTGATAATGTTGTTGAAAGGAGACAACTAAGACATGGACAAAAGAGCTGTCACAAGCTTTATCCATCTGCTGCTAGAGGTTAGTCTTAGTTATTTAGAAGTTTCTTTAAGTCATCGTATTGTGGTACAGTTCTTTACTTCTGTGCTTGTCATTTGATTGTTTTGAATTTATTATCATCTATTACTTTGTATACCATGGTGTCAATAAGGTAGCATATATTTTCTGTTGTATTACTCCCTCTGGTGCCATTTATAAGAGAAGATAACAAAAAACATTAAAACCAAAGTTCTCACTAATTTATTTTAACTTTTTGATTATTTTTACTTATATACCCTTATTGAAAACTGTCAAAAGTTTATTTTTACTTATATACCCTTATTGAAAGCTGTGAGACGTTAAATACCTACTAATAATATTAAACTGTGTTATACATGCATGAATCGCAAATAACGTTAAACTGTGTTATACATGCATGAATGGATGGGATTAATTATTTAGTATCACCAATTTGGATCACACGATTCAACAATTATTAATTTGGAAAGTGAAATCAAATTACTTTGTTAAACGAAAAGAAACTAAAGATGTGCTATTGGTATTGGGTGCACCCTGATAACCATGACCTGGAACGAGCCGTCGACAGGTTTTTATTTTTCACTCCCATCTGTTTATGGATATACCATAATACCATGCAGGACTACTTCCGAACAGGCCTTGTCTTCGGCAAGATGCTGGCTTGAACTCTCCATTTGCGAAGATTGAAGAGATAAAATCGAACAAGACAGTCCCAGTAGTCAAGCCTTTACATGACGGTTCGTACCTCTGGCCTCGACTCTAATCTCCCTGTTTTCGTTTGCATTACTTCTGTCTGCCCCCTCTGGTAGGAAGCATGTCGGGATTTAGCTGTCGACGGGTTTTACTTTTCACTCTCATCTGTTTATAGCTATATCATGCAGGACAACCTCCAAGCTGGCCTTGTCTTCGGCAAGATGCAGGCTTGAACTCTCAATTTGCGGAGATAGAAGTGATAAAATCAAACAAGACAGTCCCAGTAGTCAAGCCTTTACGTGACGGTTTGTACCTTTGGTCTCGACTCTAATCTTTGTGTTCTCGTTTGCATTACTTCTTTCTCCCTCCTCTAATAGGAAGCTGTGGCATAACATTTAATTTTCAGCAGGCGTTTGGAAGGTTAATATTTTTATGAATACCCCCCACCTTAGAATTAAGTTGTTTTGTCATGTCTAATTCAAACTATATTGCTTAAAAAATAGATTGAGCTCCATAATCATATACTAGCATTAACATCTCTAGCTTTACATAATGAGGGGAAATATCAAAATATATAAATTACAAGCTCCTGTTGACAAAGATAAAATTGGATCAGGCTGATCATTAATGCCTGTGATATGACATGGGACTCCTTCAACATTGCTGATCTCCAATATGTCACTTCACTATTTGTACACTGGCTGATTTCTGGTTTTTGTGCAGCCAATCAAATATTGTCCTTTTTACAAGATCCGAAACCTCGTGATTGTCATGTCACAGGTTAGACACGTAACCTGGTTAGATGGTAATCTCTCTATGTCATAATAACATGAATATGTTGGATTTCTATAGGAATCCAATCTCCCACTAGGGCATCTCAAAATATTATAATGAGGGAATCAACAGAGACTATGAAATACCCCGATATTGCATCTACCCAAGGCAAGTCATGAGGGATTTATTGGATTTCTCACACTTTTATTTTTGGACAATCTTAGTAGCTGTTCTAGGTTGACTTTTGAGATGTTAGTAGCACTTTTAACACTTCTTAATTTGGGTACTGCAGCATCAGGTGGTGGCGGTAGTTCCGGGTTTAGGGAGACTGTCAAAATGACCCTCCAGGTCCACTCTCTCTCCTTGTTTGCATTTTCTCTAGGTGCCATTTCATATCATTGCTTTCTCTTGCGATCAAACGCCATAAGACAAATATTAACTCTTGTTCGTCAAGGATTGATTGAGGTCTTCAAAAAATTAAGTATTAAAATAAAACTAATACTTTTTAAGTTACTTGCGATTTCTTGATGTTTTCAACAAGTGTCTAAGAGTACAATTAGTAGGCTTGTAAAGATAATAATGGTATTATAATGCAGAATGTTGATGTAATTTCTGAGGCAGTAGTTTTACATAGTTGAGGACTTTTCTCAGGCATTGTTTGGCACCTGGGGAAAAGACCTTTGCTCGATGAAGTTTTCTGTTTTCTATATACTGGCAAAATCTTCGGTTGTCTCATATTTATGTGGTTTTCAAATTGTATATGCAGTCATACTCAGACAAGGAAGCTCAGGAAAATATTAGTGAGACAAATTTTGACTTATTAATATCAAGTTCGGGTGGTCATTCTCCTTGCCTTATTTCCCCTGAAAGAGAGAGCGCTGAGGAGTTTTCTGAAAGGGAAACGTTCCCGAGCTTTGACCTTGGATTTTGACGGGTAATGCATCTTAGAAGTATGCGTATATTATTTTCTTGATCAAGTTATATCACATACTCATTCAACTGATGTGTGCATTTGTTCTATGTTTTTTCATGCAGGGCAGTGTCTAGACAATCTGATACATCCGTTCTGCTATTTTTCTATATTATAAATGAAAAAGGAAAAGAAAAAAAAAAAGCTAAAGCTTCAAGGTTACTGTAAATGACTATTACTCTACGCATTGGAAATTCTGATTATATTAAGGTTATTATCACCTGAATTAAAATTAATCCATAAAAGATTATTATGTTTCATAAAAAGTATTTATTAACTATTACTCTGAGCATTGGAATTATGATATATTTTTTTTACAATAAAGAATTGCAATATATCATCATGATTTGATTGGACATTTGTATTAAACTGTTTCATTCTATTAAATTTATAAAAGAAAAAATAATAATACTTTTGATGCATACTCGAGATAAAACGTTTTACATTTAGTCAATTACAAATTACCTTTGACATAATTTTTAAAGTAGATATAATATGGTTGAATTGTTTTTATGTATATCAAACAATTATTAAACTATTAAAAATGTTTATGTACATATCTTTGTCAACGTTGTTTGAGTATTAAGACTTTTTATAACTTTGGTGAGTTTAAACATTAACGAAGACGTGAAATGAGTTTGAAATTTTAATTTATTTTTTGAAAAACAGTTTTTTTTTTAACTTTTGCTTATTTTTTTTACTTCAAAACTTTAAAAAAAAAAAAGAAACTTTTGTATATACACTTTGTTTTGTAAAATGTTTATTTTGAAAAATCTTGTTGTTATGTTTTTTTTTCTTAAATGAGATGACAAATGATTTTTTTTAAAATCTTGCTATTTTTTTTTTATTTGATAAAGTCTTGATGCTAGGTCGAGTAGTGATTTGATGACGTGGTGTGATATTTTTGCCCTTAATAAAATAATGAAAAGTCTTAGCTTAATTGATTGTGGATTTGAAAGTGCGGTGAGTTGGCCTTATCTACCTGACTCTCATATTCGTTCATTATTTGGGTGACACTATCTATCTATCTATCAAAACACGGGCATCAATGGCATCCACTTCACTTATTTCAATTCCCCTTTCATCTTCTTCTTCTTCTTCTTCTCTTTACGCCCCTCACTCTCCTGCATTCTTTTGCACCCTCGGACCTTTATTTGTTCAATTTCATCAAAACAGGAACCTCCATTCCGCCTTTTCAGTTAAAGCACAAACCCTAGACTTCACCGGTTCGTTCTTTGAAGGTGGAATTGGTTCGGGCGATGACCCGGTTACTCCCGGAACCGGGTTTTCCGCTGTTGAGGAAAAAGAGGAACCACAATGCCCACCCGGACTCAGACAGTACGAAACCATGGCGGTTTTGAGGCCTGATATGTCTGAGGATGAACGACTTGCACTCACCCAGAAGTATGAGGAGGTTTAATTCTTAACCTCTTTACTTCTTTCTCATACTCGTTCCTATTTATTTGTCATTTTTAAAAGTTTAGTGCAACATGGACTATTGTTTTTTCAATAAACTTTTTATTGCGGAAAAAAATGTGAAATGATATAATAAATTGTCGGAAATAGAAAAATGATTTTATGTAAAGTAACAATTAATTTAGAAACTATTAAGAAAGACTTGGAGATTAATAAGCTGGATAGAGATATTGCTATATGATAGAATGTTATGTTGTTGTTTGATTCATGTGGTCGACCTTACTTGGTGAGTTAAGACTTAGTTGTTGTTGTTCTTGATATGTGTAAATGACTTTAAAAAGATAACTAAAAAGAAATAGAGAGAGGAGAGAGTACATAAGATGTGTTAAGTTAATCAAATTGAACTTACATGTGTTCTAGCTAGACTTACAATTATTGTTTTTGTTCCCTTGATACTTCTTGATTTGAATGTAAAATTAACTGTTCTCTGATGAGTTTGAAGCTTGATGAGTAGGTTGTTTCTAAATGTGTGGTATACTGGTATTAGAGGTCACAGGATTTGTTAGAAATGTACAATTCAAAATTTGAATCACATGAATCTGATTCAGAAAATTAGCAATTCATATCATGCTGAATTACAAATGGCTTCGTGAATCATGTGATACAGGTGTGAATCAGTGCAATTCTGTATCACCAGTATAAATCACATGATTATTTATTTGTCTATTTGCTTTTTATTCTGCAATTCTCATCAAAGAAATTGAAAAGACGGAGAAGCTTACATTGATAGATGAAAGAAACAAAAGGAAGACTGAATGCACTGCATTTGATCATTATAGGTTTCTTATTTACACTATGCAGTATGTGCACTGTTTGGTTAATTTGTTGCTTTGTCTTCATTCTTTCAAAACAGACACTTCACTTGATTACGCTGTGCGACATTATTTGGCTAGCCTAATTTGACCAAGTCATGCTCTGTTTTGTTCTTTTGAAACATAATCACTTTAATGTGTTTCCTACGGAAAAGAAGGGAAGACCAATGTTATGTCCATAAAAGACGTGGAGTGCAAGCTCTAGGGATGAACTACCATTTTATCAAGAACAACAATCGTGATTTTTTGTTTACTTGTGTGTTTGAGTTCTTATTTATTTGCTATTAGTGGATAGTAAGACTGTTATGACTTATCATTTTGTTCTGTGAGACGTTTGATTAAGTGTTTTTGTCTATTCCTTAGCTTAAAATTACTATATTTATCACCAAACTTCGTTTATTATGTTCTATTTCAAGCTGTTGTACATAGTTTCTTTGAATCTGAAGATTTGGGTACGTTTTATAATTCAAAAGTTAAGCTTGCTTGATAATCCACGATTTCAATTGTTAAGGAATCTGAGCTGTGATAGTCTCATTACTTTTTAAGTTATATTATTGAGTTTTTACTTGGCTCAAAATGCATTATGGTCTGGTGTGCTGATGAATTTGGTGTGTTATTGAATTATGTGAACTAAATTTTTACACTATTCCATTCTATTCTCATTGGGGAAAAAACTCAACTCATGATTTTCCATTGTGCAGCTTCTTGTTGCTGGAGGTGGCATGTATGTTGAGGTTTTTAACAGAGGAGTTATTCCACTAGCATATAGCATCAAGAAGAAAAACAAAGAAGGAGAAAGCAACACTTATATGGACGGCATCTACCTCCTATTCACCTACTTCACAAAGCCCGAGTCCATTACCGCCCTTGAGGCAACACTATTGGCGGATGATAATGTTGTCCGATCAACGAGCGTCAAAATCAGGAAAAGGAAATATTAGTTTATTTTGGCGTCTCGAGTGCTCTGAAAAAGGATGGATAGAAAAAAGAATGTAACATTCATCATTTGTTATTGTGGTATGCTTTTTTCCTTTTCATATGGATTCAAGTATTTTTGTAACATGGTCGTATTAAATTAAAAGAGAGATGTAGGTGCTATTACTACCAGTCTGCAAAGTTATATAATGCCTAGTGCAAAGTGCTATATATTGCCATTGAGGTCCAAATCTGTGATCCGGCTGTTTACAACTTAAATTTGTAAAATTTTCATATTTAAAGGTTGAAGTCATTTTGTTATCAAATCATATATAATTTTTTTTTTTAAAGGATCTTAAATTATATTAGGAAGGAAAGTTACAGCGGGTGTTGATAAATTGGAGAATAATATACTTAATTTCATAAATTGTGCTGAAAAATGCACCTAAATATATATTCACTTAAAGTTATCAGAAAAAGATTACACGATAATGCATCAAACGGCCTGTAACTTTAACTTGCAAGCAATTGGAGATATTTTTAGACAGAATAATGCATGTTGATTGCAACACCGAATAAGAATGCTCTTAGTAGTTTGCATGGTCATATATCTTCCTCACAAACATAGAAAAGAACCAATAAGCTATTTCAAAAAAAAGTAAGAAAAGAACCAAACAAAACAATTTTTCTCAAAATAGCAAACCACCATTCCACCAACCAATATATGATGACAAGTTATGTCCTTGTTTAACATTTTCATCTCTCTCTGTCTAATCTTATCTTTCAGATAATAATAAATATACATCTTGTTTTTGTATATGGTAGTAGCATCGACTCTGTAGGAAGTCTTCTACGTATCAATGTTTAATAGTTACGGGATATTTTAACGATAACTGACAATATTTTTACTAAAACATATTTTTATTTAAACTAATCCAAATATACATAATTTTTTATTTAATTTATATTTAATCATAATCAATTTACAACATTAATTCATTCAAGATAAATTATTATCGTAAAATATCAAACATAACCAAATCAAACATGGCATTTCGTGAAGATAAAAAAGTAACATTAAATTTTGGTCACTATTATATATAAAAATTAATTATTTTTGGTTCATATTAATATCTCTAATATATTTCTACTTTAATAAAAACATTTCTTATAAAAAAAAATGACATTAAATTTTAGTCACTATTATAAATAAAAATTAGTTAATTTTGACGCATTTAATATTAGTACTTTTAATATAAACTTACTTTGGTTTTTAATGTCGGTAGTTCAAAGTTTGACATTAAAAAAAATCATTTAACAAATTTAAATCATATTCTACAAAAAAAAATTAGAAAATTAAGAAGACTTAACTATTTTCTAATAATGGTAAAAGTAACTAATTTTAGAGTGACCGAACTAGTTTTCTTGCAACACCAGTTTTTCAACCATGGGCCACGTAGTAGTATATCCCCACATTCATTGTTTATTTATTTACGAGATCTTTACTTTTACATAAAAATACAATTTTATTCTTTTAACTATTTATAAAAATTTTAAAAAAAAATTACCTTTCATTGTTGCACTCTCTCTTTCGAACATTTAAATAAATTACTATAACTTTCGAATTTTTTCAAATATTCGAAACAAAAAAAGTAAATGATACTCAAATATTTAAAAATTTTGAAACACAATTTTTAGAATTTTGAAACTTTCGAGCAATCTAAAACTTTCAAGATAGAAAATTTTTAGATTTTTCGAAATTAAAATTTTTGAAACTTTCCAAATTTTCAAAATATATCCAAATTTCGAAAAATTAATTTTTAAAAATTTCAAAAATTTACTTATTTCAAAACTTTGAAACTTCCAAAAATATCAGTTTAAAAAATTTAAAACTTCCTAAACTATCAATGTCAAAACTTATTTTAAATAGTTAAAAGAACAAAATTATATAAGTTGAGGATAATAAGATAGAAATGCAGGGTAGAAAACTTTTTATTTATTATTAAAATTTAAAACCAAGTGATACTTAATCCTTGAATGTCACAATAGGGTGAGTAGTTTGGACAATAATCGTGATCCACTGACAAATGTGCCATTCTTTGTTGGAGGTATGAATGGAGTTGTTTAGGTAGTTATGCAATTAAAAGGAAATTAAATGCAAACAACAACTCACAGGTTTGTTTATAATTTCCTTCTTCAATCTTTTTTATATAAACAAAAAATTTCATAATTTCTTTCCGAATTAAATTAGTATTTAATACACCCATATATATTCAATTTTATTTCATTGGTGAAGTTTGTTTTGTCCAAGAAACAATTAGGGTACTCCACTTGTACCAACTTTCAATGGTATTTTTATTTTTTTGAGAAAGTATGGATAAAATGTGGTTGCATAATAAGGTTGTGTCAATATCAACTTCTCAAAAAATAGTTTAATGATAGACTCTTAATAACTCTTTTTGATAAATAAAAAATGAATTTTATAATAATAAAAAATAGATATAATATTTTATAAATATATTAAAGATAGCGAAGTCTATCTTTAAACCAGAACTATATCAGATAATTTCTGCATAATTATTTTTGTTTTCTTCATTAAATGATGATTTGAAAAAAAGGTGAAGATGGAGGCACGTGCAGTATCTAGCTATGTGGTATCTTTCATTTGAAATGCAATTTAAGTGATGAGTGAGGTTATTTTGGTCACAACAACTCATTTTTGAGGTAACATATTACATATATGTGTGTGTGTAAAAGGAGAAAGATACTTATAAATTAGGCACAAGTGAGTATATTCTATACGATTTGTTCTTCATCTTCCAACATTACTTTTTCAAGAGAGAAAGAACATGGCATGCATTGGCATTGCAGGTACATGCCTTTTAGGAGAATTGGTCAGAAACAAAGTCTCAAAGAGTAATGAAGTATCTTTGATTCAGTATGAAGGGCTAAGATTGGTCCAAAGAACAGAAATGTCTTCAGCTGCACCATGCATGTCAAAAAGCTATATTAATTTAGCTTCACGTAAATGTCCTTCCTCTTTAATCTATATTAATTAATAATAATCTTACTTTATTGTTAAATAATATAAAATAAAAAATTGCAGCTAGGAAATGCAAAAGAATAAAGAGTATGAGTTCTCCAACAAAAGTAGCTCCTAAAAGACAGAAAGATCCAAAAAAGAGAATAGTAATAACAGGAATGGGTGTTGTGTCGGTATTTGGAAATGAAATAGATACATTTTACAACAAACTTCTAGAAGGAGAAAGTGGAATAAACCTTATAGATAGGTTTGATGTCTCAACCTTACCTGTCCGTTTTGCTGGTCAGATACGCAATTTCAGTTCAGAAGGTTACATTGATGAGAATAATGTAAAGAGCCTTGATGATTGTTGGAGGTTTTTTTTAGTCGCAGGTAAGAAGGCACTTGAAGATGCCAATCTTGGATGCCAAGTTCTTAACACTGTAAGTCCATTATATTTTTCAAATTATTAAGTTTTTTATCAAAATTGAATCATCAATAGTTAAATGATATGTTATTTATGGATTAAAATTCTTAATTTAGTCAACTTTAATACATATTACAGTAATATATACGTGAATAAATTAAAGAAAATTATTAATCAAAAAATTTATATTATCAATACACACGATATATTTTTTTTTATTGTATCCTAGAAATTGTGATATTGAATAGTTAATTTGGTTTTGTAACAGATGGACAGAACAAGAATAGGAGTACTAGTGGGATCAGGAATGGGAGGTACATCCTCAATGAGCAGTGCTGTAGAAGCACTAACACAAAAGGGTCATAAAAAAATATCTGAAAATTTCATTCCATTTTTCCTCTCAAACATGGGTTCTGCTTTGTTGGCTATGGAGACAGGGCTAATGGGACCCAATTATGCAATTTCTAGTGCTTGTGCATCAGCAAATTACTCCTTTCATGCAGCTTCAAATCACATTAGAAGCGGTGAAACAGACATTATGGTTGTTGGTGGTACTGAATCAATTATAGCTCCTACTGTTGCTGGATTCATTGCTTGTAGGGCTTTGTCTCAGAGGAATCAGAATCCCAAGATGGCTTCAAGACCATGGGACATACATCGTGATGGTTTTGTCATGGGTGAAGGCTCTGGTGTCCTGGTTGGTACCTTTATGTTATAATTTTATTTTTATTATAATTACTCATCAGAATTAGTCTTATTAAACTTACCATTTTCTTTTACTACAACTCTTAATGCAATCTTATTTACAAATTTTTATTTGTCAGAATACATTCTCATGTGTTTCTTTCATTCAAGAAATATCATTTTTTTCAAGGTAACTTTGAATTCTTCATATAATAAATTTGAATAATTTTTAAAATAAAAGAATTTCATATAAAAAATTTAGATAATTTTTAAAATGAAATAATTTCATAGATAACATGTGAAAGTTAAGTCTAAGAAATTTCAAACATCACTTGAACCATAAAAATTTGAAATTCAATCTCAAACTTATTAAAATATAATTCTTAAAATGATATTTATATTTATTTTTTAAAAGTTTATAAATTTGTTCTCATTAATTACATGTACACAACTTATTTGTATGCATTGAATTACACAAAAAACACAATTTTTCGTTATGATATTCACGTAAGATAAATGAGGTGATCACTTATCTTATGAGTTTTTATTTTGGAGTGTATTTGGATGGGATAATTTAAAATTTTAGATAAATTGGAATTTTAGATAATTCAAATACTTCAATTGAATTTCTTTTATTTTTAAATTTTGTTGGGCTACATTTATAAATTTCAAAAGTTTTGGAGGAAAATAAAAATTAAATTTGGACTAAAATTGAAATTTTGGAAAAGTTGAGAGATTTGCAAATTTTTACGAAATAATTTGCAAAATTTAAAAAAAAAAAGTTAGAGGTCCATTTGCAATAAAAATATAGAGACTAATATGTAAATTTTGAAATACGTAGAGTCAAAATTGAAAAATTAAAATAAGAGACTCTTTCATGATTTATATATTATCAAGTAAAGAAGGAATTTGAAATTCTTATATTTTATATTGTATTTGAAATTCTGTAAATTTAACTTTTATAAAATATTTTATGAAATCAATTCATTTTAAAAATTCTTTCAATTTATTATTTAAACAAGATAATATGTGTCAAAGAATTTGAATTTTTTAAAAAACTTACTATCCCTCAAAAATCCCTTGTACAAACATATTCTTATTGAAATTAGTTGTTTGGGTTATGACCGCAACTAGTGCAATGCATAATATTTTTTTATGACTTCCAACAAGATTGTCATTTTGTAGACGAAAAATGAAATCTATGTTGAAAATGTCTCAAATTGGAAGTGTGGCACTAATTGATGTCTAACTTCATTCTCCCACATCAATAGTATAACAATTACTAATGTATTTTTATAATATAACGTATTAAAAAAATAAATGGTGTACACATAATATTACTTAAAAAGACTTTGTTGAGACAAAAAGTTTACTATTTAAATGACTATGCATTTTGTCATATTCTTTGAATTAACTTATTTTCACCTAATGAAATTCAAATGCTTCCAACTTGATCTTGCATCACTGAGAGAAGATAATGGAGAGCTTGGAGAGTGCAACAAAGAGGGGAGCCAAAATAATTGCTGAATATTTGGGTGGTGCCATAACATGTGATGCTCATCACATGACTGATCCAAGGCCTGATGGATTTGGAGTTGCATCTTGCATAAGGCATAGTTTAGACGATGCTGGAGTTTCCCCTGAAGAGGTAAGAAAGAGAGAATCGACAACTACTTTTATTCCATTCAGTCTTAAATATAACAAAAAATTAGTCATCAAATTTTAAAATCAAATATATTAAATTTTGTTGACATAATTTTTTTTTTATATTTAAGATCGAATGAGGTAATATTTATCTTAAAATTCTGATGTTGATACAAAATTAATGAATCATAATTTGCTAATTTTCTAAACTAAAAAGGTGAACTATTTGAATGCTCACGCCACATCAACAATAGCCGGTGACTTAGCTGAGATTTGTGCAATCAAAAAGGTTTTTAAGGATACATCAGAATTGAAAATGAATGCCACTAAGGTAAGAAAGTTTTAAATATTTCAGAACCACAACATCATCCATTTGTTGAAAATGAAATTTAAATTTAAATTTATATCATAATATTTTCTTCTTCATTTTTTTTTCAGTCAATGATTGGTCATGGTCTTGGGGCTGCTGGTGCTTTAGAAGCAATAGCGACCATAAAAGCAATAACAACTGGCTGGTTGCATCCAACCATTAACCAAGATGTATTATTGTCTTGTCCTGAAAATTCATCTTATTAATCAAATATTGTTTCATCTTCTTGAATCTCACAATGTTTTTCTTCTTTTTCCACAGAATTTGGAGGAGGAAGTTACAATTGATACCGTCCCTGGTGTTAAGAAGAAGCATGAAGTTAACGTTGGTATGAATTCCATCCGTTCTAAAATTAAAATAAAAATTGATTAAATAATAATAATAATAATAAATTGATATGTTTAATTTAAATTTTAAATTAAATACATCAATTTTTTTATTTATATTTTGAGACGAAATATTATCTTGGATTGGAGTGAATAATATTAAGAAAAAAAATACTAACAAAAGCTCTATCGATATAATAAAAATGTATTGAAAATTGTGTGCTCAATTTTTTAAGAGTTTAAGTTGTATCTACTATAAGTGTAAAAAATATTACACAATCGACAAATCATAAATAATTATATATGTGAATAATTTTATAAAAAATTAAATATTATTAATAATTTAATGATTATGATTAATTGATAATATAAAAACTTTATACATATATTATACCATTATATTATGCATTTAAATTAAATTTACTTTTTCCAATATAAACTTTCAATGTTTAACATTTGTTTCTGATTTTTATTGTTCTTTTTTCTGCAGCTATCTCCAACTCATTTGGATTTGGTGGACACAATTCAGTAGTTGTCTTCGCCCCATTCATGCCCTAAGTGGAATTCAAGATCAAGCTGATTTTTTTTTCTTTCACATTACTAGATCCAATTAATGATTTTGGAACACTTGCTCATATTGAATATGTAAGGAATTAGAAACATGCTATTTTTTCAGTAATACTCCCTCCCTACTTAATATAAAAAAAAAAATACAAACAAGAAAAACACAAATACCAAGTACCTTATTTAACATTATAAAGTTGAAACATTATTTCAAATATATCCCTAATATTAATTTTTTTTATCCATTGTGTGAATTTTTAATATATAAATATATTCAGTATTTTACATTAAATAGATGTATAAAAAGAATTTTAGCAAATTTTTTTTATAAGCAGAATTTTGGCAATTAATGTAACTTGAAACAAGTTTCTTTTTCTTATACTCCCTTTGTCCTTTTTACAAGTAAATGTATAAATTGATGTATACTTACGTTTTGTGTGTTACTTTTACTTAATTGTTTGCTGTGAATAGATTTATTTAATATTAATTTTTTACATTTTAAGATAAATTAATAATATTAATATGAATAAATTTACTAAAATAATAATAAATGCATGTAGTAACTTATATAGAGATTTATATTTATAGGCAAATTTTTCTCTCAACATGTGCATATAACTATGGAGGGATGAGTGATAAAGGGGAGAAAAAAACAAGATTTTTCTTACTACTAATAAAGACTAGATGTAGTAGTTTGGAAGACTTTCCCTTTAATTAATGTGATTTAATGTGATCTTGAGGGGACAACTCTTCTCTACTAATTGCTTTCCTAAATTTAGATCTCACAAGAAAAAAGGAAGTGAACAAGTTCAAGACTTAAATATTCAACCACAACAAATTAATTTCTGGTTGTTGGTTCACTACGGGTTTACTATTTTTGAAGTTTATTTGTCTCATTGAGGCCAATTGAGTCCCTCCCTTAAATCAAAAGGCATGGCTCATTAATTGCTGGTTCTTTATTTAGAGTAAAGATCCGTAGGAAATAATCTATTGGATTCAACTGTTTATTTATAAGTTATTGAATTCAAATGTAATTTAGTTAATTTCACATAGATTATAAATGATATTTTGATATTTGATATCATTCTGATTATTATTATAAGGTGTGGTGTTGAATTTCGGGTTATGTATGTGTTTATATGTTTGATGATAATGATCGGTAGTAAATATTGTTTATAGTATTTCGGTTTTGATTAAATTGCATTTTGTTATATTTTTTGATATAATAATTGATTGGTGGTCAAAGATAATCGATTATTTTAAGTTAAGATGTAATAAAGGATTGGAATGTTTTAGTAATCTATTATGATGATATCTAGAAGCGTAAAATGTCAAAGTTAATAACGTATTATACATGACTAGTTAATGGATTATGATAGTAGTCGATACTGAAAATTATAAATGATATAAGATAATTAAATTAAGAAGAGTTAGATAATCGATTAAGAAAATAAGAAGAATAAAAATAATCAAGTTATAGATTAATCATTTTTTTTTAAGTTTATGGTTAATCGATTAGGTTAAACAAAAATAATAGAATTAGAATCAGTTAATTAGTAATAAGATTATACACATTGAAGGATAGGTCAATAACGTTGAACTAAGTTAGTAAGGTTTAATAATGTGAATATTGCTTGATATAACGTTAATCTTTCATAGCACACTTAGTCGCATATATGGACACAAGGTTGAGCGACAATGATTATTGATAATATATGTCATATTTTGTATGTTATTTGTTACATTCATATAGTATAATGTTTGGAATGTGTTGTGATAAAATTGAAGCTCGATAGTCGAGGAAGCCTTGAGGGTATTATTGACATAAAAGTATTACGTAAAGCTAATGCATTGTTGTGGTGTTTCGTTGAATAATGAATCACCTTGACTAAACACTCTTTACTAAATATTTACATCCTTAAAATGATACAACTTCCACGGTACTCTAAATAAAAGAGTGTACTCATATTATCAAAATTTCAAGTAATAGTTTAGTTAGTTTCTCACTAACTTGTGCATGTCAACATTCATATACTGCATATTGAACGTTTTCTACGCAATTTAGTCTCAAATGATTATATAAATTATTTTTTAATCAAAAATATAACAAATCAAAATAAGCTTGAAATACAAATCTTAAAATTATGGTACTGTTAAATTTATAAACTAATCAAATTGATTTATTAAAGATACATAATTTAATTATCTGTCAATTGATTTGATAATACTATAATATATCAATTTATAAAATGTAAAGTATAAATCTTCACAAAATTAGAGTTGTGTTATTTGGACATCAAATTTGAAATATCATATATGCAGATGCCACATAAAAATACAAATGTATAGGTTTGTGCATAAATCAATATACAAACCCAAGAGAGAGATAAATAGTATACTACAGGGTTTTGTTAGACAAATTAAACAACGAGTTTATAGCTTATAAGTTATAAGATAAGAGTTATTTATGAGTTTATAGTAATTTTTTTATAAATTAATTCAAATAGTTTATGAATTTATAGTTTATTGTTTTTTCTTTCAGTTTTATCCATATTATCGTAACTGAATTTCTTTTTTAATTTTATAATTTATTTATTATAACTTTAAAATAAATTAAATAGATAATATATTTATAAATAATTGTTATAATTTTAAATTATTCATAAATAATTTAAATTTAAAAATAAATAATTTATTTATTATGATTTAAAATCAATAAAACAGATAGATAAGTAAAAACATATTAAATTGATATATTTTAAATTATTATTTTTAAAATATTTTATTTATTTATTAATTAATTAAATTTATTTTTAATTAAAAATATCTTTTTATATTAATTTCTATTTTTAAATTAATTAAATTATTAATTTTATCAAATATTCAATTAACTTAATAATTATCAATTATAAACTATTGAAAATAATTAATTTTTTCAAACGGAGTCTAGTGAAATCCATATATAAATCCTTGATGTCTAAATATATTTTTTGTAGAATTAAGGTTCATCGAATATGCCATAAAAGGACGTGCCGCTGGTCACGGACCACATGTCCACATCCAAAGGTTTTGTCCAGCGTCACACACTCCTATACATATGTTTACGTGTCCAACTTCCATATCTTTTATTTTATTTTATATATCTTTTGAACCCAAAAAATCCAAAATACTTCACATCCAAGTGAGACATCTATTATATAAAAGATAATTTTTTTTCAAAAAACGCAACTATGTAGACATTTTTTTAATAAATAAAAAATATATTAAATTAATATATAAAATGTAATAAAAAATTAATTTATATTAATAAAATCTGATAATATATTTTAAATAGAAGAACAAATACATTAAATTTTAATTAATCATAACGACATACTTAATTATTTATTTGACATATTTAACTCTAGTAGTAAGAATTTCAATAAAGTTTCTCATGACAAACAACATATATGCCAAAAAGTAATTGATCACCTAGTATTTGAGGAAATAATATATTCATTATTCACACTTATTTTTTATTTTTTAATTATATTTTTTTTATTTTCGTGTATCATTTCGATTAGGATATTTTGAAAATTTTATTTTCAAAAAAAGAAATATAGAAGAAGAAAAATTCTCATGTCTTAGCAATTAAGGAAGTTTCGGCTCTTTTGACAAAAAAATAGTTCATAGCTGATAATATTTTGTAATGAAATATATATTTAAATAAAAAAATTTCTTATAAAGAAAACATCAAGATCAATTACATCGACATTTTAAATATTATTTTTTATATATATTTTATTCTGAAGAGAATACTAAATAACATATAGTTTAATGTAATTGATGAACGTTAAATTAAATGAAAATTTAGTAAAATTTATGGGTTAATTAGCTTGAAAATCTACATTAACATTGTTAATTAAAAATAAATTTTATATCAATTAATGTTTAAAAATATTTAAAATTGATAATTTAAAATTTATTTTTTTATTAATTTAAAATTTATTTTTTTATTAATTTAAAATATATTAATCTGATACATTTTGTATTTATTTAGTTATTTTATTTATTTAAAATATTAATTATTT
>JBBPBO010000005.1:2804247-3086680 GCA_037974295.1 Cicer cuneatum
AGCTTATTTGTTTTAAATTATTATGTATTAAAATTATTTTAAATTATAATAATCATTTACTTAAACTATTCTAATTTTTTTAAATTATTTGTTTTAAATTGTAATAAATAAATAATAAAAAATAAAAATTATTTTAGTTATAATAATAAAGGTAAAATTAACACAAAATATAATAAATTATAAATTATAACCTTCTATTTGAAATAGTTTATAAAAAAATTTATATATAAGCTATAAACTACATATATGTCTTGCCAAAAAGACCCTTAAAAGCAAGTTTAATCAATTCTTAAAAAATAAAAAGGAAGTTTAATTTTCTTTTTCAAGAGTTTCATGTTATTCTATATAGAGTAAATTATTTATTTTGGACAATCAAATTTATGTCATCATTTTATTAAAAGAATGTCTTTTTTCATATATAAACTAAATTTAGAGTGAGAATATTGTGTTTCAGTCCAATGTAGGAAAAACTTTAAGATTCGTATTAAACACTTATAAAAAAATTACATTTATCTCTTCTATAATAATAGCGGAAAATTTACAATATACAGATTTAATATCTATTTTTTTAATTAATATTAAAAGAAAATCCTAAATATAACTTATGAACCGCTTAGTTAATTTGTCACTTAAAAAACTCTTACACAATAATCAACCTTAAACATTGGGTCTATTAATTACGCATATTATAAAATAGGTGATTTTGATACTCAATCATTTAGAGATTTTAAAGAAAAATATAAATTATTTTGTATTTGTTTGTTATCAAAAAATTATTATTTTGAGTTATAAAAAATAATTTTTTTTAGCGGTTACTAAAAGCAGTTTTTCATTTAAACATTTATTAGATTTTTTTCTCCAAAATTTAATTTTTTTCTTCAAGAATTTAAAAATAATTATTTTATTTTAAAAAATGTTTCTATTAAGAAGAAAAAAACGTAACAAATGAGTTCAAAGAGTATAGAGTATTGTAAATATGTATTTCAATACCATAAAATATATCTCAACCAGTATTTAAGCATATAAATAAAATGTAATTTTTTTTTGGAGTAAAGTAAAATGTATATTAACACTCACTTATTAAAAAGATATAATATTTTATGCAACGAGTATGATTCATGTTTATAGAATAGCTGTTATTCTTTATTAAAGAAATAGTTTTTTATTTTAAATTCTTGATCAGTATTCTAAGATTATTAGCTAACATTTTCAGTAAAAATAATAATATATATTTTTCACAGTTAGTCAGTCTAAATCATCGAATTATTAAAAATATTTAACTTTTATAATAATTATATCAAAAGTCATAATTATTCATAGTTGAAATTGTAGTTATGAAATACTAACTGATAATTAAATTTTTATTTAAATTTGTTGTCAATTTAAATTGACGTTCTAATTCATTTGTAAATTATGTATTTTGGTAAAGACTTATTAAAATTATCACAAATCCGTTTATTTTTCGAAATTCAAACTAATATTAAATATTAATTTAGAAACTGAAAAAATATTTAATAAAAATTAAGTACTAAGTATAGAACTAAGAATTTGTCAGGAAAAAAATATTAAACTAAGAATAAATATAAATTATCTAAATGAATTTTAGTTTCAAACAAAAATTAATTTTACTAATCTTTTTAGTACTATTTCAATTTTTTATTTTTAATAGTAAAACCATTATTTGAGTAGTAAGAAAAAGAAAAAAAAATTATTTGTGTGAACTGAATGTTTAAAGAAGTGACACGAAGTTCTAACGCCTTCTAGAAAATCAAAAAATCCAACCGCTCCCTTCCACTTTCTCTCTCAGTTCTCCACCTCATCAAATTTACGCGGTTTCGCATCATCATCACTCACTAATCACCTCCCCCACCTACTTATTGCTACTAAATTAAATTAAACGGAAAATCAAATTATAATAATTATCTCAATTACCCAAAATCAATTTTCCTATCGACATTTGGCAGTTACACACGCAAACCTTAACCCCGTCATATTACTTTCCTCCAACTTTTTTCTTTTTCATACAACTTTCCTAGAAGTTTCATTCATCATCAATGTTAAAATCATCACTTTATAAATATCAAATTATTTTATGGTACTGTAAAATTAAATTCTAAAATTATTATTTCTGCCGTTCACAAAAATCGTGTGATTTATAATTTTAATTATTTATTATATATAAAAAAGTTATTATTAAATATATTAACATATAAACAATATTTTAGTTATTTTTCTCTATAAAATAAGTATATAGTTATAGTATTAATTTTTCTTAATAAAAATGAAATTTGTAATAAGAATTTATATTTAAAGACAAAAAAAATAATAATAAAAATTAATAATTTAATCTTTTTTAATTCAATTACGATCGTTTTTAGTATTTGTACAAAAATTTATGTAAGATTGATAACAAAAAATATAAAAAATATTTCATTATTTTAAAATAACACACTTTTTTAATTTTTAATAAATTTTTCATACTATTTAATTAATATTACTTATATTATTTTTAATATAATATTAATAATTAAAATTAATGTTTTTGTGAAATTCTCCATTGTTTTTTGTTAAAAAGAAAATCCAATTGAACCTTTTCCATCTTATATTAACACTTGTCACCCTTATTCTCCATTTCTGTGAAACATTTTATCTGCTTGCACCCACTGCTATTTCCTTCTCTCTTGCTCAACACAACATTAATTAACTTATTATATAGTCATACAAATTAGATACCCAAACTCAAATTAAGTTTAAAGTTCACAACTTTGAGAACAAAAAAGAAGAAGAAGAAGAAGAAGATGGAGAACAACAACAACAACAACAATCAACAATCCTTTTGGCAATTCAGTGACCAACTTCGTGTTCACACATCAAATCTAGCAAATTTATCTCTAAACGATTCAATTTGGGGTAACAATTACTCGTCCAAGAGACATGATCATCAAAGGAGAAATTTTGATATCAAAGTTGGTGGTGAAATCAACAACAACAACACTGTTGAATCACTTGGAAAAGCACCTGTTTCTGATTACAATGATGGTTGGAAACAAATGAACAACAACAACAACAACAATGAAGGATCTCTTTTCTCTATGCATCACAACATGCTTGGTGGTGTTGGTGTTAATGGAGGTTTCAATAAAGGAATTTATTCAAAACCTTCTTCTTATGCTGCTAATCTCAACACTAACAACTTCAATATCAATTTTAATGTTGGTGTCAAGGGTGAAGGTGAAATTTTTCTTACACCCAAAAATTCTAAGAAGAACACTAACCCTAACAAAAAACATGGTGACAACAACAATAATAATGATGGCAACAAGAATAAGGATGCTAAGGTGGGTTCTGATAAGAGATTCAAAACACTGCCACCATCTGAGTCTCTCCCTAGGAATGAAACAATTGGTGGATATATCTTTGTTTGCAACAATGATACTATGGCGGAGAATCTCAAAAGGGAACTCTTTGGTATTTTCCTTTTCTTTCCCTCAATTTTTTCCTTCAATTATGCAAATTTTCTTATTATATCTCATGTACTTTAAAAAAATTGTACCTTTATTTTGATTTCCATGTTTGGTTGATTTTACTGTACTGGTTATTTTGCTGGTTTTTAGTTATATACTCAATCCGAAATGAAATGAAATATAAGGTATATGAAAAGTTGATATTTTATCTAAACTTTAGTTCAGATACCACTTTTCAGATACTCTTATTGCATATATTTCATTTTAGAAAGAGTTTGTAATTACAAAGCCTGAGATTTTGGACTAATTGTTGTTTCAGTCTTGTGTAGCATAGTATATTTTGTTGTAGATTATAGATTGGTGTGTTTGGTTACTTAGCCATATAAGGGATAATAGTATGTTTTTCAATGTTAAATGAATCCTTTGAGGTGTTTAATTTTAACAATCAAAATAGCCTTCAGTATCAATTATGGTTTTTTATTTTGTAAATGTTTTGTGTTTATTATAGGATTGCCTCCAAGATACAGAGATTCAGTTAGGGCCATTACTCCAGGGTTGCCCCTTTTTCTTTACAATTATACCACTCACCAACTCCATGGAGTCTTTGAGGTATGTTACTTGGTTTATACTATATTCTATTTCACCTATTCAATTGATGACTTATTTATATACTGATATGAACACTTGTGACATGTTTATAAATTTTGATTAACTTATTTCCATAAGCTATTCGAGATAGCTTATAATGAAAACAATTTGACTTTATTTTAATTTTTTGTTATATTAATGACTTATATATAAGCACTAATATGAAAAAAGCTTAAGCTATAAGCTATTTATCGTCAGCAGATTCATGTTATGAGTGCATTTTGGGGGTTTATTTTTTAAGTGTCATAACATGTTGTGGTGGATTGGTTTTGTTTAGGCTGCAAGTTTTGGAGGAACAAATATTGATCCAACAGCTTGGGAGGACAAGAAGTGCCCTGGTGAATCTCGCTTCCCCGCTCAGGTAACATCTCCAATCCAAGCATATGTTATTGTGTGTCTTTAATTATCTACTAGTTTTTTTATGAGTAGGAATCAAATTTGGTACTCTGACACACACTGCACACCATCCACTTGCTCTAGACTCCGGTTTGTGGAAGCTAATAATGTTTTCATAAACATTGATGAATACAGGTTAGAGTGATTACTAGGAAAACTTGTGAGCCACTAGAAGAGGATTCCTTCAGGCCAATTCTTCACCACTATGATGGCCCCAAGTTCCGTCTTGAGCTGAATGTGCCTGAGGTATTTCATCTTTAACTTGCTCACTATTGATTCCTTTTGAATGTAGTTCAGCTTTTTCTTTTGGCTTTAATGAGCCTAAATGTATCTGCAATCTTTTACCATCTCAGCTGCGATTATGAGACAGTTTTTTGTTGATGTCAAACTAAATTGTGCTTTCTTTATTGGTTTGTAGGCATTGTCTCTGCTGGATATTTTTGCAGAAGAAAAAGATACTTTCAAGGACTCTTTGAAGGTTATACAAGCATAAAAGGGATACAAATTATAGAGAATAAAGGAAAACAGCAATCAAAAGTCAGAAAGAAAACAGATAATTAGAGATTTGGGTTTGTTTATATAGCTATATGGACTTAAAAATAGAGTCCTAAGAATATATAAAACAAAGTGAAATATATGTAATAGTGGAGGATGCTTGGATATTCAGCCTATATATTGTGTTCTTATGTTTTTGTATAGAGGCTGCTATACATGGTTTGTCCAAATTTTCTTGTGTGTTGATATAAACTATATCATATCATATAATATTAAAGAGAATACAATAAGAATTAATTATTAATGAATTATTTTTGCTTATTGATATCTGTACAAAGCTACAAATTGACAATGAATGGTTTATAAGTTGATATGCTTTAAATATTGAATTGAGCATTGAATCTGCTAGAACCTCATTCAATTAGATCGCCTAATATATCTGTTTGATCATTCAAAATTATATTTGTCATTCTCATTGGCGCGTTTTCGTTTCCTTAAAATAAACAATTTGACCAACAAAATTAGAGTTTAGTAATTACATTGGTAGAAATTGGATAAAAAGCTTATTTTAAGAGAATGAAGAAAAATAGACCTATGTGGCGTGTTCATAGTATATGAACATGCCTCAATATTGAACCATGTTGCTATGGTTTGGTAATATGAATTCCTAACCAAAGGCCAATAATACCAATAAAAGCATATTCTTGGTTGTCTGTTAGGTAAATTGATCATCCAAGTAGATAAACTTAAAAGCTACGTTTGATCCATAAATAATAAAATAGCTTATCCTTTAGCTTTTATGGGGGGCTATGGATGTATAATCGGATTAAAATTCTTTTTAAATTGATTCTTTCGTTTTAACGAATAGCTATAACTTAATTAAATAACATGTAATTTATTTTTTTACTATCAGTCCTAAGATTTTAGTGGCAGGCCACAAATTGACAAATAATCATAATTTTAAGAGTGTTTATAGAGATATTTACATTTTATTCATTTAAATAATGTCTCCACATTACATAAGATAATTGTATCCAAATTCGTTTGCTTGTCAATGACCATAAAAATGGACTGAGTCGAAACAAAGAAGCATTATTTCCACTAATTGACTATAGTATGGTCAACTACACAATTTCATTTTTGTGCTTATTCAAATTATGCGTCAATTTTGCGGTTGGTATGTCCAAGACTAGCTGGCTACAACTATTACTTTCGAGGAGGTGCCTTACGGTAGAAGTAAAGATATATCTCGATTGCCAAATATATATTTTTTCTTTTGGTTTTTAATATCTCAAATATAAATAAACAACATAAAAAAAATATATTAATATTCCAAAGTAATTAAACTATCACGCAATCTTCAATAATTAACTTAATAATTACAAATATTTTAGATACTACTTAATAGCAAATAAAGTGATAGTTTAGGATAAAATAATGGTTTATTCTTCTTAAGCGTGATTCGAGAAATGGTTAATAATACAAGATTTTCATAAATTTATTCCATAACATTACTTATTTACAATATTACTCATAGTTTTTTTTTAAAAAAATTTAAAAGTCTCGTAGTTTTTTATTTTAATCATTACACACCCGCTTGTATTTACTCATACGAAATAAAGAATGCATTGTATAAAAAAAAATCTAGAAATTAAGAATGTACCCAAAAAAAATAATGGAAATAGAACTATATACTTATAGAAATTGTGAACGCGAAACTAACATCAATTGATATTTTTTTCTTTATTTGGAATTAAGGACGTAATCGTTTCCCAGCTACATCGCCTATTAGTGTCAAACAGCTCCTCTTATTTTTTTTTTCATTTAAGCTACACCTAGTTAAATAGATTGAAAGAAAAGAGAACACTTTAAAAAAATGGAGAAAACGCAAATAACGAAAATGAACAAGTAGTTAAAAAAATGGGAGAGAGAAAAAGAAAAAAATAAACATAGACTAAGTTGAGAAGGGGAAGAAATGGTTACAACTTATAAGTTATATTAATCAATAAAATTTCATCACAATAACAAGAATGGAATTGATAAGAATCATTTAGAGTTATAGTTCAAGAATCAAAGATAAGATATACTCACTATTTTTATTATAGTTAATTTTAAGATGATACATAAAAAAAAGACTCCCATATTCTTAAAATAAATTATAAGGCCAATTCTATAGGCCCATGTCATGTTGGGGTTACAACATTCAATTAAGGGGGTGTATTAAATTTATATTTTAAGAGATTATTTTGATTAAAAAAAGTCCTAAAGATTTTAAAAGACTATTTTAAAATGTAATAATTTTTAAGATTTTTTAAAAAAAGAGTTTCAATTAGGATTATGTTTAAAAAGACTATTTTAAGATTTTTAAGATTTTAAAAGACTTTCATTCGGTTAAAAATTTTAAGATTGCAAAGAACTATATAAATTTAGTGTATGTTTATATATCATTGTAGATGTAAGTTTATTGAAAAGCTGTATTTTGTATATTCTAAATTCCACGTCAAGTATGTGCATTTCAATTAGGATTTTAGTTTGATTTTAATAGATTCATACTGTTAAAAATTTTAAAATTGCAAAGTATTTAATTGATTTAGTTTATATTTGTATACCATTGTAAATGTACGTCTATTGAAAAGCTGCATTTTATAGATTTTAAAATTCACGTTAAGTGTGTGCATTAGAACACAAATATACATTTTAAATGTTTATCCAAACATAAGCTTACAAGTGGAAAGAAGCATGTGAATTTTTACCATTACTTACAAAAGTGAATGAAAAAAAGATTAAAAGAAAAAATTATAAGGTTTTGATAATATTTTTAATAAACTTTAGTGTTTGAGACAAGGTATTATAACTCATTGACATCTTGTTATATTGATTCACGTTCTTGAACTACTTCATCTGACTCAAGCAATGACTATAAATTTTAAAGAATCTAATTTTGGCATTGAAACAAAGAAGTATATAACTTATGCTACATTTTGTGTTCTAAGTGATTTATTAACACCATACAATCCACTATTTTTAGCATCCAGAGGTACAACAACTTATTGGTATACTCCATCATAGAAGTGTTTTGATGTAGTTTGTATTAGTTATTGAGACAAAAATTTATCTGATCCAAAGAATAAATTACTTGTATTTTGGTTTTTATTGGATGACTACCAAAGAAAAATTCAATCACATTATTACAGTTTAAATTAAATCAATTTTTTTATTGATTTCTTATAAAATATTATTTTAATATTAATATTATAAAATTACTTTACTAAAAATTAACATTACAAAACAACTTTGATCGATTATTTGAATTATATGAAATAATAATAAAAATATATCAAATTAAACAAATCTTAATTGTTAAAAATTAATTAAAACTAATAAATAATATTTTAATACAAAATCTCATATTAATAAAAACATAAACAAGTATTAATATATGCAATTTGGTTGAGTTCCATTTTTAAAATTGAATTTGAAATTGAATTTGAATTATTTTTACAAAAAAATCCAAACATTTTCAATAATATTTTATTTTATGCAATTTTTTTATTTTTGTTTATCCGTTTGAATTTGAAGACCCTACACTATGACCTAATAGATATCTATCTCGTTGCCCTTTCTTTTGTTATTTCGTTGTTGTGTATTTCTCATTTAATGACTAATACAACATAATAAGTTAGTTGTCTTACTGTGCCAAAAAAAAATAGTTATTTTACAAGAAAAGTTATTATTGTGAATAATAATGTAGTAGAAAAGACAGTTAAAAATAGTAATGATTTTGTTTGTTTAACATTTTTTTATAAAAATGATTTTTTAATAATATCTCATTTTTTGTTATAATATTTTAAAATAAATTAAAGTTTAAATAAAATATTAATTTAAATAATTTATTTTAAAATATTATTTTAAATATTTCATTTATTTACTATAAAATTTTAAAAAATATTAAAATAAAAATTTATTTTGAAAATCATTTTATAAAAATTATTTTTAAAAGATATTTTTTTAAAAATATAATTTTTATTATATTAAAATATCTAATAATAAATATATAAATTATTAAATAACAAAATTATTTATTTTAATCGATAACAAACAAATCTAAAATGATTATTTTGAATAAATTATCATAAAAATTATTTTTAAAAATATAATATCAAAATCACTTTTAAAAATTTTAAACAAACAAACTCTCATTGATGGCCCAACTACTTGTATCCTGGATCACGAGCTAATTGCAATAACTTTCAAGAATTTTTCATAATTCTACAAACATTGACAAGAATGAACCAACGTACTTGACTCTTAAAATTGATGATTCCGTGACTCTTTAAAAAATGAACACACATACTTTTAAGAGAAAAATATGAAGAATTGTTACATTTAATAAAAACTATTGATTTAATCTTATTACCATATAATTATACTTTTTATAATTCAAAATCAATATAAAATTAATTATATTGATGGTCCATTATGCTTCTTTCTACTAAATAGCTGTAACGAAATGATAAATTTGAAGTGGTGGAATATGTATAATCAAATCCATAGAATGAGTTTAAGCTTTAACAATGAATTAATATGATTAGATAATAAATAAGTCGATGAAAGTTGACAGTAGAATTTTATTGATGAATAAAAATGATTACAAGAAGAAGAAGTATATCGAAAGTCAAAGACAAGCAGGGCAATGCACTAAGCCATTTTCATTACACTTGAGGCACCTCTGCACTTCATGAGTAGTAGTATTAAGCACCAATTTGCAGCTACCACCACAATCCAAACAAGGAACAAACCTAACACCACCACACCCACCACACCCTTGTCTCCCAACACCTCTCTCCACACGTGTCGCATTCAATATCCTCCCGAGTCGACCCGTTTCATTCAACTCAACCAACTCCTTCAAACCACCCAAATACCTCCCCTTCACAAATACCCTCGGTAACACAACCCCAATCCCTAACTCCTCTTCCGTTAGTAACAACTCTTTAACCTCTTTTAAAAACTCTCCGTGAAGTGCCACGTCACGCTCGTCGAATATTACTCTGTGGTTTTCCAATAAGTCTCTCGCTCTGTTGCAATCGTCGAACGTTTTTCTAACTCCTCCTAACGACGTTGTATATATCACTACGGCGTCGTTTCCGCCAGGTGGACATTTTTCTGGGTAGTTACTTAGTGGGTCCCGCCTTAGCCTCTCGAAATTCGATTCTCTCTCTTCTTTTTGCTTTTCCAATCTGTCTTTCACTATGAATATGTTGTCCTTCAATTTCGAAGACACCGAAGAATAAGGTTTCTTTGTTTTCACCATTCGATTTTCTTGTTCTTCAACGCCATTAACAACACCTTCGTTCGTCGATTGTCCTTTGATTGGGGTTAATTTTGAATCTAACTCTTCGAGTGTGTGGAACGAAGCAACCTTGCGAGGAGGTTGAGGTTGTTGTTGTTGTTGCTGTGGTGGTGACTGTGGTAGTGGTGGTGGTGGTGGTGATTGAACTATCGGTTTGAGGTGTTCAAGTGTTTTGCTAACTTCATCCCAAGATTGGGGAGATTTTTCAGTGGCATCGAGAATTTGAAGAATAGGAGGAGGGAGTGAAGGTTTTTCTTGGGATATGTTGTTGTTGTTGTTGTTGTTGTTGTTGAGGTGTTTTAGCCATGGCTCTTCGATGGCGTTGATGTCGAACACAGCGAAGCTCGTCGGTGGTGGTTGGTAAACGAGAGGTGCGGTTGCGTCGATACGTTTAGAGGAAGCACACCCCATTTCCTCTTTCTTTGTTTTTGTGTTTCTTTGGAGTGAGTGACTCTCTCTCAAATGCTCACACACATTTTTAGTACACTTATCTTATTATAAAGAAAAATATGGGTATCAATCACTATAAAATAAATAATAATTTGGTCAAAACAAATAATAATATTTTTTAATCAAAATATATTTCCATGTTTATCACTTCAAATGTAAAATAAAATGTAGTTTATTTAAATTTTTTGAAATATTCTTAATATTTACAACACTTTAAATGGACACTAATTTCTCACATTAAATTTATTCTATTAAAATATAATATTTGTCCAGTAAAAAATAGCACACGCTTATTTCATCTATCTCTCAAATTAATAAATGTTGACTTTTCATATTAACGTTTCATTTTTTAAGATAAAAATGATATAGTATTAATAAATAATATATTTAAAAAAAGAAAGTTGTTGCACGAATATACACACGCTTGTAAGTTGTAGTTTATGGTTTTTATTTTTATTTTTTAAAAAAATTATTGGATTAAATTAATTGAATTCTTCCGCATTTTAACCTGTCTTGTATGTTGGCTTCTCGCCTCACTCTAAGAGCGTGAGAATAAGTTTTTTATAATGAATTCAACCATTTATTATTGTAAAAAGACTAAACTATTGTAGAATCCTCAAATGGTCTTGTTATCACATGGAAATTTTGTTCAATTTACAATATTATGAAGGAGGAGATGGAAGATGGACTCAACGAGTCTGAAGAGAAGGTTTTCTAGATGGTTCTAGTTCTATGGGTGTTACTTTATCAACAATCTTGTTATTTGTTTCCTAAAAAGAAATAATAAATGAGAGAGAATATCCAATGTAATTTGTTTCCATAAATAAAATCATGTAATTCGTAGCATTCACAGCATATATATTTGCGTGATTTTACATTTATTTACCGCCGCATATAGTTGTTTATGAGAGAATAATTAAGGAAAGTAATTAATCTGAAGATAATGATAGATGCGTGGTGAGTGTGAGATATGAAATATATGTGGCTTTTGATAGAGGATTATCCATCAAGTTAAGTATATATTGGACAAAAACTAGACAGTGAGTGTAGGAAACATGCAGTCCTTAAGATAAACGTCTGGCAAGTGTGTTATTTACGTGGACCACCCACACACATGCCACATCCAGATCCACTCGAATGTTTTCATTTTTGTCTCCATTCTTAAAATTATAATATATGTATTATTAATTTTATGCTTTTATAAAAATTTATTTTAGCTGATAACTTTTAACTTCAAGATATGATCAGGCTAAAGGGGTTCCCAAATTATCAACTACTTTTATTTTTAATTTCAGCATAAAAAAAAATGGTTGTTATTAATAAATAACATCTCCATTTTATTTTAAGGTAAAATGTGCAACAAAAAATAATAATAGACTTTCTTCAATTTATGCTCTTTTTATTTTTGAGCCTATGCTATTTTTAATAAAGAAAGTTTTATTCTATACCCCACAAATTATATTTATATTTTTACAAAATTTTCAAAATACTAAATATATCTTTTATTTTTTCTTTATCTTTTGAAAAAATTTGGACAAAAAAGTAAGATTTCTAGTACGTATAAGTTTTTCGTTTTTATAAGTTTTCCAGTACAGAAGGTTTCTACCAGAACATATAAAAAAAGTTTTTCGGTAAAGTAGCTTACATTTAACACCATCAGAAAACTTGTAACGCAAAACTTCCTCACAAGTTTTCCGGTAGTGTTAAATATATGCTACTTTATCGGAAAAAAATTTCTAAGTTTTCTTTTTCTAAGTTTTCCGGTAGAAGTCTTCTGTACCGCAAATCTTGTTTTTTTTGTGATTTGGAAATCTTTGGAAGGTAAAGAAAAAGTAAATTTTAATTTAATAAAATAGTAAAAAAAATGAAAAGTATATTTGACATTTTAAAAAAATTGTGGGACTATAGGTATAATTGTAGAGGTATGGAGTAAAACTTTCCCTTTCGAAAGTATCGAAATTGTAGGCCTGCAGCCCAACCATGAGCCCATAGATCAAACGATGACCGGCCTTACTAATTGGCATCCTTACCATTTGGACCACAAACACTTTGGAATCACTTATCAGGATAATCTATTTGGGACACTTTAGCCAGTCTCTAATTCTATACTCCTACAAAAAAAACTGAAATTACCAAATAGTCTTTTTACTATTTCACTAAAAATTCCGAAATACAAGTGAGTGCTGTCTGAAAAAAATATTTCTGATTTTTCACTCTTTCAAAACTATAAAACATTGTTCTTTCCAAACATTATTTAAAAAAAAAATTGAGAGTTTTAGATTTTCCTTTATTTGAGCCCAAAAAATATTATTAAAAAGTTATCTATAGTACAAAGTGTGTCATAAATAATTCAAAAATAAAATACAAGTATTCATATTAAAACTACGCAGAATCACATATGAAATCAGTTAAAAAGAACTAAAAACATTCATTTTTAAGCATGCTAATGGAATGAAATTCCTTTGAATCGGCCAAGCACAAAAATTATCGGTTCATTAAAAAAAGTTGATTCAAGTACCGTGGTTGATTACTGCAGCTGATTTAATTAAAGAAGTAACACTGCTATTGATCATTTGCAACCTATTCTTGATGAAGCCCTTTATCTACTCAAACTCCCCAAGCTGTAGAACTTTTCTTCAATAAAACAACATAGATGCAAACATATGTGATGATTTGTTAGTCTCAATGGACGTTATTTCTACTATAGATTTGACTGTTTTTGAGAATCATTTTCTTTTACTAGATATTTAATCTTATTAATAATGATGTAAAGGGAGCATGTTCCCTTTCTGCTTCGTTCTAATTTTGTAATCCTTTTTCCATTAAAAAAAAAGGTCATGTAAAATATAAGTGCACTATTACTATACATCAAAAAGAGGTATAGATTATTGAGAAATGATTTTCAGATATCAAAATATTAATTGATGTCAAATACATTGTTTTTTGTTTGTATTTTTAAAACATGTGTGAAGTGTAGAAGATAAAAAGTAAGAGAGATAATATAAACATATAGGGTGTCATATATAATGTTAATATTTTGATGTTCAAATAACAAACTTTAAATTATTTTGTCTAGCTTCTTTTTATATAATTTTGGACTGCATAGTGAAACAAGAAGTTCAAACGGAATTGAACAACCAACACATAGCATAGTTGTAACAAACAAAATGAGGGAGGAGGGGATTAATGAATATTTGAAATCTTTTGAACAGCCAACACATAGCATAGTTGGATACAGAGCCTCTAGTGCATATAATTGAAATTGAAATATACTTTTGTTTCTTAATAATTTAATATAAATATTAATAATAAATTAAAGAATCTACCTCTTATTCTGTTGTTTTCTCTTTGGATAAGTTGTTATAAAAAAAATCCCCAACGGACCAATTTCACGTGGGAGGCTCTAATATAAACAAAACTACAAAAACAAAAATAAACAAATCTAAAAACAGGACTGTAACTAACGTGCAATGACACTATGAAGACAAGCTTTTGCCGAAAACAAGAGATTTCAAACTTACAATATAAACTCCTCTAATGTTAATGTTATTAAAACAGTAACAACACTCAAATTTATCAAAAATGGGAAATTGCTCATTCAAGGAAACCACTGGAGAATGTCACCACTCTATCAGAGTTCTAACTGACACTGGTTCTGTTTTACAATTCAAAGGTCCAAAAACAGTTTCTCAAATCCTTCAAAATCACCCCGGTTACGGTGTTTTCCGACAAGGAAATGTGTCGTCGCCGTTACCAGAGCAAGAGAGCTTAAGCTATGGTCTTCTCTATTATCTTCTTCCCTTGAAGGAGGCGAAAAATAACCGAAAAACTAGCTGCAATGATGGAGTTTCAGAACAAGAGCTGCTTCAAAGAGATCATGCAGGGTTGAAGGGTGGGAATGATGAGAGACTAAAGAACTCGGGGCGCGTTGCAGCGTGTGATTACGTGGAGAATCTGTCGAATGGTCCGGCTCTTGAAGTCTTGCCATCAGCTAAGAATGGTGTTTGGAAAGTGAAGTTGGTGATTGATACAAGACAACTTGAGGAGATTTTATCAGAACAGGTGAATACTGAAGCACTGATTGAAAAGATGAGGATAGCTGCAACTGCATATTCTACTAGTAGTCCTACAAAGAGCCGAATCACGAGTACTTGGAAAGTTGGATGGAAGCCAACAACATTCTTCAATGCATTCTTGGCGCATGTTAATTCTGGAAAATTTACTAAAGGCATTGCTGCTGCAACAGAAGAAGGGTCTAATTAAGATTTAAGTTCCTGTTAAGAAAAGGAAACCTAGATCCTCTATAATCGGCTGAAGTCCGTTAAATTACGAGAGATACATTTTCTTTCTTATTCTATCGATCTACAGTCTGCTGTAGAAGATCCAATTTGAAGAGGATGCTTCCTATGATAAATTGATGATGTTAGGTTTTCCCTAACAAGGTCTATAAATATGACCTCGTTAGATATGTTTAAAAATTATAGGTACATCTAAGCTTGCTGATGCTTAACTGTTGAATCTCAATTTATGAATATATTTGGATGACTAGTCCAAATATTGATGATATGCAATGAATGTAGGTGTTAATTGAAGACTTTTCCGAGTGATAGATAGTAATTGTTGGTTTCTGTTATGAATGGCTTATAATACTAAATTGACTAATAATCATTGGGAGCCTTAGGAATAACCAAAATGGCATTGCAGGTGGCAGGTTATGTCCCTGTTGGGAGGGGCTCCAAAGGAGAGGATTGGGTGAATTGTTTTAAGAAATCATTAGCATTGGATTACACTAATTTGGGCACAGTATTGGTATGCATAAACAAGAAATTCTCATTGCATAGATGTGCTAAATTGAGATCTAATGTTTATATTGTACTAATTTAACTTTGTATAATGTAAATTTTTAAATTCGTAATGCTTTGGCTTTCTTTGAGTTCATAGAGATTTTAAATATTGAGAAAGTTGTATATTAATTCATATATTTTGAATATTTCCATAGTTTGACTTTTGGTTTTTAATCTAACTTTAATTTCTATTTTCAAATTGTGTTCTCTGACTAATATTATGCGCATTGCTCTTAAGTCATTATTTTTCACTTAACATTAACGATAACAAAAAATATATTAATAATTAATGCGGACAATTTAATAAAATCGTCATTTGTTTTTTCATTTATCATATTTTCTTAATTTATGTTAATTTATGTGAAATTGTCAAATGCAACTCTTTGTTATGGAGGAAGTATTATTGTTCTTAGCAGAATGCTAATCTAGTAATCATACAAGTTTGAAGTTCGGTAAGGGTGAATTGACACAAATACCACTTGAAAGGCAGTCTTTTGTACTCAAACCAAATGGTGCCTGCTCTAGGGAGAAGTGTGCAGCCATTCATCAACATATTACCAAGTTAAACCCAAAGGCCAAAACCACCACAAAGAACTAACATAAGAAAAAATAACTTTGACGAAAGAAGAGAAACCGAGAAAGATATGGAAGGAAATACCATATTACTGTATTCAATAGCATTTGATTCGCCTTCTCTAGAGTCTTCCTAAAATATCTCTACTCCAGTTTCAATACACTTAACAAAACAGGATTCACAGTGATTTCAAGTCCTAGACAAAATGGTGCAGTATCAAAAGGACATTTTGATGCAGGATATTCGGATTACAGAAAAAGCAAAGCCACATATATCATTTAAGAGTTGAGATATCTACTTAGTATCTCCATGAAAAATGTGGTTTGGCCATTCATTAGATAACAACATGAATACTTTAATCTTCAGATGAAAATTCCTGCATCCTTATACGCGTGACTCCATTTTCTGAATGGCTTTTTCTATGGCAGGCACATTTTTCTTAAAGGCTGACCATTGCTCCTCAGTCAAACTTATTCCTGCAACAAAGAAAAATCAATATTCAGAAAACAACCTTCAATTATAGAACAGAACTATGTGTTGTATAAGGAAAAAATTACAAATGAACTTAACAACAATCTAAGCTTTCTCTCGCTACGTGGAGTTGGCTACATGAACTACTATGCGTCATAATGTCCTGTGTCATAAATCAAGTATTTTTTGGTTTGAACCCTCTGATTTCTAGGGGAGTGAGGCCCTGGTAATCAAGAGTCCGGCCAAGAGATAAGTAAAGTCTGACAAAAAATTGTTTCAGTCAGAATTCGAGTCATAAATCAAATCTACTGATAAACATTTTAAACAAAACATCTATTAATGGCCTTTTCTATATATAACTTCTCTTGGTATCCATCTATCTCTAACTATTGGACTAACTTCCCTCATATGTACCCTCCTAACATGTGCTTCTACTAGTGCATGCGCAAAGCCGCAAACCACCTAAAACAACACTAAGTATTTTCTACAATGAAAGCTATCCCAACTTTTTCTCTAATGATTTCATTTCTAATTCTATCTTGGTAAATACTCGTCCTTGCATGAGTAGTACACAAGGTCAAACTGCTATTATCAGCATCACTTGACTGCAGCGGTAACAATAGTTCTAGTTCTGCATTAGATATGAAAAGAAAAACTTTATCAGCAACAAATGACATATGCTCACGCAGGCAGGCACACATACAGATTTCCTTTCCTTTATAATACAGAAGCTTCTGATTTCTTGGTAAAAATATATGTTTGTTGAATCACATGTGAGCATGACAGCCAGCAAAGCATCAATTTGGGAAAATCAAACATAGAAAACATTACTAGTCGTACTATGTTATAGGGGAAGAGCTTCCCATTACACTGGAATGCAATACTAGATAAGCTTTAACATGTATAAACATTTCAATACCAACCTAAAACGAAGTTCTCAACTGGGTGAATTTTGCCATGCCAGGTGCAATGCCAAGATTTCTAAGTTCTAACTAGTCAATCTTAAATATAAGACAGGTAGTTTCAATTCATGACACCTTCATGATCGGTGTAAGGAAATATAGACCAATCCTGTTAACAGAATTAAATAATATTGGCAGTGAGACACCAACCCATTGATGATCCTACTGTTTCTAAGATACTAAATAGAGCACAACAAGTGCTACACTTGAAAAGCTCAACTTAAGTCTTAATCCACAACTAAATCTCTCCAAAGTCCAAACTTTATAAATTTTGTTGGGCCCAACTAAACATCCATGAGAAATGCTAAAGTGGTACTGAAATCGAAGGCATTTGAAACAAAACTGCACCTATTAATATCATATAGCCATGGCCAATGCCTATGATTTTGAATGCATAGTATATGGAAGACTTGCATAAAACATCATAGAACAAGAAATAACATACTCAAAATAAACAATCTCATAATGAAACGACTAGGGTCTATCTGGATTTACTTATTTGAGCTTACCTATTGGAATAAACACTTGTGAGATTGTTTGGAAAAGCTTATGGAAACATAATGTCATGTTCATAATCTGGTTTTCAATTTATTTCCATAAGCTCTCTAGGATACTACTAATTAATAAAAAACAATTATAGATTATATGAAAGCATTTTGATTTCATTTTATCTTTTGCTATGGAAATGACTAATACACGGACACATATATGAAAAGCACGTATGCTATAACCACTTAATTAAGTTGTTTATCCAAACATGCCTTGAGATAACATAAAATCCCTACAGAGCATTGAACTTGTGCATACAGAAACCACTGAACATCAAATAAAGTTTTTTTCTTGTCCTACTTTCAGCTAATTAGCTTAAAACTTAAAATAAAACTCCTCATATAAAAGAAAAGCATAATACAAGTGTACCTTTAGAAGAAGGAAGTTCCTTGCCATCTTTCGTATAAAACTCTCGAATGGAAAGAAATGTTTTCCCTCTGAACTCCTGAATAGTCACCTTTCTCTTTTTTCCAAGCTGAAATCCAAAACCAAAAACAATATTCCAGATTAACCCTTTTCTCAATGATTCATCAGTGATAACATTAACACCTTTGAAATGAAAGAAAAAATTTAAAATAAAAAAAGACGAAACAAACCTCGCAAATGACAAGATCGCCAGAATCATCGTACAACTTACTGTCGTTGGAAACACCTCCCTCTTGTTTGTGCTGTTGTTTTTCTTTTTCCTCTGCTTCTTCCTCTTGCTGTTGTTGCTTCTGTTGGAGAAAAGCTTCAATGATTTGTTTCACGAAGGATTTGAAATGGGGCTGAGATAGGTTGATACCAAGTTCGTTGGAGGCTTGCTTTCGAACCTTGGATTCTGTAACCTCGTCCATGTTTGATTCTTGTAAGATCTTCGTAACAGTTTCCTCGATTCTTCCTTTCGTTTCGGCATCTTCCATTTTTTATACAAGCTAACTGGTTCCTATGATACACAAAGGAACACTAGATTTTAGCGATTTCGGATTTGGAGACAAAGGGATAAATGATTGAGGATTTGTTTCTGAAAAAAGGAAAAAAAACAAATCTGTATTTTAGGACAGGGAAGATACGGTAACACGTTTTTCTTAAGATGTAGATCGTGTCATTGTCGATCGTATTTAATACATTTTATTTATATGGCTTAAATGTATTTTTTTTATCCTAGATATACTAAATTTTATATGTTAAATTTTATCGTAATTAACTAACTCAAATGTGAAGTATGCGGAATAAGACGTACAACTTAAATGCATTTGTCAGTTAAATTAATATTTAAGAATTTTTATTTTTTTATTTTACTCAGAATTAATTTAGCTTAATTGCTTTTTAATTTTATTAATTTTGGTCTTTATTTTAAAAATTAATAAGTTTGATTTCTAATTCTGATTTTTTTAACTAAAAAAATTATGATTTGACATTTTTAAATAACTTATGATGTGTTTTAAATAATTTAACATACGATCATGTTGAATAATTAACATTCGTGAAATCACAATAACACTCGCTAAAAACTTAACTTTTAACTTTAGAAATTTTTCACTTTTGTACTTTAATTAACAACGTATGAATAATTAATGAGATCGTTTTATATATAAAATTGTATAGCATATCATTCAAAATATGTTAAATCGTCATTTTTTTTAGGTTTAAAATTCTGATAGAGAGACCAAAATTTTGATTTTTAAAATATGGAGACTAATTATATGAATTGGTGAAAATAGATAGATTAAAAATGTAATTAAACCAATTAATTTTCAATCCTTCTATTCTTAAAATCGAGTGTTTGTCCTACTATTTTATAGTTTTGTGAAATTTTGTTGGTCTCTTCTATTTTTATTTTTTATTTTTTTATAATGTAAGATGTTCAACAATGACGTAACTATGACATGACATAGCACAAATGAATTTAATAAAATAAACTTTAGTTCAATGTTCTTTTCTTTTAAAATCATAAATTTTTTTTACACTTGATACAAATAAAAACAATTGTGAACACGGCCATCTAAAATATTTTGAAGATTCTAATTTAATATTAAAAATAAGACATCTAACAAAAAGACACTAAGAAATAAAAATTATTCTTTATTTAAAATATAAAACAATATCAATGACATAGAAAATAAAAAACCAATGAAAATTTGATTATATTATTTTTGTCAAAAAATCTATATTTTTATTTCTCCCTAAAATTGAGTCTTGCGTTGTTGGTGTACCCTCCACATGCTCATGGGTCATGATCGTAAAGTTATTTCGAATAAAAAATAATAAAATAAATATTAATTAAAGGCATAAATTTAACTATATCTAATTTACTTGTATCGCAACATGAGAGTTGTCAATTAAGTCAAAAAGTTCAAAGTTCCCTTAAAAAAATTCCTCTTAAGCCTATAATATTAAGCCCCTATTAAAATAATTTTTTAAAGTTATGGGTAATTATTTTATTATTTTTTGTGGGCTTAAGTGAGGGGATTATTGACCCAATATTTTGTTAATTGAAATTTTTTTCTTTAAAAATTTTCAAAATTTATTTTTATTAGAAAAAATTGAAAACATTTTTTAAATAAATTTTTTTCTTGAAAACATTGTGAGAAAAATCAACAAATTATATTTCTTGAATAAAAAAAAATTACAAAAATTTGTAAATATTTTTTATCCAAAAAAAATGAAAACTTGTTTATCAGAACATTTTGAGAAAAAAAATAAAAATTATTTATTTATCAGAAAAAATATAAAATCGAAGTTTAAAAAAAATTAAAAAAGTGTCCAAAGGTCCCACTTAACCCCCAAACATTTAGGGGCATTTGTAACTATTAATTTAATTTTTTGCTCCTTCAACATCTCGGTTGAGCCAAAAATTTCTTGAACTTGTAAAATTGACACAAATTGTAAAACAAGGGACAAAAAATTGAGGGTGGCCAACAAAATTCCACAAATTGTAAAACAAGGGACCAAAAAATCTGTTTCATAAATAGATAGACTAAAAGTTAATTTTGAAAAAAAAATAGAATCACAAGTGTATTTAAACCTATTTTTATTTATTGTATGTTTTGGTTACAGTGAATATGAAAATTGGTTCCTCAAACTGTAAGCGTTAGTCGAACAAGTCTATGAATTTTGTAAATTGACAAATACATATTTGAAATTGTAAAATATAGATCAAAATAATTTAATGGTAAACTTTGGTTATTAGATGTTTGATATGACATTTTAAGTGAATATTCAACTTCTAAACGTCAATATTGCGTCAATGTCATATTCCTAAAGACAAATTTCTCAATAAAATTTTGTCATCTCACATACAGATTTGAGAATAATTATTAATAGACTAATTATTGACAAATTAATCAATTAAATATTAAAATTTTATAAAATAAAATAGTTCATAATGTGATGACATTGATGAGATCTACGCGTATCGATCACATATTTAATTAATATGTCATATCATAGTCTATATTGATAAAAATTCAAATATGAACTATTTTGATTAATATTTTACAACTACGTAGATGTACTGTCAATTTACAAAATCCATAAATTAATTTGACTTACGCTTATAATTTGAAGAACCAATTTTTTGATTCACTCGTTTTCTTTTAGTATAATAGATGTGTATTGATAGTGTAAAATTATATTGTAATATCACTCAATAATCATGTGTGCTACTACCACATATATATGTTAAAAACTTTAAAAAATAAATAAATAAAAATAACTGTAAAATACTTGATTTAACTTGGTTGTGTTGAGACAAAATATCTCTCAAATGTTTTAATAATAGCAAAATTATTTCAAATATTATGATTATGTTTGTTAACTAACATGTGCTATTGAGTGAATTAATATTAGAAAACGAGTTACTATTCAAAAGGAAAAATTTGAGTCAATCCAACAAGTTTTTCAAACTAAATGATGGACTATAGGATGAACCCTCAAATAGGATGAACCAACAATTATGCAAAATCTTAAGAATCACGATAACATTGATTTTTTGTCAAAAGATAAGTTAAATCAGTGTTAAAGTTTAGAGAAAAAATAAAGTAAAATAAAAAAAAAACAAAGGCAGATGATGAACATAGAAGAATGAAGTGTAAGAGGATGACCTTTAGCTATCTTCATCCTCTTATGATGAAAATGGTTATACCTTTTTAAAGTACATAAAGGTTGTACTGAACAATACCAAAATGTAATATGACATGTTTTGGAGAACGCAAAAGCAAAAGACAACTAAGGCCCAAACTTCAAGGAGGTTTGAACCTTCTATACGAGGAAGGACTGTATTCCCATCCTCCTGCGCTTAAACAAGATTCAAGACAGCTGGATGACATTTCTGTAATAAAAGTACAAAATCACAAAAAACAATGTCCTTAATTGATAAAGCAATACACTACAGTTGTTGGGAAAAGGAAAAGTCAAAAAGCACAAGTCACATCACAAATGAAAGCTTCATCCTCCTACAACTCAAACATGAGGATAAAGGCTAAATGACAGCTTTGCAAATAAAGACAAGTCAAAGGAAACTTAGCAAAGCCTCCGACAACTATATTTTGCTAACCCATATGTTTGAAGCTCCAAAGGCAAAAGTACAAGTCATGTCCTAATTTATGGAAGCTCTATCCTCCTATCCAGAGGATGAACTTTTGTATGTCAAAATAATTATCACTGATCCAAGTCAAACGTAAGAGAAGATAAAATTCTAGACAAAAAGCATAAAGAAACAAAGTTATAAGAAAGAAGTTCCACGCCAGAGGATGAACGCTAGAGGATGAATGACTGCCTCTTCGTCCTCCTGCATTGGAAATGACTAAAAGTACCAAAGTGCAAAAGGTTGCACTTGTCACGTAAAGTAAGATTACGTATCTTGGAAAAGAAAAAAGGGAAAAAGCATTTTCCAGTTGTCAAGCTTCTAGAAAGGTATAACCTCCTAGACAACTTCGTGAAAATCAACCTCCTAAGTACAAGGCTGAACGAGGACAGATTCAATGACGGATTCAATAACGTTTTTGCAATTCAAGACAAACTTCAAGGACCATTACAACTTGGGATATCGGTCATAAAGGACAACTTTCTTGAAGAAAAAGTTTCCTTATCTCTATAAAATGAAGGTTGTTCTTCTTCATTCGACACACAACGAAGCATAAAAAGAAAAAGTCTAAGGCTATCAAGAGCATTTTTATCCTCTCATCATACTTTCTATAATCTTACACTAGATCTCTGAAATGTCTTTCTAGAAAGTGTGAACAAAGAGAAACAACCCAAACTACATCATATCATCTTGTAATTTCCAAGTGAGATACACTTGAGAAAAGTTGAAATATGAGAGAAAAGATTGTAAGCTTGGTGAAGCTCTATAATACACAAATTGTAACCAACCTCAGTGAGAGGTTGATCGTTTTTTATACTCAGTGAAATCTCACAAGTGTGTGATGACTGGACGTAGCCTTCATTTGGTGAACCAGTATAAATTTGTGTGTGTCATTATCTTTTCTCTATCTTTTTATCATTTGGTAATCAACTAAACCTCTACGCTTTAAATTTACAACCTCTGATATTCATCATCTCGAAGAGGATAAAACTTTAAAACTCAAAAAGAATTTTTAAAACCACAAATATTTTTATTCAACCCCCCTTACAGTGATATTCTAGCTACTTCAGGTTGTCGTGTAAAATAAGTTTTCGGTGATAGTTCATACCCTATATTTTCGTTTTCTTTTTTGTTTAATTGCAATTTTGATCCTCCATTTTTATTATTTACGAAGTTAGTTATCTTATTTTAAAATCCGATTGTTTTAGTCCCTCATTCGAATTTTTGAAATAAAAAAATGATGACATGACATATTATAAATGATGTGACATACAATTATATGATATAGAACTATCAAAATCAATTAATTAGTCATGTATTGTTAATTAAATTACAAAAATGAATAATTTTCGAAGTTGAAACTAAGTTTTTAGATTTTTTTTTTTGCAATTTCACGTGTGTTAATTATTCTACATCGTTATATCATATATATCGTTATTTAACACATGTTGCATTGTTATTTTTAGATATAAAATCACAACAGATGCCAATAACTATCAAATTTTAAAACAAAAGATCAATTTCGTGGGTTGACGAAAATAAAATGACTAAAAGTAAACCTTTATTTATTTCAATTATTTTATTTTATACTTTTTTGAACTATCATATTTTTTTTCTTTCAATTATTTTACCTTTACTATTGTAGCTAAAACCTTTTTTACTATTTATAATTTATTAATTACAATTTAATAATAACTTATTTATAAAATTTAAAAATTAAAATAATTTTAATGAATAATTTTAAATAATTTATTTATTGTAATTTTAAATTATTTAGTATAAAAATAATTAATTTTTTTAAGTAATAATTTGTTTATTTATTTATTTTAATTAAAAAACAAGTAAAATAGACAAATAAATAAAAACATCAAATTGATAAAATTTAAATTAATAAAAAATAAACAAAATAAATTAATACAAAAAGAAATTTAAAATCTACTTATAAAATATTTTTAGTATTAATTGATAAAATTTATTTTTAATTAATAATAACATTTTACGTCATTTTATATTTTAAGTGAATTCAACCCTTTTTTATCAAACACTTTAAGAAACTTGATAGCTATATTGTAACATGTTAATTTTTGTACTAGTAACTTGGACTAGTGTCTAGTGTCGAACTTGTAGACACATGGTTACTTTTGTTATTTTGTTGTGATATTCGTTTGATTAAAATTGAAATACAAATTTCAATCTATTAAAAATATAGTTAATGACTTAGTCATCAAGCATTTCAGATATATAGGCGTGTGTATTTCAATCACTTTTATTTTGTCGCATTTATATGCATTTTATCGTTTTAATTTATTAATTTGTGTTATGTAAGTTTATTTACAAATTTACCCATTTCAATTCTTAACGTCACTGAATCAGTGTTGTTTTCGAAGAATTTTACTTATTTAGAAAAATAATATCTATTCGTTCAAACCTAACTAACTAAAAATGACTGGTCCTTTTTTTACAAATAAATTGATCAATCAATTAAACTTAGCAATTTGATTATAAACCTTATATTTTTAATTATGTTATTTTAGAATTATAATTAATATTATTTTTTTGACAAAAAATTAATATTCATTTATATTTAGTAATTTACATATAATTTTTTAGCAATATATTTATATATCTTAAATTCACATTAATATTGTATTTTTGGTCAAACATTAATATCAATTAAATTTATTAGTAAAAAAAAATATTTATCAAATTAAAATTATTTGACGTATTGTATCGGGCCCGTATCTAAATAGAGCCCCAGCAAACCGGCCCACAAAAACGTTCAAAGGGGGAAAACGTATAGGAAATTGGCGCCATTTTTGTTATATACTCCAACCCCCCATTCCTTCTCCATCAACGTGCTTGCTCATTCATTCATCTTCCAAAACCCTAGCACGTGTTCCTCAACGCTATACCTCAATTTCACTCTATGGCTGCTACTCCAAACAAGTCCCTTCAATCTCCATCTAACTCCAAGCATGGATCACAATTCTCCCCCGTTACTCCTAAAACCTTACCCACTCGCAGATCCACGCGCTTAAATTCTATCCTCTTTGATTCTCCCAAAACCCCTCATCTCCTTGATGCATCCAAACAATCACTAAATCAACACAAAACTCCTAAAAGACGGAGAGAAATCGGAGACAATTCTGTTCCAGCAGTGAGATCTCGTCTTGATTTCTCACGCAAAGACCAAGCTGTAACACGAAAAAGTGCCATTAAAGTACGAAAGGCAAAAGATTCTGCTAAATTATCGAAGACGAGTAATCGTAAGGGTGAATTAGATGAAATTCAATTCGCTCCACAATCGCCTGAACTATCGAAAAGTAGGAAGAACAAGGTGGATGGTGAGAAAACGGTTGAACCGTTGAAGAAGAGAAATGGGAAGGGAGAATCAGTTAAGGTTTTGTTTGCTCCGACATCGCCTGAACAATCGGAAATTAAGAAGAGAAAGAGAAAGAAGGAGGTTGAGAAAACGGTTGTTACAACAAGAGGTGTAGCTAAGAGTAAAGTGGAAAAGATTGGGAAGGTGCAGTATTATAAAAAAGTTGTTTATGACGGTGGTGAGTTTGAAGTTGGTGATGATGTTTATGTGAAGAGGAGAGAAGATGCTACATCTGATGAGGAAGATCCTGAAGTAGAGGATTGTAGGTTGTGTTTTATTTCTGGGGAGGGTATTATGATTGAGTGTGATAGTTGTTTGGGTGGGTTTCATTTGAAATGCTTGAAGCCGCCGTTGAAGGAAGTTCCCGAGGGTGATTGGATATGTGAGATCTGTGAGGGTCGTAAGATGGGTAAAGTTGTTGATTTCCCAAAGCCTCCGGCGGGTAAGAAGTTAGTTAGGACAATGCGTCAGAAGCTTCAATCAAGTGATTTGTGGGCTGCTCGTGTCGAGAGGTATGATATATCTTTTGTAACTTAATCACATAAATGTATGCTCTTTTTTTTGTTTTTGTTTTACTATATTGTAGTTATGTTGATTTCAATTATGAGGTTTATTTACATGATTTGTTTAATGTGAGCAGTATATGGAAAGAAGCAGATGGGAGCTATCGGTGTCGAGTACGGTGGTATATGATCCCAGAAGAGACTTCTGTTGGACGACAGCCACATAACTTGAGCAGGGAGCTATATCGGACCAATGACTTTGCAAACATTGAGGTGATGAGTCATAAATGATTAAGCTTTGTGCTAGAATGAATGAAAGTGTCCTAGTTGTACTTCCAATATATCAATCCATCTTAATATATTGACGTTAGCTTGTTTGGTGGTAGATTTTATGGAACATCTATATGGCTTGAGTTTTCTTCTCCATACTCACTCTAGACAAGAAAACTCAAGGTATCTAGATGGACAAAAAAATAATAGAGCTAGAGTTTAATTGGACAGATAATAGCTGTCAATTAAGGACTGATTGGTTATTTTGATAGTTTAGTTTAGCATGTCTAGAATCATGTCTCTACATATAGGCAAACTTTTATATGCCTTAATGACTCTTACCAAACTTTAACATCATTGGGCTGGTTGTCTTATTTTCTGCTCATAAGTAATCAAAGCTTACTATTTGCTAAACTAACAACTTAGGGTAGAGTGTGTAATGCCATACCCATGTCAATTTTAATAGTTTGAAAATAAGGCTCAACAGTTTACTTCTATTACGCTCCTGAACTATGTTTTTTCGTTTCTTGTTGTATTCACTATAATCACATACAAAATAAAGGGGACATGCAGGGTTATAATAATGAAATAATTTGTGTAGATAATGCTAATGTTATTAAATGAAATAGAAAATTGCATCCTAAAATGTTGAGAATAAGTTGATATTTGGAAATAAAGTAGGAGAGTCATCGGAGTTATCAAAATTGGTGTTTCCCATACATTGAAATTTATCGCCTTCTTCAAATTAATCCTTGAATGTTAACAAGCTCACATGAAGAAGGAAATGGCATTTTCCAAAAACCTTGGAATAACATTTTTCTATCCTTGGAAGAAGCCCCCCATCAATCTTCAATAAAGGGGATCTTCTGAAGAATTGAGAGATCCCAAGCCCCACAAAGTGAGTGAATCTTTAGGTACCACTTGTGTAGTGATAGTATTTTATTGCACGTGTGTATCATTCCTTGTATTCCTTGGACTTTTGAGTAGGGTATTAGGGCTTGTAGAATTTATCATGGTGCACAACTAGGGATTGGTTTATCAAGTTTCATACAATTTATAATGTTGACCATTTCATTGAAGTGTTTATGTGAATGTAAGCAATAGGTGCCAAACAATGAAATTTGTGCCTCTTTTATGCATCTTTTCATCTTCTATCCTCAGCGTGTGTGATGTTTGCCCAACATAAAATTTAACATAACTTGTGGTGCTGCATTTCACGACTATTATTTGTATTTCTATAGTCTCATGCATAATGTTCCGGGTAGCCAGAACTTATACTCCTTTTGCTCATCATGGTGTCCCTCTGTTCGATGTAGATGGAATCTGTCCTTAGACATTGCTATGTCATGACCCCTAAGGTGTATGCCAAAGCTACCAATGAGGGAGACGACGTTTTCTTGTGCGAATATGAATATGACATCCATTGGCACAGTTTCAAACGCTTGGCTGATATTGACGATGAAAGAGAGGTAATCAACTCAGAAAATATATGTACAAAGATCATTCTTCTCATAAAAGTAGTTAACCATTAGGCCGTGCTAATATTGATGAGTTTATTGATACACGGTAGAATGGTGACAAGACGGATCATTCAGTTGTGCTAGTATTGACGAGTTTATATTCTTACATGGTAGAAATCTGAAGAGAGTGATAGTGATGAAGACTGGAACAACAACAAGGAATCAGACTCTGATACCGATGAAGATGTTGAATATGAAGAGGAAAATATTAAAATTGCACAATCTCAACCTCTAACAAGCCATCAGTTAGCTGCTGTATGGATTTATTATTCACTTGTATTATTTTGTGTTAATTATTTGTGTTTATGACTTTGCATGGAAAATAAATGTGTAAATGATACAGAATCTGCACAAGGGACGGTTCTTTGGGATTCAGAAGATAGGCACAAAAAGAATTCCAGAGCATATAAGGTGTCACAAACAGACTAATCTTGAAAGAGCAAAGGCTTCGCTGTTGTTAGCTTCACTGCCTAAATCTTTACCTTGTAGAAATAAGTATGTTGAAGTTTGAACATAATTTTTTGATATTTCAATTACCTGTGTTAAGTTAATATTACTGATCAAAACATGCTTTTATTTAGAGAAATGGACGAGATAGCTACATTCATTAAAGGTGCTATTTCTGACGATCAATGTCTGGGGCGTTGCCTCTACATTCATGGTGTTCCAGGAACTGGCAAGGTATTATCTTATACAGCTAGCTATATTGTTTTTTAGTTTAATATCCAGTGAGGCTTTAGTTAAGCTATCATAGAGCAAATCTTATCTTAAAGTCCTCTTTCCATGTGTAACTGCAGACAATGAGTGTACTCTCAGTAATGAGGAGTTTGAGGTCAGAAGTTGATGCAGGAAACATTAAACCATACTGTTTTGTAGAGATTAATGGTCTGAAATTGGCTTCGCCAGAGAATATTTATAAGGTAACATTATACTGTTTTTGGTTTTATGACCATATTCCTTGGTTATTATCTTATGGTTCTAACTTCCAATACTATTTTAGGTCATCTACGAGGCATTTAATGGACACAGGGTCGGATGGAAAGAGGCACTCCGTTTGCTAAATGAAAGGTTTGTAGAAGGGAAGAAAACTGCAGAAGAGGCTGACCGGCCATGTATTTTGCTCATTGATGAACTTGATCTTCTTGTAACCAGAAACCAGTCGGTAACTTACAAATCCTGTTGCAAGAAACTTGTCATTATGTCGACGTTCTTTAACATATTGAATTAGATTGCAATGACTTTCCTTTTTTTTTTTCACAGGTTCTGTACAATATCCTTGACTGGCCTACCAAGCCACATTCCAAGCTAATTGTGATAGGTAAGATAATACTCTTGTCAATTATATTTTTAGAATTATGATCTGCCAGCAAAGAAGAAGTAATGTCAACAGTGATATAACAAGATTTCATATGATTATAACAACCACAATGCCTTTATGTAATACAAAACTTATATTCTTTAGTAATAATGTAATGCATTCAGGGATAGCAAATACAATGGATCTTCCAGAGAAGTTACTTCCTCGTATATCAAGCCGGATGGGCATCCAGAGGCTCTGCTTTGCCCCGTATAATTATCAGCAGCTTCAAGAAATCATTTCGAGTCGCCTCAATGGAATTGATATATTTGAAAAGCAAGCTATAGAATTTGCTTCAAGAAAGTTTAGTCTCCAACTTATTTGAAGATTGGTTTCCTTAAATCTTTTATGCTCATTGGACACTTGTTTTGGTACAATAGCTTGTTGATTTACATCTGACGTGACCTTTAATTATCCAGGTTGCAGCTATCTCGGGAGATGCACGCCGTGCTTTGGAAATATGCAGACGTGCAGCTGAAATTGCAGATTATCATAAAAATAAGCTAGCTTCAAATCCAGATAATGTTACTGCAGGTATATAATTCAAACATGCCCTATAGATTTTGCATGTCATCATAGGAGAAAGAGGGATCACATACTGTTTCCTACTTTTCATTCAATAAATTCTGTATCATGTTCAAAATGGTATATATCCTATATCCTACGTTACATGTTACATGTTAGTTACCTGTGCATGTCATTTGTTTTGATGCATATCCTATATCCTATAAACAATATGCGGATATATTAATAAAACTAAAGCCATGTATAAATACTTGTAGCCAAAAAATAATAAGCAAGTAAGTCAGATAATTCTCCCACATAAACAACTCAAGAACAAAACAATATGAATTATTTCAAAATTTATAGGATTTCAGTATCCAAGGCCAAACTTCACATTGTGATGTTTTGTTCATCTACATTGTGATGATGCTCGAGGTCTGATGGCTGGTATCATAAATTTAATGTTCTCTGTAATACTAATGTGACTGCATCAATAAAATGAATTCTGTCGCATGGCAGTGGCAGGAACTAAACTGAATCTCCATGTAATACAAATATTCAACACCTTACCTACCCCTAAGAGTAAGTAATTACTCTCATCATATGCATGCTGTTCGTAGCAGATGCTTTAAACCATCCAAGCTTTGAAGATCTTGCACCCGTTGTCGGTATCTAGTTGATAAATGAAATTCATCAGAATGAGTAAGGAAAAAGAATATTAATAGTGCAAGTCACGTGAAGCAAGTACACAAGAAGAAAAAGGTCTTAGAAACAATTTAGCAACATGAGTGAACATTCATGTTGACATCAAGATCTGCTTTGGAGCATCTATTGCCATAAAAAGATAGATTATGAGCAGACAACCATTACATGTCCCCAATTTGAAGTCAGTATCAACCGGGGTACATGAGATAGATTAGTTACTACTAGGATTCCTGACCCATAAAGTCACAAACAACCCATTGAGAGGAGAGTGAGATAAAATTACAGCGGTGTAACATTTTTGTAGTGCTACGTACACACTGCTTAGTAATTTAACAGATATCTATATTATCAAACTCACTGTTGGATTGATAATTTCTATAATACAGATCATCTCTATAAATCTTCCAAGTAAATCTGAAAACATTTGATATATTATTGAAGTGCGTCAAGATTAACGTCGTATGCAGATTTATTAAACGAAGTTAATCTTGACGTATCTGAATAATATATAAGATAATTGTAGATTTATGTAAAATTTACGGAGACAAACTATATTATATAAACTTTGAATTCAACATTAAGTTTTGTTATATAGATATCCTGTAAATTGTATTTTTTTTGTTTTCCAATAAGCTCCCTCCACCTGAAGTAATTCTGTTCGAGACATTGTTAGACACTAAGACACTTCTTTCAGCTGAAATTCGAACTGTAGTATGTCACGTTTTGAGAGTCTAGTCCCTGATGGCGATATCCAGTAAATTGTTGTTAAATGGTATAACACTATCCGAACATTATATCGGTATAATTTGATCCCTTCTCATGTGTATATCTAAATATATTAGGTAGTAGTTATATTACTTAACTACTACCTCAAGCTGATTATGTTGTAAAACATAGTTTACAAATAATTAAATTATTTGTGCTAATATGTTGATCAAATAGCTGGGGTGTTATAGCGATAAGTACTTTGTACTATAAATTGCGTCTACAATACTAACAGATGAATATGACAAGTGCGAACCCCTAGTTTGATTCCTCATGTGCATAACTTTATATAATCAGTAAACAAAAGTCCATGATATGAACTAATCAACCCAAATTATATCTTTACTTTAGGTCGGCTTAATGACCGTCTAATGAATTCCTACCAGGTTGAATACCTACACTACCAAAATTATGCTTCAAGAATGCTACGCCCGATTCCCTAAGCGTCGCTTCACAATTAGAAATATCTATAACTTCAGGAGGCAAATACACATACCATATCAATGATTTGAATACATTTCTGCTGTTCCACAGCAATTTTGTTGAAACTACCAGCATCAGTACCTGCAAAAGAGTCTGTCACATTACCACAATTATGAAAAACATATCAACCATATTTTTTAGTCTTCTTCCAGATTTGTTATTCCATTATTACCTACGTATGCAGGCTTGATATTGATTTAAAAATCGGAAATATTTCATCTTTTGTCTTCTATAGTGGAATATTTTAAACACTTGTTAACTCTAAAATGCAGTCAGCATCACTCACATGCACGAATGGTTTCGGTCTGACATAGTGCTTCAGCTCACTAATTCATTTGCATTTGCTCTCTAGGAAAAGGACTTGTTGGCATGGCAGACGTTGAGGCAGCCATTCAAGAAATGTTCCAAGCACCTCATATTCAAGTGAGTTGAAATTTGCAATGTGCTAATTTTTTTTCCTGACATTTCAAATAATTATTTTTCCTAAATGTTCCTAATGAGTCATGACTGTGAACCAAGTCATGCGATGTAAAGCTACTAATGATACATTTAACACAAATGTTTCGAATCTGATTCCGATATCCACTTTTGTTAGCAAAAGTGAGCCTATTTCTTCAACAGAGGATTATACCATGAACAGACTTTATTCTGTTTTATACGGCCTTGGCATAGCATGATCAAGAAAGAACATGAATGCTGTTTTAGTTCATCAGATGTGGCCAGTGTGTTAAATGGGGACCATGGCGCTCATAATGGCGTGGTGGATTTTTGGATAACTGCCACAGGCAATTTCTGAAGGGATGCCTGCCATGGTGGTTCCATAGGTCTCAATGGTGTGTTTCTATGGCGGATTTATGCCTTCCGCCGTATTTCATCATCCATCATCAACAACACTGAACCAGTCATAGGGCATAGTAAATAAGTAAAATAGGAACCAGTGGTAATGCTTTTCCTTTATATACAAGCCAGATTTTTCTTGCAAATTCCCTGAAATTACTTGGGGACGTAAGCACTTTTATATATTCATTTACATGGCTGACTAACTAATGTATTATTTCTCTTACATCACATATATCATGTTTTTTTTTTTTTCATTTTGAAGGTGATGAAAAACTGTTCCAGACTTGGCAAAATTTTCCTGACAGCTATGGTGCACGAGCTTTACAAAACAGGAATGGGGGAAACCACTTTTGAAAAGGTCAGGTTCTGAAGCTTCTATCTGTTATTAACTTTATTTTTCTCATTTTGCATCCGATCACATAAATTTTTCCACCTTTAAATTGAAGATGGAAAGTGCTTTCAACCTTGCTCCTCAGCTTCTTTTCAGTTTAATAGCATTACACGAAGTTTTTTATGGTTGCATATGAATCAATATGTATTAAATTTCTAGGTGAACTTAGAAGTGTTATATTCTGGTGTTGGCTTTCCACTATAAAAGGCTAGCTAGAAGCTTATTGACCATGCTATGCACCCCCACCACTCCCCATCCCCCGCGCGCACGTGAACGCGTATATTCTTAGGATATTTAATAGGTAAAAGTAAAATGTTAATTTGTATAACCATTCTTATGTAAGGTTTCATTTAACAATGCAGTTGGCAATGACCGCTTCATGTCTCTGTACCAGCAATGGAGAAGTGTTTCCTGGATATGATACCCTCCTGCAAGTTGGGTAAGACTATTTGAATTTTGATTATTTGTTTCCTAAATGGGTCTGAGTTGAAGTGGCCATAGAAGGGAAAACAAGAGGGGAGAGGGTGTCCTGCTTTCAACTTGAATATAAGTAACAAACCATTCAACTGTAGTCAAGGCTAACTGCGAAGTGTTTGAGATCCATCCTAATTGCATGTCTATTATATCTAAGAAGCCTTTATTCTATTTTTTGCAGCTGTAGGCTAGGTGAATGCAGGATCATTTTGTGTGAAGCGGGTGCAAAGCACAGGTTGCAAAAACTGCAGCTCAATTTCCCAAGGTTAGTTCTCAACAAACAGACGGTGGGATTATGAGTGTCTTTTTAAGTTAAATTAACCAAACAAATCATCAATTTCCTGTAGTTTTGATCTCAACTTACATAAAATGCTTAATTTATTTGAAGTGTGTACGTTGTAGCAAATTTGGACATTTAATAAATCACTGGTAAAATGTAATGAGAAAAAAAATTCAAATCCAGTCCTGAGAATGCAACAATGTTAAATCTCTTGAGGTAGAGCTTTGCCGTCCACTGTTGTCCTACCCGGTTAACACCAAAAAAAGAAACAGAACTAAAATTGGGAAGTGTGCTTTAAGAAGGAAATATGGTAAGACTTGAGAGTAGTTTAAGCATATGTACTGGATCTATGGCAGTTTGACTTACAAATTTTGTCTGGAAACAATACCTGTCTTATGAAAAATCGACAACCCTTATGAGTACTACTAATGGTTCAAGAATTTAAGTGAGTGCTCAATCTGTTTATAAGATTGGGAGTGTGAATGCAATCCTTTCTTATGCATGAACTAATAATATTCACATCTGGCCTCCATTAACATGCATAAAAGATAATGATCTGAAAGTAGTGGAAAAGGAGATTTGCTCACTCATCTCGTTTTTTTCAGTATAGAAATTATGACCTACAATTCTGTGGCAACAGTGAATGTAATAATTCAATTAATTTGACTGGTTTCATTTTACTTTGTGGCAGTGACGATGTCGCCTTTTCGCTGAGAGACTGCAAAGACCTACCTTGGTTGTCAAAATATTTAATGTAGGAATGGAAATTTGACTGTATTCTCTGAGAACATTTTTTCCCCATAACTTTTGTTCAATTTTTTTATAACTTACATAATTGTTAGCATGCACTGTTGGGCCTTGTCCCTTATCTTTCACCAAAAAAGCATGCACTGTTGTATTTTGGGCCGGTCGTCTGTCTATGTAATACACGTGTTACCTGTTGCAGCCCACAAAGGAGGCGCATCTGGGACACACTATAATAGACACTCTTGTATCTTTCTCATCGGAATGAATTAATATTACAATTTATTATTTCAATTTTCTCATTCTTTTCTCTCTGGTGCAATTTCTAAACGGTACTTCAAAATAATTGTCGTCACAATTTCTATTCAACAAGAAGTGAGGCTTTTACTTTTCTGTTAAATTATTTTGGAAACATGACTTGAGATAAAAACTAGATAAGAATCATAAGGGGAGGATGTAATCTTGAGCGTCTATTAGAAGAGCCAAATCTGGATTTAATCTTTACAAACTTTTTGTCAGAATGAGTATATTTTTTTTCTCAAAATGAGTATTATGTTGTAATGTGATTTGTGTTACGGTATTTTATATAAAAATTGCTTGTGACAGTAAAGTTTGTTAGAGTGATATTAATTTGGAATTGTGATTACCGTAAAGGGTTAATTCTATATAATCTTTTTCTTAAAGTATATTTAAACAAATGAATGTTTAACCTTTCTGTTATAAATATTATAGTATATAATAATCCATCAATTTAGTCGCTAAATTATTATTTTCTCTAATTTGGTCTATGAATTATAGAAATGTAATAAATAGTCCGGTCTTTAAAATGAATTAAGATAATAAATAATTAAGAGTACTATAAAAAATAAATAATTTTATAAAAAAACAATAATAGTTTTATTGGTGTATTTAAAAAATGTTTTAAAAATAGATATAATGAATGTTCAACCTTTCTATAAAATTTTGGAGTTGAACTCTAGTTTGAGGATTGATTCACTGTAAACAGAAAGAGGACTTTCATGTCAAAATTTTAGGCCTTTGAGATAATGGCTAATCCATCTTGAATGTTGGTTAGTGTTTTTATACAATATCCTTTGTTCCTCTCAATTTTTAATTTCATACTTCAATTAATAGGTTATGTTAGGTTAGTATGTTGTGTAATATCAACAATTTTTAATGCAGGTGGTAAAATGATGCCTTTGATACATATTACTTTTCAATACAATTTCTTTTAATTTCATGAATTGGTTATTTCATACCTACTATGGTACAATTATCATGTGGTTTTTTATCCTATTTTGTATGTGTAATACATCATAAATGTAAATTTAGAAGCACCGGAAATGATGAAGTTTAAGAGGAGAGTTTTGAGAAAAAAAGAAAGATAAAATTAAAATCAAACAAAGATAGTCTACTAATTTGAATAAGATGTTTAATTTTCCTCATCATACAAAATCATTCTAAATTTGGGTAATTAAAAAATGTATTGGAGAAGGATTTTAGAGAGTTTAGATACATTCTTTAAATCATTTACATATTTTTATAATATTCTCAAAATAAAAAATATATCAGTAATAAACATCTAATTTTCATTCTCTACAAAAATATTTTCTCAAATAATGTAAAAGATTTTTCTTTTTTTTTTTCTCTCTCATCCCCTTTTCTAAAAGCCCTTTCTCTCTTTGTTATCTCTTCCATACTAAACGATGCCCTAAAAGTTGTCCTTCAAACATCTCGTGCCAATATATCTAAACATATTATTTTTTCTTATCTAAAAAGGATTGTACTGTTAAAAGAAAATGTATAAATGCTACTTAGAGTTTTCTTTTATCATTCTGATTTTCGCATAGATATTTTTGGTGATGTGCTATTTGTCAAGTTGTTTAAAGGGAATAAGATGGTTCATCGAGTAAAATGGGCGGTGTTAAAAGTAACTCCCTAGTATTATAGTATGAAATTATGATTTGCACAGATCCAAACTAAGCTTAATGAAATTCAAATAACACACTCCTTTTACCCAAAAAAAATAAAAAATTAACACACTCACCATGGTGATGTCTTATTAATTTAGTTATATTATTTTTATTTGTTTTATCTTCAACGATATTTATGGCTGCTTAACCGTTCCTTAATCAAGCGTGGCATAGCTAACCATTCCTTCGTCACAATGATCAAAATATTTGTCTCAAATTACTCTCTATCTCTCAAATTTAATTTGATTAACTTCTTTTATTAATTTAATTACTTTATATACATTAAAGCTTAGCTGGTTAGGGAAGACATGGCGCTTCCAGCTACATTTGTTATTCTTCCTTTAGGCACTCTTTTCATTCTTTCAGGCCTCATTCTTAATGTAATTCAGGTAATATTCAATCCACAATCACTTTTTATTTTATATCATTTTATGTAATTATGCATGCACATTATTATTTTTTCTTCTATACATTCGGATCTGGTAATAACTCCTCAAAATGCCATTAAAGAAAAGCAAAATAACATAAAATGAATCTGACTTGGCCATTATGATACATATTAACATGAAGTGTCATGCAATGGTTTTGTAACATGTTCGTAAAAGAACCTCTTATTCCTTTAAGCCACATTTTTCATAATATATAAATATTTCTTTAAATCAAATTTATTGTATTTCTACGTACATCTTGATTAACGCTGAAGGCCATTTTATTACATCAAAGTAACATTTGAATAGTGTTATACCATTTAATAACGTTTTATTGCAAACATATTTTACAAAACTTGCAGTTTTATTTCATAAAAGAAACTCGTAATTTAATTAAAAATTTATATCATATAAATCATTTTAATTTGTAAATTTAGATATATGGATTTCTTGGTTGACTATTACACTAAATTAATTTACATTTACTCATATTTTTAATATAACTTTTTAGATCGTAAGAATTTGACTTTGTACTCTTAATGAATAGGATTTCAAAAAATAGTCATTAGTATCTCTCTGTTATCAATAATAATTTTTTCTTCCTCAATTTCTTTTTTAAACAAGTTAACTTTTGGTTTTGGTTAGTTGATTGTTATTTCACCTAATATGATAGATATAAGTATGCATTTGCAGGTTGTCATTTTTGTACTTTTTCGTCCAATATCAAGATACTATTACAGAAAAATAAACAAAGTGCTCACAGAAATATTATGGTTGGAGCTCATATGGCTAGTTGATTGGTGGGCAGGTGTTAAGGTGTGTTTGTTTGATCCAACCCTTTTTCTTATTAGACTTAGAGAGAACAAATTTGTTTCTACCAGCTAAATTTAGAATGGAATTAATTTTCTTACCTCAACAAAGATGACTAACATACAAGGAAAGAGAATATTTGTAAATAGATAATGACAAAACAAAGAATATTGTTATCATTGAATGAGGCAGAGAGAAAAGAATATTGTTTTCAGTATTGGATTTCATGAAAAATGCTAATCTTTTGAATAGTCTTAATTTCTAACATTAGCAATTCTTTTATCATTAATAACAAATATTTATGTGTCTTTTTTATCTTTTAACATGCTGTGAAATACTATATAGACAAGCTAGTGTTACGTTATTCACACTACAGTCTAACTAGTTGAATGATCTTCTGGTTGCAGATTGAACTATACACAGATTCAGAAACTTTTGAATTATTGGGTAAGGTCACAACCATTTGGTTGTTAAATTCTTATTTTTATTTATTTTTAACATTCTGTTGCCACAGAATCTCACAAATTTGCATTTTCATTTGAGTGAAATTTTAGGTAGAGAAAATGCACTTCTAATCTGCAACCACAGGAGTGATATTGATTGGCTTATTGGATGGACCTTAGCTCAGGTGCAAAATATCAATTATTTCATGTTCTAATATAATTAAATTACATCTTTGCTTTTACATTTATTTAAAATTTCTCTCAAATTAAGGTTGTTGTTTGTTTTTCTTACACAAACGCATACACTATTTGTTACAATTTTCGGCTTATGTTTTCTTTTTAACATTATTGAATGCATAAATATCATATCATATGACTTCTTGCGTGACAGCGTGCGGGTTGCCTTGGTAGCACCGTAGCCATTATGAAGAAAGAAGTGAAATACCTTCCTGTGAGTATTTGTAAATCCCTTATTCTGTCTTCCTTAATTTGTCTATAAGTTAGGAATTGTATCAAGGCTTTTCCTTTCACATTTCTTTTTCAATTTTTTCTTTCTTTTCCATTTTGATAGTTTAGCTAGCCTTGAAATTAAAAGTAACTATCCTTGAATATAGTAAGTGATTATAATGTAGGAAAATTAAAAGGCAGAAAATCTTGCTATAATCAATAGTTACTGTGATGAAAATTTGATCTCAACTGATCTATGCAGGTTTTAGGTTGGTCAATGTGGTTTGCTGATTTTTTATTTCTAGAAAGAAATTGGGCTAAAGATGAAGTAACACTGAAGGTATATCCAAGTAAATAATCCTAATTTATATAAATGTATTTAATAGAATAGAATGATCTTTATTACAAAATTTATTTATATATCTCTTGATTTTTGTTGCCAGACAGGTTTTAAGCAGCAAGTACACAACCCAGTGCCTTTTTGGATGGCTCTTTTTGCGGAAGGAACTCGCTTTACACAATCAAAACTTTTAGCAGCCCAAGATTTTGCTATTTCAAGAGGGATGCCTGTACCTAAAAATGTTTTGGTTCCTAGAACTAAGGTGAACAAAATTGATGCTTAGTACATAATCAAGAGTAGTATAATTTTTCACTAATACAATGTATTGTATTTCAAGAATGCTCCATCATGGATTTGGATCCACAACAATAAATAAAAGAAACAGGCAGTTACATGCATTAATTAATCTCTGTCAATGATTTTAAGTGATTGATGTTAATCGTGGGAACCATTAGTTTCAAACTACATATTACACATTTTGATTTTGTTTTAGCTGATATATATCTTTTCACTACTGATAATTTTTCTCCAGGGTTTTGTCACAGCTGTAACACAGACGCGAACATTCATTCCAGTCATTTATGATTGCACATTTATAGTTTCAAAGACGGAGCCTTCACCTACAATGACGAGAATATTTAGAGGCATTCCTTGTACGGTAAGGCACTGAAAACCTTAACAGAAACTGAGTTAGAGAAAATAAATAACATGTTGTTTCTGTTTTCCTTCAAAATCAACTGTTTTACTAGTATGTATGGTGTGCTTAGATTCTCTATCCAATGCAATTATTGCTATCTGCTTTATTCACACGATCCAACTCAATCTTGATTGTTGGATTAATCTATCTAGCCAAGATTGAGTTGGACCATTCTACAGAGGATACAAGGTTATTATTTTTTTTTTTTTGAACTTACAAGGTTATTTGTCAACCTTCATTTTGAGATTTTTAATTTATTCAAACTTATGAATATATTGTACTCATCAATCCACTCCCTAGCACCCTCACCTTAGCCACCAAACCAATCTTATATCCTCTAAAATGGTTGAGATGCTATTTGTCAAACTTTAGTTTCATCAACTTATTTCTTGAATTTAATTGGTGGTATTGTGATGATCATTGATATCATGAACCACAACTCTATTAGAAACAAACTGAGTTTTTTCTGTTGGATATACTTTTTTACAAATTTATAGTAATTTTTCATAAAATAATCTGTAATAAACAAACTCTGCATATATGTTCCTCTTCTTTTTTTAGGTGAAGGTTCAAGTTAAGCGACACAATATGGAGGAACTTCCAGAAACAGCTGATGGCATTGCACAGTGGTGCCAAGACGTTTTTATTGCCAAGGTATTATAAAGGTTGAGTTCCTAAAGAGAATGCAATACTTCAAGTTTATGGACCATCATCTAGTGCTATATTGAGGTGGTCTAACAACTTTAACATTGGTTAAAACTTATAACACATGTTCATTGATATTAAAGATAATGCAGGAACTTATGTTTATAAAGTTTGGTTCGTTCAGTTGGTTGTATTTAGCTGTTGCAAAGTTTATTCTCACAAGTTCAAGCAAGTAGAAGAATATTTGTTAATTAGTATTATTTTTATGCATGAGAATTGAGATCCATCCTTGTATGGTGGTAAATGTGTAAAGGATGATGTGTGTTTTTGTCACAAACCAGGATGCTTTACTGGAGAAATATAATACTACAGACATATTCAGTGAACTCGAACTTCAAGAAGTTCCTCGACCTAAAATATCTATATTGGTAAGTTGACACGTTTAGAGTTTGGTTTGAGAAAAATGTTTACCAAAAGAGGGAAAACTTACTAGAGTTTAATTTTTATTTATTTTCAGTACAAACAAATTTATACTGTTAACAAATCACAATCAATCATATATGTGACTTTCGAAATAGTTATAATTAAAGTCAAATGTTTTTAATTATTTGACAGCTATGATTGACTAACGGTGTAAAAAATATTTACACTGAAAATGTAGACGAAATACATCCAACTTACTAATGCAAATTTGGTGTTGTGATCTGATGATGTGGAATATGTGATTATGAACAGGTTGTGGATTCTTGGTCTTGTCTCCTTGGCTATCTTCTTTATAAGTTCTTCAAGTGGTCTTCACTCCTGTCCACATGGCAAGGCATCTTGTTTACAGTGCTTTTCCTGGTCATTGTGGCAGCTGTTATGGAAACACTCATTCATTCATCTCAATCAGAACATCCTAAACCCACCAATTTACCTATACAAGACCCCATCAAGCAGAAGCTTCTTCAGACATGAGCAAAGATTCACCATTAGTTAATGTTAATCACATCACATGTCTATCTTATTATACTACATGTGTATATTATATTTTTTCTTCTTCCCTAGCTTTTTGGTTTGAAAATGCAGGATTTGTTTTAAGTAAAATAATGTTATCAATATCTGAACTAGTTCGCTTCTTCTAGCTTGTATTATTTTTGGGTTACTAAACCAGAATAGTTAGACAAACTGAAATTTGTTACTATATTTTTAAGGATTTATTAGTATAAGAACTGAATAAATATAAGAGTTCAGGTATAAATATACTATTATTCTTGTAAACATAATAACATAAGCACATCTTATAACACAATATTAATTTCAGCCCCTGAACCATTTCATTGTGGCCAATCCTTATCAGAAAAGTTTAATACTAATGGCAAGGAATTGGTGATGAACGATAAAGAAAGAAAAAGGTGTTGAGATTTAAATAGTTTGACTTAGATGATTACATTACATTGCTATATTTTCCGAATGCATTGATGACATGTACATGTCCAGAATCCTTACAGAATATAGAGGAGAAATCTCAGACATTTTTTTCCGCCCCTCTTCCTTAATGCCCTTGGTGTTTATGTCACCTCAACGAAACAATGGCTGGTATATTCCTTGCAAACACTTACCTTTTCAAATTCTTTGAACCTTCCTTTTTGTTACTGCAAAATTTGGCACCATGATATTTTACTGATTAGAAGCTAAAGATGTTACATGAATGATTACAAAGTCATTTTTTTTTTTGACTGAGAATGATTAGAAACTCATGATAAATAGAACTCAGATTTTTACGGACTGATTCAGCAAGATGTGAGCTGTCATACCCATATCATAAATCACACAATTTACATATGTTAGATCTATCACACAACGAAATGGAGAAATAAAGAGACATGTAAATCACAGTTCATACTATTGTCACCAGTTGCAGGTTGCAGAAAATAGTGGCTTTTACGAATTCCACTATGCTATAGAGCTATAGCTCACCACTATAATCTCTATTTGACAATATTTTATATTAAAATAGCGTATCGCAGAACAATAGAGATTTGTTCAAAATCCGTTACGCTAGCTAGATGCCATTTAACAACCCTGATTCAAGTTCTATAGATGAAATAGTGGAACACTTTAGATGTTATTTGTGATAGAAAGGTGTTTGTTAAGTTAGAAAGGAAAGTCTACAGCACAATTATATGACCAGAAGTGCGTTATGGAATTATCCGTCAGATGATAAAAGGCCTCACAACTAAGAAGGCTGTGTTAAATGGCTGGTCATGCAAAAAAAAAAAAAAGATAAGATCAAGAGTTAAGGTAATTTGGAGAAAGTGAGAATAGCATCTATTGATGAAATCATGTTAGCTTGTGTTTGGTTTTGCGGTGACAAAAAATGATTTTAATTATAGATGAAATGAACGCAAAATGATTTAAGAAAATTTATCACTACTGGAGACAATACATACCTTGACTTGGAGTCAGTAGCAGTTTGTGGAGGTGATATTTTTTTACCACTACCGGAGACAACCTCGTCCATGCTTTGTCCCTGTCGCCTGTACCTACCACCAGAAGCCACAAATCCAGGGCATGGCCTATAAGCCTTTATAGGCCACCAGCCAAAGCCAGGTACCGTTGCAATCCCACCCTGCATCCTTCCTTCACCATTGCAGCCTTTCTCGATTTCTTCTCTTCCACATGCCTTACAACCACTGTTAAAACATGTTCACAAACAACTACACACCTCAAAATAAAAATAATTTACTGTCTTTCTACGACGATGTTTAGATAAACAACTTAATTAAATGTGTATATCATAAACACTTATTATATAAGTGCTCATGTATAAGGTATTTCTATAAAAAAAAGTTAAATTATTTTCATACAAGTTATAAGTGTTTTTATATATTATTATTCTGGAGAATTTGTGAAAAATAAGCTTAAAATAACTTATGGATATGTGATAAGTTGTTCCATAAACTCAAATAATTCCACAAATGTTTTTGTGAATAGAAAAACTCAAATAAGTTAACCTAAGTAGTTCATAGCGTATATACAAAACCCCTTACAGCATTTAAGAGTTTAAACAAACAGGACAATGGATGGTACCTCTGTATGGTGGAAAATTGTGATTGATCAGAAACAGCAGCAAGTTGTTCATCTGGTGAAGGTGAAATGAGGGAATTTGAAGTAGAAGAAGGAGAGCACAGGGGGGGAGGAACAAGTATCTTAGAAAAAGAAGGGTAAGTGGTAATTGGCCATGAACTTTTTGGCTTGGACAATTGAACTTGATGATAATGTTGAGGCGTTGGAACTGAGAAGAAAGCTATCGTCATTCTCTCTCTCTCTTGGGGACGGGTAATGTGAGCCACTCTTTTAATTCATCCTATCCCAAAGTCTATAATAGCATTCTATCAGTGCGAGGCTCTTAACGAGGTAACCACTAGCAATTACGCTATTTTCACAGGGGAATCTTCCATTCATGTAAAACAAAATTATGCAGTATATTTCTTGTTTCATTAATATTATCAAATAAATTTACTTCAATCATTAATCCCCTTTTACTTGGGCTGGAAACTGTGTATTATTGATTATTGACGCGTAGAACAAAAACAAAAAAACAAAAATTTAAACACAGCACCTGATAAATTATCATGCCCGCATTAATTTTCAAATTGTGATTTTCTCTTGCTTATATCGCTCTGATGTGAACAATCTGATAATGATTTTTTTTAATCTCTAATAATCACGCTTTACAACAAAATCATCATTTGTTAGCAACAGTTTTGAAATTTAACTTAATTTCTAAAAATGCACACTACTACTTGAACTAGAATGCACGACAAAATTGGAGAATGCTTGTGCAATTGCTCTCCCGCGACTGCGCCGCCTTGGTTTTCCACAAGTCTCGCCTTAGTTTAAGAGTTGATGCCAGATAACACCCTCATCCAACCTTCATTCACAGGTAATCTTTTCCATCCATCTTTTGTATTTACTTTAATCCACTTACTCTACTTTTAACTCATTTATGTCCCCAATGCAATTTCCTGTCTTATATACAGTATGAAAATAAAAATGAGATTCGAAACTTAAAAAAAAAGATCTTCCAAAGAAATTACTAAAATTTCAAGCATCTTGCTTCTGGAAATTAAACCCCTTTTGTAACCAGTATCAGACAACAATCTATCATCCATGCACAATCTGTTGCTCCACCTCCCCATTCATCACAGAACTGTGATGATGAACCATATACCACCGTCCACTATGGAACTCAAAAACATTGGTCACATTGAACGGCACTGTATCCACATCAACACATGTTTTCATGGTAACCCAAGCCATGTCTGTCAAGACCCGAGTCCGTACATCCCGAACCTGATAGTTCAATCCTTGCTCCCAGTTGAATACGAGTTGCCAGCTCTGCATTACTGCATTATACCTGTAGCATGGACTATTGCATTACAAAACAGTATTTGCTCACAACAGGCAGAAATTCAATTGAAGTAAAAAATAAATGTCTACATAATTTCACAAATTTGCAAGAACTCAGAAAAAAAATTATTTATTGAATAAATAGGACATTTTTTCAAAAATAATGGAAATATGCATTCTTTCATGTGTTCGAAATGATTGTATCTCTTGAGTATCAAGCCCCTAAAACCAAATTTATTGACCCAAAACTAGTTCTAGAGAGTTCACAAGTTCTGTCAAAATATCCAAGCTAGAAAAACACTAATAAGAATTTCGAACTAGTCACATTGCTAGTACTCTTGACGAGATGTCTCCAGCACAATGAAACACCCTGCCTTAACGAAATATAAAGATAGCGAGGAAAAGAAAGAGGGGAGGAGGTCAGATGGATATCTATTGTGAACCAAATCATACTCCCTCTTATTCCATATGATTGTCATTATAGTTTTTCCATAAATACTAAAAAACAATAAATGAGCATAACAATTTTATAAAAATATCCTTACCAACCAGATGATTGTCGTAAATACACTGTGCTGTATGATGAATTGGCAGTAGCGTACAAAATATAAATTGGGAGGTAAAATTGAAAAAAATAAAAAAAATAGTCTTGAAATCACAAAACGACAGTCAATTAGGAAACGGGCGGGAGTAAGATGCTTTCCCTATCTCCAAAACTATATGTGGTGAGGAGTGAAATATTTACATATGCATAACATTAGAACATCCTCTTGTTTCTGACTTAAATGCTAGTCGGAAAAGATATCCGGTCTATGCAAAATGGATGATTTTATATATAATATAAAAAGAGACCAATTACTCATGAAACAAAAATGTCATACCCCGAAAAAAGTTCTCCTGAGCCATGGATACACTTCACATAATCCGCATTTAGCCAAAATCGACTCATTGCCGGAATGGACTTATCTCTTATAATATTGAAGAATTCTGTATTAACAATCACAATTGCTCTTGTGGCAGCATAGTAAGCCTTCCACCCATTGCTTGGTGTAACACCATCTTGTTCCCATGTGAAGTCCTAAAAAAAGAATTTCCAAAATATTACTACCAAAGACGATACACGGGAAAAATGAGAATCACAAAAGACATATAAAGAATCTAACAAAGGTAATCACCCAAATTTTCAGTTAGACCGAACAAATCAGACAATTTTTAGGATCATGTCAATTTGCTTTATGCCTTTTTCATTGAAAGAACATGATAATTGCACCAGTATTATTTCAAATTCATCATCCCCATCCTTGGACACATAAAAACTAGTGGGTCAAGGAACATAAAAAACTAACTTATATGCAGACATCTGAAGGTATTTACATAATTATCTAAGGATGGAACAACCAACAGCTTCTTTTCAACCTAAACCCCCCATTGTAAGGGCAATAGTAATTTGAACACGCCACAAAACAAGAGGCAAGTTGAAGCCCAAATTAGTTAAATAACCCACTAAACCCCTTCATAGAAAGTTTAACCAGGCTGTGTTACTTCATATTTTCAAACATACAAAAATAGCAGTATATTGATAATGGAAAAGCACCTGCATTGGACATCCTAGAATTTGACAAGTACTTCAGCCAAGGCCCTATTTGGATAAACAGTTTAACTAAGTGCTTATTATTTCTATAACAACAGATAAAATAAAGTCAAAGTTTTTCATATAACTTATAAGCTTATGGAAATAAACTAAAAACAACTTATGGACATGTCATGAGCTATTTTTATAAGCTCTCTCAAACCGTCCCAGAAGTGTTTAGTCAGACCCCAAATATTTTTCTAACAGCAATTGTTCGAACCAAAACTGAATATTATAATTTCAGTGCCGCCTATTGCTTTCTAAACCTATGAATTCAATGTTTCAAAGTAAAACCTATAAATTCAAAATGCAGCAAAAAATGAGAAAGGAATTCACCTTATGATAAAGGGCCTTCCAAGCATTATCATCATTAGCAGCCTTTCGCATCAAAGAATTGGTCATTGAAAGACGGCACAAACTCGGATAATCCAAGTAACTAAGTGCGTGAGTGGTAATCTCAGGAACAAGTTCCTCCATCATAGAAGAACCCGTCCGACGATCAGCCAACACCACTGGCGCCGGAGATGGACTGATATCCAGCATTTCGGAAACAGCGCCGTTGAAGTAGGGAAGAGCAGCGGAGGAATCGGAAGAGGCGCAGTTACAATGGTTCTTCGACGGCGTGAATCTTTTGAGAGAGAAAAGAGCAAAGAAGAAACAGAGAGCGGTTACAGTAACGGCGAGGAGGAAGGGTTCGGAGAAAGCAGAGAATATGTCCATTGATAAGACATGAACACTTGGGATTCGAAGAACATGAAAACCCTAATACAAAGTGGTAACTGAATTTGCAGTGGTTGGGTGAGGTTGGAATTGGAAACCCTAATTTTGAAGAAGAAATGAAGGGGGAAATGAAAGGAAAAAGGGGTAATAATAATAATAATAATAATAATAATAATAATAATAATAAAAGTAAGAGTAAAAGAAGAAAAGAAAAGAAAAACTGAAGAAAATGAGAATGGAGAATGGAGAGAGTGGGTTGCAGTCGCTTGTGTGTTCACTGAAACTGAAACCCAACCACAGTTATGCTCTCCATGCTCCGTCAAATACTACTAAACTAGTATTAACAATTTGCCATCATTTTTTTTTTACTCCAAATTTTAATTTATCACAATTATAAAATATATACGTGAAAAATAATTCTTTGAGACCGAGGAGTAGTAACTATTATTATTTTTTATTTATGAAACAAATAATTAATACAATCATAAATTCATTTCTGATAAAAAGTCTAACTTAACAATATTTGTTTAAATTACTTTATTCAACGTTTTGCAATCAGTGTTTTATGATATTAATGTTAATTAACTGTGATATAAATTAATTAACAATTTTTTATAAAAAAATAACAGTTTTTAATAGCCATTTGTTATTATGGATTAAAAATAAAAAATTTAACATTCAATAATTGACAAAATGTTTTTTTTTAAAGTAGAAGTTTTATTTTATGTTTTTTTTATAATAAAAATCATATATTTTTTTTTAAAAATTATTTATAATTTTTTTTCATATTTTAAGCAGTTTATTTATTTATCTATTATAAAAAATTATGTCAAATCAATAAAAAGAATTTTAAAAGTGATTATTTTATTAAAAAATAATTTGTCACATATTTTTCTAAATATTTTGTTTTGCTTTTCTTAATAACTTAAAAGTTTAAAAAATATATACGTAAATTTGCTTTACATTTCGATATTCAAGAATTTAAATATTATTTTAGAGATTTAAAAAAAATATAAATAAATTTATATTTTTTAATAGTGAAAATCATTTAAAAAAACTGTACAAAATTATTTTTATAAAAAAACTACTCAAAACAAATTCCTCAAGAAAACTTTTAGATTCTCGTTATTTTAAAAATTATGTAACAAACAAATAAGAACTCTTTCAAATGTCTCTTTAAAGTAATTATTTTGTAAAGAAAATTTAACAAGTGAACCCTAAATGTAAGTTATGGGTTCTGCTACATCATCCCATTCTTTTAGTATATATTTTGAAATTGTTTGTATAAATTGATAAAATGGTTAGTTCTCTTAGTGTAATGTAAATTAATTTACACTACAAGATATGCCCTTTAACTCAAATCTGTATTTTATTTTTACAATATTAATTAATATTATGTTATTTTACATTAAATTTTGGAGATAAATTATTCAGACAAATGTTTGGTATACACACAAATTGATCCAATACGAGATCCATTGTCACATTTTGTGTGTCCAAATAAAAGACTTCAATTATTGAGGACTATGTTCGTAAAACCTAGGTATATCACATTTAATATGTCGTACTATTTTGTATTTTAATTTTTAAACATGTCCACATCAATCACGAGGATGATTTAAGAACTACTGTTGAGGGTAATAATGCTCTGCTGCCCAAATTACTCGTTTTCTACCATTGAAATATTACTACCTTTTGAGAAAAAGAAGAAACAATGCATCAACCGGGTCTCATCTGATATGTTTAAACAAGTCCACGTTTCGTAACAACAACAAAAAACTACACGATGTTTTGGTATTAGTAAGATGTCAGGTTAAATTTTCTTAGAGCGAGAGAGATGATGATAATTGTCAACAGATATAAGTTCGTAAAGGAGCACGGTCCCTCCTTTGTGTTTCTTACTATATTAGAGAACACTTTAACCTATACTCTACAATTTTTAAAAAATATCAACTTTATATTTGAATTTTTTTTTATTATTTTACAAATTAATATTTCTGTTTTTCTTACCATCCAAAAATTTCTGGAATAATTAATTCAAATTTTCCAGCAAAAATTTTCAGAAAATTTAACGTATGTTATTCGGTACAAAAGCTTGAAAACTTAAACTACCAGAAAATTTGCGAAAAAGTTTTCTAGAACAAATTATGTATCTGAAAATTTGTGAAATTCTTTTTTGGCATAGAACTTATTTTTAAAAAAAAATTATTTTTAAATTTTTTTAAAAATTTAAGTTTTAAGTTTTACATAATAAGCCGTGTACTGGCGAACTTGAAAAAAAAAATTTTGAATATATTTTTTTCGAAAAAAATTATTTTTAATTTTTGAAAAAACATTTTTTTTAAAATTATTTTTAAATTTTTGAAAAATTTTGCGGTTTCAAATTTTTCAGAACAAATTTTGCACCAGAAAACTTGAAAAAAGTTTTCCGATACAGATTTTTTTTTTTTAAATTTTCAAAAAATTTAAAGGTTTCAAAACAAGATGTTATAGAAAAACTTTTTTGATAAAGAATATTTTTTTTAATTTATTTTTAAGTTTTTCAAAAACTTACGGATTTCAAAATTTTTGAAAGTTTTCTTTTATAGAACTATTTTTTTTGAAAAAAATTTACTTTTAAATTTTCAGAAAACTTAGGTTGAAGTTTTTCGAAGTATAATTTATATAAAAGTCGAAAAACTAAAATGGTATTATGAATAAAAATGAAAACTTTTAATATTTATATAAAAATAAAAACGTCATTTAATAGTATTTGCGGAAATAATAGTATAATATGAAGAGTAAAATTTTATATATTAGACTATGTGGCTCGTCATTTGAGCCACCCTCTTGGGTTGAATTTCTAGGCCACTCAAGAACAAAATCAAAGATTAAAAAAGGATTATAATTCACAGAACACTTCTGATAGATTATTTTTAAAAATAATTATTTCTTTTGAGTTTTTATCTATTTGTAATAACTTTTGAAAAAATTAAAATATAAAAATAATTTAAAAACTACTTTAAATAAAGAAGTTGTTTTAAACATTTTTTTATAAAAATTTATAATTGATTTTGTTTAAAAAAATAATTTTAATTATAGTGAAAAAATACAAAACAATTTCTTATTTTTTTGAAATTTTCTAACAAATAATTTTTAAATTATTAAATACCAAAATCACTTTTTTTATAATTTATAAAAAAACAAGTCCTAATAGTCTAATTTAAAATGTGTCCTTTTGGTATAAAAAATTGTACCAAAAAAATATAAGATAACGCAAGTTTATAATTAGTTGATTTGGTCTATACATAGCTCATTTATAATTTTTTGGTAAAATACAACATCTATGCTCATCATTTCATAAACTAATTCTTCAATATAACTAAAATACAGTTAATAATTTGACATCTCTCCATATATTATTTTCACATGCACAAATCCAACCTCCAACCAAATAATTAAAGAACCTAATCACCACTTTCCTACACTAAATTTTAGTACATTCATGTTTTTGTTATACATGTAAGTAAATGCTCATTTAATTGTCTCGTGACTAATATATTACATGAAATCTCTCTCACCAAATCAAAAACTTAAGTACCGTTGAAAATGAGGAACAAAAGAGCTAGTTTGTGAATTGAAAAATTAGAAGTCCCACATAAGAGGGATTACACATTCTAGTAGTATATATAAGGTAGAGGTATGACCTTTGGGTTGTGCCGGGCCGGGCCTGAGCTTGGGTGGTGAATTATTATTTTTTAGTAAAAAGAAAATTAAAAAAATTAACATTTAATTTCTGAAAAAAGGAATGTTTGCGTTTTTACTTATTTGGCCCTCCACCGAGTCAACACTGTATTTCTGATCCAGTTTTGTGGCCGCGTACTTGGTCAATACCCTGGAATTTTCGGAGTCAGCCAAACCTAGAATAATGGGGCACGTTTTTAGTGTGGTGGATCCCGAATTTCCTCTGATCTAGTAGCAGATCTTCTCTATAAATAGAGGATTCTGCTCAGTTGTAAATCACACCAAAAACACTTCATCTTCTGAGGCTTTTCTCTTCTTCTCCCTCCATATTCTTACTTCTACATTTATTTTCTTTCGAGTGGTCTTTGTACCATATTACAAGTGACAGCCATTAGACTGCCATACTGATGGTGTAATTCTAGAACGGTTTCACGGTGCAGTGAAAATCCGATACAGAGTAATTGGGCTGTTTTATCCTAGAGACGACGTGGTTGATAATCTGCCTTGCACAATTTAGGCAGTGCCGAAAAACGTCTTAAAGAGAGCGACCTAGTCCGCGACTCAACCCAGTAATATTTTCGATGGCATAAATTGTTTTTCAAAACTCAAAACAACAAGCACTTAATCCCCTTTTGTCATGCCCTAAAATAAGTTAAATACACTCTTCAAAGTGATTTCCTATAGATATAATATCATGTGAGCATCTACAGGGATTTGGATTCGTTGTAGCCAACAATAAACTTATTTTGTCAAAAAAAGAAAAAGTATAAATAAACTTACGAAAATAAATTAAAAAACTAAAGTTGAATGAAGAGTATTATTTAGTTAGCACTAACAATGTACTTATTTAACACTTTAAAATATTTCAAAAACAGCTTATCTATTGGCTATACATGATTATTCTGATACAAAAAATAATTATAGTATTTGTTGTTTTGAAGATTATATAAACACGTCCAACATCACAATTCATCTTTACGTTTGTCAAAATTATAACAAATTTTAGAAGACTCCTCCAACCAAACATCCCTTGAAAGCATGATCGGCATATGGTAAAGTATGCCAATTTGATTAAAATAATCCATTCAACTAATCTTTTTAAATCTTGTAAAAAAAAAGTATTCTTTTTAAATACAACAGAGATATATGCCTATGAAAAGTTAAAAAAAACACAGCACAATACAAATAGCATGAACAAAATTTAAAGGTGAACAAAATACATATACTTCTTTTCTCATTGAAAATATAACCTTTGAATGCAGCCCTTCTTGCATAATCCTTGGAGGAATCTAGCCCAAGTGCAATTTCCAAATCTGAAGCCCTGACTGACCAGAAAATCCAGTAACAAAATCTTGATTTTAGAAGAGGATGGATTGAGAGAACTCACACGGTTTCTCCCTTCGATTGAGTTTGTATAGCATAATCCGAATCGGGCACTTGTTCTTTCTTGAAAGGAAGGTTGCCAGGACTTTCCTCCTCCAAAAGATGTAGAGGTGTTTGGGGAGGGTATTTGTTCAAAATGAAGTCTATTTCCTCACCACTCATTTCCTTTTGATTGAGCAGAACCTATAATGCAAATTTATATGCGGTCAAAGAGATCAAGTGCCACAAAGATTGTAAACGAAAAGGGGAACAGCATTGATTACTATTATAATACAGTTACTGAAATATAAAGTTTTTTTATTACTTATGATTAGAGATCTCATTTATAAAGGTTTTAACAATTCACAAACAACATAACACAGATCTCACTCCAAATTTACCTTTATAGTTTTAAGCAAAGCTGTATGGTTCCCCCTAAGAAGAGACACTGTCTTTCCATACATGTCATGTATCAATTCTTCAGATCTTTGTGCAACTTGAGATTCCAGATTAAAGTTTAGGGGAGGATCAGTCAGACCATAGTCATCATAAAGAGACCCTTCAAAATCCAGCCTTGGTCCAACAAATTTAATCGACTTCCTCCAAGGAGATGGTTCTCCATGTATGACCATTGGATCTTCCAAATTCCAACTGCAAGTTGAAGAAGGTAAACAAGGTTATATGGCACACAAAAATATAGGCACAAATTTAAATACAAAAAATACTAGTAGTTATGCTAACATGGTTAGTATTTTGCGAGCAAGCCAGGATGCGTGTGCAAGGCATTCAATCGAGGCTTTTGATGTGTCACGTCCATAGATGATCTCCTCAGCAGCTCTACCTCCAAGAAAAACCTGTAGATCAAGACATATTCAAACTGAAATAAATAATTTAAACAGAAAGAAAATAAGGAAGTAACTTCATATACTCCAGAGTAATTTACATGCCTGAAGACGATGCAACAATTGAGGTCGGCGTTCAAACATATATGATTCATCATCAAGCCGATGGAATACCAATTGAGATAACGTCTGCAACATGGTAGCCTTTTTCGTAAGTCAATATTATGATAATAAATAGCCTTAACAAGAGTATATTTCAGATTGGCTCCTTGCGGGCTTTTCTCCCTATTCATTCTTATGCAGATTATAGAGCTTCAATTTTTACTAAAAGTTTCAATTGTCACATATTTCCAATTCCAATATAATTTCCAACTCTACAGTCTACATTCCACTCCTGGTCTTTTCTCTCTTTTCTAACGCCCGTGCTTCAATTGTCGTACTATTTAATACCAGATTCTCTAATGTTACAGTAATGAAACTGTGTTACAGGTGTATCAGATATCCTTTATTAATTTCCCAAATAAGCATCGGAAATTTCTCAAACATGAGAATGGAAAAGATGGACAAAATGCTTCTAGAAGATAGTTGAGGATAATATATAGTGAAGGAAGCTGAACAAGGACCTGACCACGAGGTACTATTGAAATGCGTTCACAGTATTCAACTTTTGCATTCTCATATCGCCGGAGCAGATGAGAAGTTAATGCAATTCCCACTTCAGTAGTAGCTCGACGACACTGTCCTTGATAACCTAATTCTACTCCAATATGTTTAGGTCCCACTGTGAGTCGGTCAACTGCTTCATCCATATCTGACTGAAGAATTGAGTTATGTCGCTTCCTGATAGCCACAAGAGCAGCCTCTTGGATCAATTGTGCCAATCTTGCTCCAGACCATCCTGAAATTAAGATATTTGTTCAGAGATTAAAATGAAAAGTTTAAAGTTAAAACAAAGAGTCCATACCAGGTAGGTTCTGTGCATAGCTGGACAAATCAACAGAATCTGACATTTTTACTTTGCGCGCATGAAGATTCAAAATATCAAGTCTTCCTTTAGCACTAGGAGGGAGAATTTTGATCTACAGGAGAAAAACTAAACGACCATTAATAGAGTAATACTGTTAAAATAACTACATATAAGTTATAACAAAAAATAATCAAGCAAACTTATGATAGGACAGGTAAGTCAATGTTGGCTTTTAATAGGAAAACCAAAGAAGATTCTCTCTCCATTTGTGATTGTCTTAACAAATCAAAATAGTATACCCTGATCCCACCCAAAGAGAGAAAGAAATCCACTAACTCAGCCACAGAAAAAGACCTTTCTATCAAGGCGACCTGGACGAAGAAGTGCAGGATCTAACAAATCCCTTCGATTTGTGGCAGCTAGAAATATGATGCCCTTTCCAGTATCAAAACCATCAAGCTCTATCAACAATTGGTTCAATGTAGTTTCTCTTTCCTGGGTGGCTGCGTTGTACAGGTTATCTGTTGACTCCTTGAATGTACCTTGACGCCTGATCATACACAAAGTTCACAATCAGGCGGGGTGGATGCTTAGGAGGCTTAACAAGTAGATTGACTCATGCAAAAGCACTAGCTTGGCAATGGTTTTGATAGTTTTTAGTTCCCTATAACTACCTTCTATAATTCAAGAACAGAAGCACAGCAATCAACTACCCTGAACTAAAGTGGACTTCACAGAAGTATCCCATGCTCGTCAATATTATACTCCCTCCGTCTCATAATGAGTGTCGTTTAAGGTTTTTACCTCACATATTAAGAACTGCAATAATTAGAAGAAAGAAAGAAGTCATTTTACCAAACTACTCATCTTAACTATTGGTGGGTTTTTCACTATTATCAATGCAAAGTATAATAATGTTTTGGAAGTTGTATATATAGTAATCATTGAAGGGTAGTATAGGAAAAAAATAATTAAAGTTGCATTGAAAATTGTGAATGACATTCATTTTGAGACAAATTTTTTGCTAAAGTGACACTCGTTATGAGACGGAGGGAGTATATAGTAATGTCTGGAAGCTTGTAGTCAAAAACTATGTTTTTTAAGTACACCTAATGCTACATCTCCTATCCTTTCACATTTCATTTGTAAAAACAGCTTACATGACAACCGATACCCAGATTAGACCAACCGATTAATTAACATTGCAAGTAATGCAGCAGCCCTTACAATTACTTTGTATGCAAACCTATTGGGAATGGGAAGGCTTCATGTTCAGCCAGGATTCTAGGCTTGCTAAGTTACTTACTCGTCACTTCATTTGGCTTAGAGGTCAGATAATGTAGACATTATAAATTCATTCTATCTACTAAACATGCGAACATGTCTGAGATAAACAGTGGACAATGTTCATAATATAAAATCATACAGTCGTACCTTGTTGCCAATGCATCGATTTCATCTATAAAAACAACTGATGGTTTGTTTACCTGCAAATAGAAACAAATCTTTGAGTACCTACCAATCACTAACATACAAACCTGAAACTATACAATCTACACCATTTTCAAAAATTCAATCGGGAAAAACAAACTATATACTCGGTCATTTCTCATGTTGGAGGGCACTACCTGTTCTTATGAAACAAAACCATTAACCCATTTTTAGCAACAAGTAACACAGGGAAACTAACTTACCATCGGATAACAGAGGAAGAAGCAAACTTAATTAATATCCTTCTTAACATTATCTTACTTCTAGAGAGCGAGGAACTGAAATGCATAAAAGCTGACTAATTTTGATCAAGTTATTCTTATCTTGATTAAACAAATAACAATTCATAAAGGAATGAATAGTTGAAAATTGTCATATGAATACAAGGTCCTTGAAAATGTTCTATGTATATGATTTGATTAAACAAAGCAAAAAAACATGGATATATACTGTTTCTTCAAGTGGTCAGTACCCTTAAATGGTCACCTAACCATTCACGAGAACTGAAGGATTGTGTGATCAGACCAATCGGTATCATGTGATGCTTTATAAGTTAGCTGTACATTGAGTGGAGGAACAAGAACACAGGATGATTCAAGAATGTGACAACATTAGTACTTTAGCAGCAATACATTATTTACAAAAATCGAGAAGAAAAAGTAGTAGAAAATGAAAATCACCTTGGCTCTTTTAAACAAATCCCTAATACGTGCAGAACCAACACCAACTAAAAATTCCACAAATTCTGATCCAGCCATTTGGTAAAATGGAACACCAGCTTCCCCAGCTATAGCCTTGGCTACCAGGGTCTGCAAAAGCATGTCAAAATTTAAACATATGACAGACAACACACATTCTTACATCCAATATAACTGGGGAATTGCTATCTGACCTTTCCACATCCAGGAGGGCCCTCAAGAAGAACACCATGAGGGGGTTTGATCCCCATTTTATCAAATAGCTCGGGATTTTTTAGGTACCTCACCAACTAAAGAGAATAATAAATAACTTTCATAAGTTTTCATCTCTTACAATGAACAGTAAGCAGAGCCTACTAAAACAGGGCATAAAGCAGAAGGCAGAAAGTATGCATAATGATGACGTGGAAAATTCCAGGACATAACTATTGAAGGGGGACAAAGTTATATAATTCAAAATAATTAAATAAAATAGTTAAAAAGTTAATAGAACAGCTGTTTACCTATAATAGGTACCTGTTCCTAACAACTGTTTTTAATGGTATCAATGTGTAGTGGAAAGTATGTTGAGCAGAAAATTGTAACATGTAGCATTGATCAAGCAACAACATTCAAGAATACTTTAAAAATAAAAGAGATATATTGTATCATCAGAAGTGTTCAAATTTTTTGGAATACTTTAACTGAAACATATCTGCATCCTACAAAAATCAAGTTCAAGAGGTAAGACTTTACTCTACAGCTTTGTTACTCTTGTATAAAAGAATTACCTCTTGAAGTTCCTCCACAGCCCCATCAATTCCAGCCACGTCAGAAAACTTTATTCCAGTCGAACCCTGAAAGAATGTTATTCCAAAGCCAGAAACTAAGAATAACACTAAAAGACTTTAAGACCGGAAAAAGAAAAATCAAAAGATTTTGAGAATAGAGATTAATGTAAAGTTAGGTGTTAACACACATCAACACGAGCTTCAGCTTTTGATAATGAGAAGTTCATTCCCTGCCATAGATCCTGTACATTGAATAAATATCTCTTAGAGTGAACTTATCAACCATATCCATTGAATACAATTGGGTCAAAAATTAATGCATAACTTTGTAGTGAATCACTTAGTCACATCACCTACCCACTTCCTAAAGTTCTTGGGTTTTCTTGAAAGAGTGAAGCGAACAAGAAGGACCATACCCACAACTACGGGCAGAACTATTCTCAATATCTGAACGCTGGAAGCTAAACCACCAACAGTGAAAAGCTCATAAATCTTAGACAAAAAGCCACCATCCATGAAAAAGTCAAGAACATTATCCCAAACCCTCTCCAGCATTGATACAGCAACTCGAAGAAAAAACTTGAGAATTGGTTTGGCTATAGGCCATGCTACATAGACAGCTGTCACAAATATAAAACTGGTAGCAACAAAAACTGCTGCTGAAAGGAAGCCACCAACTAGAACTGCAGCTAAACCCACTACTACTGTCACCGCTCCAAGCTCGGCCACCACTCTACTAGATATGGAAGATGCAACTGGATGAGGGTACTCTGCAATTTTTCCCACCCAAGACTGCAACAATATTATTTCAGAGTTAAAAGCACAATTACTATATGATCACCTGCAAAAAGAATTCATCCATTCACAATGCTGAATGACTTAAGCTATGAGTCTCTTACTACAAACTATGCAAGAAAATATATAGATATATAGTAACTTTAGGTTTATTTGGTTTGCGAAAACACTTTTAACTACAAAACTAAAGCTTGTTTTCAATCTATTTCCTATTTTCAACTATATGTATGGAGGAAAACAATAAAAACAGCAAAATAGGTTGTCAGTTTTGTAATTAAAAGTGAAAACAGGAAATGAAAATATAAAACATTTTCTAAAACCAAGCATACCCTTGGAAAAAGAAAATGAAACTTAAAAGAGCAAAGCTAATTGATTATCCTCTATTAGCACCAACAATGCCAATGCTTCATGTATTAAACTTTTTCAAGTATGACAAAAATAACAAGATTAACAACCGTAGTACGTGTGCTCTCTATCTCATATCGTGGTCCATAATATTCCTCCAAAATTGCTTGAGCTTCCCTATTATCCACCCTAAGAACCCTACAAAATTGCACACACAATCCATCACAAAAAAACATTGCACAAATAACAAGTTACACAAAACCATACATAAACAAACTAAAACATCAACTTTTTTTTTTTTGCTTTTACCATTTTGTAGCTTGCAATCTCTTATCACCAGGAATTTCCTTCAATTCCACAATGTAATTCCTATAACCAATTCCATAATCTTCCTTCGAAGTAATCAACTTAATCTTATTTTTACTCAACGCCTTAAGAAAATCCTCAACACTCATTTTCGGTAAAGTTTTCAAATTCTCATTGAACTCTTCTTCTTCAGACAACGGTGTACCGAAAATTTGCTCCGGCACATAGAGTTTCCCTTTATACTCTTTAAGCAAATCATTCAAAACCACAGAATCTTCTCTCTCTCCTAAAACCTCACTCTCTTTCTTCCTCTGAGAATTCTTCAAGCTCAGGTTTTTCTTCAACACATAAAAAATACCCTCATTTGATTTTTTACCTAAATTCTCTTTTTGTTGCGAAGTATATAACTTTTCACCAATAAGATACTTGGGTGGAACTTGGCTTGGATTTTCTTCCAAGACTCGCTTAACGAAATCATCGGAACTGGATGGGGATTTGCAGAATACTGCAAATGGCCTGCGAAGAAGATGATGCGTTCTGTTACGATTGGAATAAAGTGTTTTATGACGGTGGTGTGTGTGAATGTGATAGGAATTGTTGTTGGGATAGGAGAGAATGTTCATGTCGTTATTGCAAATTCATAACAGGGTGAACGAACATGTGATACTGAAAGGGTTTATTGAGTTATTAGGGTTTTAATTCTAAAGAGAGATGAACAATGCAAATGCACGAAGAAGAAGAATGGAAGATGAAATTGCAGAATGGTAGTAAACTGGTTTCATTTCATTTTCCACCCAATCCGATAAAGCTCGTCTGGCATGGTTTTTACTAACCGGGTCGGGTATCGCTGATTGCATGACCCATTTTGTGTGAATTTATTATAGGAGGAAAATAAGAAATCGAGTTTGCTGGATGTTTAAGTTTAACCCACTTTAATTAAATATATGTACTTAATGAATGACATATACCTTTTTGGGTTACGTGGAAATTATTTAAAAGTATAAATTTTATTTTAGAATTTGTATTTTTAACTCAATACAATTAACTTATCAATCATCAATTTAACATAATTAATTATAATTTTAAATGTTATTAATCATAATTTTCAAAAAGTATATTTACATGTAAATCATGTTTAATGAATATTAAATATTGTTTTTTTGTTAAATTGAATATCATCTGTGCGTAACTACAGAGACTAATCTTTCGAGTCAAATAGGATCACAATGAATGACAAAACTCTCATTCGAGAGTTTTAACGTTATTGTATTACGAATGTTAATTCGAATCTAAGATCTCTAGTTAAGTTGAAAGAGACTCAAAAGATCTCATTCAAACATTCTTAGATAAATATCATATATATTTAGACACATGAAAATCATGTATATTTTTCAAACAATATTTGTCTTTTAGTTTCTTTTATAGTTAATGGATATATGTATATTTGATCAATTATGGTTGATAAAAACAATTGAATCTTCTGCTCATATCTACTTATCTCACTTGGATTCAAGTTAAAATTACCCAATTGGTTGGTTACACGTAAACTTTAGTGTAAATATTTAATGAGGTTGATGATTTTCACTAACGTTGCATTGAATGTATCTCACATAATTTTATTTTTGTATATGATATTCGAATATTTAAAAATTGTAATTAATGACGTTCAAACTTATGGTTAACTCTATTCAGTCGATGGTTAATAAATTAAACACTTTTTTTTTTATTTTTATATTCAATAACCATCGTTTGAACGTAATTAACACATTTGAATTGCATTTACCATTTAAATAAATAAGAAATTTATGTAAATTTTTGTTGTTGCCATTTTTAAAATGATAAAAGTTATAGAATAACTTGATAGTTTAAAAATTATTTAAGAAAAAGCAATAGTTTAAAGATGAACTTAAAAATTTACTTGAAGTATAGAAAGTAAAATTATTTTTTGACAAGAAAAAGTAAAACAAATTAATAATAGAAAATAGGCTAAATAACACCCGTGGTCCCTTAACTTAATTTCAGTTAACGTTTTAGTCTTTTATCTTTTTTTTTTTTCCGGTTTGGTTATTTATTTTAATTTTAAGTGACAATTTGATCTTTTATGTTTTAAAATGTCAACAATATTATCCTTTTTTTTATAAAAATTCATCAAAATTTTCAATCAAAACCCATAAAATTAGTTATATTCTTTCATATAATACAAATTTCATCAGATTCATAACTCAAATTTTCAAATAAACTCATATTTTTATTCTTTATTTCACTTAAAATTAAAATAAAGGACCAAATCGAGAAAAAAAGAAAGATAAAGGACTAAAACGTTAACTAAAATTAAGTTAAGGGACTACGTGTGCTATTTAGCCTAAAAAATATATATTCAAAGTGTTTGTATTAAAAATTTGATTACCCTTTGTGCATATACATAGTTAAATTATGTTTATACAATTTGTCTCTTTTAAATATCCCACATATAACTGGTTAAAAAAAAAGACTCCACTTATAAAAAGAAAATTGGTTCTATCAAGAAACGAGATGATTATTCTCATATTAGTAAGGAATCATATATTAAAGATAAATTATTTGTTTTAACGATAAAATGTATTTGCAAAGAGACTCTGATGTCAAATTAAAAAATAGTTGAAAATGAAAGCATCATTTGAAGTATAAGATATGAAATGAGTTATCATAACTTAATATCTAACCCCTATTTATATTAGTTATAGGATTCGTGGGAGGTCTGGGCGTGACATATCCTATTTGGTGTGGATGACATACTCCTATCATATTTGAATTCCCATTATCTTAGATTTTTGTTAACAGTTTTTCTTATCTATAAATATTGTGCGCCGTTGTATGATAAGTGGATCTTAAGTCGAGATAGACACGACCTTATCTCAGCTTAATTGATAGCTTTATGCAGGTTTGTACTTGTTACTAACTTGCATGGCTTTTAGTATGTGTTTGCTTGCACTCTCACTAAGTACCCTGTGCAGTGAACTCGAAGCTCGCAACTGTAGCTTCTATCGTGTCGTGTATTAGGATGCAAGAAAAGATCTATCATGAAACCAAACATAGCCTTAAAAGTCTGTGTTCAGCCTATCGTTAGAATCCTGAGATGACCTACTCATTATTCCCAGGTCCATCCATTAGCATTCATGTGATAATTTTTTTTAGCTAAAAGATTATAAGGAGTACTCGCAGTAGACTTAAATGGGGCAGAGAATACAGTGGACGCAAATGACTGTTGTAATGACACCAATATGAGTGAAGGATGAATTGGCAAGCAAACATTTAAATGTTAAACCAAATAGAGGAAAGCAAGCAAGTTTCAACCGAAGGACAGATGGACGAGGGGAGAGTGAGGAGTTAGGATTGATTTTGATTTTGGAAGATTCTCTTCTTTAGTATAACTTTTCTTAGTTGTGGAATTGTTCCTTCCCATTTGAATTCATCTTGTTTTTTTTGGTATATCATACATAGGACTTTTTTCTACCATCCCATTATTACTCTATAATTTCGTTACAGCAATACTTCGTCTCATTTTGAGTGTGGGCTTGTTATAGTTTTTGTCTACATTACATAGACTATTACAACTACAAAGAAAACAGAACTATAAACGATGGAATTCCACCCCCATAGAATCTGCCAATAGGAAACAACTGAGGCCATGAGGAAGAATGTCTAAGACCTACATCCTTTCATTTTGAGTACCTCCCATTTTGACTAAATAATCTGCACAGTAATTCTCTTTACTATGAAGGTGTGAAAGAAACGCAGTCCATTCCATTAGCATGCTTATCACGAATAGTCGGGTTTAGGGTTTCGTTTGAGAAATCACATTAAAACTTGACATTTTAACCCGCACCTGTTCTGAATCAATCCCCATTGTGTGCAACATCGCATTATTTTCATGGCGCAAAATCCAGCATATATGCACAGTAACCCGATGAAGCAAGTTTCTAAAACGGTTAGCAATGTCGCACCTATGAAAAAGGTGAACCCCTACAATAAACTTGAGAAAATTTGTTGAGGATGAACTGGCACTATGGGACTCGACTTTTTCTATTCTGTTGGGCAGCTTCAACATACTGCTCTGCAAGTTTCTTTACTTTCTCACCTTCCTTTATGAGGAAATTAGCATTCTTTGATTTGGAATGATACTTCATAACCTTATCAGTTGTTTTTGCAACAGCCCACCTGTACTGTTCAGCCGTGATCACACCACTCTTACACAGTGGCCTGATATGCTCCTTGATGTAGGCTTCTACCTGTACAAAAAGACCAGCACTATTACGGAAATATGACAAATAGACAGATAAACACAGAAACTGAAAAAATATATATGTAGTGTAAACCATTGCATATTTGAAAAACCAACAAGAGAAATTAAGAGTAAGATTGGTTTGAAAAAACATTTTATGTTTCCATTATCTATTTTAGTTTTAATTACAAAATCGCCACCTTGTTATTGTGTCTGTCCTATTTTCAATTTTTTGTATAGAAAACAGTGAAAATATACATTTGTTTATTATTCACTGTGCAAATCTTTAAGAATAGAAAACAAATTAGTAATTAAAAGTGAAAATAGAAAATAAAAACAAATAACATTTTCTTAAATCAAACATATCCTAATTTTCTAAGGCAAATGCTAACAAGTGCCCAAGGCACGTTGGGCACTTGTTAAAAGATCTAAATATAGAAATTTTACATTGAAAGTGTATTGTAAGTTGTGTATTCAAATTTCACTCTTTTCAATGCAAAGTTACTATTTTTGATTCCTTAACAAGTGCCTTAAGACCCATTTTCTAATACCTTCTTCACTACTAGATTTTCATTGGTAAGCTGCTGCTCAGGGATGTCAGGTTTCTCTTCCTTCCTTTGAAGATTTTCATCGGTCCCAGATATATTGGAAGATTTGTCGGTGTTGGTAGGGACAGACACATTTTCTGTGAGATTCTCATTCCCTAATTCAGCACCATTTAGTGCTTTTTCTGAGACAAGTTCTTCATCCTTATGGAAATCATTATTCTTGCATTGAGTTTCCATCTTTCCCTCTCCATGTAACGATTGTAGTTCAACATCAGGAAACTTTTTTATAAGTGGTTCTTTATCAGGGCCATATAATTCTTCAAACTCTGAATCAACTGGCTCAACAGCACTGTCATATGGTAGGAGCCCAGAAGAAACAGAAGGCTGGCCAATGTCTGCATCAATGGTAGAATCCCTGTGGACTGCATCACTGTGACAGTTTGGTGAGGAAGAGGCATCTCCTGGCACTTCATTTTTTACAGACCCCTTACAGTCTGCACAATCCAAAGCATTATTTGTTTTCTTCAAGCTCGCGGTGGAGAAAACAAGTTTCACTTTTGATTCACTCTGCTCTTGTTTTAGGTTTGAGATCTTTACACTAGCACCTATGTAATCATCCTCGTCCAAATCATACTCAAAATCACCATAAATATCCAGCTCAGGATGAGAATCTAGTTCAAGTATATCATCAGGCCCTGACACGCTACAAATTTCACTGTTCTTTTGTGGACTGCTTGGTGGCGAATCAGACAACAGACCAGCATTTTTCAATGCTATTTGAATTGCAGGGTCAGTAGAAAGATCGTTGGTATTTTGTTCTGATTGATCAGTATGCACTGGTGATGAGGTTGGTGGGCTTGTCTCTGTGTCTACATGGGATTTTGTGTTATTTGTGCGATGCAATAGTTCTTGTGAACAAAGGTTCAGATACACCAGCTTGCTGTTTGATCTGTCAGCAACCTCCTTTTCAATATTAACTGCATCTGCAACAGCCAATTCTGTTTCTGCAGTTCTGCGAATGGTTGGCAGATTTATGTTCCTCAATAAGCGTTCCGTCAGGCGGTAAAGCTGTGTCTGTTCAACACATTAAAAGTAACAAACTCTTAAGAGAGAAAATATCTGGCACAAAAATCATTAATTAATAGAGAAAGAAGGCAATCAGGTGTATGTTTTGAAAACAGAAGTGAACTAAAAGCTAAATTAGTTCCATAGTCAGCAGTATCTGTCTTAAGGAACCACCAAAAGGATGTAACTCAACTTTTTTTTAAAAAAAAGTGTTTGTCTTTTTGTATCTCAAGTTTTCTTTTCCAACTATAACACATGTAACTTAAAAAGGTGGAACTGGAACCCAAAGGTACAGCATACCTGCCTCGCTGATACAGGAATTTTATTATGGCGACAAGGTGCCAATACTGGTCGCATATCAGTTGGTAATTGGGCCTACTCAACAAAGAAGAAAAAGTGAAAAGTTATAAATTTCTGACACCAACAACGAAGGTAATAAAACAATTGCATAAAAAATTAATCAGATACAATACATACAAGCAAAGGATAATTTCCTTTAAAAATCGCATCGTCTTCCTGACTTTCATTTGCTGATTTACTGCTTGCAACAGCTGTTTTCCTAGCAAGAACCTCCAAGGCCCATTTTCTTTTATCACTTTTCACAGAATCAGATTTAATGCCCGACTCCTTTGAGCTAACTTTGGCACCAGTTGAAGAAGAAAGTGATGCCCCTTCTGAGTGACTGCTTAAATGTACTTTACCTGAAGCTGAATTATCACCAACTGGACCACGTACAATCTTCTTATCTACTTTTATCTCAGATGAACAAACTTTGTTCTTCGAGAAAAGATTATTTACCTCTGTTGTTTTAATAGTCTTGGTATCAAGAGATTGATTTGGTCCTTTTGCTGATGGGTTATTATGCTTAGTCTGATCTGAGAAAGGTTTGACACCCTCTTTCCGTGGGAAAACAGATGTATCTGCTATATACAATCTGGAAAGAATTGGATTCTTGGCCTGACATTCAGGAGCTTGCTCTGATTCTGAGCCCTCTGAACTTTTTCTTAGTAGATCAAGAACTGATTTTAAAGTTTCAATCTTTTCAGGTTTTGAAGCTCTCATGCAACGATATTTCCAAAACTCAATTTCACAGTCCCTATCCCATGCACGCTTTCGTCTTCCATTGGAAGTCGAAAATATTTTCCTTGTTAGATGTTCACGAACTTTTCCTTTCTGCAACATTGACTTCTTTGCCTTTAGAGCTGAAGGGGATAACTTATTTACAGGTTCCGTTTTAGGACCAGTTATAGCAGCCCTAAATGCTTCAAGAAGTTTTTTATCAAAATGGGTTTCCTCAAAGTTCACAGAGGATTTATTGCGGACAGCTTCTTTAATTTCGTTTCTTAGATTTTGGACTACTGACGATGATTCTCCACTATCAGAAACTCTCTTCATAATCTTTTTAACCCTCAATCCAGCCATGTTTTCTTTCTTTTCACCTAACTTTTCACTATCATTAGTGCCAGCAAGTTCCTTGGAAAGCCTCCGGTTCGTCCCTTTAACTATGTTCATTATATCTGATGCCGCAATCTCCTTTGATGGAGAATGTTTTAAAGCAGGACTTTTCTTAGCATTGTCAGAAAGTTGAGCATCGGCCAATTCATTAGCACTAATCATTTGACTGGAAGCTGCTCTAACTTTCTTTTGTGAAGCTTCAACCGATAGTTCAGGCTTGGCACCTTCATCCTCAACTTTTATATGAATTTGCTCGTGACTGTAACATCAAGTAAGAATTGGAGCAGTGAAAATAGTCAGGATTTTAACATAAACAATTAATAATCAACAAACTTATTTCAACAAAATATGCATTTAAAGATCTGAATTGATCAATGCAAGTTTCAGAAAGGTGACAAAAGAACTTCAGTTTTAACACTATGAGTGCGAAGAATATCTAGGCACCAATTCCTTTTTCCTTTTGTCTCATGAGCTGTGAATACTACGAAAAACCAAGATTCCAAATGCTCTGAATTGTTATTTTGTATTTTCATCCAGAAGCACAACTTCCATAATGATATTTCATGCCAATAATGGAATAATCAGATACTTCTAAAGGCGAACATAATGCTAAAAGGCAGGCAGCCCCTATTTATAAGAATTAGGTTTAGATCTCTAAAGTTTTAGAATAATATATAAATTTGTATGTCGAACAGTACATATAGGTTCAGCAGAACTCGAAGAAAACCATTGCACACATCTTTAGGAACATCACTAAAGGAAACCCTATTAGTCTGTTACCCCTTGGAAGAAAAAAAATACTGCCAAAAAGGTGAGTTACCAATCACCCTTTGCATTATTCAGACACAAAACGGTGAGTTGCTGCTCAAAGGAGATCATTAATAACCACCCAACCCTCTTCCTCCTCCAACCAGAAGAAAATAAACAACCCCAAGTAGTGATTAGAAACTGGAATTGCTTGATATTGGTAAATGTAAAGAATAGGAAGTACTACAGAAAATCTTATGGGTTAAGGACGCATTAACTCCTAAAATCAAGGGTGATTAATTGGGGGCTTGATTCTGAGTAACTGATTCCTGTTAATTAAGAACTGATTGCAGGGTGATTATAGCTAATCAAATACCTTGAACATTTCCATGTAGTATAAAAAAATTAGGACTACATTGAAAAGGGGGGAATAGGGGAGAGGATGTCCAATCAATAAGTGAGCTTTTAGGCCTTTGGACAGGGAGGTTTGCAGACCCTCGAAATTCTGCAGTTTCTACAATTTATTGTAATAGTGATTAGTCTCTACTTCTCATGTAAAAAAAAAAATCCAGTTCCCTCTTAACAGTAGCAACTAACAATGACTAAGAAGCACAACCCTCATCTTAAAAAGATACTACCTCCAGTCCTATTTATAAAAAAAAATTGGTGATTTTCATAATTGTAATGATAATGCATTAATTACTAACATTCCTTTTATACCCTAATTAATTTATCTATGTTCAATGTACGTGGGTGTAAAATATTTAATGCCAATGTTATATTTGGAATAACTGTTTAAAATCATAACATTAAATGACTGGCATTGGTCTTGATTTTTTTTTCTTTTTTTTATATATAGAGAACCATAGGAACTATTAAATTTAAATGAATTTTACCTGTAATCAACATGCTTCCTCTTTCTACCAGTCACTCTGGCATTGTCCTCACAAGCATTGGTTTCAATTTCATCTGCTAAGAACATTTTATTCATGACATTATAAGGTTTAAAGACTAATTTAAATGCTTCTAAACTACCAATATGTCTACCTGTGATTCCTACAGAAAGAAAAATGAACCATACTTCTCAGAACGGTGCCGTACCTTTCAAAAGAAATTCTTCTGCATTTGAGCATGGGACATCAGTTACTTGATCTTTTGTTTCACTCTTGTCCACGTTATCAACTACAAGAACATTAAGACTATGACAATCAGATTACCTTACATTTGTAGAGCACACACAAAAATTAAAATGATATGTTTTTCAAGCTAACAAAAAGGTAGTAACATATAATACAATTTACCAGGTAGAAAAGAGCCCACCGATAAACCAAGATGAAGACCCAAATCTGATTCAATTTTGCATGGACTAGTTTGGACATGGGACTCATCAAATAACTTGGTTCCATCAAAGCTACTCAATTCACATCTTGTTCCATTATCACTTTTCTTTAAATCATTATGCACCAAGGACGTAGAAGCTGGGTTACAGGACATATTGTGTGATAAGGACAGCTCCAGTTCTTCTCCCTCCATGATCGGTGACATAGTTGTCTTCTCTGCTCCCTGCAGTTGATTATTTGTGCCGTGCATTAAATTACATGGTTCAGTCAGCAGATCCCCGTCAACTTCAGGAGGCAATATGCCACTCTCACTTGTTTCTGGAACCCATCTGTTTCTGTCAACCATTGAGACAACAACAGCTGTCTCCCCAGTATCAGCAATGGACACAGACACTATTCTGGAATCCTCAGCATGACATTGACTGATATTATTGTCTGGGTTATACTCCAGGGTTTCCTTCTTTATTGAATTGGTATCTCTTCCTTTAGAAATTTCATCAACCACACATCTAAAACAAACCCTGATTAGAATATTATAGGACAAAAAACAAGCTACAATATAATGTCAGTAGACAATTTTATAATTCATGTGCATACGTTTCAGCCAAAAGGAAGTTTACCAGGGAATTTTGTAGATGACAATAATTAGATAAAGGCTTAGCAATATGTTTAGCACGACATTTAGATAACTAAGATTTTCTTTCTTTGGATAGTTAACCACATCTTAAATTAGTAGTTTCTAGCTTCCTGTTTAGAATTAGATTATCAATTATCCTAGCCAACATTTTTATCTTAGGAACCCATACTGAAAAGAAAACCTCGGATTAGCAGTTCGAACTTATCATGTGTTATGTTGATATTTATATGCTAGTAGCCAATATGTACTATGCATGTTAACAAATAGGACAAGTAGAGATTTGAGACTAACGTTAACAATAAAATAGTAATACCAACTAGTGAATAGTACAAAATGAATTCCATACTTATTCTTTTATTGTTTTTAGATTGGTAAATACTTTGTTACTCTGTTACCGGTGTATGATATAAATGGTGTGAGTGATTTCAAATTTGTCAGAATTCATGCATAAAAAAATTGTACAAAATAGCAATGGCCATAATAAAAAGGATGTAATTAGAAGCACAAAATACCCAAAAGAACAACTGGCAAATTCAATTTACCTTGGGCATAACCATGTACTTTCAGATGTTTCTTCAGTATCAAATCCCACGCAGAAGGCATGATACCTGTCATAATGCAGTTAAAGCAACAATCACAGGGTACTTCTCCAAAAATCCTTATGATAATTTCATTAACTATTTTATTAATGTCATCTATCTTACAATCATGATCTACTGCGTATTTAAAATGGGTTTATCATCATGGCCATACTTTAATAAGGCCAGGGTCATCTTAACAACGCAAGTACATGTCTGACTGTATCCATGACTTGCATCAAATTTCTGATCCACCTTCTAGACTTAACTATCCATCTATTAATGTTTGTTATGAACTTATGACCAAGGAAATCTGCAAATTATGTGATAAGCTGAGAAATGAAATGGAAAACAACTTTCTGCCAAATGGCTCTTGTGGATCAGCTCTAACAATGACATAGACATATAAGAAACAAACCTAGATATATTTTACTCACTCAACTCAAAGACATATTGAATCAAAAAAAGACTTTTCACACTGCATATCTGAAACTTACTAACCTAATCCATTCACTTGTTCTTACCATATATCACAATAATCACAAGCGATTGATGTATCAAGACCAGAATCTTCTTCAATACTTGCCAATCCATTTCGAATTTTGCAGCCATCACCATCCAAGCAAGTAACTGCCTACAAAATGATGAAATACCTAAGGATTAGTGTTAACTCATTAATTTTCAAAAAGACAATTTAGAATATTGACCTGAACAAAGTCAAGTGCTGCAAGGATTTTGTTATCTAAAAAATGATGAGGAATTTAGAAAAGTGTACATGTGAAGTATGACTCTAAAAAGAGTATTACTATTACCATTAAAACAACACTAGAAATAAACTTATGATGAGAACCAAAAGATCTTTGCATATAAATTATGTGCTCATACAAAAACACAATAAATGCCAGAAGCAACGTTGCATCAATCTGAACTAACTAGATGTTAACATTTTTTGCCTAGTACTCTGAAGTTGTATTATACAGAAAAAATTACATTTTCGTCAATGTAATAAGAGGGAAATGACAGACTGTTATTCTTCCCTTCAATCGACCAGTCATCATCTCTGCAATCATGAAGGAAAACAATTAAAAGATTATATATATTTCTTTTACCACAGAAACAGAAACATGACAAAACAAAAGTGTAAAGTACTCATTCAAAAATAAATGATAACACTCTACCCAATTTTCTTCAAATTGAGTAAAGTGAAACAAGCTAGAAAGAAGTGGAAATTTCTTATATTCATGATTTCCTATTTAACCACAAATTCTGAAAATCCCAAGTTTAATATATGTAGATAAATAAATACTAAAAATTTGGTTGTCTTTCATACAAACATGATGGTGTAAACTTACCTGAAGAATGAGCCATCTTCAACTTTATTGCTCCCTATGGTATCATATACCTTCACAATTATGAGTTTCATACAGTTAGCCATGCACCAATTACCAAATTCCAATAGTATTTTGAAGATACTAAATGCATAAATAACATACAAGTTTCATAATAATGGTAATACAACAAACAAAATGCATGGTCCAAAACAGAATTAATTAGGTGAGCAAATTCAATTGTAACCTGAAGAGTTATATTAAAGCAATGAAGATAAAGCAGCATTCCGCAAATTTATATCACTCACTGGAACACAAGTAATCAACTGAAACTCATTCTGGCAAAGTGGGCAGAGATTAGTGATGGTTGCCCAGTTGTCAATGCAGGCAAAGCAGAACCTGTGAAACAAATGAACCATGCTAAAAATATCATATTCCTATCTCAACATGAACACTGAAAAAGAAGGAAAATATGAATACTGATCGAGTCCCTAATACATGCGCAAAGGAAGTCCCCCCAAACATACAGAGAAAGTTATTCTTCTTAAAGGTCATTTAACAGAATCCAATTTAAGGAAGATTCACACCAAGTAATTTGAAGGGGCTAACAACAGTAGTCTTTGCTGAGAGAGTATACTACCAATGATCAAATAAATAATAAACAAGATTGAAAGAAAGCCTTTGTATCTAAGAGATCACCAACATTACCTATGTCCATTCTTCCGCCAAAAAAAGAACTAGAGACAAACCACTGAACCTCTCAACATATTCTCAAAAATGCGATAGTACACCCAAATCTCTCATAACTAAATTATCTAACACACCAACAGTACACCACATTTTACCTGGGGTGTTACACTTGAACATGCTTCAGGGCACAGCCCACCATGCACTCCACAGATCACGTTTATTCTTCCCCATTGTTAGTAACTCTGTTACACACAGGGAGACCCTAACATTTTCCTATCCCCAGTCCCAACGCCTTTTATATTGCCTCCACACTTCATAATCAATATCTTCTTTTTTACTTTTCCTTTCTCAACGTCAAAATTTTACGCACCTAGTGTCAGAAGGCTTTTGTTGTTGTTTTAGCAACATAAAATTTGAGTTGCCTTACAAATCAATTGAAACATAGTCCAACAATGACTTGAGCCCACATATTGACACAATATTTTTGGAGCACATTTCATCAACAATTGTACTTACCTATTTAAATCACAGGTCTACTATAAAGATGCAAGGCACAATCCACAAAGTGAAATGACAGATTGAAACGAAAAAAAACGGAAAACTTATATTTTAAGTTTTTAAGTTTTCAAGAAAAAAGGTGGAAAAAAAATAGAAATACCAGTGCTGACAGCAATCCAGTACTCCTCTGTCAATAACCATGTCCATACATATTCCACATCTTTCCCCTTCAACATCTAAATTATCCTGTCAATTCACACATAGTAAGGGTTCAGATGAAATAAATATCGAAATTGAACAATCTGTCACATCACAGTAACACAACTCTAATCTAATGCATGCTTGCATATTATTCAAATTCAAATATTCTGGTTGACATACAATTAAAATCATAAGCCAACAGCACGAAATGATAAAGTTATCAAAGTTTCAACACACTGTCATAATTTGAACAAACCGTAAACAGCAATATTTATATTGTTTAGAAGCTCTAGACTTAGAATTAGCTCGATTAAATAATTAAACAAGCATAGGAATGAGTAAGGGTTTAAGAAGTGAAAACCGCAAATTCAATTAAGCAACAGAAAGAGCGAAATGATGTTACATTGTCGTTGGCATCAAATTGATCGTGTGTAAGCATATCGTTCATCTCGAAATCGGATTCCATTGAGAAGGTGATTCGAAGCCAGAATTTTGTGTTATCCAATAGACGATGTCACTGTGCGTGAGGAATGCTCTCTCTATTCGAGAAACGGCGACAAAATTTTGGAAGAAATCGTTTCTCTGAATTGAATTTGTGAAAACTCGAAGGGTTTTGATGAAACCGGAAATACAATCGGGCATTTCGTGCTTTCAAATTTTCAACTCATTAATCGATAAGGATTAATTAATTGATTTTGTAATTCAGATATTCTTTTTTAAGGATTTTTTTAAAAAAATATAGAAAGTTATTTTGGATTTGTTTGGCACAGTCAAAATTATTTTTTTAAACAAAAATCTGTTATAAAAAATAATTTTTTTAGAAATTATTAAAAATAGCTTTCAATTTGTTATACAAACAATATTTTGTTATTTTTTTAATTTAAACACACACCAACTCCGAAACTAGTTTCGTCATGAAAAAAGACGCAATCCATGTTACACTTTAAATAGCATAAGGGCATTTTATCCCACTGATGTTGAGGACGAAGAACTATTGTCCAAAGTCATATCAAGGACTTAAGAATGCCACTTATTATATCTAACAGTATCCATTGTGAGCATAGACGTATTGGTCGGATTGAATGATTTGTTTATTTGTTCTTTCAAACTCAAGTACTTGTGCATGCGCCAAATGCACCAAAGTATAGAAGCAAACAACACCATGTGATCCTCATTCATTCTTGCAAAGATTGAAAAAAATGAAAGAGAGGCATAATGCTTCAAATACTTTGACAAGTAAAGCTTGGATTGTGCCTAATGTTGGCATCCAAGAAACCAATTCAGGAGATAGCTAGAGTTTGTAAGGAGCTTCCATACTAGTATACCCAACATGACTAGATTGAAAATTTCAAGGTCCCAAAATTGCAACCCTTTATTTTACTTGTGAACCGTCATTTTATTCCAAGGAAGGCAATTAATAGAATGTCCACCATTCCTTTTTTTAGCTTCAATAGAAAGAGTTTAATTAACATTACCTCAATTTCATCACTAAGGGTGGTAGGCAAAAAGGGAAACCCTCAAGAAGGATGGAAAATGACTTTTGTAACTCCAAAAATACTAGGGATTTGAACACACAAGCTTGCCTCGGTATTACTACTAAAAGAGGTGGATGATGTTCTGTAACTTATAGCCTGAGCACTTGTTGTTTCACAAGTCTCCAAAGTATGCTTGTTTTTGAAGTAGTGGCTTTGTAGAAAATAAAGTTATCGTCAGTAAAAAGAAGATGATCGATTGAAGAGCATCTTCTGTAAATATGCAAGAATACTTATATTTTTGATGAAAACAAAGACCAAGCAAAGTGATCAAGTTGCAAATTCAAAATGAAGTCAACAATCAAGTCAACTATTGTCAATATGCTAGAAGACTTAGAGTTTAAGGTATATGATGCAATCTAATATTGTTATATTTCAAATGCACATGAGAACCTTATACTTTTACATATGCATCAAAAAGAATTTTCAAAAAAATATCAAAATGCATGAACAAATGTTTGGAAAATCAAGTTTTTGACAAAAGTTAAGGTTGTATTCGACTACATATATGTGTAGTTGAATACAGATGAAGTCAGTAGCAAAAATTGCACATCTGTATTCGACCACAACATGTTGTAGCCGAATACAAACCCAAGTCAGTAGCTAAAACTGAACTTTTGTATTCGACTACGGCATGTTGTAGCCGGATACAAAATTAAGTCAGTGACAAAATTCACTCATTTGTATTCGACTACAAGGATTCGTACTCGAATAAATACTTGAAATTTTGAAATAAATTTGAACGTTATAGAAGTGTATTCGACTACACTTATGTGTTGTAGCCGAATACAATTGTGAAACAATGTGATTTTCCAGTTCGTATTGATTCTGGATCATTGCATATATTCATCAAACTTCTTGGGAAGATTGTCATTGATCTGAAGTGGTGTATTAGGAGTATAAATATCTCCTAGTCACAAGTTTAACTTAACAACCTTTTAGAATAATTTTTAGAACAACTTTGAACTACTTTCTAAAATATTTTGTGAATTATTCAAAGTCATACTTTCATATTTCAAGTACATTTTTTACATTTTCTTATCATTGAGAAAGGTTCTCTGTTGTACTTGAAATTGCATTAGATTGTGATCATTATACAATAAAGCATCAACTGTTATACCTTCTTGATTTCAGTCAAAACCATTATTGTAAATTAACTAAGTTAGTGTGTTGGTTGAGGAAAGTAGTGTACTTTCTTCAAGTATTGTAAACTAATATAGTGATGTGCTATCTTAGACATATTGTTAGGAGTTGGTCACTAAAGTCTTAGAGTTAGACTTGTACCTATTCTAACAATAATTGGAAAATCTCTTGTGGTGCGCAAGAGGACTAGACGTACAATTGGTTATAAGGGGAACCAGGATAAATTATGTGTTTTTTATTTTCTGCCATTTACATTTTATTATACACAATCATAGTCAGAAAAATAATTCACTAAGTCTCAGAAAATTTTCAAACACTTAATTCACCCCCTTTTAGGTACACCTCTAAACTAACATGCTCTACAAATTCAAACACATGAATGAGTCCATGTGATTCATGACTCATAATGATAGAAGATAGACCTTTAGAGCAAATGATACATAAAAATAAGGTAATAGTGGGTCACCTTGACCAAGGTCACATAAAGGATTAATAGACCCAACACGGTCATATGATTGACAAGGACATGATAGTTAATAGAGGAGACACGTTGCATAATTCAATGAATCCATAGTTAGCAAAACCCATTTTTTCACAACCCCACATAGGTAACTCCATTTAACCTTATAAAATGTTTTGCTTATATCAAACTTTAATGCAATATTTTTGTCCTAACCTCTATTTTTGCACTTCATGTAGTGTACGTAGCATCTTAAAAGTTTGTAAGAGCATTATTTAGAATATCCCTACTAGAGACAAAAACAGTCTAACAGTAAGAAATAGATTTATCTAATATCCGTTTGAATCTATTTGTTAGAACCTTAAAGAGGTTCTCGTAAATGACATTACAAGATAAGGTATAAATATCTCATACTATCATGACGGTCCACCTTAAATATATGAACACAATATTTGTGTCATTGAGATTCTCTAGAAAGATCTCATCATGCAACCAAGTACAAAAAGTAGAGAAAAACTTCACTTCCGATTGTTCAACCAAATTGACAATTTTTTTGTTCCATTTATTTCCTCCAAAAAAATAAATCAAATTAATATGCTACACTTATAGCTCCATCACCCAAACTTGTTCTGCAATTTGATTTTTCCTCCTTCTTTTGTTATGTTGCAATTTTTGTGTGTTTAAATTACAAATTTACAATTTAAAATTCATATATACAATAAAATATTATATTTAATTTATTAATTAAAATTTTAAAACTCGATATATGAAACATTTTGGTCTAGCGTAGCCACTTATTCCTTGCATTTTCTTTAATAAAATTTTACTTTATTAAAAAAAAGTGAGTGTATCACATATCAAACATTTAATAAAACCTCAAATCAAATTACTTAGGCCAAAGTTTAGCATGCGTGTTCAGAAAAGAAAAAGTTTGGCATGCGTGTTATACCCAAGAAAAAAAAATTTGTCATGTGTAGGCGAAAACCGTCAGCAATTACTTCCAAATATTTTTAGCAGTTTTTAACTATTTATATATTTTTTAATGAGAAAATTGACAAACTCGAACTACTTTTTATCAATTAAAAATTATATATAACTTTTTTTAAAAAAAAAATACATTAAAGTAAAGCTTTTGCTGTAATGTAATACTGTGGTAGTTTGTTTTGTTTCGTCAGCTCGATAAAAAATTGAATGCATATATATTTAAAATACAATAATGAAAGTTTTTTCCGGCCATGTAATGTTGTGGCAGTTTGTTTTCTTTCGTCAGGTTTAATAAAAAAATAAAAAAAACAAATCAATACTTTCGTCGTGCACAAGTGTGTTTGAATTAAACATAAATGGTAAGTGGACGCAGTCACACATATGACATAACACATCAATCCTCCTTAATTCTCCCTCTTCACTATCTTCTTATTTTTCTGTAAGTCACCTTTACATCCATTTTCATTAATTAACATCTTTTCAGTTACACAATTTATTCTTCCATATATCTCAGGATTAGTATTTTTGTTGATATTTCATCAGTAGTGATGGTTGACTTTCTTTATATACTGAGAGGAGTTGACTTGAAACATCCTTGTTTACGTTTAGCAAGCATTTATAGTATATGTTTGAATAGTTAATTTGTGTTTTTGTCTTTGCTGTGGCAGGTTCTCTGTATTGTGTTAGGTAAGTTGTTTTTTAATTGAACTGATTCTATCTATGACCATTTCAATGAGCTGCTTTTGCTTGATGAAAAGCAGCAGACAAAAAATTAAGCGAGAACAATCCTCCTTTCTTGCTTTGGAGACATCTTGTAAGTACAAAAATCAACATCTTCCAATTTTTCGTTATTTTGAACATATGAAGCACTGACACGTAGATGTTAGTAACAATTTGAAAAAATACAAGTAATTGAAATTAACTATATGCGTTGGTTGTGCTGTGTCGCATGCACTTTCAATCTGAAATTTCAATGCTACATGTTGAATGTTTGAACTTGTAATTACAATTATTACAGCCACTTTTTTCAAGCTCCCTTATTTTGAAGTGAAAACAATAAGACAACTTTGTAAGTAAAAGTCAAAACAGAAAAGACTCAAATGGTGGATATGCAAGCATGAAAAAAAATAGAAAATGTTTGTTCAGGAAACTAAGCAGTTCTTGTGGTTTTAACTCCGAAATGTCCTTTACCATTTGACAGTTACTGTTAATGAGGTTGAGGCTTTACATAACTTCTTTAAGAAACTAAGCAGTTCAATTATTGATGATGGCTGCATTCACAAGGTATATTTATTTTAATACTAGTAGTTCAAACTAGTTCTAAAGATTTTTTAAATATTTTCCTCTATATGAATTGATATAACATTTCTTCCACATTACCAAGCCTTGTTTATTTTATTAAATGTCATCACATTTTAGTAGTACTCTTTTTATAAAACATTAGTAATTAGTAATATGTGCTAATTTTTTTAACACATTTATCTGCAGGAGGAGTTTCAACTTGCACTTTTTAGAAATAGCAGCAAGCAGAATCTACTTGCAAACAGGGTATATAAATGTCTTATTCAAATGTGAATCGTGGTTTATTTCAAATGAAATTTTATTGTGGATTTTCATTTCCTTATAAGTTTTATGCAAACATCTTTCATTTTAATATACATGATGATGTTAAAACTTGCAACCTAAGAAAGCTGAATGCAGGTATTTGATATGTTTGATATTAAGCGTAACGGAGTAATTGAATTTGGTGAATTCGTTCGCTCGCTAAGCATCTTTCATCCAAAGGCATCTGAAGAGAAGAAAATTGAATGTATGAAAATAATTTTGTATCAGAGAAATCAAACATTCATTCATTTCTATGAGATTTTGATTATGTGTCTGCATTAGCCATTCATTCAATTTTTTTTTTCTTGCAGTTGCATTTAAATTGTTTGATCTTGGAAATACTGGATACATTGAACATAGTGAGGTGATTATCCTCTAAGCTTTCCACTGTCTTTCATTTTCTGATTGCGATAATGCAGCACTGACAATTGTTAGTTTTTTGTGTGAATGCTCCTTAGCATGTAACTTTAGTGTGTGTTTGGTTCTATGCTGGCGAAAATGGATTTTGATTGAATTGATTATGTAAAATTGAGTTTCGTTCAAAGTAGGTTTAGGGCAAAGTTATTTATGTTTGGATGTTATCACATAAAGTTGAGTTGCACAATCATTTTGAGTGTAAAAATCACATTTGAAGTCAAAAGTTACAAATGTTAACTTCACGTTAAAATTAATTTTGAAGGAAAAATCAATTCTAATCGAGGACTCTCAAACATACCAAAATCGATCTTAGGTTTCTAGAATCACTTTTGACTCTCAAATCAGTGAGTCCAAGATACATTTTTGCATTTTATTTTATTCTACCTTTTTGTAAAATAATGGCACATTGAAGGTGAAGGAAATGGTCTTGGCTACTTTGACTGAATCAGAAGTTACAATTCCAGATGATGTTGTTGAATCCATTGTGGAAAAGGTTCTTAACAATGCAATCATATACATTTAATTTGTCCTCCTTCCATTTCTACATTTTCCTCAATCTAATTCTCATCTTTTATTTTTCTTGGCTTTTATATTTTTCAGACAATGAAGGAGGTTGACTCAAAGGGAGATGGGAAGATTGATATGGAAGAGTGGAAAGAGTATGCAGAAAAAAATCCTTCTCTTCTTAAGATCATGACCCTTCCATATCTAAAGTACGTCTCAAATCTAAGTTGATCTCGTTTATTTTCTTTCGAGTAAATCACCATTTAATCATGAAATAGTAATTCAGTTAATTTGAGTATCTGAATTTATCAAAATTTTAAAATATTCGCAAATTTGATATTTTTTGGCCATATAAACATTAGACCATTAGAGACAACGTCAAAGACTAAATTGATCAACTTAAAAGTTCTAAAGGGAAAGATATTTTCAATTTCATATTTATTCTATTTATTAAATTTCATCTTTTACATAATCAAAACTCAAATGTTCTGCATTTCAGGGACATAACTCTAGCATTTCCCAGCTTTGTTTTGCATACTGAGGTGGAAGACTAGCTACAAACAATTGATGATCAATGCACACAAGAAGGATTGCAGTTATAGAAGAATAGAATACATTGTAATTTAGTTAATGTGTTGAAAGCAGCACCATCAACCATTTCAATGTACCCTTATACTTAATAGTGTGCATGCATATGTACAGAACCCAGTTAAAAAAGTTATAATGCTAATGGATTATCAAACAAACTACATAAATAAATATAAAAAAAAAATGTTTGATAGTTTCTGCTTAACTGGAAAGATGTATGAATTCTTAGAATATTTTTTCCTTTTCATTTTTTAAATTATGCTTTATTTAGGGAGTTTTTTGAAATTGTATTCCTAAACCATTACTTAGACCAACAAGCATCCGTTTTATTTGAATCAGCATAGAATGATTTTATTTTATTGGACCATAAGAATTGGAATTAGATGCAGTCAGAGAGTACGAGGTGACAACAGAAAAAAAAATGACTGTTTCAACATTGGAAAAATCTTCATGACTCCATGTGAATATGGAACAAATTCTAGCTCAAAGTGGCGGATACAAATCAAATGAGCGTCGAAGAATAACTTGTGTGGATAATAGTACTACACCAGCTCTGTATAGCATATATTCTTCTGGTCAAATCGTTACATGTCATAGATCATAGATTTCCATGCAATATAAGTAATATATACTATGTTTACATATATGGTTAATTAGGTTCATCCCCTAAGTCTAGGAAATTAACATAAACAAGTCTTTTTTATGGGGTGTTCTTGTACCAAACCGCGATTTCGGCATGAAGATCCAGCAATTCTTGCTGCACAAACTTACTGTAAGTTTTTTTCTTCTTCTTTCTAATCACCTCCTGGAGTTTGTATTATATGATTTCATTGATGGAACAGACCAATATTGTAGCTGTGAAGTTTTTAATTAATCAACTTTCTTTTCTCCTGTGTCTATGTATATTTTTTCAGTTAGTATTTCTGAAATTGAAGCATTACATGATCTGTTCAAGAAATTAAGCAGTTCTATGGTCAATGATGGGCTAATTAGCAAAGTAAGTTCTATATATTAGATTTAAAGTTGATACCGTGATTAAAATTGTGGTAGGACTTATTAGGAGAGTGTAATTATGTAATATTGAAAATGTAGGAAGAATTTCAGCTTGGCTTATTTGGAAGCAGCAAGAAACGAAACCTCTTTGGCGACAGGGTCAGTGTATTATTTAACGTTCTTAAGCTGTTTTCAACTAAGTTCTTCGAGAAAGTTTATATAAAAATAGTTTTATTTTATTTTATTTTATTTTTTGTTATAGTATAAGTATTTATATGATTAACTTTTATGTATCAGCACTTATTATTATTACATTATGTTATATTATAGCATAGTATATACCATCCAGTGCTGTTGCCTAAATTTGTGTGCAGGTTTTCCATTTATTTGACTCAAAAAATGATGGTGTGATAGATTTTGGAGAGTTTGTTAAAGCATTAAGCGTCTTCCATCCAGCAGCACCCCAAGGACAAAAGGCAGCTTGTAAGAGTTACTCTCTGAAGAGAATGTGCCTAAGGAATTTTGTATAAAATAAAACCTTCATAATCTCTCTTATATATGTCGCAGTTGCATTTCGACTCTATGATATATGGCAAAGAGGCTTTATTGAACCAGATGAGGTATACCATGGGTTTTTGGCTATTTTTTCTTCTTCTTTTTATTACATAAATTTTAGTATTAATAAACAGGAAGAATCCAAAACTCAAGATAATAATGTAATCCATCAAATAACTTTAATACAATCAGGAATACATTCGTTTCGAGTTTGAGTCTTGTGAATGAAAAAAATGTAGTTGAGAGAAGAGACCTCACTAAAGATTGTTAGTCAAATTCTTTAGCAGAGACTAGTCAATTGACAAAGTCAAAGGATATTTCGCAGCAATAAAATAAAATACAAAATTTTAATACAAATTTTATATTATTATTTAATTAATGTACATGTATGTATTTATCAAGACTTTAACTTTGTGCAGTGTCTAATTAAAGAGGCCCTTAAAGATATAGTACTAGACAATTTTTTGAAAAGACAAATATTAGTAAATTGTTGGATTCTAACCTTAATAATTATATTTACAACCTTGTCGAATAATAATGTTTTTCAAATTGTGTGATGGAAGCTAAGAGAGATGATATTGGCACTCTTAAGAGAGTCTGATTTGGTTCTCTCTCATGATATAATTGAGGTCATAATTGATAAGGTATATTTTTCTTTATGTTTTTCTTCCCCTTTCTAAGGATTAATTTTATATTTTCAGTATAAAAATAACATAATCTAGAGATTAGGAATTGGTGGTTTAATATATTATACTATCTCTGATGTTGCACAGGCCTTTAAAGAAGCTGATTTAAAAGGAGATGGAAAGCTTGATCCAGAGGAGTGGGAAAAATTTGTAGCTCGGAATCCATCCTTATTAAAGAATATGACAATTCCATATTTGAAGTAATATCCGATTTTCCTTTCATCCCTTTCTTTTATGTTTTAGATCATTTACAATAGTTGTAGGTGTTAGATAACTTGTAATTCAAGTAAGACATTAGTTGTATGTGATAACTAACTAATTAACCACTCAATTAGTTAGTTAGTTAGTTAGTTAGAAGATAGTTAGAATGAATGAGGATGAATCCAAGTATAAATAGAATAGTCTATTCAATCAATAAATAAGTCCATTCAATTGTTTTTCTGCTTTCATGCATTCCAAGCAATAGCTGTGAGAGCTAACAATTGATATCCAGAGTCTGGTTCCTTGATCCAAATAAAAGTGAAACACACAAGTGGAGTGTGAGGTCCAAAAACACGAGTGAAATGAGGATGAGTTCAAGTGCAAACAATGGAAATTTTCCAGCCCATATGCCACACTTTGATGGAAAATATTGTGATAGATGGAGAGTGCAAATTCGAGCAATGTTTGGATTTCAAAAAGTATTAGAAATCATAGAAAATGGTTTTGAGGATCTGGGATTCAATCCAACAGAGAAGTAGATATCAAGTTTTAAAGAAAACAAGAAGAAATATTGCAAAATCACTTTCATTCTTCATCAATGCCTTGATACAGCCAACTTTGACAAGATATCTGATGCAAGAAGTGCAAAAGAAGTCTGAGACATTCTGGAGAAGTGCTATTCTGGAGGAACTGAGGTCAAGAAGGTGAAGTTGTAGACCTTGCAGAGACAATTCGAATTGCTGCAGATGGAGGAGCAAAAGAAGGTATCAAATCTGATCTCAAGACTGAGAAGTATCACAAATCAAATAGTTGATTGTGGTGAGAAGCTAACAGAACAAAAATTGTGTGAAAAGATCTTAAGATCCTTGCATCCCAGGTTTGATTATATTGTATGTGCTATTGAAGAATCCAAAGATATTTCCACCTTGAGTCTTGAAGAGTTGCAGGGAACTTTAGAAGCAAGAGAACTAAGGATGGATGAAATGAGTGGAGTGAAACATGGAGATCAAGCACTGGCTACACAAGCTTACAAGAAAGGAGATCAGAAAAAGAAATAGAAGAAGAATAAATTCAAGAAATTCGAGGACAATTATGAGTCCTCATTAAAATGAGGAAATACGAGTGGTAAATCAAAGAACTTTGACAAGAAGAAGGTGCAATGTTACAATTGTGAGAAGTTTGGACACTTTGCTGATGAATGTTGGGCTGGAAAAGAAAAACAGAAGAAGAAAAATGAATATGAGACTTGTGTTGCTCATGAAGATGATTTAGACTAGGACACTGTTCTATTGCTGGCTACCACGAAAGAAGAACCCTCTCAATCCCAAATCTGGTTACTTAATACTGGATGTTCCAATCACATCACAAGTCACAAAGAATGGCTAGTGGATATTGATGCATCAAGAAGAAGCAAGATCAGGTTTGTTGATGACAGAACCTTCGAAGTTGAAGGTGCTAGCAATATGGTGATCAAAAGAAGAAATGGCAAAACAGTGGTGATTGAAAATGTGTTGTATGTGCCAGGAATGAAAAGCAATTTACTGAGCATATGGCAGCTAATTCAAAAAGGTTTTCAAGCGATTATGAATAACGATGCCCTAGAAATGTATGATGGACAAAAGAAGATGATACTAAAGGCTCATCTCTCAAAGAATAGAACCTTTGTCATCAACATACAAGCTGCAGATATTCAATGTTTGAAGGCAGCAAGCTCAGTTGATGAAAATTGGTTGTGGCATTCAAGATTTGGTCATTTTAACTTCAAGAGTTTGTAGCAGCTAGGATTGAAAAAGATGGTCAGTTGAATTCCTATGAATGATGTCCCTGAGAAGTTGTGTGAAATATGTGTGGCAGGAAAACAATCTAGGAACTCCTTCAAATCACAAGTGCAAGCAAGAGCAAAGAATTGTCTTGAAGTGGTTCATAGTTGCATATATGGACCATTTGAGGTACCATCATTGGGAGGTAATAAGTACTTCATAACTTTTGTTGATGAACTTAGTAGAATGTTGTGGATTTATTTGATAAAGACCAAAGATCAAGCATTGGAAATATTCAAGAATTTCAAAGTGAAAGTGGAAAAATTGTCAAAGTGTTAAGAACAGATGGAGGTGATGAGTATACATCACATGAGTTTGAGGAATTTTGTGTTAAAAATGGAATTGAACATGAGGCAACTGCTCCTTACACACCTCAACATAATGGACTGGCTGAAAGAAGAAACAAAATCATCTTAGACATGACTAGAAGTATGCTAAAGGGAAATGGATTGCCACACAAATTCTGAGGTGAGGCTCCATCAACTGCTGCCTATATCTTGAATAAGTGTCCAACAAAGAAGCTGTCAAAGGAAATATGGAGTGGAAAGAAACCAACAGTAGGGCACTTGAGAACATTTGGTGCCCTATGCTTCAAGCATGTGCAATACCAGAAGAGAAAGAAACTGCGGGACAAAAATGAAGCAATGATACTAGTAGGGTACCACCCAACTGGTGCATACAAGCTCTATGATCCTACTAAAGACAATGTTGTAGTCAACAGAGATGTGGGAATAATTGAGCAAGAAAATTGGGACTGGAAATAGAAAGCTAGTAGTAGCCAACACTGGAAGCAGAATGCCCGCAACCAACACTAGGACTGGGAACAGGAGACCTGCAACACCAGCCAGCCTACAGAAAATCCTTCACCAATGCAAGAAGATCATCAGACTAGTGGAGATACAATTGAAGAAAGGATAGAGTCAAGGAGATCTCAACGAGCAAGACATACACTATCACATTTAGAAGAATTTGAAGTATACAATGACATTGAAATTACAAAACCTTTAAGTATTGAGGAAGCTATAAAGAGTTGACCTTGAAAGAAAGAAATGATAGAAGAAATCAATGCAATTGAGAAGAATCAGACTTGGTACTTGATTAACTTACCTCCAAAACATAAGCAGATTGGAGTAAAATAGGTCTACAAACTCAAACTGAATCCAGATAGAACAATTGCTAAATACAAAGCTAGATTGGTTGCCAAAGGATTCTTACAAAGGGCATGCATAAACTATTCTGAAGTGTTTTCACCAGTGGCCAGAATTGAGACAATCAGACTAGTAATAGCACTGGCCTGTGCTAGAGGCTAGCTTATGTGCTAGCTTGATGTCAAATCTGCATTTCTGAATGGATTTCTGAAAAAAGAAGTGTATGTCTCTCAGCCACCAAGATTTGTGATTAAGGGAAAGAATGATAAAGTGCTCAGATTAAGAAAGACTCTCTATGGTTTGAAGCAAGCCCCAAGAGCTTGGAACAAAAGAATTGACTCATTCCTAATTGGCATTGGATTCATCAAGTGCACAGTAGAGTATGGAGTTTATGTGAAGCATTACATACTAAATGGAGGGTCTACAATGATCCTACTTTGCATATATGTTGATGACCTGTTGGTAACTGGCAGCAACAGGAAGACAATTGAAGAATTTAACGAAATCATGAAGAATGAGTTTGAAATTTCAGATATGGGCAAGCTGAGTTATTCCTTGGGAATGGAATTTACTGAGACACAAGAAGGGCTGTCGATGCATCAGAAGAAGTATGCTGGAGAAATTCTGATAAGGTTTAACATGGTTGGTTGCAGCCCTGTTGTCACTCCAATTAAAGTCAATGCAAAGCTAGGGAAAGAAATTGAAGAGGAGCTGGCTGATACCACTCTATTCAAGCAAGATGTTGGTTCCCTAAGATACTTGTGCAACACAGACTTAACATTTTCTATAGTGTGGGTGTTATTAGTAGATTCATAGAGAATCCTAAGAATTCTCACTAGATTGCAGTCCACAGGATCATGGGATACATTCAAGGCACATTGGAGCATGGAATTATGTTTGCAACACAATTAAAGCAAGAAGATGGAGACTTGGTGGGCTATTCTGATTGGTGTGGAGATAAGAGTGATATAAGAAGCACATTAGGCTATATATTCAAGTTCATGAAATCTCCAATAGCATAGAGTTCAAAGAAGCAGCCAGTAATAGCATTGTCATCGTGTGAAGTTGAATACATTACTGACAGCTATGAAGCCTGCCAAACATTGTGGCTGGAATAATTGATAGCATAATTGAAGATTGAAGTATGCAAGTCAATACCATTGATGATTAACAACATCTCAACTATAAATCTAGCAAATAAACATGTGTCTCATGGAAGAAGCAAGCACATTGAAACAAGATTTTACTTCTTAAGAGATCAAGATGGAAGATGCAAGCTAAAACTCATATTGTCAAACTGAAATGAAATTGGATGATCTCATGACCAAGAGAGTGATGATAAATAGATTTGAGAAATTAAGATAAATGACAGGTGTAGCATCACTTGGATACTTGAATTAAGGGAAAGTGTTAGATAACTTATATGGGAGTTTCTATTGTTGATCACAAATTGAAACCATATATTGTTTTCTGAAGCGATACATTAATGATCATTTTTATGAATCAAAAAGTTATTTGTCAATTTTTGTATTTTATGAAAGATCGTTTTATAAGAAAAAAAATAGTAAGTATTATATTAATTTCTCATCTTTTATCGTAAAAATATTCGATATTCACTGTTATGAATAATAAAAATTAAAAAATAAATAAATTTTACTTTGCTAGCACTTTTGGTAAATAATATTTAATTATTATAATTTTTAAATGATAAGATAATATTTTTTCTAAAAAAAAAATTTCATTTAACTATTATTTAAAAACTAAATGAACCTGTATACATCGAATTGTCGAATATTCTATAAAAATTTCCATAATATATTATTAAGTTAATGTGCATGGAATGGAATAAAATATTTTGAATTTTCTATCTCCAGAGGCTTTTTTTGTTGTTAATCCTATCACCAAAGTTTAATGTGATGTGATTTGTCATATCTTCACAATTTATATATAATAGAAGTGTGTCATTTTGTTTGAATTTAAACGTAGATAAAATATATATAAATTTCTCCTCTTATTTGTGGCAGCTTTTCAAATTAGAAGTAATAAACATTTCCTTTTGGAATTTGTAGGGATCTAAATATGCAGTTTCGTGGTTTTGAACTGACATGAGACATTGAAGATAACACAATCAGCATTCCGTGAGAAAGAAAATGTCTCAAACATTTATGTGTGTCAAAATTTATGTTTGAGCAAATAAAAGAGATAGCCAATATTATAAAACTCGACGGAGCTATAGTTAAATCAATATATATCAAATTTTGTAAGGGAAATATAGTTAAATCAATATTCGTCGAATTTTGTGAGAGAAATACTAACAAATGTCTTAAGACACTAAAGTAGAAATTTATTTTTAAAAATTGTATATTTAACTATTTAAAATTTTAATTTTTTTACACTATATTTATCTTTTATTTCTTTTTTTAATTTCTTAAGAGCACTTGTAAACATGACTCAATTTGTAAATTTTATACTATATTAAAAACTTAAGATCCAAAAAAGAAATTACAAATCACAAAGTATTGTCTTGTTATAATGGCATTCAGTAACATGTAAAATTTTGCAGTGAATAGAGGAAATGCGTAGTTGAACTCATTTCACCACGTAAACTAAGTTTAAGTACGTGTAAACTGTTGCAATGAATAGGAGAAGTACTTACGTGAACCGAGTTCAAATACATACAAAATTTTACAGTGAGTAGAGAAATTGCGTACGTGAACAGTGAACATTAAAGAAAGTTTGAGTGGGAATGAGAGAAGATGAAAGTGAAGGAAGGTTATAGGTTTCATGGTAGAGGATGAAAATAATAAGAGTTCACAAATTTAATTTAATGACATAGACAATTTAGTCTTTTCAACAATAGCAGAGAGTGTAACTAGCAAAATAGAAGTGTGAATATCAAAATTGTTATCTTTGCCGTTTGCTTCTTTATTTTTACACCCATTAATATTATCAATTGAAACTATTGGGAGAAATCTACCTCCCACCTCCTTCATCTCTACTTCTCACCACAAACACATAAAAATACTATTTTCCTTTGCTTCTTGATTGTCAATTTTTAAATTTTTTTTTTAACATTTCAATAATTTCAATTTTTTATTTAAAATTCTGGAAAATTTGCATTTCGGAAATTTTACACTCATCCAAATTTTTTAAATTTAAAAAAAAAACTGAAAAATTGCATTTCGGAAGTTTCACATCCATCCAAAGTTTTGAATTTTTTTTAAAACTTTTAGAAAAGTTACATTTCAAAAAATTTCACATTCATCAAAAGTTTCAAAAATTTTAAAACTTATGGAAAAATTGCATTTCAGAAGTTTCACATTCATCAAAAGTTTCAAATTTTTTTGAACTTTTGAAAAAATTGCATTTGGAAAGTTTCACTTTTATCCAAAGTTTCGACTTTTTTTTAAATTTTTAGAAAAATTGCATTTCAGACGTTTCATATTCATCAAAAGTTTAAAAAAATTTAAAACTTTGGAAAATATTGCATTTTGAAAGTTTCACGTTCATCCAAAGTTTCAAAAAATAAATTAAACTTTTAGAAAAGTTGCATTTCGGAAGTTTTACATTTATCAAAAGTTTCAAATTTTTTTGAACTTTTGAAAAATTACATTTTAGAAATTTCACATTTATCCAAAGTTTTGAATTTATTTTTAAAATTTTTGAAAAATTGCATTTCAGAAATTTCACATTGATTCAAAGTTTCGAATTTTTTTTAAACTTTCGGAAAAATTGCATTTCGAAAGTTTTACATTCATCAAATATTTCAAACTTTTTTTAAACTTTTGAAAAATTGTATTTCGGAATTTTACATTCATCCAAAGTTTCAAAAAAAAATTAAATTGTTGAAAAAAATCATATTTCGGATGTTTCATATTTATTTAAAGTTTTAAATTTTTTTTACATTTTAAAAAAAATTGATTCTTGAATAGTAAAAAATAAAAAAAATAATACAAATAATATTTTCACATATTAGAAGGACGAGAGTGAAATGTAAGAGACAATGAAAGATAAAAAGATTCCTCAACTATTGGTTTATTAGGCTGCTATGGTCATTATCTTGGGTTTTGTGATTCTTTTGGCTGTTTGAGCAAAGGGAGTGGAACAACAACTTCACACATTTGTTTCTTTGACAGGCACAACAATTTCACACACAAATAAATAAATCCATTAACAATAATCTAGGAACATTGAGGCCGATCGAAATAGTTTTTAATATATATATATATATATATATATATATATATATATAAATGAGTTAATATAATTATATCACAAATTCACACGACCGTAAAATTTTGAGTTCATATTTAGAATATCAAGTATTTATTTTTATCTTTATGTCAGAGTATTTTTTTTTTCTCTCATTCAAGACATTTAACTAATGATTGAGATTAAAACATGACTCTAATATGAGTCAATCTATTTCTAAATATAGAACAAACATTTTTAATGTAATTTATTAAAAAGTTTTACATTGTCAATTTATCATAATTATTTATGAACATAATTTTAAAAATAATTATAATAAAAATTAAATATATTTAATTCACTGTCTTTTTTTACATTTATGATATATTTAAATTAAAGTAATTTATAAAAAAGAAAAAGGATTGACGAGAAAGTTGGGTTAAGATTCTCAAATTTTCAACAAAATTTAATTAATTAGGGTTTAATATCAAATACTACATACAAGAACGTACATAGTCCTATAGAAGTCTTAAGAAGAAACAAATACAAATACTAATTTCCTTAAAAAAAACCAGTATGCTTTTTTTTTACTAAGCTACTAGAAAAGTCTAGATTAATGGATAACATTCTTTGACGAAAATTAATAGTAACATTAATTTCATTATTATAAATTATTGAACTTAAATAGAGAGCGTCTGACACATAATGGAGAAGGGTTGGTTTGAAATGAAGACGAAGAAAAAGAAGGTTGAGACAAAAGGCAAAGTTATCGTTATAAATGTTTTTTTGGGGTAAAATAAAAAAGTTTATATAAAACCAAAGCCAACGGCTATAACTACGCTCTATCTCCCTTATATCATTGCTAGAATCTTACACTCCTCTCTGAAGCATCAATCAATTTTATCGGAAGAGAAAAAATCGCTTATTCACATATAATAGATTTATTTATTACAACATTATCGGAATCATCGCCATTTAAGCTATTCTTCCTCCTTCATTCCCCTTTGGTTCTTTCCTTTCAGTTAGAATCCTCTCTCGCTCGCTTTCATTCTTTTAACCATCTTTTCGAGAGAACTACACTTAACTACTATTTGCACCTCCCATTCTCATTCCCATCCCCCCCTCCTCAATTCATTCATACAAACAAAAAATATACAATGTAATCGAAATACCCCCAAAAAAAAAAACAATTCGTTTCTGGCTATTGTATTTCAGTTTCTCCTCATTATTATTATTTTCATTTCTTAGATTATTAGGTTTTATTTGGGTCTTCTTCTTCTTACTTGTTAATTATTAATGCATTTCATAATATTTCAAGTAAGGCAAAAATTAGGTATTTTTTTTTTGTTATTCAAAAGAAAAAAATTAAGGTTATTCGACATTGAAATATGTCGGTTGCTTTGAGTTCAAGGGTAAATTGGGAAAGTCAACCAGGACATGGATCCGTTGACCCTATCCTGATTTACCTTACTGTGGATAATGTTGTTACCCCAATGCGTGTTTTTGAGTCTGATTCAATTTCTTCTGTGAAATTGAGGATTCAACAATGTAAAGGTTTTGTTGTGAAGAAACAGAAGCTTGTTTTTAGTGGAAGAGAGCTTGCTAGAAATGATACACTTATTAAGGAGTACGGTGTCGCCGATGGCAATGTTCTTCATTTGGTTTTACGCCTTTCCGATTTACTTTTCATTGTTGTTAGGACTGTTTCTGGGAAGGAATTTGAGTTTCATATTGATAGGCATAGAAATGTGGGGTATCTTAAGCAAAGGATTAGAAAAAAGAAAGGTGAACAAGGTTTCATTGATCTTGAGGATGTTGATGATGATCAAGAGCTTTTCTGTGATGATGAGAAGCTTGATGATCATAGACTTTTTCGTGATATCTGTAAAGGTGATGATGATGTGGTTCATTTGATTATTAAGAAATCGGTTAAGGTTAGAACTACACCTATTCACAATGATTTGAAGCTTTCTCTTGAGGCTTCTATAACTGGATTATCACAACAAGTAGAAGAGAATAAGAATAGGAGCAAACAGATTCAGATAGCTAAGATACCACCTGGTGTTGGTTTCTGGTTCGAACCTATTGTTGTCGATCCCAAGATCAATTTTTTTCCTTACCTTTGGGACATGATCAACTCCACCTATGAGGGTTTGAAGAGCGGAAATCGTCCTATTAGGTCGTCCGAAGGCACCGGAGGGACTTATTTTATGCAAGATTTAACAGGTCAGAAGCATGTTTCCGTTTTCAAGCCCTTGGATGAGGAGCCAATGGCTGTGAACAACCCAAGAGGCTTACCGAGTTCGTTGAACAGAGAAGGTTTAAAAAGAGGAACAAGGGTGGGAGAAGGAGCTTTGAGGGAGGTTGCAGCTTATATATTAGATCATCCAAGGAGTGGGCCGCGTTTGGTGTCCGGTGAAGAAATAGGGTTTTCTGGTGTTCCTCCTACTATTATGGTGCAGTGCTTACACCAAGAATTTCACCACCCAAATGGGTATGCTTGCTCATCAAAACATGTCAAGATCGGGTCGTTACAGAAGTTCGTGAAGAACGACGGTAATTGTGAGGATATTGGACCTGGGACCTTTCCAGTGGAGGAGGTGCATAAGATAACTGTGCTTGATTTAAGAATGGCTAATGCAGACAGACATGCTGGGAATATTTTGATCAGAAAGGAGAAAGATGGCCAGATTAAGCTAACTCCCATTGATCATGGCTATTGTCTACCAGATCAAGTAAGCAAATCATTTCTTCTTTAATTCATTTTATTGTCGCCATTTTGTTTTTCTTTGTTTGGTATCTTAAGAGTTGATTGAATTTCCTGACATGATAGATTCATACAAATTTACTTGTTGAACCTGCATTGTATGTTGCAGCTTAATATTTTTCAAGCACCCAATGTGTATATATGCACGTATGTATATTATTATTCGCGCATTGCATTGATCTGTAGGTGATATTAACTTCCAGCTAAAATTTAAGATTCTTCACATTGATTTAATTTAATGTGAACTCGTGTTGTTTTCTCTGCAGTTTGAAGATTGCACATTTGATTGGCTTTATTGGCCACAAACACGTCAGCCTTACTCGCCTGAGATAGTTGATTATATCAATTCTTTGGACGCTGAAAAAGATATTGAACTTTTGAAACATTATGGATGGGATATTCCACTTCAGTGTGCCCGGACACTTCGTATTTCCACAATGCTGCTGAAGAAAGGGGTTCAGAGAGGTCTTACCCCTTATGCAATTGGAAGCATCATGTGTCGGGAAAATTTGAACAAGGAATCTGTAATTGAAGAAATTATAAGTGAAGCACAAGATTCCTTGCTTCCTGGCATGGAGGAATCGACATTTCTTGATTCTGTCTCCCAAATCATGGACTCCCGTCTTGATAAGCTTGCAAAATAGACATTTTTCCTTTTCTGATTTATATAGGTAAGGTGATAAATATACGTATGCAATGTGATTCAGTGAATGACCCTAGTCCATTTTTGGATGGACTTCATGTTATCTGAACATAGGCCTGAGGCTCTTGTTTATTCCTGGTTTCTCTGAATTGTTTTTTCAGGATTGTATTGCCATGTTCAACATAAATTTAAAGGTCTGAATAAGATGTCTTATACTGATTGTAACCTACAATTTGATTGTAGAAGCTTGACAAAGAAACTTGATTTTTGTCATTTGTACATAATAAATTTGTTGTGTTAGATTTTCTCCCAATTTTTTATGCAACATGTTAGCTTGAGAGAAGCCAATGTCAGTGTTTGGTCGTTCCATTTGGTTTTATGTGTTGCTCCTAAAATACTCTTATAATTAAAACTAACGACTGATATTTTCATGTTAATAATAATAAAATTGTGCAGTTTCTTACCGTATAACATACATTGCAAGAGGAATTGTTGTTGACTTGATGAATCAGCAATACTAATGGGTTTAATCTATCTTCAATTATGGAATAGAGAGAATTTGGGATGAAGAAGGGACTGCAAACCTTATATATGTAGTGCAGTTTCTTATATACATTGCAAAGATTTCAAACCTCAAATAGTGCAGTTTCTTATCTCTCTAGTTTCTCTCTTCATATTATATTTTTATCTTCTCTCTCACCCTCATTTTTCCTTGCAGTATGCATAAGAGGATCCAATTTAGGAATGGAAGTCACTTCTCCTATCAATTGGGGGGTTGTGAAGAGTGTAGCATCTCCAACCATGTAGGACTAAATGCAAAATAATAAATATCAGGGCAATAATTTTCTCTGTTTGCACTCGACTCTTGAAGTTGTGCGTGTAATCTCTAATACCGATGAGTCATAAGTCATATTGCTTGCATTCAATTATTCATTTATTTCCTCAATTTTTCTAATAATCAAAGTGTTAACAAGTGTCCCAATAATCAAAACATTAATTAAGCAGATTTTAAAAAATTACTTTTTAAAATTTCAAAACATTAATTACACAAATTTTAAAATATTATTTATTTTTTATGTTGTTTAACAAGTGTCCCAATAATCAAAACAACATTAGAGGTAGTAAAAAAAAAAAAGAAAAAAAAAGTGAAATAAAAATATTTAATTAACTTATTAAACAAAACCATGAATTCAAGTAGATTTGAATTTATCAATTTATGAGAGAGAAATACATAAAAAGAATATTGGTGTGACTCTTTTTTCAAATATTTTTTAGAATGGATTACTCTAATATTTCTCTTATGTTGATCTCTTTCGTAAATAAAGATTTTCATTTACTTGAGAAATAGAGAGATTCTGATCTATATAAAATTTTAGTCAAAATTTAATTGAACAAATATATTATTTTACACACGATATATTTCTTATATAAGTTCATTGTAATAAATAACTCATTTTAGTTTTATTTCAATTTAGGTAAATAATGTTTTATTTCCACTTTTTTAATTTGGGTAAATAATATTTTAGGATGTAATACAATTTAAATATCTCTCATAAAAAATATAGAAAGAAATACGATGATATCTAGTTTATACCTTTCTTTTACTCCATCATGGTTAATCTTTGGTCTTTTAGTATTTTATTTTTGTTTTAAAATTTTGGTTCTTCTAGAAAACTAAGATAATGTTTTTCTTTTTGTACCTTTAAAAAAATCAAGAATATGTATAAAATAAATTTTATTTTTATTTAATAAATGAAAGATAAAAAAAAAACTAAATCAACTTAAATTTATTATTTTTTAATATGTGTTAGAACGTTAAAAGACAATATTTTAAAAATCGAATTGGCAAGCCCGTTCAAACAGAAACTAGATCATGTCTTGTTTGATCAGCACACAAAAATCGTTAGTATGTAGAAATTGGAAAAAATCAAATTAGATTGGTCTGAACACTAAACCAGGCTCGGGCTTTTTTAAAACACCCAAATTTTTTATTTTTGCAAAAAATTAAAAAGTTTTTTAAATAAAAATAAAAATCTTTTGATGTTTAACTTTAAAAAAGAAAAATTACTCAAACTATTATTCTACATAATCCACGATGCACATGTAGCTCATGGATTGATGTTTAAATTTATATTATTGATTTGTCTTTATTGTGGAATTTAATGTAATTATTATGAATATTGATTATTTGTTTTAAATTTTATGAATTTTTATATTACAAGTTATAAAATTTTAAATATTTTAATATATTTTATATATTTTTATTATTCATTTATTGAAGAACGACGATGAATTAACCAAATGAATTAATTGATCTATGAATTAAAACTTTTGCTTTGATTTTTGAAACATTACTAAAACGACTAAAAGAATGAAAGTTGAGACACTTGGTAGGATTTTTAAATATAAAAAAAAATGATTCTTTTAAAAGGAGGTCGCATTCTTATAACATTTTAATTTTTTTATAGATGGTCGCATACTTCTTATTATTTTATTAAAATAAAAAATAAATAAAATTAAAAAGTAATAGATAGTCGTATTTGTAATGCAACGTCCTACTAAAAAATCATCATCTAAATAGTTGCAATGAAAAAATAAAACATTTAATATAAAATATATTAATTAGTTTTTTTTTTTAAAGATGATATATATATATATAAAATCCGACTTAATAATGTTTAAAATGAATTAAGTAGCCGATAGGTCCCCTAATTATGGAATGGAAAATAAATATGCAAGAGCTTTCCATTCCATCACGGAGCTCGATTGCCCTTTGAATTATTTGACTGGTCCTCATTGTCAAAACAACATCTGACACCACAATTTTGTGTCAACACCCAGAACTATGCTGCTGTCAAAACACTTACTAGTCATACTTGCATAAAATAATTAGAAAAAAGAAAAATAGTTGCATCTATTTTTTTTATAAAAAAAACTAGGGGATTGACTAACTAGGAAGAAGAACAATGTTGTTTGGCTTAGCGACTAACTAGGAATGTAATGAATTACTTATTCTCTCATAATTAGTATCACCTGAAAAAAAAATAGAATTAATTTCATTTTCAATTTTAAATGAAAGATTAATTATTATTTTTAAATTATATTCTCTAATTGATAATAATTTGTACATAATTTTCAAAAAATTTACTTTGCATTTTTATGAATGATTTGGTAAAATTATTATTCTCTATTTATTTAATTGTTTTTTAATACATGCATAAAATGAATGAAATATATATTTAAATTACATTGAGATTGATATAATTACAATACTTGACTGTAATCTAACTACTTATTATTCAAATATAACCTTAATTTATTTCAAAACATTTAATATGAATAATTGAACACTAAAAAATAATAATTTAATAAATTTAATTTGTGTTGCAAGTAAAATCTAAAAGATTAATTTTACTTGATTATATTTTTTAATATTTATAAAAGTAGTTTTTTTAATCTATAATAGTAATAGGAAGAAGATAATAATACAAACTTTTTTTTTATAAGCAATACTACTACTCAATTTGAAGTGGTCTATTACACTTTTATTTTTGACTCATTTGTCATTAGAGACTATACACTGAAGTGGTGCTGTTTGGGGAAATGGACAACCACTACCGCTCAATTTAGACCACAATATATATATAGTCAATAAAATGCCCACTTCAAGACACCAATGTCAAGTTTCGGTATATAAAAACACAATTATCTATGAAAAATATCAAGAATCTTCATAACACTTGTTAAAAAATAAAAAGATGTAAATTAAAAAACTAATCAACTATAATTATTTCATAAGTATAATTCTAATGATAATTCTAATGATAATTATAATAATATATTGCAATATAAATTTAAATCTAGAATATTATATTTTCTCCGTATTAGTTTAGGTGAGTTTTGTTGTGAATGTGAACACAAACAAAAAAAATTAAAATTTGAAAAGGAAAAAAAGTAAAAAAAAAAAAAAGCAAACTAGCAAAGTTCCCAATTCACAGTGACACTAGTGTTTGTTGTGTTGAAATTTCTTTCTTTTTATGACAGCATGTGGGGTTTGGTTTAATGAATGATTTAATTTAATTCACCTTTTCCTTCATCCTTATATTATTTGCATTCACATTCACATTCACATTTTCGACTCTACATAACATAACATAATTAGATCCACCACCACCGGAGTTCATGGCGGATGGACATGGACCCACCATCCCCACCACCACAGCCGCCGCTACTACAAGACCTAAAAGACCACGTCCACCTTCAGGTCGCACTAACCTAGCCTCATGCGTGGTAGCCACAATCTTCTTGATTTTCGTCATCATCGTCATCCTAATAGTATACTACACAGTTTTCAAACCACAAGACCCAAAGATCGCCGTCAACGCCGTTCAACTTCCCTCATTCTCAGTCGTTAACGGCACCGTTAATTTCATTTTCTCCCAATACGCCTCCGTTAGAAACCCTAACCGCGCTGCTTTCTCTCACTACGACAGCTCCCTTCAACTCCTCTATTCCGGTAGCCAGGTCGGATTCATGTTCATTCCCGCCGGCCAGATCGACGCCGGAAGAACTCAGTATATGGCCGCAACTTTCTCTGTTCAGTCTTTTCCGTTGTCGGCGCCGCCGAATATGGGTCCCACACTTGCGAACGGAGACGGTGTAGGGTTTAATTTCGGGTTGAGGATTCAACCGACGATGGAGATTGAATCGAAGTTGGAAATGGCGGGGCGCGTGAGGGTTTTGCATTTCTTCAGTCACCATGTGACCGTTAAAGCCGGTTGCAGAGTTGCCATTGCCGTCACCGATGGTTCTGTGTTAGGTTTTCACTGTTAATTCTTCTTTTCCTTTTTCTTTTTCTTTTTCTTTTGTAACTGTACACTTTAGAGGTAACTCTAGATATATTAATCTAAGTATATCATAGTAATTGTCAGTGATGTTGAGGAAGTTAGGTTCCAAAATCAAAATTGTAAAGACGAATTTGTTCCATTTTCCCTATTGAATGCAGAGTTTTGTTATTGTTCAATTTAATTAAGAACGTGTGTGTTGATTATGTTAGTGAAACTATTCTAATCTGAAACCAGAGGTCAATTTTTTTATTTTTTTATTTTTTTATTGTAATAGATAGAGATCAAAGATGCTTGTAACTTACAAATCGTATATTCAATTTTATTTTATTTTTAATGTATGTGTATGAGTGGGAGTGGGACAAAGAGAAAGAGAAGTGTGATTATTTGTTTTATGTTACTTTTTATGGATACAAGTTATTGAAGGGTTAAGTAAAGGGGTGTGTGTGGAGGAGTGGGTAGGGTAGGGAAGGGATGATGAGTGTGAAGAGAAAGATGTGGAAATTGAAGCAAGCTTTTTAGGCTTTTTAGAGCTAGCTAGCTAGCTATTTAGTTAATTAATTGTAGGTTAAGCAAAGTTGGATACCAATGCCATGCCCATACCATACATTACTAATTATTGCTTTGATAGTGATACTAAATACTAATTGACAAAATGGTGTACTTTTTGTTTCGGAGGTTTGAAATATGGGAATCAAGTCATGTAGAGAGAGGGAGGGCCAGCCTTGCATTGGAATGGGTGCTCCTTGCTCACTTTAGGGAAGTTGATTGGTATTGTGTGGCAGTATCTAATTATGTTAACTTTCATTTTCCATCCATGATGAGAATGCAATGGTATCTTCATAAACCAACTTCATATATATAGATTTTTTTTTTTGGAATTGCTGATAAAATGGCCTCACTTGTAGTACCGGAAGATATATTTTCCATTTTCTCAAATGTAGTTGTAACTTTTCTCTCTATGGTTTTAAGTGCATAAATATCAAATTCTATCACTATTTAACTAAATGATGAAACTAATGAATTTTAATGAAAGATGAATTGAATTTATTTACTTCTAGATTATCAAGTCGAATTGGATTAAGACCCAAAAAATCAATATCACTATTTTTTTAAATGTGGGCATTTATATCTAAAATTTTAGCTCAACTAGGATGAGAATTGAAATTGATGTGTAGTCAATGTTTCTGCTTCATTGGTCTTGGTTGGTTCATTAGGTCAAGTCTATTGTCCAAAGTGATTTGGGACGAGTCATTTAATCTCAAGTTGGGTCTAATTGACTATACTGGTACACAATGAAGTAACAATTTACAAGAAATGGGATTTGAATTGTAAATTAACCTTTTTAAAAATTCCTAAAAAAATATTAACTCAAGATTGATCTTGGTTGTAAATCAGAAAAACGGAGAACGTTCTTGGTTCAGATCCAAAAACGGAGAACGTTCTTGGTTAGTTGAAAATGACAGTTTTAGTTAATCTATTAAACTTGATATTTAAAGACTTGAAAGTAAATAGATAAGGGAAGGAATATAACACACAGATATATCCTGGTTCACCCAACTTGGGCTACGTCTAGTCCTCACAACTGACATTTTCAACTAAGTGCTCAAAGGCAAAAACTCTCTTGACTTTTACACAAACTTTCTGCAGATCTATCTCGATCTGTTACAACCAATACCTTTCAATCCAGAAAGGAGTTTTTTCCACTGATCTATCCTTCAATCTTTACAAGGATTACTTACACTACCTTCTCTATAACATAGAAGGATTTTCACAACTGCTCAATACTAGTTTTTACTCACTTTGTCTTGAGATTACAATAGAGTGATAAAGTGTTTTGATAGAATCTAAATATCCTCAACTCGTGTTTGAGTATTTGATTCTGTTCTTTGGAACTGAGAGTGGTTTTAGAACACAATCGTGATTGGATGTTGCAGTTTCTAAGAGCTAGACAGAACTTAGCGAAATGTATGAAAAATGTAGAAACTCTTGAATCTGATTTGTGAATAATGGAATGATTGCTTTGTTCAGTTATGCCTGTTGCCTATATCTTGAGTTCTCTTTTATAGACTCAAAAAGTGCTTTTGACAGCTCATTTGCCCGTTGAGAATAGTTGGCTTGTCCTCTGTCAATGATTAGGTGAGAGTAGGCCAAAAAGCAAGAACGTTCTTCATACTGCTTCTAATGTTCAAGAGCTGACTTAGTTCTTCCTTTGTGTTGCAAATGAGTCTTGATCATAGTGATGCGTCTTCTTGACTTTTAAATTAGAGGGATCCCTAGTGATATCCTCTAGAGGTATTTTCTGGTATCCTCTGGTGACGTCATCTAGAGGTATCCTATGGAGGTATTTTTTGGTATCCTCTAGTGACGTCATTCGGAGGTATCCTCTGGAGGTATTTTTTGGTATCCTCTGGATGTATCCTCTGGTGACATTATCTGGAGGTATCCTCTGGATATATCCTCTGGCAACGACCTCTGATGACGTCATCCTCTGGTGACATCAGAATGTTGTCCAGAATGTTCTTAGATTTTTATATTCGATCTTGCTTCTCTCAACTGATTTTGTTTAAGTTTTTTGGTACCTATCTTGATTAATACACTCAACTCAAGCACATTTATTAGGTATAAAAACATGGTTTAGAATCATAATTATAATTCTTAATTAATATTTATTTATCATCAAAATTATTTAAGTTGGGGTTTTGTCTCAACACACAAGTCTTATGAACCGTTAGCTATTGTGTAATTAATGGTCTAAAGTATATAGTAAATTTTTTGAAAAAATTTATGAGGTAGACTTACATCCTCTACCGGCCCGCTAAAAACCTCGGACCTTTGGAAAGAGTGATAGGTTTCACGATGTTTGATGATTGTGTGGTAGTATATGTGTAACTTGTACGCTGTGTTTCAAACCTTGTCGTTTCATTCCTCTATATGTGATATAAGGAAAATGATGATTGCTTGTCATTAGCGTTTGATATCCGTTGGATGTATGTCGTCTTAATCATGGATGTTGGGTGATCATTATTATGGTTGAGGTTTTCTGTAAACCTTTCCGTTGTTTGGTCATTTCCCATCAACAATTGGATTTGAGGGACTTTTGGACCTCTCTTCGTCCCTTTTTAAGGAAAACATCATTTTTGCTATTCCCACGTTTTGTGTTTATTGTCTTTATTGCTAGTGTGTCACTCTCGTTTTTTGTCTTGTTTGTTAGTCATCTGACTTCAGCTTGTATTTTTGTCAGCCTCAAGTTTTTTCTTCTTTGTCATTTTTATTACTTAAACTTGAAATTGCATGAAATTTGCACAAACAAGGTCCACATATCCGGGATGACTTCATTAAGTGAGGTCCACATAATCATAAATGTGATGATGTAGTCAATCGAGGTTATTTCTAGCACACAAGTCGTCGTACTTGTAAGCCAGTCAAAATTGAAAAGTTTGAAAATACTTTTCCACTAGTATTTATGAGCCATTTGCTTCAAATTGAACTAAGCTAAGATACTCATGTAAGTACTCAATTTATAATTTTGGTTCTGAGGTATAATAATTTCCTATAAATGTTCTCCTTTCGTGGTACATACATAGATATTTTATGTCTTTTGTGGGATCAAATTGATTTATGAAGTCTAAACTATGATGTCTCACTTGTAAAGTAAGACTTTTTTCAGCAAGTTTGAGATGGCTTGCAATGTCTTAATATTGAGTGAGCCATACCATTGAGTGAGCAGGGCTCAAGCTCTCATTTTGTTGAGCGAACATGGCTCAGACTCTTATTTTGATGACTGTCTTTTATCAACATCGTGATAGTTTTCTTCAAAAGTTCTTATGTCATCGTTGATATAAGTGTTTATTCCCACATCCTTCTTTTGATGTAATACTCATGTTTTTCCAATACTATTTTATTGTGGAGGAGAAAGCTCTCTTGAACCAATTTGTAGTATTCTTGTCGATTGGTGGACTTGAGGTGTATTAATATATGCGTTTTCACATCTTTGATCAATAGTAAAATTAGGTTTGATGTATGCTTCACATCTTCCGATGCACGAAGTCAGATATTGATTTTATATGGTTATTTTATATCTTCCAATATATAGAGTCACTTGTTGGTGGAACTACTTGATGTGTATTAGAGATGCATGCTTTCATATCTTTGACCAATAATGAAATTGGGCTTGATGTATGTTTCGCATCTTCTAGCGCACGAAGTCAAATATTGATTTTAGATGGTTATTTCATATCTTCCAACGTATGAAGTCAATTGTTGGGTTTAAGTTTGACTGATTAAGTCTCACATCGACTATGAATAAGCTAAATGTTTGATATATAAGAAAAGTGATCTATATATCTAATGTCTTTAGGTTTTGGGTGGGGATGCAGTGTCAAAGTCTCTTGTGGTCACAAAACAAGTGGTATCTGATCCATGGTTTGACTTGGCAGTGAAGTGAGAGTGGTTTCTGGTTTTGGATGGCAGTGCAAGTATAGGATGTGAGAGACTCACACTTGAGGATGTTGGATATGGGAGAAGTCTGTGTTATAACAACTTTTCCATAGTTTATTCTCTTGTCATTAGACAACAACCATAGTTTTTCTCCGGTTTTTAAAGTTTTCACATTATATTTTTTGTGTTTTGATTGCTTTTAGATGGTCATTTTACATCCTTGGTATGTCTGGAAATGGTGTTTGTTTTTATAGATGGTTACATCTTATCGGCCAAACAAATTCAGATGCCTAAAGCGACCTTTAAAAATAAGGCTTTAAATTGTAAAAAATATTCAAATAAAAGCATAGTTTATAGTTGAACCATGTAGAGAAGACTCATCTTACACTTTACATAATTAACATAATTAGTTTGAACATAATTAACATATAACTATAAATAAATTTGTAACATAATTAACAATATCATAGACTATTTAGTTTGAAGGTCATTTATTTTGTTAAACAAACATTTTTTTTCAGGTCTAAAGTCCTAACTTTAGTGACTTGGCCCTTGGGCCGCCGGCCCTGTCGGTATCTTTATTTTAAATAGTTATTTTCATCTTCCGACTTATGATAATTCTATGTATTAGATGGTTATTTCACATCTTCCAACTTATGGCAAGTTGAAATCTTGATTTTAAATGACTATTTCACATCTTTTGACGTTTGGAGTTGATGTCTTGGTTTGAGATGGTTATTTTACATATTTAGTATGTTTAGAATTGGTGTTTGCTTTTATAGATGATTTACATTTTCCAAGTAATTATATGAAGTAGATGTCTTTATTTTACATGGTTAATCACATCTTGATTTTAGTACAATGTTATATATTCACTATATTTGCTGGCAATATCTTTTGCATACTTTATTTTTTCCTTGAAAAAGATAACAAATTATTTTTAAAAAATGCAAACCATTGGATTCAAACAGTACTTTCGATTAAAAAAACAGTGTCACCCCATTGAGCCAGCACAAACTTGTTACCTTTATCATTATTATATCTATGCAACGTTTGGCCAGTCTTCCAATCACATTACTATTTTTGGAGTTTTAATTGCACAAATAGGTGATGGAGACCTGCAGGCCCCGTGAATTTGGATTCCTTTCGGGCAAGGGAATTCCGAATTCAATCGCGCAAATAGTTGCTGCAATGAAAGTTGACTATGGTCCAAAGTTAACTTCTCTGATATTGATTTCAAAGACAAGAAAGATATGATACCAACTTACATTTTATTTTGATTTTCTCACATTTTCAAATAACTCCCATGTTTATGAAGAAAAATAAATCAGCCAGTTGATTCATTATCATATAAATGAGGGTAAGTAATACATTGAAATCATTCCATGTAAGTTTAGCTGTCAAATTTTCTGCAAACAAACTCTTTATACAACATTGTAAGCAAATGTGAACATCAAATAAGCTAGCTCTCAAACACTTGACACTGTTTTATTGTGCCCCTGACACCTATCTATAAATTTATGGAACAAAATTACAATACAAAGATACCCCCTGCTTAATTTAAATGAATTTGGTCAGTCTTCACATGAAATCAAGAATCATCAACCCCCCAATAAATTACAATAACTACATGAACTACTTGTAATTGTAGACCTTGTATTCAAGGCGCAAGTCGGGTTTCCACCACTGGTGAATCCCATGAGCTTCTTTGAAATCAGATGCAGGAGCAGCATTAACTGTTAGAGAAGCTGAAGGAATAAGGTGCAGGGGTTCAGATTCCTTCCCAAACGCACTCATCAGTAAACCACCGAGCGAGTTTTGAGTTGCTAATCTTTCGATGACCCCTGCGCCGATGTCCTCCATTTTTCTCCTATGTTCAAAGTATCCCACATACTCTGAACATATATGATCAGATGGATTCACAAATAAACAAGGAACCCAGGCAGACAAAGCAGTGAATGGATCCAACGATAAATCTTTCGGCTGTTTGGCTTTCATGGCTAAGGTGAGTCCTGCTGTTATCACGCTGCCAGCAATTCGAATCCCGTGTTTTACTCTCTCATCCTTAATCTTCTCAATTGGAGCAGATACAAATGGAGGGTTGAAAAGAAAAGATTCAATAAACATGCCATTCTTGGCCATGGTTTTCCCTGTAAGCATAGCCATTGCTGATCCTAGGGAGTGTCCAGCCAACCAAACATTTGAACCACCTACAGTTGCTACTGTGTTTCGAACAGCTTGTATAGCTATGTTAGAGCGAGAAGTTTGATGAAGTCCCTGTCGGATGAAGTGGATATCTAACTCAACATCACGTGAAACTGAGTGTGCTTTGGTTAGAGTCCCTCGAAAGGCAATCACATAACGTGGACTTCGATATAAAGTGTCGTTACTTTGAGATGATGGAGGCTTGAATTCATAGATTGCGCCAAAGATGGAAGAATCAACATCATCTACAAGTGGACGAAGTAGCTGGAAATGGAAAAATTTCCACCAAGGCGGTGCTAGAGCATCCGAACCTTCACGTTTTTCTTGCCTGTCCCTTTCTAGAATGTAAACACCTTGGACCAAACAAGCGGCAACTGACATTCGATGATATGGATTATCCCTGAATCAAATAAAATGGTATACTAACTGTCTTTACCAAATACTTTTAATAGGTGAAGAAAAACACACAAATTCTCAGATACATAACAACTATGATTCAAAATATCCTAAAGGCAGTGCATTAAGTTTTTTATAAACAGAATACTTGGCAAAGTACTTCATGTAGTGAAGAAAAATAGGTCAGCATACATTTTCCAATATACCGACATGAACACAAGATTATGTGCATGATGATGATATTAGTTTCACCATATTACCCTCAAGATACACTGTATCACGGCAACTGATACTCACATCATATATCCAACAAGGTGGAGAATAAACAAAACAATATAATTTTAAGTACACAAGACATAGCGAAAATAATTGTTATCTAAGTACAGAAATAAAGAAGAGCAAATTTTAAAGCAGAAGATTGATTTGATTTGAAGATCTTACCATAAAACATAAGTCAAATGCAAAGGTCCAGAGAGGTCAAAACTTTCTCTCTCAGAGGCCATGACACTCTCCGCACCCTCCTCTCCTTTCTTCTGTTCAACTTCAGAGATTGTAAAACAAAAAGGAAAGAAAACATATCAGTACTCAGCCAAAAGGATTCTCAGTATGAAATGAGAAATCTCCCCTAAACATGATAAACTGATTCATGTGAACAGAACAAAAAAAACAAAAGCTTCAGAAAATATGTTAAATTTTGCAGCAAATCTAACATATGTAAATTTTGCAGCAACTTAACAACCATTACCCTGCATTATATGCAGCAAATTTAACACTTCAAGCTCTTGTAAATTAATCAAGTAGATGAAAAAAACGACGATAACCCCAAAAGTTATATTTCTGCTATTTATACTTATTTACTACAAAAAAAAAAAGAATCATACAAACATATTGTCCAAGTTCCTTAAAATATAGAGGAAAAAAAAAACTGGAATATCCACAAAGCAAAAGTAAGAGAGATCTGAATCTAAGTTATGGCAAGTAAAATATCTAGACACGTCATCAAAATAAAAATAAAAAACAATATTTATTCAATTAAAATTTTGATTTTTAAGGAATCAGATTCTGGAACATATTTTTGGTTTTATATTGAATTCAATTTCACGGTCACATCGAATAGTAAATGGTTTAATCAACGAGGATATAACAAAAGTAATATTCGTAGAATATTCAACGAAACATTATATGATAAAGAAGATGAAAAAGAAGCAATTGGTGAGTAAAGGTAATGGAGAAATGGAAACAGAAATTGCAATGTGAGATTTGGATCGCATTTGTAAAAGAATAAGAAAAACAAAATGAAATGAAATAATAGAATGAATGGATATGAAATTGGTAGGGGATTGCTATGTTACGTTAGAATAATGGGGGGGGAGTGGGTGGTGGTGAATTTAACGACGTCGTATCGTATGCTCCTCCGGTGCTTCTCTTTTCTCCTTGAGATGGATGGGATCTAACTGCCACTTTCCTCGGCGAATAGTTATTTATTACAACTCAGTGATTCAACCATCTTTTCAAATCATATTCATTCGTTTGTATATTATAGGCTGAAATCAGTTTAGTGGCTATATTTTATTATTTTATTTTATTTCTTTTATTAATTCATAATATCTGTTCTTTTATTTATAAAAGTCTACAATTTTTATTTATTTTTTAATTAAAAAAAAATATGACGTAAAATATTTTAAATAGCGTAACATATAATACGATATCGTAGAGTGATTAATATCATAAAATTATAATAAAATTTCATAAAAATTTAGTTTTTAATTTCGAATTTTTTTCATATTTGTTATTTAATTAATGAGATATGAATAATTAATGTATCTAAATGATTTTATATCATAAAATTATATGTTACGTCATTTAAAATATGTCAAATTATTATTTTTTAATTTAAAAATATTATAGAGACTAAAATTATCGACTTTTAAAATATAGGAAGCAATTTCGTAAATTAATAATAATATAATGATAAAAACTACAATTAAGCCTATATTATATTGTTCGAAAACTAAAAAATTCATTAATGTTCGGATGAATTGTCCCCCTCAAAATTAAATGTTCGGATGAATTTAGGAAATTTTTTTTACAATTTAGGAAGAGATTTATTGTTATGTACCATCAACACCTAAAAAGTTATCATATCATATAACTTTAGATGTAAGTAAAAATAAAATATTTTTAATTATTATATCACATATATATAATATAGTAAAAATTAAATATTTTTAATGGCTAAATAGCATCCATGGTCCCTTAACTTAATTTCAGGTAACGTTTTAGTCCTTTATCTTTTTTTTTTCCCGATTTGGTCCTTTATTTTAATTTTAAGTGACAATTTAATCCTTTATGTTTTAAAATGTTAACAATATTATCCTTTTTTTTTACAAAAATTCAAAAAATTCATCAAAATTTTCAACTAAAACCCATAAAATTAATTATATTCTTTAATATAATACAAATTTTATCAAATTCCTAACTCAAATATTCAAATAAATTCATATTTTTATTCTTTATTAGATGGAATTTTAAAAATTAAATAAAAAATGAAAATATGAGTTTATTTGAATATTTGAGTTATGAATTTGATAAAATTTATATTATATTAAAGAATGTAATTAATTTTATGGGTTTTAGTTGAAAATTTTGATGAATTTTTTGAATTTTTGTAAAAAAAAAGGATAATATTGTTAACATTTTAAAACATAAAAGATTAAATTGTCACTTAAAATTAAAATAAAGGACCAAATCGGGAAAAAAAAAGATAAAGGACTAAAACGTTACTTGAAATTAAGTTAAAGGACCATGGATGCTATTTAGCCTATTTTTAATTTACAGTGTCATTACAAATAAATCAAGTTTAATTAGGAAATGGTTTTTAGCCATAACTTTTTCATCTATTTCCATTTACTTCAACTTTTTTATATTGTTATTTAGGGTCGTTCATAAGCATTGTGCAACACGATTAATAATATATGGTTCAAAATTTTTTTAGGAATATTAGGGCTTAATAAAAGTATTCGCCTTAGCGTCTTTAAAATAATTTGAATTTTTAGTTATTTTTAATGTTATTGATATTATTTACAATTTAAAACTAAGAAGTTTGAGTTGTTACCTTTTTTTTTATGTTATTTTCAAGTTTTTTTTTTATGTTAGTTACACTAAAGGGTTGGCTCTTTTAGAGTTTTTTACATTTCTTTTTATTAGAGATTTAATTTTTAATATCATAATAGGGTCTAAAAAATGTTTGAGACGACAGCGTTGTTATTTAAAATCTAAAATATATTTACTTTAAAATTAAGTAAAAATATTTAAAGTAAATAATATTTATCAATAATAAAATAAATAATATCAATCATTGATGATCAACTAAATAATTGATATTACGTGCACTTGCATAATTTGCCAACTTTATTAACTTTTCATGAGCCAAATTCGTTTCTTTGATAACCAATATGTCATGGTAAAATCTAACATCTTTTACTCAAATTTCAATTCCTCAATTAATTATTTTTATTTTGACGAACAACTTTTTTTTTATCAAAACAAGCATGTATTTTCATTATTATATTTTAATCAAAATTCTAAGTCTTGTTGTATTATTTTAAAGGACAATTTGTGTGCATTTTAATAAGTATTTTTGATGTTGTTATTAACTTCAAATATTCATAATTATCTATGATTTATTCAAATCGATAAATTTCTCAAACTTTGTTTTAGTAACAAAAGATGAATTTTTAGTTAAGAATGAGACTTAATTTTCTTTTTGAATTTAAACAAATTATAATTTTTTTTTAAAATGACCTGCAAATGAAATGCAAGAGTGGACCAGATGTAAATTTGATAATATTTTCTTAAAAACGAATCATCCTTGCTAGGCTTGAAGAGGTTAACAATGTTAACAGTGGTGATAGAATTTGTTTCAGCTGAACCTTCAAAACGAATGGGGAAGGAATATCAAAAAAGAGTGTATTAAATTTGGGGACAACAATATAAATTATCTTCCTTCTTTCAATAGTGGTGAAAAGCCGCAGAAACTCGATTGAAGCTTTGATGGATAGTATGGGTAGACAGTGGTCTACATCCACTCTTCTTCTAGCTCCAGTGGGAAACCGTTAAGCACCCAATTTATTCTTTTGTTAAAGTAGTTTTCTCAGGGAGCCTATCAATACATTGTTGGCATTGATCCAGAAATAGGACACTCTATCTCTAGCAAATTGGTTAATTAATCTTCGTAACATGATTTATAAGATCATGACGAATAGGGTACAACAAGCTATGCCTCTTTTGGTTTGTCCTAACTAATCCAGCTTTGTAAAGGGTAGATAAAACTCAAACGATGTGAGTATTGGCACTGGAAGTTTTTCATACCATGTGAAATGGGAGAGGAAATAAAGAGGTTATGGCAATCAAAGTTGATTCTATGATTATGTTAAATTGGGACTTTGTGGTGGATAAACGGGCAACAATTGATGCTTTATTATCCTAAATATGATCGTTAAACTTAGTTAACTCTTCCGAGCCTCCAATTCTAGGTCAACATTTGTAAATCACCCATCACCTGTTTTGAGTGCTGAACAGATCTGTAAATCGCAGACTATATATCATTTGGGATTTTCTACTTGTGATTTTTTTTCATAGATACCAGAAGAATTTCAATTTTAGAACAAAAATTTGATAAGAAGAAAGAAGCTGCCATACAATAATAATTCCACCACATACTAGGACATGAGATGCTAGAATTTGCCAGATATTCCCTTGGAATTCCTTTTATACTGCGAAGGCATGGGAATTCTCAAACAAACCCGGCTTCCAGCTCCATAATATTCTGACAGGTCCACGGGGGACGTATAAAAAGTTAAAAACAACTGAAGTTAAGAAATTCAAACTATCTCTGAAGGTATCACCGGCAGAAACTATCTACTAGACATTGCAAAATTTTTTACTCTGCTTTGTTAGCAACTAGTTTGAAATTTGAAATTAAGAAACAAAAAAAAAAAAATCAAGCAGTTGGTATTTGGAAGAATTGAAAAATGAAAGATCTGTATAGGGGATAAAAAGCACTCAATCATCTCACTCAAAAATCATTTTGTTTTCCTTTCAGAATCACAGACATCTAGTTAATATAACAGTACAACTTCTAGTTCTAGATACTAGCAATATGAAAAATAAGTATGAAGAATGAAAATTAAATGGTGATATTACTCCCTCTAGTATAAACGTGATCCGTATATGGGTCTACTTAGACCAAGCAACTGCATCTATTTCAGCTTGCGCACTTCGGTACAACTCCAGTCTCTTTGCAAGGCCACTACGACGTTCCATAATTGCAGGATCCTCGTTCAGTAATGAGGACAAACGCTTGGTCTGCAAAGAGTAATGAGGTCAATGCTTAATTTCTCCAACTATCAAACCCAAACTAAAAACAGTTCAATATCTTTTTGCTTTTAAATAAGTTTTTTGAATAAATAAAAAGCTTAATCAGAAAACTTGGAGAGGCAAATTTATTCTCACCTCCATTTTTCCTAGCTCAGTGAAAAAGTGATCAAGTAGGGTTCTTTTTGCCTCCCGTACTTGACAATAAACAATAGACTTAGGAATTGAATGTCGCAGAGTAGCACAGACCATATTGACATATGACAAAATAGTAGTTCCTGTATATACAGAGTGGGATTGAAAGGTCAGTTGTTACATGCCATTTTGAACACAACACAGAAGACATGCTACATTAAGCTGTGAGAACGATATATTAAGATGCATTTAATAAGACCTACCAATTCGCCTTAGATAAGAATCATTATATCTATCAAAAATTGAATGTGTGGGGTTGCCACCCTTATCCACATCTTGAGGAAGTTTCCGAAAGAAATCAACCGTCAGATAGCCACTCTCCATATCAACCAGTAGTAATGTTGCCTTTTTGCTTTCATCTCTCATTCTCTCAAGCGAATCAATAGCTGCAGCCCCAACCTCAGCTCGGAGACCAGGATATTGCTTCAAGTCCTGTGAATCGACAAAACCAATGCCATAGTATTCATAAAAATTGTGAGTATATGAAAAGCCAGGAAAATTCAAACCATATTAGTTTAATCATATGTAATCATTACAAAAAGGGCAAGTCAACCTGTGCAGAAGCAGCAAGAAATTAGCATTTAAAAACAGAAGCACCAAAATTCATTGGCCCATAGCATTACTAAACGATAACCTATATTACTATTACTATATCATAATTTATTTAAGTTTTAACTCGATAATGAACAGATTTATGATGTAACAAACAACATTAATCATTGTTTAGTCAAATCTTAAAGATTCTATCTCCACTCAAATACACTTTTCATTGGTACCTGTTATATGATAAAAATAAACATAGATAGAAAAGAAGTAACTATATGAATGGGTTGTATCTTCTATTAAGAATCCATACATAAAATTACATGTGGTATAAATATTAGATTTGATCAGATTTTAAAATCAAAATTGAAAATAAAAATATTGGGGTTTTTCCGGTTCAGTTTTTCCAATTTTATATTTAATTTTTCTGGTTTTCACTGGATTTTATTGGTTTGTGAACAGCCTAACCCATAAAAAACATGTCTAATAAAGAAAGGCAGGTTCCTATTTTTCAAGAAAAATAAGACCATATGTCACATCGGTTTTTTGTTTTACAAAATTTATGGCAAAGCATTTAGAAGCCCTTTTTTCTTGAGGCAAATATCTCTTAATACTCAACCGAATGAAACCCCAAAGCTCTGCACATTTTCAACATCTAAAATTGAAGCCATTCAAATGATGTTGCAAAAAGAACCTTGTCACTATAATGCCCTGACAAAATCAGAGCACCAGACAGTATAGACTTTAGCACAAACATAGCAGCAAGAAATACAACAAGAACATTAAATGAGTAGTCCCAGGAACAAACCAGAGTCTCACTGACAGCTTTGTGAACCAGGTCCTTTAATAGAGAATGAACCTGGAAGAATTCAATCCAAAACAATACTTCAATGAGTATGAACAGTGAGATCAACTATGACAATAACACATAATACATAAATAATATCAAACTTGAAACAAGCTTTTCACAAGGTTGAAGGTGCTGATAAGTTTATTTTTTCAAATTCCTTGGTAATAAAGAATCAAGTATTGTTTCTGCAGAAATAAAAGAAACAGCGGTGCTCTTTAATCAAGTATTTTAAGTATTTTATTTCAACACACTCTTTACACCACCATCACTACCACATAAGGTCTCAACGTTTTGTGCACACAAAAAATTCAATTGAGAGGAGTGACTATCCCTGTGGCTAAATGCAATTGCTATTCGTGATTTTTCTTATGAAAATCATACCGCATCAACAGCAGCCTCGGCAGGGCCCCTGATAGTAATTAGAGTGGATTCAATGAGACGGCGATATCCTTGTTCTGGAGCTATAAGATGAGGTTGGTACCCATCAGCTTCTGTAATAAGTTTCCTTATATTTTCCATTGAAAGCTGCTTGTCAAACTGCAACCTTTTCAAAGCAGCAGGGAGCTGATTGTCAAAGACGTTATAAATTCTATCACCTCCAGGTCGCCTGTAGGAGAATGACGCATTATTAAAGTTTGTGTGAAAAAAAGAAAAGAAATACAGCAAGATATATTGAAAAAATGGACTTGCACATTAAATTGTGAACTTAGATCAGAAAAGAATAACGCATACACGCCATCAAGATGGTCTTTGAATATTTGATCAAATGAGCGACATATTTCCATGATTGCATATAACTTGCCCTGCATGTGATGATGGGAAATCGGTCATTAGAAAATTCCAACCTGAAACACTAAATAAGGCTCCCTGAAAATGGGGCGTAGTATTATCTTTACCATAAATTATTTCAGTTCATCAAAATAAATGGACTGTGGCTCCAAGAACATACACAATAACAAAAGTCTGGAGGGAAAGACAAGGACTTGTTTGCAATTACTTGTATCAGTAATCAAAGAATTTGGAACTGATAATTTAAACTGGCTGAGAAAATAAGAGCAAACTTACCCCAGCATCAGCTGCAACAGGCTTTCCCAAACGAGTCAGTTCAGTTTCAATTTCATTAATTGTTTTGTTAATAAGAGACTGAATGCCTGGAATTTTGGACTTGATTACTGTCTCCAAATGCTGAGATATAAAGCAGTATGACATTAGTCATTAAAAGATAGTAAAACAAAATTAACATAAAAAATAAAAACAGAACATTTCAGTCAAATGATGCTACAAATTATTTATGTACCTTTGAGAGCATCTTCGCCAGATGCTCAGACCCCATTCTGGGAGCAAGGTGTTTATATTCGGGAGTACTATTAAAGTATTCCCGTTCTCTACGCCTTGCAGCAATCATGTCAACATTCTTGTTTATGTCTGCTTGTGATCTATTCACAACACCAATCCAGGGAAACTTTAACCTATATGCTCTCCCTTCCAGCATCTGAGCAAGCAAAGGTTTATATCACGGATCAGTGCTGAATCAAGTGTATACTTTTATTGCTTCTTAGAATAAAACAGCTCATCGTTATTCAAAGTTATGTTATAAACTTAAGAGGGGGTGAGCAAAGATTAGTCGGCTTGAGGCTATGCTCAATTCTGCAGCAGAAAGGCACTTCAACACGAGAAATTGTGAGCTTTATGACCAATTCATCCAACTACTTAGTTCTTATAAATATGAAACTATGTCTGGAGTCCATCCTTAACCACGTAATCCTTATACACGCAAATAAGAATACAGCATCAATTGAAATCAAGCTCATATATTTTCAAAAAGGAAAGCTAACAGTTAATTTCGGCAATTGATACTCCCTCTCCTTATGTATTGTAATCCAATAGTATGTCATTAATTGTATTACATATTTCTAAGCTACCCCTTCAATTAAGGGTATAGTTGTAAAAAAACATAAGTTAACATTTAGATTCAAAAACATCAATAGTCTTGAAAACAAAAATAAAAGCCTAAAATGTCAATAGTTACGGAACGAAGGGAGTGATTAGTTTCTCGCTCATCTTCCCAGTATCCATTTAATAAAGGTCCATCTTAAGAAATGAGGGAAACTAGTAGAGCCTTTACGAGGAAGGTATCAAAATCTCTTAAGTATAGAAATGTATGTATTGTATTTCATTACTTACAAAGAATGAGTGTTTATAATTTTATTCACAAATAGGCCGATATTATAGGCTCAATGCCTAGAACTCTAACATTCCCACTCAAGCTGAAGAATATAGATTATATGCACCAAGCTTGTTACAAATAAAAATTGGAATTAATGTAAGTATGAACTAGTGACAATACAACTAGATAGAACTTTTTCTCTAATAAGACAGCAACTCACTTCAATATGTTTAGTGATCTCATGAAAAACCAAATTTGAAGCAACATAAGAGCGGCTAATAATCATCACAAAGAAACTTCATTGGAGAGACCTCTGTAAATTTCAAATCATGAACTAGTTGTTTGAACCATATAAGCTCACATGTGACCAACGCCATAGCATGGTACTACTTGGCCACAACACTAGGTCTACCAATGAGCTTGACTTGGTAGAGATGGATGAATTATGGCTCTGATACCATGTAAAATTGTATGTGTAATATTTCATTACTTGCAAAGAGTGTTTACAAGGTTATATACATATACATATACATAAATGGGCTTATGGACCCAATGACTAGTATTCTAAAACTAAGTTTTAGAGTTCATAGACAATAATTGTAAACATATGAAAGATGTTAGACCCCTCTTCCATTGTTTTGAGCATCTTAGACCTTGTAATGAATTATTACCATGTCATTGCATGTTGTCGTATTAGAACAAAAAAATAACTTACATCAACAGCATCAGTACCCTTGTCCATAAGATCAATCTTTGTCAAAACTCCAATGGTCCTTTCCCCTAAAAGTTGAAACAAATAAACCAAAGGATTAGAAAACCAACAGACTATTTACTTCAAGTTGTCCAATTCAATCAGCTTGTTCTAAAAAAATCAATAATGCAAAAAGTTAGAATCATGATTAAAATTTAAATCTACCTTGTAATTTGTAATTGTAAAAATAAAGCATATTGAATTATTGATTCTCAACAAACCATAAAAATTCAAAATGAGCGACATTCAAAGCCAAAAGAAAAGGAAAAAATATTGAAATTACCGGTAGGATCCACTTCGCGGGAAATTTTAATTGCGTCAGATGTTGCAAGATCTTGATTAGCCGGTGAAATAGCCAAAATTATACAGTTAGGCTGCAAAATAACATCAATTTCAGCATCCTACATTTCCTACATATATTTATTTTCCAAATATTCTACAAAGAACTTTCCTTGGTTATTGAAAAAAATTAAGTTCATAAAAAGTAAGCACAACAAGGTTTTTGCTTTTGCACGTGAGAGAACTTTGCAAGATAAACTTTCTAGCAAAGGAATTTACAATGTTAAAAAAATTAAATCATACAATTTAATCCTTAAACATCTTATTTCCTAATAGAAGCTTTAGGACTGGAATCACTACCTTCTCAATGTAGGAGCGAACCATATTCTCAATGTCGTGCACAATACTGTCGGGTTGACCCTCTGTAGTTATGCAAAAATATCTATTAACATATCATATACATCATAAAAAAAAAACAAAAAAGAAAGACATGTCAATTTGATGCATACCTACAGCTACCTTTGTAAGCCCAGGAAGATCAATGAGTGTCAAGTTAACAACTGCAAGAGTCCCAAGAGGTCACTCATAATTGAACACTTGAATAAAAGGAACAAACAAATAGACCACAAGATGATACTGCTATACTTAAGCATTGTTGCCAACAGATCTAAGTATTATAGAAATGTGAGATGCAACAGTAGATAATAAAGAAAAAACAAAAATTCAAACAAACCATTGGGAGAATATATGCTAAGATGAATAGGGACAGTTGAAATTTGTTTGCTCCGTCCAGTTTCTCTATCAGTTTCATCTTGAATCTCCTTCCTCACAGCAGCTACACACATTAGATCATCATCATTAACAGCCATACATATTAGAGATGTAATTAGTTATTAGTTAGTTACTAAGTTAGTCTCTATATAAGTTAGTCCCCTAGGTGTCAGCTCAGTGATAATTTGTACTCTCAAGGGACATGTCCAGTTCAAATTCAGTACGAAACAGTTGTAAAATGACCATTAGTGACACCATTATTAATGATAATTTCCTCTTCCCTATTTTTTATATAAAAACAAAGTCTCTATATAAGTGATGTAATCAACATTCTCATTATCAATACAATTTCTATTATACTTTCCTACATCCATGGCGTCCATATAGAATAGTAATAATATATACATGGAAACATGTTGAAAGCGGTCAATAGAGTCAATAACATTCAAATCAGTAAAACCTTAACTAGATGCACATACAAGAAAATGAGAGTGAGAAAGGAAAAGTACCAAAATCAGTGAACCTTTTCCTCGGAAGGTGAAGAAATTCCGCATACTCTCTTGTTCCTTCGTCACTCTTGTGAAGCTGCAAAACGAGCGGTCGTCGAGTAACGATCCCTGCAAAAAAAACGCATCAATAAACAATAAATTTCAAAATCACAACCACCGATCCTAAATCCTAAATCCAAAAGAAAAAAAAAAAACAATAACTACCTGATCCACGGGGTAAGAAATCTTTGCCGACAACGCTTTCCAAGACGGAGGACTTTCCAGAACTCTGAAAGAAAAAAATAACAATAATTCTAATAAGAGAGAAAAACGAGAGAAGAAAATAGAAGGATCTTGGAGAGATATATGACCTGACCACCGACGACGGCGATAGCAGGAAGAGAATCCCATAGAGTAGGGAGTGCACTAGCTTCACCGTAGTCACCTAAGGCGGTGCAAGCTCTCTGGATTTTGTTCACCAAAGATATTAAGTTTTCCATCTTGATTTCTTAGATCGGATCTATTTGACGGATCAGTTACGGTTGGAGTATTCGCCGCGATGTGCCGGCGACGGTTACAGAGAGGGAGGGAGTGAAAGAGGAAGCAATTGAATTGTGGTGAAGAAGAGGGTTTGAAGGTAAAGCGCGTAGTGTTTGTATTTGAGGAATGTGTGTGGACTTGGTTTTGAAATTGAAAAGAAGACGATGTGTAAGTCGAAGCAACCCCCACCCAACGGGACAACAGCTACAAGAAAAGGAAAATTAAAATTAAAATGTCATTACCGCTAGATATTCGTTTCCGTGTCTTCTTTCTTCCATGGAAAATAATAATAATAATCGACTAAAAAGTATAATAAACAATAAAATAATAATTTTTTTTTTTAATTTGAATTTGTAAGTGATCTCCACTATTTCTTTTAAAAAATGAGAGGTGCAGTGAAATACAATAAAATAACATGTATTTGTAGAGCATAAAACTATTTAGCGACAATCATTAAACTCATATATTTCTTTTGTTTCATTCATGTAACTATAGCAATTACAGTAACTCCGTAATTTTGACCCATAGTCTCTGTGTATATCTGTAGCATTATTTATTATAGTTAGTTTTAAAAATAAAGCAGAATAAAATTGATTCACATATTCTTTTTGAGAACATTATTTGTGAAGCATAGCATTATATTACAATTTATTTTGTAAATAACACAAAATTATCTTCTTTCTAAATTTATTTAAAAAAATATCATAAAGATAATTTAAATGGTAAAATATTACAAGAGACATTTTTTTTTTTTCCAACGAAATATTTCTTAATTAAAAGTAAGTTTGAATCTGCACTGTCTCACTTCTCTGTATTTAATATATGAGTTTCATTTCTATACATTTTAAAAAAAATTGTTTCTAAAATAAATATGTAAATTTAAATTTATATGTTACTTAAAATTCACTTACAATTTCACTTATCGGAAGTATTTAATATCTTTTATAAGTGATTAATCTTTAGGAAATATTTTAATCCAATTGCATGATGCATCAATGGTGGAAGATCTATTTCATATTTCTCTATTGGAAGGTGTATTATCTCATTCCAACTAAGTTTTCTTGATATTCTAAGCAAAGGATCATAGCCTCTCTTTTTACTTACCTGTGCATTTAAAATAAATAAAGTAACCAATTTGTGTTCACTTATGTAAATTAAGGACCAAACTAATTCATTTTAGAATTATAGTACTAAATTGAACTTAAGTTAAGGGAAAAATAATAATTAACCCTAAAATATCTATTAGCAAATAAATGGTTTTTTATTTTAATTTTACAAACAACACTCGAATAAATTTAATTTTTATTATTTGAATTCAATTTTTCATTAGATTATTTTGAAACCTTGTATGATTATATGTTTAAATATTTGGATAAGTGATTAGAATATTTTATTGAAAAAATATTAAACTTCTATACAAAAAATTGCAGTGTGATTTTCATAGAAAATTTGTGGATAACGATGACATAAATGTAGAGGATGGAGATTGATTGAGGAAGCAATATAGTATTTTTATTTTTAATTTGATGAATAGGAGTAACAATATCTTTAAATTTTAATTTAGTATTTTCTAAATATTTGTTTTGAGGAAGATAATGAAAAAGTACCCAAGAATTTTTATTTGAGATTTGAAGGACTATTATCAATAAAACTTAAAAGATCAATATGAAAAGAAAAACAAATTTAGAGGATTAATATAAGAAGAAAAAAACTTAAATGATCAAAATGAGATCAATTAAGTGATTTGAAGTTACCACCTCAGCAGCAACGTTATAAACATATTAGTATTTAACAACCACATCAATTTTTTTAAATGTATTTTATCGAAAATTCAACAAAAGGATCACAATATGCAGATTTTGACATTTAAAGAACCTATTAAAAAATACTTAAAAGGATCAATCCAAGAGATTTGCAGACATAATTTAGCTATTTTTTATTTGGATATATGCCTCTATGAAAAACATAGGCGAATTGTTCGGGAAAATGTGTAATGCTATAAATTCACAAGATTGACAATATTGACTCTTTATTTTAAAATCCTGTTAGAGAATAATATCTATTCTAGTATGCGATGGTAAAGAATGTTATGCTCCATCCAAAATGAGTTACGAAAATATACATGTTTGTGTTAACAATTTTTAAATAAGATTTCTACATGTTTCACGATACAAGAAGAAAAACCATCTTTGTTGAAGGTGTTATGATACTCCCCCATAATTCTGATATTTAAGCTCAAGTATATATAGTGTAGAAGATTCAATGCAATTCCCGTGACATGAAGATGAAAGGATTGTAGATGGAAAGATTAGACAGCCAACAAGTTATCCTCTATGGATTAAGATTGATTATGATTACCTCAACTTATCGGAATAAGTAGATCATACAAGTCTACCAAAATTCACACAATAAGGGGAAAGAGATGATGGAAACAACAAACCTAAAAGCAAAAACTAAAAATCATATTCATCTCACTCTAAAATATTTATTGAGATTTACAAAAAGGGATGCAATCATGTTGAAGAACATGAGAAGATCCTCATTTAATAACTTGTAAGCCGGAATCTAAAGAATCATTAATTTATAGTATACCACTACTTATTTACCTCATAAGTTATAATTTACAAAAGTTATTTCCATCTTATAATCGCTAAAGAATAATAACTCTAGAGAAAACTAAATTTTGCAGTGGCTTATAGATAACTAAATTTATATAAGATCCCAAAAGAGAACTTATTTTGTGTATAAATAAATGATGAACGTCAAATGGTTTTGGAAGAAACTTCAGGATTCACCATAGCCATAAGGGTTTTTGCTAGCCCAATTCCATTGGTCACGGCACATATCATCGATGCCATATTTTGCCCTGCACAAGGAAAATAAATCTTTGAGGAAAAGGTGGGGAAACAATCAATTCAAGAAAGCTTGCCCAAATTTCTTATCAAAAGAAGAAAATATTCCTTATATAATATTTGCTAATATAATATTAACAAGTATCTTGGCAATGAATAATATCATGAATGTTCAATCCATGCAAGAAAAAAAAAGAGAGAAGAGCTTTAACAACAGCTAAATATCATGAAATTATTCGCTTGAGAAAATCAACACTTACTTCCAGTTAAGTTCTCTTTCTGCTTTTTCTGTTGATGCGTAAACAACTTCAGCATCTCCAGGTCTCCGATCAGCCTTTACAATTGGAATTTTCTATACAGTACAAAAATTACATAAATTAATTAGTCCTGTACTAAAGAATAGCTTAATCTGAATATAATATAAATGAGTTTGTTCAATAAGTTTCAGTAATTTAAACAGCCATGAGACTGAATGACAGTTGCATAGAAAGGGCAGATGTTTGTTTACTAACACATTTTGTTGCCTAATTTAATTTGTGTCAATGAACTTGTTTCACATTTTTTCCCATTTTCTTGTATCTTATCAAAATACAACTGACCTTGTTAGGTATCCCATATAAAAAAATTATCCTAGGGGCCAAAGTAAAAGACTTTTATGGCTTAATTAAGCATCTATCATAAAAGGGATTATGTAAATATATATTGACAATTGAAGAGAGAGGGGTGAAATCTACATGAGCTAAAAGTAGCTTATGACAATCTAGAGAACTTTATGGAAATAATCTGAAAACAACTTATAGACATCAAGGACATATAGGCAACTTATATGACAATCTAAAACTATTCTGAACACATATGCAAGTGCTTAAGCTATATAAACTCAAACAAACTATTCTAAACCCCTCTAAGTAAATAACTCAGCATGTCAAATGAACTGTTACACTGTCGAATTCGAAGAATGAAAGTGAGCATCAAATAGCATTTATAAATGACCAAAAAAATGACAGCAAAGGATAGCAAACGATACAAGACCATAAAAAAAATCATCGGTTTGTTACCATTCCAGAGGCCTGTTCAAAAGCTGTAACCATCTCCAGAACTGATGTCCCCTTTCCTGTTCCCAAGTTATAAACCTCACAGCCTGTATATGCAGCAGACATGAAATTTTACCAAATCAACATCACATAAAAAGAAAATCCAAAAACGTGTCAAAGAAGAAAAACTATCAATGATTATGGGAATCCGATATCGATTCACAACCATTGCTACTGCGACAGAGTCTACCAAAATGAATGAGCTGAATAAATTATTAGAAGAAAATGATAAATTTGGAATAGTACCTGTGTTAGGATCGTCTAGTTTGCACAATGCAGCAATGTGTCCATTTGCTAAATCAACAACATGAATGTAATCGCGAACCTGAGAAAAAGACAAGACCTATTTTGTAAGATCCTCAGAAAAAATCAAAGGTAGATCTTGAGAAAATGGAATAGCTACTGGAAGTAAAATACATCCAATGAGGAAATACTAAGAGAGGTTGGGTTGATGGGGAATTATGCATGTAAGAATGGACTAACTGTGATTGTGGTAGCTCACAGTGTCGCATACATCATGATCAATTCATCATCAAAATAATCCAAATTGAAGGGAAATAGTGGATAGTATGTGAGCTTAGCATGGAAATTTCTAGGTAAAAATCTCATTAAAACAAGTCAAAAACAAAGAGAACGTACTCCAGTTCCATCACTTGTATTATAATCTGTTCCAAAAATTGTCAATGCAGGGCGTCTGCCAACTGCTACTTGTTGAACAAAAGGCATGAGGTTGTTAGGAATTCCACGAGGATCCTCACCAATATTACCACTAGGATGTGCACCAACTGGGTTGAAGTATCTCAAAAGTGTTATTTTCCAGTCTGGTTCTGCACGGTAGATATCACGACAAATTTCTTCAATGTATAGCTGAAAAATTGCCCTCATTAGATATCATTGCTAGATTTAAACACCAATTACTAGTACTATTTGTATTATACGATAAAATATAAAGATGTTTTGTGCTAGAAGCCTAGAACCCGATCAACATTTTCGAAGACACAAATTTAAACTCAAAACTGATTCTTTCTCCAAGCTGCCATCATCACAACTCTAGTCATACCTTGGTTTTTCCATAAGGGTTTGCAGCTGATAAAGGGAACTCTTCAGTACAAGGGACTTCCTTTGGCCAACCATATACAGTGGCTGAAGAGGAGAACACAAGCTGAAATCATTCAAGAAATATAGAATCATGTTAAATAACCATATTGCAACAACTAATCTCACAACACACTTTAAGGTAGCAGTATTATCAGGGTACTAGAAGAAGAAATATCCACGACATAAAGCTAAATTGAAGTTACCTTCTTGCATCCATGGGCAGCCATGACTTCGAATAGAACAATTGTCCCTATCAAGTTGTTGTCGTAGTAGAGGAGTGGTTTCTGCACACTTTCACCTACTGCTTTCAGTCCAGCAAAATGTATGACAGCATCGAACCTTGGAATAAAGATACAGATATATGGAATATTTATAAATCATTGATCAAGTGAAATTATAAGAGAACTTCAATCCAAACAAATGTGCAATATTTTTGGATAAAAAGAAAAATTACAGAAACTTCTGCCCAATCCTTACTTTGTGGAAGAAAATATCTTCTCGATTCCATCTCTGTCCCGCAGGTCTAACTGCAGTGTCAAGAAGTAAAATGAAAATGTCAAGAAGTAAAATGAAAAATGTCGATCATCATAATAATAAAATAACTATATATAAGATGAATGTCAATTTCACATTTCACATAGGTAACAAGTTGAAAAATTATATAAGTCGAATTACTTTATCAATGTCTATTGCGATTAAAATCATAATTTATATGTTGTTTTCAGAAATACTCTCAAAAAGCTTACAATTTATAAGAAAATAATTCAACCATGCCCTCTATTTGATTTACATAATCATTACTACTCTAGTATTAAATATAAACAAATATTAGTCATTAAAAGTTGATGTATTTGGCATAAAATTATGACTAAATACATCGATTTTTCTTGATTCAGTTTTGTTTATAATTGAGACTGGAGGAAGTATTTATTTATTCTATACGCTCTTAATTAAGTTATCTTTCCACACAAACATTTCCTTTTTTTATTACCATTAGAAAAAGGGACATTGCTTCTTTTTTTTTCCATATCCTTTTGAGGGCATGGGAGAAAAGGAATTAGTGTGAATGAAACATTTTAATTCCAAAAATTGGCTTAAAAACTAAATCATAAAACACGAATCCAACTTAATTGTAAACTATATAGCAACACACTTTAAATTAAACGTATATCTAATGTAAGTAATCCGTGTCTATATCAGTGTTACATCATAGATCCTAAATTCTAAATCATGGGCAAAAAAGCCAGATTGGATCTAATAACCAAATAAACAAAACGCACATCACATCAAAAAAGTAAGTTATGTACTTGTAGGGCCAATTGTGAAACAGACTCAGCTCCAAATTATTATGAAAATGAACACACACAACTCATTATTCGAATCTGCCACCGTTTTTTTATTTACCACACCGTGGAATAATATAAAGCACAGAACTTTTGTCTCTATTTTAATTAACCCCTTTGGTTGGGTCCACCGGAAAATAAATTACTAAATTACCGAGTAGCTAAAATCCAATACAAAACACCAAAAAAAAATCAAAATTAAAATCTTCAGCAAATTAAAAAATAATAATCAAATCATAAAGGACAGTGCAACTAATTTATTATTTTTATTAATTAAAGTAGAACAAACTAGGAATAAAGAATTGAAAATGGTTGAGCAACGAGATAATGTGCGTCGCACCTTGTGAAATGAAAGGTTACCGGCTAAATCACCGGCGAGTTCCTTCACTCTGTCGATTGATTTTTCTGAAGAATTGTCGAGACTGTCTACGACGACGGCCTTGTAACCGCCGAGAAGAAGCTGGAGGACGGTGTGGCTGCCGATGTAACCGGCTCCGCCGGTGACAAGAATGGTTTTGTTTGACATAATTGAAGCGTTTTGGCGATAGGGAAAGAGAGAAAAAAATACGATAACGAATGAATGAGAAAACGGTAACGAAATAGCTTTGAAATCAGAAATGAAAAGAGAGAAAAAGTAGGGGCAGTGTTTTTATAGATGTCAATGGAAAAAAGCGAGTTTGTTACGCGCCACGACGTTTTCGGACAAAGCATTAATTTTGCTTTGTTTTCTTTACCGGCATTTCATGCTTTTCTTTCTTCTCTCTCACAATATCTTTTTTTTATAGACGAAATTTTTTTTTTCTTTCTTTCTTTCTTCCTTCTCACCTTTTTTGCTTTAAATACTCAATATTTTTTTTAGTTTAATCATGTGCTTAGGAAAATAGTTTTATATTCATATTCAATTGAAATTATTTATTTTATCGTATCTTATCGTAATTGTAAGCTAAATTAAATAAATGTACAACTCTTTTTTTTTTTTTTAATTTTTTAGTTTATGCAAGCATTGATTTGAGAAAAAGAACAATTAATTTGCACAATTTATTTTATTATTTCTTAAATGTAACTTTCATCCATTGATAACTATATATTCAATTGTTGATGTTACATATCACTCTAAAAATGTTATAGATTTTTTGTTTTTATCTTTTTATTTTATTTTAATTCCTACAAAATTTATTTATATTGAAATTGATTTTATAATATATAGAATATTTGATTTTAGCTTATTTAAATAGTGACTGAAATGATTCTTTTTTGTAAAAGAATTTACGGTGAAGAGATTGTGTCTCGGTGTAAGTTAAAAAAAACTTTATGATTCATTGAACACTTAAAAAATAATTGAGATTTGTAATTCTTCTGTAACACTAATGAAAATCGACTAAAACAGACATTTACTTAAATAAAAAATAATAATAAATTTACAAAAATTAAAAATAAAATAATAATAATAAATAAAAAATATATATTTATACAGACAAAGACAAAATATATTTTATTAGAACTTACGTAAAAAAATTATATATTTGTAAACATTAAAAACATATTTAAATTTTATTTATTATTTATTAATTGTTGAATGTTACAGATCATCCATGTGGTTTTCCAGTGTGTCTGTTCCTGATTCGTCTTTGAGTTTTTCCTTATTCTTTCCACGGCAGTCACTGGTGTTTCTATTTTCTAATTTGATTCTTTCTCTTTTGGGTGCAATGTGCATGATTCATTGGTTTCATTGGTTATAATGTTAACATTTTTTTTGGACAAATGTTTTAGATCAATGATTGGTTAATCATAAACATGTTGATGACAGTTACACTCTCTAGGTGGAGTTTTTGTTTGTTAGTTGAGTGGTTACTATTATGAATAAAATTATTACTTTAAGATGTTATATTTTCAATTAATTAATTTGAGTGGTTACATGTATGTCCTATCATTTTTCTTTTGAACTTGTAAAATAAAGTCTTAATATTTTGCAAATTCTTTTTTCTGAGATTTTTGAATTATTCTTTCCAACATTAATTTTTTAAGACATAATAACTGAACTAAGTCATTAAATTTAAGTGGTCGATAAATTTTAATTAAATATAAATTAATTTAAATAAAGTCGAGTTTAAATATTAATTAAAATAATTATTAATTAAATTTTACTTATTTTAAGACTAAATTACATATTACCACATTCCTTCTTCTAAAAATAGAAAAGTTAAGGAAACAAATTAAATAATTGATCTTTTTTACTCGGGATGGAATAATTTATTAATGTCATATTAAATTGAGGTATGATTCTTTTTTCTCGACAAAATATTCTTAGTTAAAATAAATGGCACTGAAAAGAACATTTTTTGTTTGTTTTTACATCAACTTTTTTTTGTTAAGTTTCATTAATTGGAAATAAGAAATATTATTTGTTGCAAAATCACATTATATTTGTTACGCTGTTTAGTTACGTTAGTTGATTAGTAAGTGGTAAAACAGTTTTTATTTTAATTTTTTAGACTTTAGTATTAATTTTACTTGCTAATAAATAAGATATAAAATTTACAAAGTTGAACTGTTGTGTGTAATTTTTGAAATAATGAAATTGTCAGATTGTTATTTTTATTATTTTTCGAAGTGTATTTTCTCATACTAATATTTATTCACTTCATGAGTTTCACATCTTATTAGTACGTTAAATTAACACATATTTTAAAAAATATATAATACTTGTACAAAGTAATCGAACACTTAGTTATACTAGAAATTTGTTTTCTGGTTTATGTTATAAATTTGTTTTCTGGTTTACGTTATAAATTTGGTGCATCTTTTGGTGTAATTGATTATCTCATTAGTCAATACAATTTTTATTTTACATTTTTTTTCATGATTCGCTTCTTTTTTAATCGATAAATTTTTTATATTTCATTTTTTTTACCCTTTGGTGTAATTGATTATCTCATTAGTCAATGTAATTTTCATTTTATATTTTTTTCACAATTCTTTTTCTTTGTAATCGTGAATTTTTGGCATTTCAATTTGTTTTCTCATATTTTTTCAAATTTCTTTGTATTTTTATAACTTTCTAAGTTGAGAGAGTAGCAAACAAATTTCAACTTGCAGGTTATTATATACACCAGTTAGTTATTCTTTCTTATTAGTTATACAAGTCTAGTCTACCATTTGATATAATTGATTATCTAGTTATTTAATAAATTTTCATTTTACTTTTTTCTTCACTTTCCTTTTTTTTAATAATGACTTTTATGTATTTTTCTTTTATCAATAACTTCTTTCAAGAACAATAATACATTTATCATTAGACATTAGTTTCAAATGGTTGACAAACTCTCTGCCAAAACATTTAGGTCTTTAACACAAGATTTTAAAAATGGCAGATTGTAAGTCAAGACATCCAGATCTTTAGCACAGAATCCTAAAACCCCTCAATTATTAATAAAATTAGGGTGATTTTTTTTGGTTAAATATATTTTTAGTTCATAAAAAATTATAATCTTTCAAATTTAATTCTTAAATTATTTTTAATTTATTTTTAGTTTTTATTTTGACTTTATAGGGACATTCTTAAAGTACTAAAAGTATCATTTTTTTTTAAAAAATTCAAAACAAGAAATAAAAGTAAATGAAAAAATATTTTAAGGACTAGAGAATTTTTTATAAAGACTAAAACGAGTTTTGAAATTTTATAAGGTCTAAAAATTTATTTTTTCTTTTTTTAAATATTAAAGTTACAATTTCTTTTTATTAAGGACTCATTTTTTAAAATTAAAACAAAACTTCAAAAATATTTAAACGACCCTATTAGATCAACACACCTTTTAAAAAAATAAACCAATTGGTATTTCTTTTAAAATATAAAAAAAAAAATTAAAAGTATATCAACTTTTTTTTAACATTTATTTTCGTTTATATTTATATTTTAGGATGAATGGAGTATTTAACAAGATTCCAAATTACTAAACGTCCTTTTTCATAAAATGGTAAGACTGAAGGAAAAAAAAAACAACAGTTGTGTTCCCTAAATTGGTGGCATATATATGTATATAAGTTATATAATGTACACTTTGCGTTTCAAGTTCAATTAACTGAATTGTTGGCAAAAAATGGCAAAAGCCTAAACAGGCGCTTACGTAATTCACTTGTCCAATGAAACCCAAATTGACCATTTCATCACCATGTAGTTTTTATTTTTGCTAATAATATTAATTAGTATTATTAATATTTTTAGTATTTTATTAAAGATAAATATATAGTTTTATTACTTCGTTTCTTAATTCATTAAATTGTTTTTATTACTTTATTCTTTAACCTACCATCTTAGCTATATTAAGTCAATTTTATATCTTTTTAATTGTTATTCTATTTAAAGTTATATTTCATGATAATATCTACAAATAACGAATTTAACTTATCTCTAGAAAAACTAATGAGCTAATATGTTAAAGAAGATTAAATTACATTTTGAAATTTAATATGATATTTTAGAAAATTTAATTTTATATGATATTTTGTTTAAACTTTATTTTATAATAATATCTTTAATATATTTAAATATGTCAATAAAATTAATGTATATTAGTATGCTAAAATTACAAAAAAAGATAAGTAATGGTATGATTTATTTATATACAAAGTACAAAATTAATATAATAGAAATTTATTTATACTTATTAAAATAGATGATCCGATACATCGAAAATACTTTTTTAGCAGCATATAATCTAAATTGTTTTGCTTAATTGACTTTTAAAAAAGCTTTGACATTCTATGTTTAAAAAAAATTATCCTCACCTGAAGTGGAATGAGCTATAGGTCGAGTTTCTAACTAATAACTACTTCCTTAACAACTGTGTTATTGGAACATAAATATCGTATGTATGATGTGTACTATTATTTTTTTAAAAATAAAAACATTTTTATAATACAAAATATATATTTGCATCATTAACTATTTTGGAGAATCCATTAACCACTTTAAATAATTCATCAACCACTGAATTAAAATATATGTTGTTAATCACTTATTAAACATACATTTCATTAATCACTAAAATACATGACATTAACCATTTTAAAGTATATATTTAACCACTAAATAAGAGTATTTTAAAGAGTTAATGTCTTGCATTTCAGTCATTAGTGAAATACATGTTGACAAATAATTAATAAAATATTTAAAGTAATTATTGATATAAAATTTTCAAATTTGTGTCCTCAAATAACATTAACATTAACATTTTTTATTTACTTAATGTGTCTGAATCTGTATATATTATAATTGCTCATATCTATGTATATATATTATATACTATATATGGTCCTCATTCTGTACTATGAGTGATCCATTACAAAAAAAGAAATTATTCAAAATTGAATATTTTTAAAAATTCAATACACTTTTTTTTCAATTATACAATTTAATTAATATTAGATTTCATCACTTCAATATAATATTTTTTGTTACATTTATAATACCGATTATTAATCAATACACAATAAAAATAATTAAATAAAATTAGTATTCTCTGTTTCACATATATATTTTTATTTTTTTAATATATGTGAATGGTCAAATACTTCGACGGAGGGAGTATATAGTATGTAATTTAATTGTCCTTTAATTGACTTTTAATCAACCTCCAACTTGACCCAGATGTTTACTTTGTAAGGCTTGTCTATTAAAGTCACCATTTGTGGGATTTTGTTTTTGTTTTTCTTCACTTTTAACGATATTGCATGGTCAATTATGACCTGATTTATGAGATACAATTGACTTTAATAAAATTTAATTTTTGTCATTAATCAATATATTTTTTTTTATTTGATAAAACTTTACGAATATTTCTTTTTTAGCAATAACGTAAGTGAAGATTTATAAAATAAACAAGAATAACATTGAACACGATTCTATTTTATCCATTTTAACTGTATCACATCACTATTATATTATCAACGAGTAGACCACATTATGAAAATTGAAAAGGATAGACCAAATCTCACAAGTTATAAAATAAAAGAATCAAAAACTCAATTTTAAAAATAATTGGATATAAAATCAAATTTTAAATAAAATAGAGGAATTAAAATTGATTTAAGTATAAAATAAAATAAAAACCGTGATTCGCTAGAAAAAAAAAAGCTAAAAAAAGCATTGCTTCACTCATCGTCCAACTTTTAATTATTAAAACTTTTTTGCAATAAATCAGATGGTTAAGAAGAAGAAAAAAACTCTTTAAAATTTTCATATGTATTGTTTTTAAATTTGAATATCTGCATAGAAATTTTTTCTCATTTCCTTAATTCATACAAACAGTCAATTGAAAAATCTTTTTATATTATTTATCAATCATAACCGTCTTTAATTAAAAACTATACATATAAATGATTATAATTTTTCAATGATTGAAGTAGTATTTTATCAAAAGTAAATATATGAGTACATGAACATGTGCAATATTATGGCCTTTCAAGAGTTAATATCATTCTAAGTTGATAAGTTTGGTTTGTTTGTTTTGCATAAAGAGTAAATAATATAATTTTTAGAGAAAACAATAGCATGAAAAGATTGTTGGAATTAGATTTCACCAACTATATCCTAGTGAATCTTGCTGATCAATTATACATATGCAATTTATTATTAAATATTTTCACCTCTTTACACATTATTTATTTTTAAATAACAGTAATAGATCAATCATTTTGCTTAAATACCGTTAACCAAGACGATAATATTAATATTCAACAGTGCATGTGACTGTTAAATCTAAATTCATTCATAGAGTTTATTTTCTAACAGATAATTATCCTAGATCAATATTTAAAAAGTATTTTCTAATGACAATTAAAATTAGAAATTCATGCTATATATATATATATATATCCCTCTCTCACTTTCCTCCTCTATGTCTTATATTATTTGTCTCAATAAAAATGATATCCAAAAAACTGCCATTCAGACCGATCTTTGCTAGTCTATTTATAGGTCAAGTAAATGTAAATTCACCAAACAAATTTATCAGCACACTTAGCAAATTCAATTTTCTTTACCATGAAATATTTGTCATTTTTGTACACCGACTCTAAGGCACCTTAATTCACTAAGAGAATTGCCTTAATCTAATCGCTTAGTGAATTCTTCAACACCCAAGGGTGAGGTTTCTGTCTTGTCTTAGCTAAGCGAGTTATGAACTTGGCTTAGTAAAATTTTCTCTCTTTTAATTCCTTATTTTTATTTCCCATTATTCTTTGTTGCTTTCATTTGTGCTTTTCAATCCTTGATTCTTCATAATCCTATGAAAGCAAGAAAATATATGTATAAACTACTATTTTCTTGATTAAATTGACATTTATTGAAATATGTACAATACTCGAGAAAAAAAGCATATCTTTACTATTAATAAGTGCTTAAAGAAATATATTTTAAGATAGATAAATTTGTCGCTTACCAACGATGTAAATTTCTTTTCACTTATCGTATATGAAAATATTTTCCAACAATTAATATATCTCATCACATCAATATTTGTTCAAGTATTTAAAAAAATAGTTACTCTATTTAATCTCAAATATAAACAAAAGTAGAATAAAAAAAAGTTAACAACATCTAATTTTTTTTATATACAAAATTTAAGATAACAAGATGATGCATCAATTTAAAATAGGACAGACTTTCGAGTTAAATGAACAATTACAAAAAAATAAAATAATTTACATTAATCTCTAGTTAATAGCATGCACCAACATGAATCAAACCTGTAATTTGCAAATATAATACCCATTTTTTAACTATTAGACTAAACAATTACAACTAACGTCTAGCAACTCTTTTCCTAGCCATTGAACTTCAAATTCTATTGGCCTGTTTAATAAAATGTGACAATAGATTTGCATACACTTCACACATATATAAGTATTTTAATTATCGTCTCATTTTTAAATATATAATCACATGTTTGTACCATGTAGCGCTGAGGTTTGTCATTTTATGATTTGGCTAAAAGCTATGATAATGACGTGCATTTTAATTAGCTCGTTGGAGTTGTACTTTATAATCATCATCACAAGCCATTAGTTTCTTTGAGTTCACCTGCTTCTATTCTAATTAGTTTCACGTAGATTGTGAGATAAATATTTAATATATAAAATAAATTACTTATATATTTATTATTTTAAAAATTTAAATTGAGATAAATATTTAGACTTGTCACATGTTAAATATATTTAATGTTGAATATATAAAAGAAATTGAATATATAAAAGAGATGAGCAAGGTACCTACCCCAGACTCCCCCAGCAATTAGTACCGGCAGCAATATAGCAACGCATTGAAACTTCCAACTTTATGGATGTAGGACCTTCTCTTTGATTCCTTTAGTTAGTAATCAATCATAAGAGAACATGGAAGAATATGAAGTGTTGTGTTCTCGTTCAATCTCTCCTTGTTGAGAATATAAAACGAAACAACAAACAAGGACGGCCAAAAAACAAAACTTATGAGCAGTAATAAACGTGGAATCATCTCAACAATTTAACAATTATTGCATGAAAATTTGACCAACGCTGGCGACAATCGTAAATCCAAAAAAAATAATCCAATTTGGGGAATCCTACCTAATAACCTCAATTGATGTTAATTTTAAGACAAAATGTATTTAATTATGTTAATTTTAAGAATAGTTAATTTTATTTGATACTAGTATGTTTTATTTTTTTTATGAATATATTTTATTGATAGGTTGATATTATTTTTTATAAAAAATATTAACTTTTCATAATAACAAACTTCACGCATTTCACTGGAAATAATTTCAACAATTTTTTATCTTTAACTTCATAACACCTAAAGAAAAGTGAGGTCTAACTAAAAAATTATTTTAGCAATAATTTGAAAAATTAAAATAAAAGAACTAATAAAAAGTACGAAGACTATAAAATTTAACAGTTCTTCTAAAAGAAAAATTAAACTAGTAGCCGGACTCACGGGTTAAACTTTGAGTTTGGTAACAAAGAAGTGATCTCTCTACAACGAGAGATATACCCACAACAGCAATACAACTAAACTAAACTAAACTAATGAAAAACGCATTTAACTCATGAAAAACACATAATATTTTTGTACTATTGATATATTCAGATACTATAATCCTGCTTTACACATTAAAGGATCATAATCCTTGTTTACTAATTACTATATGCATTTATAGCTAGCTACCTTGTGGAGGCTTACATCCAAAAATTGCACCTGTATTTGGATGTATGACATGCAAGTCCTTCAAGCAAGTCCTTGCTTGATGCCACTCTTCTTAAATATGATTTGCCATACTTAGTACTTCTGATGGTGACTCAACCTGTTCTTTCCATAACTGGATGTTACTCTTTTGTCCACAAGCTCCACAATATCACGCCAAACAAAGAGCTCTGCATGAATCCAGCTCCTCATAAAGATAGAAAAACCACTCAAAAAATCTTAACCTTGTGGCAGGCTGCCTCAAATTAAACTCACAAGCATGCGATAAACACAAGCCACCTATTCTCGAATGCAGCATCGCAATTCACCCCTGGTGATCTGTACCCCGTACCCACATGCGAAGAGGAAGACAGTCTTGACAGGCATGCCAGAAAAAGCTTTATACCTTGAATCAAACAGGCATGCCAGAAAAAGCTTTATACCTTGAATCAAACAGGCAATTTCAAACGACATCCCAAAATATACCACACCTATCAACCACTGCGAACGTAAGAAAAAACTACCCTGATAGCTGTGTTTTCAGGGTGCAAATTGCCTAATGAGAAATCAAATTTATTATTAGATGATTATCAACCTCTCAATAGCACAACCTATTATCATGGGATTGTTCACGTAAAAAATCCAATCCGATGTCTATCAATAGGTCAAGTGTTATCATTATATAATATATAATTTCCATAATTAATGTATTAACAATTCAATGTATACATTTTGAATAATTGACTGATGTTAATTCACACATGGCCATATTTATGATCATATATACAAGGCAGTCCTTCTTGAGACAATGGCAATTGTTCTAAGATACCAAAATTTTAAAATTTGCCTGCTAAAAAGGTGGAGGTGACTAGAAGCTGCTCTTTTGCTCAGTCAAGAACAGATCATTGAGCAGGGAAGTAGGGCTTCAACTAATGATGCAGCAGTGAATCAGATGCATCCATAAATCTTTAAACTTCGTCCAAAGGCACGGGCTGGGAACTAAGAAGTCTTTCGGCCTCATCATTTGCTTCTGCTTGCATTTTCCATCTCTGCATAGAAAAATAAAAGGATACATTTTTCATTACAACACAAAGCAATGGCCTCCTACCATATGGCTTATATGGATTAAATTGTTACTATCATATTAAAAATCTTGATAAATACAGCAAATGGATCCTCTCCATTGTTCATTTTCTCCATTTTTATAATTTTGGAAATATAAACTCAACAGTGATAACATTAATAAAAGAGAGACAATGGAGAGTATCGATTTCCGTAAAGACAAGCCCCGTGTTCAGAGAATAGATTTTGATTTTAAAATCTTATTGAAGGGAAGATTATCCATCCATCATAGCTGGTGAACAAGTCTGAAGAGAAACTGTAATAATTAAATCATGGGTATTAAGGAGAGATATCTTAATTTCTTGGCTAGACATTCAGAATCTCAGATTAAAAAAAATAAATCAAGAACACAAGTTGTTTAGTTGTTGGCTTTCCGCTAGGTAGTCTAAGAAATTTATTAAAATTTTGGTAGGAATTATTTTGCAAGATTTGGTGAAAGAAATTGGAGATGTTCATGACTGCAACGCCAGATAATAGGCTTGCATTTTAGGAGAATATACCTCCTCTAATTTTTCAAGTTCCATGATTTGCTCTATCTGTTCTGCGATACCATCCTGCAAAACACAGACACTCTCAGCTAAGTAATCAGACTTTTATAGCGAGATTTCATGACACAAATGAAATATGATTAAGTGGTTTACCACATCACTAGTAGTTTCAGCAGCAAGAACATCAGTTTCCATCTCCACTTCAATTTCAATCATTGAGGAAATCTGACCAAAGAACACTCAATACTCATTTAGTGATTTAAATGAATATACAAAAGCAACCAGACAAACTATTTCTTCTTTGTATTTCGAAGGAGTAGAGAAGGTTTTCAGTTCACACTTTTTGAAGAAAACATACCCTAGCATAACTAGCTATCAATTCAATCCGTCCGCGGAGGGAGTTTTGAAGGCTCTCTCGGACCCTTTTGACTTTACTTCTCCGAGTCCTAGATATGAATAAATTGATAATGGTAACTTCAGACAAGACCAAAGTACGAGGAGCCAGACAATTAACGAAACTTGAGGACATCAGAGAAAAATATTATTTCATCACTTATACTAGAAACAAATATTTATGATGTGATAGCAATTCACCGATAAGAAGGTTCTCCAACAGCTGAAATTTTATTCTCAAGTTGGCACATCCGGGCTAACATCCAAACCTACAAAAAATAAATTAATCAAATTATAAAACTCAAACTACAGGTATGTTTCAATAGAAGGAGAAGAAATAAACTATTATCTTCAAAAACTATTTTCGTACAGTCTTACTCTCTCATTATGGGAAATAAGATATAAAGCCAATCAATTTTGCTCTAATAATTTCGTAAGGGATAATAGTGACATTTTAAAGTTTTTCTATCAGCAACCAACAATTAGGTTACTACATACAATTCAAATACTTCATTTCAATTGTTAAATATTCTGCATTTATTTCAATCAGGTTAATTTTAATCTAGAGCACTAACAGCAGCATTATGCATCAGATTTTATACAAATTTGACCCCCTTATGACATTATGCCTTTCCTTCTTTGCCTCCTAGTAAGGAAGGTATATGGAGCAACATTTATGTGAAAATGCTGGGTAGTTAAGAGTGGATTATGTACGCATATTATCATTTATTAGTGTATGTTAGTTGTCACATAAAGTACTATATTAAAAGCTTTTTGATTTTTGTCTTCAACAATGTAACGTTCTTGTATTAGAAGGAACTCCATCACAGAGGGAATTTATTGGATAGAATGCACATATGAGATGAAACACTTCTCCCTTGATGAACTTGTGAAGTTCTCCAAAAGAATAACTCTTGTTTGAGATATATAAGAGGTTGAACATTAGGATAGATAAACTGCTAAAAATGTCGCATAAGAAATGTAACCGCTCCCTTCCCCAAAAATAAGTAAATAAAAGGTTGAACATCACCATGCTAATTACAAATCATGCAAAATGCACACCTCTTTCTCAGCAGCTTCTTTTAGGTCATTGATGCGAGACTGAAGCACGTCATATTGAGATAAAAGACGTTGTTTGATAGCAATTACTTCAACCGACCCTTGCGGAAGCTGTAATCATAAACAAATGTATATGAACTTAGTATGTCTTTTTTTTTTGGGATCCAAAATTGCTTCCTGTGTGAACAGTGAATAAAAGAGGCAGCAAGTCGTTATTGGAGAGGAGTTATAAGAATCGCTTTCTTTCTTTCTTTCTTTTAAATGTCTACATTCATGGATGTGCAGTAATGAACCAAAGAACAAACCCTTCTGTTGTGAATAGGAAGTTTTAATTATTGAAAGTGATACGGAACAAATAACTATATCTTCAAAGTTAATTTTTGAAAGGAAAATAAAATTATAATGCATTGTCAACAGAAGATTGCTTCTTTTGAGAAGCAAATGTAAGTTGGATGAAGAGAAGATAAATTAGAATCCCTCAATGGGAAAAGAAGTGATGAATTAACTACAGTACCTGATTAAACTGGGGTAAAACAAAGGAATTCAATGCAGAGCCAACAGCAAGAGATGAAACTGCAACAACTGATAGGAATTGAGGCAGGCTGGGGTCAATAAATCCAGAGGCAGCATCACCGGTGGCAAACAAAGCAAGAAGTGGAAAGAGGATGGAGGGTTTAAGTAATGATGAATTTTCATCTTTTCTAGGGGCTCTTACAAGGCGTGATTCCCGTCCATCTTTGTGGTTTGTTATGCACATAGCCTCACCAGGATAGAAATCTGGGGTCCTTGAACTGACTTTAAAAGGGCCCAGCTTTCTATATACATTTGATGGAGCTGCCACGGCAACAGTTACCCTTTCGCCTTCTTGTGCTGGCAGGTCAACTGTCTCAGTTGCAAATCTGTGAGTACGAGCCATACCAGAAGGTGTCTGCACCTAAATTGCAAGAGAAGAAAGAAAAAGATGTAAAGAGGTCATGAAAGTGAGATATTATAAAGATATCAGCAATTGACATGAGGTTATTTCAGCAACAAATTAATATAGACAAAACCTAATAATGAAGCACTAGTTTAGTTTCTTATATCTCAGCCCATTTTCAAATTGATAAAAAAAATTAACACGTCAAGTCGCCAACATATATGTACTCATGGAGTAAAACACCAGATTGAAAGGATAAATGAAGGTGGGGAACTAGGAATCATACAAAAGCAAGAAAATGACTACTTGCTGACAACATTGTACAAAATAAATAAACACAAAAGCAATGTTAAAATGACTTAAAGCTGGGACTGAAACCTTTGCCCAGTACAGGTACCTCTCCAACTGAGGTCCTGTGTGAGACAGGCTGTCTGGGGTGATATCACAGATTTAGTATTTCTAACATTGAGCAGGAGGACTCAATATAGGCATATAAAAATACCTTCTGAAAACTCGTATTTTTTTTTGCAGAAAAAATTCTACTACTAGGAGGATGGCATGTATTTGTAGAACTCAAAAGGTAGAGGGTCTGGAAATGTAATTCACCAATAGGTATTTATTGCTTCACTGACTTCTCACAACTAACCAAGTTATACCCAACTCATATATAGGTCCTCAATTAAAACTCCTGCATGATTATATAATCAGAAAACAACCTCACAAATCAAATGTCAAAGATGAGGGAAGTATATATACCACAATAGAGTGAACAGCAGAAGGAATGCTTTGCTTCATCAGTTTCAGGAATCTTAACCCCTTTTCCCATGCTGTAACGTCCATGCTGCGTTCGGCAGGAGGAGATCCTTAGAAAAAGTGAATACTCCATGATCAACACCGTACACATACATATTGAGAAATTAAGAAAAGAAAAAACATTGGTTACACAAAAAAGGGGGGAAAGAGGGCAAATACTCGAGCAAATTAGTTATGATGCTTCCCGTGGCAACCACAAGATTCATAGAATAGTGCAAATTGAAAAGTGAGTTAATACTTAATATGCCACTCTAATTAAAAGAAAATACATCGTAGAAAAGCATACTAGCATGCCATTAAATAGTTTGGATTTTTTTTTTTATGATGCTTAGATGAAAGAAAATCAAATAGTGAATGAAATGACTAACCAACCTGATTTCTTCTGATTGAATACTGACTATGTTTCCTGAAACAAGTTCGTATTGGTAGCGACACTTTGCACAAGACACTATCTGCAGCAGATACGTTTATATCCTCATTTATTTATTATTACCATGACAGAAAATACTTCACACTTTATTAAAACAACTCATTCCAAGTTCTGCACAAACTGAATATCAATTTTGAAGGACAAGCTACACAATCTTGAAGCACAAACTAATTATGTAGGCACAATGGGAGGGGGAGGGATACACAATTTACTTTTGCACTAATTGGAAATTGAAGGTCAAGCTCACCATACTCAACTTGTTCCAAGGATTCAGAGATGATAAATAACAGAATTCAAAGATCTTGCCCGAAATTGAACTCAGTAAATTATTATATAGGAAAATCAAACTAAAAAAATAATTAATGTTGGGTATAGGGAAGGGAATAAATACCTGAATACCTTGCTGTGGCTGTGCAACTGCAACAGCTATCTGACAACTAGGACACCTGACTATCTTCCCAAAGGGGACCTGCAAACAATTCCATGAATCAAAAACTGTAAAAAAACAAGTCCAATTTTTGCAACCTCCTTCACAATATGCAGCGCCATGAAATGAAAGGAAACGTGAAATTGACAATTCTTAAATTGTACCTCCTCAGAAGGAGATACGCCCACCTCACAGATATATTTAATCACGCTAAGAGCATCAGAAACCCTCAAAGAAGTCGCCAAACCCTGAATCAACAATGTATAAACACGTGCATTTGGCCTCGACCACTTCCATCTCTCAACTACTAAAGAACCACTCTCACCAACTGGTTGCAGTATACACAAACACACACATCATCATATTCAAATTGTAATGACTAAGGACATGTTTAGATTGACTTATTTGAACTTATCGAAACATAAGTAACTTTATAGAAATGGCTTATCAGTTATCATATGTTCATAAACTGTTTTACTTCATAAAAACAACATATAGGTTATATAAAACAGTTTGACTTTATTTTATCTTTTGCTAAAGTCTTTTTAGATTGACTTATTTCAGCTTATCTACTAGCATAAGCACTTGTGACACCGATTGAAATTCTGGAAACAATTTATGACATGTCCATAAGTAATTTCATAAGCTTTCAATGATAGCTTATGAATCAATTTATATGAAAACAGTTTAACTTTATTTTATCTTTGTTATAAAAATAGCTTATTTATAAGCACTTAATTAAGTTGTTTATCCGAACAAAGTTTTTTTTACATCAAACAGTGTTATATTCATAAACACACTTATAGCTATATGTAATTTACTAATGCAAATAGCTTAAGACAAAATTAGTGAAATAAATAAATAATAGAGAAAAAATAACCTTGATGAAAAGTGGAGCGCATGGCATAGAAAACGGACAAAGCAAGTTGGGGATTATTCCGGTCAAGAGCAGCGGATATAATAGTGCAACAATCAGAATTAGAAACAACGTCGGCGTTAGTGGAAGAGTTATCGGCGATTATCTGCAATGCTTCGTCAGCGTCTTTGGCGGTGGCAGCAACTCGGAGGAGAAGCTGTTGATCCAATAGGTTGGAATTGGAGGTTTCATTTTGGCTTTCGCTGATAGAAGCTTTGACGTTGAGGAATCTCGGTGGTTTGGGAAGCGAGAAAGTGGGGAACAAGAGAAGGGGATTGGTTGTTGCGGAGTGGTTGGAATAGGATTCAGAGAGTTTGAAAAGAGCAAAAGAAGAAGAAGAGTGAGGAATTAAGCGAGAGAAGGAAGGAGTGGATACGTTTAGAATCATAGTAGAAATCAAATGCAGTTAGATATATTATGAATTGAATTTTATTCTCCCTTTCTTTCTATGTCGCTGTGATGATGATGATATTATGAGATTGCATTGTTTGTTGTTTGTGACAGAGGAGAAACGAGTTTTTGTGGTGGCTAGAGAAGAAGAAGATAATACAGAATCAGAGATGGATAAACTACATTTTTTTAATAATTAAAAATACATAAATGAAAAATATATGGAGGTGCGGGGAATCGAACCCCGTGCCTCTCGCATGCGAAGCGAGCGCTCTACCATATGAGCTACACCCCCATGATGTTATCTTTCAAAGATAATCATATTTGTATTTTAATTCTAATTAATGCTCCAAATAGTGCAAACTCACTTTAGTCGATTAAAGTTTATCTTACCAAAGATTGGGGTTTTATTCTTATTCATACTCTCAGAGAAAACCTCCCTCTACATTATGAACTCTTTTGTTTCCTTCTTGTCTCATCTAAGCTAAAAAACATTCAAACTCAATTGTTTATAGTCGAGCATGCTACTATGTTATTGACCAATGAATGATACAATGCAGGGCTTAGTTGGCCTAATTTATTTTGTTTTTAATTACATAGTTTTTTTTTTTGGTTCATTTTTTTCATATGTTCAAACAATAGTGTCCTGTCCTCATCTATTTCTTTAAACAAAAAGCAAAAAGTTTACAATGGTATTAATACATATACTTTAACACTATTCTCCGTATATAATAACTACATCAAATATATTCTGTCAAAAAAAATATCTCCATAAATTTGGACCAATTTATCGTGAAGAGGACAATGGCGACAAAGAGAAGGATAATGAAGAAAAAGAAGGGACAAACGTGGAAGAATAGCCCTCCGGTGAATTCCTACATATAGGGCATGTACCATTCATTTGAGCCACTCATCTATACATGCAGCATGAAAATAATGGGTGCACTCAGGGATACTCCTCAATGTGTCTTTAGGTTCATATTCAGATAAGCAAATTGAACAAGTATTGTCATTGGGCTTCAATAAGCGCCCACTCTCTCCAAGAAGAGTTTTGGGATATTTTTCAATTGTGGACCTATCAAGGCCCATTACAAAAGAAGGAAGTGGTTCTAAAGATATTGTTGCTGTAGGAAGATTTGTGCTCCTCTGTACATGAAATTGGGTCCTCTTGATCTTACCACATATAAAGCAAGAAAAGGCAATTAGGGACAATAGTCCTGGTATTCCCACTCCTATAGCTATACCATATTTAGCACTTCTCGAGATACCTGTATCAAATATGTCAAATAAATTAATGCTAGAGACAACTTATTTAAAAAAAAAAAAAAAACAATATTTGTTACATTGGAATTTTATATACGGTAAGGTGTTCGAAGATTAAATTATGAGACGATTGAGATCATGTACGATTATCTCAACCGCCAACAATTGAAACTTCTCTAAACTGTCATTGAATGGATGATCAAATATCTCAAATTCAATTTAATAGTGGAGAATCAATTTATAAAATTGTTTTTTTTTTCAACTTCTATGTTCAAGTGAAAATTTCATATAAAATATAATCACAAGCTTATTTTTAAAATCAAAGCAATTAATTTAGTCAATCAAGTATAATTATTTTTTCTATTTAGTCTTTATAATGTATGAACATAATAAATAATAGCTAAAATATTATAAGTTCTTCTATAAAACATTAAAAACATATAAAGATATAACACACGAGTCCCTCCTATCTAGTTCCTTTTCAATATATAATTATATAAAGGACTGAACATAATAAATTTTATCATATAAGAATGTGTTTGGATGAGGGAGTTTTCTTAGGAATCATAATATTTTAAGGAAACTCAAATATTTCAAGTAAATTACATTGTTTCGATAATAAATTTGGAGAATTTTTAAAGTGAGGAGATTTTATGAGATATTTTGTCAAAGTTTAATTTAAAAAATTTCAAATACAGCATAAAACTTAATAATTACAAATTACCTCTTTACTTGACAGTATAAGTATATAAATCATGAAATAGTCCCTATAATTTTTACAAGCTTACAATTTTAATCATATATGTTTCAAAATTTGCATACTAGTTCCAACATATTTTTATTTTTTTGCAAATTGATCCCTAAAAATTGCAAAATAGTCATCCACTTTTACAAAATTTCAGTTTTGGGCGAAATATAATTTTCATTTTTGTCTCAAAACTTTTGAAATTTATAAAAATAACACAACTTTTGAAGAACAATTATTTTATCCAAACAATAAAATTTAGAAACAAATTCAATTAAAACATTTGAATTGTCTTAAAGTAATTTCATAGAATTTCCAATTACTCCATCCAAATACATTTTAAATGGAAACACACTTTAAAGAAACTTATACAAATATAATAAATAATTTCACAAAATCGATTAGAAAAAACGATGATGTGAGTGTATTGTTGGGAACTAATCACAACCATAGAAAAAGAAAGAAGAACATACCTTCATTGGAGGGATTAGGGAAACATTCAAGTTGAAGGCTTTTTTCATCCTTAGAAAACCCACAAATTTGGCCACTAATTGCACAATTGTCACACCTGGGCTCGGTCCAAACCAATTCGACATCACAATTAAGATCAGGCCGAGAAGGCCACACAGGCATATCCATCCACGGTAGAGGAACAAGAGCCGTTGATATCACCTCACAATCGTACGGTCCAGACAACGTTGTTGAATCAATAGGCCGTGCCCATGAAACTAGTACAACCGAAGACAAGTTCGAATGTTCTTTATCACTTAGACAAGAAATTGTTGGTAATAGCAATTGAGATGATGATTCGGTTATGTTTGAGGGGCAACGAAAGAAAGTGAGGTTATAAATATTACTAGTATAAATTTCAGGGTTTAATTGGAAAGGTGAATCTATAAGGTTCCAATCATATAAAAATCGTTTGGGTAGACAACCTTCGGGGTCGTTGACTTGAATTTTTTTATTTTTGTAATCGATGTTTTTAATGATTAAGTTTCGTGTTTTTGGGAGGTGGAGAATTGTTTGGCTTTGGTTGTCACATGAAAGTTGGAAGCTTGGATTGGGATAATAGCTACATCGCTTATCTTGATTTTCTTGTTTTAAACCGAAAGGAAAATTAATATTTATGTCACCACATGATAAAGTGTTGCATATTGTTTGTTTCCCTTTAGTACTTTGAAGGTGCAAAATAAAGACATAAAAAAATACAGAGTAGTATATTAGAGTTGAGGAAGCCATTTTAATTCAAGAATTTGAGAGAGAAGAGTGAAAATTGAAGTGCAAAAACGAGTGAAGGGGGTTTCTTTAATTAGCGTAGAAGTGGAACTAAAACACTACAAGTCAATATTTAGATGTAAGTTGTCAACAAAAGTCAATTCATAGAATAGAAGAGCGAGCTTACTTGGCTGGAAATGTGGGACAGTAATAATTGACCAATAACGTAAGAAAATACGAATGGACCAAAAACGTTATTGCGAGTCACTTATGAGTTATGACCTCAAAGCTAGCTTCCATCACCAAACACTGGGCCCTTCGAAATTTCATTCACAAATTTTCGGTCTTCCAAATCGACGCTTCAACTAATTATAGAAATAATATGTTTGATCATATTGGAACCTTGATTGATAATAGAATTTTCCACTTTTGATGTATTTTTTTATACTTGTATATTTGAAGGCCAAGTACACAACTTTGTCATTTGGTCAGCCTAATCACCACTTTGTGTGTTTGCACGCATCTTTTGTCCGATATGCTATTATCATAATTTCAATTTTGACTATTTTGTTTGGGTATAAAACATTAAGTTGTATACTGTAATACGATTAGACGGGGGCACGACTCGCATGCCACCGCCTGACCCGCTGCGGGTGAAAAGAAAATGGGCGGGTTAGATCGACTCAATCGGATCCATGGGTAAAATTTTATGGTTTGAAGGGGCTGGCACGAGCGGGTCCGAGATTTTAAACTGTTGGTGATCGATCCACCACATAGGAATATATATTATTATTAATATTAGTAATTAATATTTTATTTATTGGGTTGGGTCACTTACCAATTCAAGCCCAACCCTAATTTCATTAAGTCATTTTTTTAAATCCTAGCTCACACTTCTCAGTCTCATAGTCTCCTTCATCTCACCAGTCACCATCTCTCTCTCACTTCAATGTCGTATTCCCTTCGATTTTGAGTGGTCATAATACCACAGTTCTTTTTGAGCGGTTTTTGTGATGTAGTTCTTTTGATTTATGAGTGATCATAATACTATATTGTGAGTGACTTTAATCGCCACATGGAGAGTGACTTTAACCTTCATATTGAGAGTGACTTTAATCGCTACATTGAGGGTGTAATTATAGAACGATTTTCTACAGTGCAGTAGAACTTCAATCCAATTTGTCTAAGCTGCTTTATTGTTTTATCTTGGGGACTTCGTGGTTGATAGTCTGCCTTGCAAAATTTAGACAATGCCGCGAAACGTCTTAAAGAGAGCGACCTAGTCCACGACTCAACTCAGTAATATATTCGGTGACATAAATTTATTTTGAAATAGTTTTTCGAAACTCAAAAAACAACAATAACCTTTTTATTTATTTTATGGGGGTTTTATTTTGGTTTAATTTAGCTATTTTTATGCTATTGAGTTTTTTTTGTTTAGTTTTTTTTTTCATGTTGTTTGCACTGCTAGTAACTTAGGGTCTGATGTACTATTTCTTTTGTTAGGGTTTCACTAACAATGTTTTTGTTTTTATTGAATATGTTTATTGGTTTTAGGTTGTTGTCAAAATACTCAAATAAATTTATACATTTTCCAAATTTTAGATGTGATACACAGTCATAATACATTTATTTCATTTCATTATCTTTGTTTAATGTTTTGCATGGATTTGGCTATGTGTTTTCCATATATTTGCGCGTTTTCCACATATTTGAGATGTAAAATTAGATGTTATTATATTTATTGTTGTTATTTTTTAGATTTAATTCAAATGACCAACTTCTTTATTTTTTTTGTTCCATTTTGTTTGTTTATTGGTTTCATATTGTATGTTTTTGTGTGCTTTTTATCTGTTAATGAGTGATTGTTTTGTAGATTTAATGCTTTAAAAGCCTTGTTGAAAGAAACAAAGGTACTATTCATGTATTTGTATTACATTTTTTTTCAATTGAATTTTATTTTTTGCATTTGTAAAGATAATTAATAATTATTGATTTTTAACTATTGCTTTGATGTTTTGTTGGCGTTGGACCAATGTTGTTTTCTATTGATGCAGTATGATGTTTTATTGAGTTCTAAAAGCTTTGAAAACAGTTGTGGCAACTTGTTCCATTGAACTTGAAAGAGAAAAGTAAGATAACTATAGAAGAGAGGAAGATAACTATATTAAGTTTGTTGCATAGTTGTTTTGTACTCTAATTAGTGGCTACTAATTAATTTCTAAACAATTTTCTTGATTGGCTAGCAAAGATGACAAATGTGTATTTAATTTTTTCGTATTGGACAGTAAATATGATTCTATGTTAGAATTAATATCAAACATGATGTTATTTGTGTTATTTGTATTGATTAGATTTTATAAACATGAATGAACAATGTATATTAAGTTTACATTTAACATGACATTTAGAATTATAAACATGTTTGCATCTCAATTATAAATTAGTTGATTATATATCAATGTTGAGATTTATAAACATGATTGCATCTCAACTGTAAATTAGTTAAGTATATATCAATGTTGTTTCAATGATTATATTTATCTATAACATCTAAAAATTAGAGCTCTAGAATGATCATTATAAAAGAAAATTGGGACAAAAATGCTCAATTTTAAAGAAAAAATTAGAATAGTTATATAAATATAATTTTTGGAAGAAAAATGAAAATAGAAAAATGACTTTTTCATTTAAAAATGACTTAAAAATGAATAGAAAAAAATTTTGGCCAAAAAAACTAATAGGTCCGAAAAAGCAAACACATAGAAAACCATCTACCAACTTGTGACCCGTTTACCCGACTAACCTAAATTCACTTATTAGACGGAAATGGACATGTAGTTTTCAACCGCAGTTTGGGCCGGTTAGGATTTTTGAGCCTGAACCCGCTCTACCCAGCCCGTTGTCCACCCCCATACCGTAAGCGCCATAAACTTTTATAACATTTCTTAAAATTTGCTAATAAATAATTCACACTTTTTTTAATGAACAAAAGGGGCTAAGTCCCAAAATACTAACATCACCCACTCACATTGTAGTTCAATAGTACTACGTCCGATCATAAATATAAAAAATAATAGAGTTGATAAAGTTGATGTATTTGGTCTAATATAGTAATTTATATTGAATAAGTATTAATAATTACAATGACAACTATTAAGAAGTTGGAGATACAGGCAAAACCGAAGGAAAAGAAGTAGATATCTCTGGTAAATTTCTACACAAAGGGCAAGTAGCATTTGTCTTGAGCCATCCATCTATACAATTTGCATGAAAATAGTGATTACACTCAGGGATGGTCCTTAATACCTCATTGGGCTGATATTCACAAAGACATATAGAGCAAATATTATCATTGGGCCTTGGCAATCTTCCACTTTCACCAAGTTGAGTTTTGGGATATCTTTCTATCGTTGGCCCATCAAGGCCCATAACTACAATTGGGGGGTGCGGCATAATAAAGGTTGAAATTTCAGTGCCTGTTTGACGTTGTACTTCATCACCTCTATTTTTCTTGGTGCATAGCATCCATGTAAGCACAATAATACCTAGGACTCCAGGTATAACTAGACCTAAACTTAAACCATACTTGACTTTCTTTGAAATACCTACGTAAGGACCCCAAAAGAACAAAGGAAAAACAATCAACAATTAGTGTTTCAAAAATAAAAATATAATTAAGAAGCTATCTAATAAGGATCTATAAGGATCCATACTTCTCGTGTATATAGAGCAATTAACTAACAAATTCGATACTAATTAACTCTATAAAAATATAATTAAGAAGCTATTTAAGAAGTTGGTTAGGAATTAGTTAATTTATTAGGATTACTTAGTTTTTATTTTGGTAGTTAGTTGTTTTCTATAGAGTTAATTAGTATCAAGTTTGTTAGTTACTTGCTCTATATACACGAGAACTCATTATATTATTTTTAATATTTTTTTATCAAAATGATTCTTTATAAGTTTCCTCAATATCAGGTTTCTAAATCTCTTTTCCCCTAATTCTTATATTTCTAACATAAACAAATGACAAATATTAGAGTTTGGAATAAAAGAGACAAATTAAAGACACTTTATATTTTCATCGATATAATAGGTTATGATAAGTTTTTTATAGACATATTTTGGAGTTTTTTTAGAAGTAAATAAAAGGAAACCACATAGTCCTAAAAATTGAAGAAAGTAAATAAAATTGATGATTTAACCTTGGGTGGGAAGATCGAAACAAGAAATTTGAAGAGAATAGTCAGCAAGAAATCCACATCGTCCTCCACGTGCTTCACAATTTCTACAATCAGGATTATCCCACTGCAACGGTATATTAGAATGATAATCACTCCAAAACAACCAATTCGTATCTTCCACCGGTATATAACTTGACGAAATAAATTCACACGAAGATCTCCACGGTGTAGCAAAAGGAGGATCCGACATCATAGCCACAACCGAATAACTAATGTTGTTGTCATGAGTGCTTAAATTTAAACAACTTATAGGAGGTACTATTGATGATACAGTTGAATTTGAAGGACAATTTAGGAATGAGAAATTAACAAAAGTATAATAATCACTCAATCTAAACGGTGAATCTTTAAGGTTTAACATAAAGTTACTATTACGGTCAAACATGAAAAGTTTTGGGAGACATTTTTCGGGATCGTTGACCCAAATTGTTTGGTCAACGTATGAGATTTGTTTAACAACCAAGTCAACGGAATTTGGGAGAGTGAGTAATGGTTCGCTGAAGGTGGTAGTGGTGCTATTGCTACATGAGAGTTCGAAGCCTGGGTAACTACATAGAATATTGGTTTGATTTTGATTTGATTGGTTTAATGAAAAGGGAAATCGAATTGGAAGACCAAAGGTTTCGCATGATGTTGTTTCATGTGTGAACTTGTCGCTTTTAGTTGTTGAGATGAGGATGAATAGGGATATTAAAGATGGTAAAGTAGTCATTTTAATTAATTTTGTTACTATGGTGGATGTGATGAAGAATATGATGTTCTAATTCTCATCGATGGAGAATTCAAAACAACAAAACATACACGGAGCCCTCATTTTTTAATTGACTATATGGTTTCAGATTATTTTATAAATGGATTCAACGTTCAAATATTGGACTATTATTATGTACTACTTTATAAAAATATACTTGTTTGTTTTTTTGTTAAAAAATATATACTAGCTTTTTTTTTTAATCAACTTGTAATAATTATAGTATCTTTTTAAATATTTCATAAAGAATACTTATATACATATACACTTTTAATTTTCTTACACTATTTCAATACTTTATTTTCTCTTTATATATCTTTTCTTATTACTTCACAAACATGTTATATCATTCTCTCTATTTTTATCTCTCATGAGATGTTAAGAGGTGAATAGGTGTTTATTGCTAAAGCAGAAAGATGTGATAAGCAAATATGATCAGCAACCCAGGAACTAAAATCAAATCGAGATACTCCTTATGGAACTTCATTTACACCTTCTTCCTTCCTAGTAATCTAAACTGAGAAGTAGGATAAAATTATCAAGGCCTTTCTGTTATGAACAAATAACTAAGTGGAGTCCATGATCATCATTCATATTTACATTTAATATGCTTGACGGGCCATTGGCTTTTAGACTTATAATTTGACAACCAATTGCAACTTGATATAATTTTCCACCCTATTTTATTCTCAACCATTGGCATTATTGATTAGCACAGCTAGAACACTAACTAACGAAAAAAAGAAGTTGCTTGGGGAAGGGGGAAACTTTGGACTTAGAAACAAGTTTGTACTCTAAATTGTTATAATGTAAATGGTACAAATCACTCTCAATGCACCTGAATAATTAAAAGTTATATAGTACATAAAAAAGGAAACAAGAGAAACTTAAGTACAAGATGTGCCTAGGTTCAGCAAAAGTATGTAAAAATACAGTAAGAAGTTCTCCATAACTGTAAAAAACAAAAGAAATAAACTAACTAATCCCCCACGTCATGAACCAACACAAAATAACAAACCTACAAAAAATTCACCGATAAGAAGGTTCTCCAACAGCTGAAATTTTATTCTCAAGTTGGCACATCCGGGCTAACATCCAAACCTACAAAAAATAAATTAATCAAATTATAAAACTCAAACTACAGGTATGTTTCAATAGAAGGAGAAGAAATAAACTATTATCTTCAAAAACTATTTTCGTACAGTCTTACTCTCTCATTATGGGAAATAAGATATAAAGCCAATCAATTTTGCTCTAATAATTTCGTAAGGGATAATAGTGACATTTTAAAGTTTTTCTATCAGCAACCAACAATTAGGTTACTACATACAATTCAAATACTTCATTTCAATTGTTAAATATTCTGCATTTATTTCAATCAGGTTAATTTTAATCTAGAGCACTAACAGCAGCATTATGCATCAGATTTTATACAAATTTGACCCCCTTATGACATTATGCCTTTCCTTCTTTGCCTCCTAGTAAGGAAGGTATATGGAGCAACATTTATGTGAAAATGCTGGGTAGTTAAGAGTGGATTATGTACGCATATTATCATTTATTAGTGTATGTTAGTTGTCACATAAAGTACTATATTAAAAGCTTTTTGATTTTTGTCTTCAACAATGTAACGTTCTTGTATTAGAAGGAACTCCATCACAGAGGGAATTTATTGGATAGAATGCACATATGAGATGAAACACTTCTCCCTTGATGAACTTGTGAAGTTCTCCAAAAGAATAACTCTTGTTTGAGATATATAAGAGGTTGAACATTAGGATAGATAAACTGCTAAAAATGTCGCATAAGAAATGTAACCGCTCCCTTCCCCAAAAATAAGTAAATAAAAGGTTGAACATCACCATGCTAATTACAAATCATGCAAAATGCACACCTCTTTCTCAGCAGCTTCTTTTAGGTCATTGATGCGAGACTGAAGCACGTCATATTGAGATAAAAGACGTTGTTTGATAGCAATTACTTCAACCGACCCTTGCGGAAGCTGTAATCATAAACAAATGTATATGAACTTAGTATGTCTTTTTTTTTTGGGATCCAAAATTGCTTCCTGTGTGAACAGTGAATAAAAGAGGCAGCAAGTCGTTATTGGAGAGGAGTTATAAGAATCGCTTTCTTTCTTTCTTTCTTTTAAATGTCTACATTCATGGATGTGCAGTAATGAACCAAAGAACAAACCCTTCTGTTGTGAATAGGAAGTTTTAATTATTGAAAGTGATACGGAACAAATAACTATATCTTCAAAGTTAATTTTTGAAAGGAAAATAAAATTATAATGCATTGTCAACAGAAGATTGCTTCTTTTGAGAAGCAAATGTAAGTTGGATGAAGAGAAGATAAATTAGAATCCCTCAATGGGAAAAGAAGTGATGAATTAACTACAGTACCTGATTAAACTGGGGTAAAACAAAGGAATTCAATGCAGAGCCAACAGCAAGAGATGAAACTGCAACAACTGATAGGAATTGAGGCAGGCTGGGGTCAATAAATCCAGAGGCAGCATCACCGGTGGCAAACAAAGCAAGAAGTGGAAAGAGGATGGAGGGTTTAAGTAATGATGAATTTTCATCTTTTCTAGGGGCTCTTACAAGGCGTGATTCCCGTCCATCTTTGTGGTTTGTTATGCACATAGCCTCACCAGGATAGAAATCTGGGGTCCTTGAACTGACTTTAAAAGGGCCCAGCTTTCTATATACATTTGATGGAGCTGCCACGGCAACAGTTACCCTTTCGCCTTCTTGTGCTGGCAGGTCAACTGTCTCAGTTGCAAATCTGTGAGTACGAGCCATACCAGAAGGTGTCTGCACCTAAATTGCAAGAGAAGAAAGAAAAAGATGTAAAGAGGTCATGAAAGTGAGATATTATAAAGATATCAGCAATTGACATGAGGTTATTTCAGCAACAAATTAATATAGACAAAACCTAATAATGAAGCACTAGTTTAGTTTCTTATATCTCAGCCCATTTTCAAATTGATAAAAAAAATTAACACGTCAAGTCGCCAACATATATGTACTCATGGAGTAAAACACCAGATTGAAAGGATAAATGAAGGTGGGGAACTAGGAATCATACAAAAGCAAGAAAATGACTACTTGCTGACAACATTGTACAAAATAAATAAACACAAAAGCAATGTTAAAATGACTTAAAGCTGGGACTGAAACCTTTGCCCAGTACAGGTACCTCTCCAACTGAGGTCCTGTGTGAGACAGGCTGTCTGGGGTGATATCACAGATTTAGTATTTCTAACATTGAGCAGGAGGACTCAATATAGGCATATAAAAATACCTTCTGAAAACTCGTATTTTTTTTTGCAGAAAAAATTCTACTACTAGGAGGATGGCATGTATTTGTAGAACTCAAAAGGTAGAGGGTCTGGAAATGTAATTCACCAATAGGTATTTATTGCTTCACTGACTTCTCACAACTAACCAAGTTATACCCAACTCATATATAGGTCCTCAATTAAAACTCCTGCATGATTATATAATCAGAAAACAACCTCACAAATCAAATGTCAAAGATGAGGGAAGTATATATACCACAATAGAGTGAACAGCAGAAGGAATGCTTTGCTTCATCAGTTTCAGGAATCTTAACCCCTTTTCCCATGCTGTAACGTCCATGCTGCGTTCGGCAGGAGGAGATCCTTAGAAAAAGTGAATACTCCATGATCAACACCGTACACATACATATTGAGAAATTAAGAAAAGAAAAAACATTGGTTACACAAAAAAGGGGGGAAAGAGGGCAAATACTCGAGCAAATTAGTTATGATGCTTCCCGTGGCAACCACAAGATTCATAAAATAGTGCAAATTGAAAAGTTAATATGCCACTCTAATTAATCCCCCGCGTCATGAACCATCACAAAATAACAAAACAAATGAACAAGGATCAGTTCCTATATCCAGCACCCTTCATTTACTTCACATTTCTCATGTATAATGAGCCTATCACATCAAAAAAGAATTCATAGCAGAGGCAGCAAACAACTGAAGTAGAATAACTAGCATCCTCACAGGAACATTTTGTAACTGCAACGCTTCTGGATGACATGTTACTGGACATGTTTACTTGAAGGTGAAGTTATGCTGTGGGTATTGTGGCGTGTTATTATCAATGTGACGAATCTTTGAAAGCACAACTCTTGGGACTCCTAAGTTGAAGCAGTAGAATCATAGCAATTTGCCTGAACCAGAATGATTATTACATTATTCTTTAGATTTACGAGTTTACAGTGGTGATACAAAAAGATAATGTGCTGTAACAGAAGGATAGAGCTGAAGCTAATAACAAAATGTTGTTACCGGAATATAGAGCTATAAACAGATTTACAAATTACAATTCAAAATCAATAGCAAAAAGATAAGGCTACAACAGAAACGATAATAAAAAGAACAACATGAAGAAGAGACAGATGTTTACAACAAACTCCAATAATAAGATACGACCTTGTACAACAAACTGCAAACAACATGAAGAAGAGACAGATGTTTACGATAAAGAAAGTAGACACAAAAGATGGGTTAGTAGTAGGATATAACTTTAATTTGTTTAAAAAATAATGAAAAAATTTGATGCAGAATATGAATGAAATTGGGAAGTCGCATTAAAATGAGGCAAAGTAGAGAAATCACCCATTGAGAAATCTATCAGTAGTGAAACACAATGCTTTCGATGTGGGAAATTTTGGGCCAAATTTGCGGGTGTTTCATGCGGCACCGTTCTTCAAGAAGTGGACATTTAATGATTTGAAGTTTTGTTAGAGTAGCAGGCAGCCTTTCTCCCGCCATATTCTCCAGCTTGGAACAATCTTGAATTGCTAAATATTGGAGGGAAGTGAGGTGGAGAAGCTGTGTGCACTCCAACGTGTGCAAACTTGACATAAAGCATAACGTTAGAGAGGTAAGGGAGGGAGGCAGCAAAGCAAAAGCCTTATTGGGGAAGGACTCGACACCATCACATACATCAGATTCAATTATAAGTTCGGTGAGCATGTCCATCAAACTTAGAGATGGGCTCCTCATTAATTTCTCACATTTCTTTATATTAAGTGATCTCAAGCTAAGCGGCATACCACCTTCACAAAATGTCTCAATTTCTGGGCAATCATCTATACTCACCAATTCTAACTTCGGGAGAAGAGTATTTGCGTGACAAGGCAATGACTTTAACTTAACACATTTGTAGACAGACAATCCATCTCTTGGAAATGAAACTAATTTGGGGCATATGTAAATGTAAAAGCTGTTGAGATTTTGAAGAGTCTTTGAAGCGGAAAGACATTCTAGATTTTCACACTGGGTGATATTGAGAATACTGAGAAGTGACTCGTGCTGCTGGTTTTGCTTTGGGAAATCTAGATTTTTACAATTTGTGATGGACAAACTCTTTAAGGATGCGGGTAAACAATCTCTAGGAAACGATATTGCAGACAAACAATTCTTATAATTTTCAGGGAAATCGGTAGGGTGATGGCAATGACTTCAAAGAAGGACTCCGTTGCTTCTCTTCCATCAATTTCGATCTCTTCCAATGAAAGGGGTATCTCTCGCAAAACTACTTTATTGTTTTTACGTATCACTAATCTGCTGATGGCAAGAGCCCTTGGGAGAGAAAAAGCAAGTTGGTCGCATTTTACAATCTTAATTGTTTTCAAAGCAGGAAGATGAGATGGCAAATCTCCCCTCAATAAGGGACAACGACGAATCACAAGAGACTTGAGTACAGGAAAATAAGCATTTGAGTCATGGGGATGATGCCACACTTCCCAACATGGCATGTCATCAAACTCAAGATATTCAAGGGAGGAAAAGAGAATCCCTGAAAAGGAATCACCGTATTCAGATCCAATAGTCTCCAACATACTCATTTTACTGATTCTCAAGTCCTTGAGAGAGCATAATTGTCCAAGAGATGGAAGAATACAACAATTATGACAACGAGATAGAGACAACATAGTCAAATTTCGGTAGGAAGGATCTCCAACCCATTCTGGAAATCTCGTGCCTCTATATCCATATATAGACACCTTTTTTAGGTTCTTGGCAGGTTGTAACTTGGCAAGTATATCCATCTCACTTTGTGAATTTCTAAAATGGTCTTTTGCATTGTCCGACCATTCAAAACATAATTCTTCAAGGTACTTCTTATCCATTATTTTTGCCTCTGATGCTTCAAAGTTGCTGCTAACATTCTCTAATTTACTAATGGAAAGTGATCCGTGAAGATTTGACAGTGTTCCTAGTTCCTTGATCCCTTTCTCTTTATGCTTGCCCACAACAAAGTGACTCAAATGTTGCAAATGTTAACAGCAGAATCTTTGATCTGTTTCTGCTCAGCATCATGCAGAACAGCTTCAACAGCATAAAGAGTGTTCTTCAACCTTTGGATCAAATTGACATCAAGCTTATTTCCAGTGATGAAATTAGCAAACTGAGGAGAAGCAAGCCTGTCGAGAACAACTTCAATGAAAGCTGAGAGAAAAGCTCCAGCCACAGCATCCATGATTTAGAAAGAGAAGAGAAGAGAAGTGATTACAAATCAGAGAACAATAGTTTGTAGCTGCACTCACTAAGCTCAAATCGGTTCTTTACCAAACTTTGACTATATACGCTTTAGTCTATATTGTATCACTCTTGCTTGGCACGTGTGAATATGATGCTTAATTTAATTCCACTTTAGTCAAAATAAAAAAACTTAACTCCATTCATCAAGATGTTTCTTTAGTTTTGTCATAGAAAATCTTTAAATTGCTCTATAAATTTGTCACTATATATATATATATATATATTATGTGGCGGTAATAATTAATGTTTTAAACTTACACACAATTTGAACTTAATTTAAGATATTTAATCTAACAATAATATCAGTTAATTACGGTGGAATTTAGCATCTTTTTTAAGATCAATTTTTTTAAAACTCATCAATTTAACTATTATTATTATTATTTTTTTATTTAAGACAAAAAAAGGAAAAGGAACAATTTTGGGCTAGGCTCGTATAAAGAAGAAAAAAAAAAGATTTTGAAATCCCTAAGTAAAGCAAATTTAACAGGGTCATGGAGAAAAAAGGTGTGGCAGCTGTAACAAGAGGAGAAAAAGAAAATTGATTTCCAACTGTATTAGGTGTATATCAAACTTGCACTATTTCGTTTACAATTTTAGTATGTTAATCTATCACTGAGTTTGTTCTTCTTATATACAATTGTTATTATTACTATTGATTAATTTGTTCACTCAATGAAAAATAGATTGAAAACTGATGAAGTGTTTTTCTTAAAACCAAAAAATTATGGCAACTTTAGTTTTTGAATCAATGAACAGAAAAATTGCTAGATGAACACCTACAAGTAGTTAACTCATTTCAGATTTATACTTTACATTTGGGAGACTGAATCCGACTTAAAATGATCACTAATATGAGATAAAATGTGTACAAGCTTCCTTTAATTCTTTGCACAATTCTATTTTTTTTCTTCTCTCCATACATCATAACTAACTGAGCATTATATGTACAAGTCAATTACAATATGGAGTAATCAGAAAACAATTACAACCAACTTAAAACTAATTGAAATTCCAACTAGAAATCAGATTGCTTGTTTTGCGCGCAACCAACATTAGTTGAGCTCCAAAGCCTTCAATTTTGAGTATCACTTATTATCAACAATGTTAATAGTATTACCTTATCTGATAGTTACTTTGGAATATCCACTTTAGTAGAAAATTATTGTTATTTGTTTGGTTTTCATCCTTTGGTGATGACTGTTGTTGATTGATGTTCTCTAGTGTTACTACAAATACTTTGGTGTACTCATTAATTATTATAGTGGAAAATTTTACTAGACTAAGTCCCGTAATTTTTATTCTCTCATTTCGAGAGAAGTTTTCACGTTAAAAATTGTGTTTGTCTCGTATTTAATTTTCTACCAATTGTTGTTGCTACGTGAAATTGTATTTTCTATTTGACAATTTATATGTATAGGTAGGAAAAATATTATACATTATTGAGATGGTTATCTCTAGTTTTTCCCAACAAAATGGTATCAGAACTTGGTTAGTTTGATTTGTGCATTTAAATGAAGGAGGAAAATAAAGGTTTGAATATGACTAAACTCAATTCTTCTAATTACACACTTTGGAAGACTCTCATGGAAGACATGATATATAGTAAAGAGTAAAGATTTGTATGATCCTATTGAGCTTCTAAATCCAAAGATATATATGACGCTGACTAGAAGAAGATTAATAGAAATGCAGTGGTCTTGATTAGACAGTGGTTTGATCTCAGTGTATATCTATATGTTGGAACTGAAATGGATGCTAACAAGATGTGAGAGAAATTAAAAGAGTTGTATGAACGAAAAAAATGTGTAAATTAAAGCATTCTTGATTCGGAAGTTAGTGAATATGAAATACAAAGATGAGGATTCAATGGCAGAGCATATGAGTATTTTTCAGAATACAGGAAATCAGTTGACAATAACAGATATTAAATTAGATGATGAGTTGCAAGCATTGTTATTGTTGAGTTCCTTGCTTGATAATTTCTTGTTGTGACGTTGACCAATTTAGCTCTAAGTGGAAAGTTGAAAATGTCAACAGTTAAAGACAACATGTTGAATGAAGAAGCTCGAAGAAAGGAATGTGGTTTGTGGTTCTTCCTCAAAGTCAGAAGCACTAATTACAGAGTTATGGGGGAGAAGTCAATTTAGACACTTCCATAGACGCGACAACTCTGAAAGTCGAGGACTAGAAAAGAATTGATATGCTACAATTGTGGCAAAATGTGTCACATAAAAAGAAAGTGTGTGTTCCTTAAGAGAGATCAATCAAGGGAAATAGTTGAAGAAAAAAAGAAGCAAAATGATAAAGATACGACAACAGTTGCATCTGTTAGTGATGTCTACATTGTTTGTGATGATAATTCCATAAAGCTTTCATGTCATGATTCAACTTGGATTATTGAATCGGATTTCTCATATGATGTTACTCTTAGGCGTTATTTCTTCTCATCTTACAATGTTGGTGATTTTGGCATGGTAAAAATGAGAGATGGTGGAGTATGTAAAATTATCGGTATGGGAGATGTTTGGGTTGAAACTGGAATTGGTTGCAAACTTCAATTGAAGAATCACCAAAGAGTCTATAGTGGTTGCAAATGAGCAAAGTTCTCCTTCTCTCTATAGGATGCCTATGAAGCTATACAAGGAAGAAGTGAATGCAATTGAAGATGCCTCTTCTGATTTATAGCATATGTGCCTTGGTCACTTGAGTGGGAAAGGACTCAACATACTTGCAGAGAAAAGTTTCTTCCTGTGAAAGATACATCTCTAAAAACTTGCACTCATTGTTTTGTTGGATAACAACATAAAGTTTCTTTTCATAATATTGGTCATCATCTAAGACAAACTATTCTTGATTTAGTTCATATTGATGTTTGCATGATGGATAATAAATCTCTTGGTGATGCGTTATATTTTTTTACTTTTATTGACGACCACTCTATAAAAGTGTAAACTTTTCCTTTGAAATCTAAAGACTAGGTACTTGGAGTCTTCAAGCATTTTCATGAAAGTGTTGAAAGAGAAAAAAAGAAGGGAATTGAATTGTGTTCAATTAGATAGCAGGGTGAATACAGAGGTCCGTTTGAAGAGTATTGTAGAGAACGTGAATTAGGCTTGAAAAAAACAGTTGCAAAGACACCTCAGCATAATGGTATTGTAGAGAGAATGAGTCGTACGATTAATGAAAGAATAAGATGTATGCTCCTTAAGAGAGATCAATCAAGGGAAATAGATGAAGACAAAGAGAAGAAAAATGATAAAGATACGACAGTAGTTGCATATGTTAGTGATGTCTACATTGTTTGTGATGATAATTCCAAAAAGCTTGCATGTCAAAATTCAACTTGGATTATTGATTTGGGTTTCTCATATCATATTACTCTTAGGCGTGATTTCTTTTCATCTTACAGTGTTGGTGATTTTGGCACGGTAAAAATGAGAGATAAAGGTTTATGTAAGTTATCAGTATGGGAGGTGTTTGGGTTGAAACTGAGATTGGTTGCAAACTTGAATTGAAGAACCACCAAAGAGTCTATAGTGGTTGCAAAGGAGCAAAGTTCTACTTCTCTCTATAGGATGCCTATGAAGCTATACAAGGAAGAAGTGAATGCAATTTAAGATACCTCTTCTGATTTATAGCATATGCGCCTTACTCAGCATAATAGTATTATAGAGAGAATGAGTCGTACGATTACTGAAAGAATCAGATGTATGTTCTTTAATACAAAATTATTAGAATCCTTTTGGGGTGAAGCAATGAAAAATGTGGTGGTTTTGATCAATCTTTCTCCGTCTATTCTACTTGATAGTGACGTCCCAAATAAAGTATGGACATAGAAAGATGTATCATATTGTCATTTGAGAATGTTTGGTTGCAAATGTTTTGTTCACGTTCCAACATATGAGAGGTCCAAACTTGATTGTAAATGCAAACAATATGTGTTCGTCAATTATGGTGGTGAAGAATTTGGTTATAGATTGTGGGATCTGATTGACAAGAAAATTATTAGAAGCTAAGATTTGATATTTCTTGAAGAACAGACTATTGAAGATTTTGATAAAGCTGAGAAACAGAAATAAAATTCCAGAAATCACGTTGATGTTGCGCCTAAGCCCTTTGTAGAATTTTTTTTTATGAGAGAGATATGCAGGTAGATGATGAGAATGTAACGGATGATCATGTACCTCACCATGATGAGCAGGTTCTAGCTGAGCCACCAGTTAAATTTGAGTTGAGACAATCTACTAGAGAATATCTACCTTCTCAGAGATACCTTCCACATGAGTATGTGATGATCACTAATAGTGGAAAGTTAGAGTACTACCAAGAGACTATTACAAATGTTGATATAGAAAAATATTTGAAGGTCATGCAAAAAGAGATTAATTCCTTGCATGAGAATCACACATTTGATTTGGTGAAGTTGCCTAAGGGTAGAAAATCACTAAAAAACAAATGGGTATACAAGATAAAAGCAGAAGAGAATAGTTCTAAACCAAGATACATGACAAGATTGGTTGTGAAAGGTTTTAATTAGAGAAAATGTATTGACTTTGAAGAAATTTTTTCATGTGTGATGAAGATGTCAACTATTTGAGTTGTGCTTAGGTAAGCAGATAGTTTAAATCTATAAGTTGAACAACTTGATATGAAAACTGCATTCCTTCATGGCGATATGGAGGAAGAGATCTATATGGAGCAACTAGAGGCTTTCGAAGTCAAAGATAAGAACAACTTGTGTGTAAATTGAAGAAAAGCTTGTATGGACTCAAGCAATCACCTCGACAATGGTACAACAAATTTGATTCTTTCATGGAGAAACATGGGTACAATAAAACTACTTTTCACAATTGTTTGTTTGTCAAGAAATTCTCTAATGGTGATTATATTATTCTCTTTTTATATGTGAATGACATGTTAATTGTTGGTCATGACACTAAAAAGATTCAATCTCTAAAGAAATATTTGAACAAATCTTTTGCAATGAATGACTTAGGTCTTGCAAAGCAAATTATGGGCATGAGAATTACTTGTGACAGGAAGAATGGTAAATTGTGGTTGTCTGAACACAATTACATTGAGAAGGTGTTAGAGAGGTTTAACATGAGCAATTGCAAACCTGTTAGTACTCCATTTGCTACTCATTTCAAATTGAATTCTGATCAATGTCCTACAAGTGAGAAAGAAAAAGAAGAGATGAAGAAGGTTTCGTATGCATCTACAATTGGTAGTTTGATGTATGTTATGGTATGCACAAGGCCAGATATTGCTCATGCAGTTGGAGTTGTCAATTGGTTTCTCTCTAATCCTAGTAAAGATCATTGGCAAGTAGTAAAGTGGATTCTTAGATACCTTAGAGATAGTTCCAAAGTGCGCCTATGCTATGGAGGTGGTGAACATGTGTTGGATGGCTACACATATGCAAATATGGTAGATGATCTTGATTCTAAAAAATATACTTTTGATTATATGATGACGTCTGCAGGGGATGTGTCCTTGCAATCAAGGTTATAAAAGTGCGTTGTTTTATCCACTACTGAGGCTGAGTATATTACAACAAATGAAGATTCCAAAGAACTCGTCTGGATGAAGAAATTCCTACATGAGTTAGGCCTCAAGCAAGACAAGTTTGTGTTATTCTGTGACAGTCATAGTGATATCCATCTCAGCAAGAATATAACTTTTCATGCAAAGTCGAAACATATTAAGGTGTGGTATCATTAGATACGAGATGTACTTGAAATAAAGTCATTTACAATTGAAAAGATTCATACCGATGAGAATAGTCCAGATATGATAACCGTAACATCCCACTTTTTGGGACATTATCTCGAAATACTATGTTTAAAATGCATTCCATTTTTTTTATGAAAATATTTTAAATGAATAGATTATTTTTTTTATTTTTATAAATGAGTCGATTATTACAATTATTACAAGACACATTAAGTATATTATATGGTTCATATCTATGAATTATTTTTTCAATAATTGGTTGGATTTCATTAAGAATTAATCGCCATAACAAATAGGTCCTTACATGAAATGATGAACTAGACCAAAAAGTTATGAGTTAAGGAAGCTGAAAAACACAGTACAAAATGGAAATAGTGGGATCTTTGAAAACTAGTGCAGAATGGAAACAATCAAATATTAAGACAATATATAAATCTTGAATTGATTTTGAGTACATCCACTACTCCTTGTGCAGAATACAATTCCACTTAATCCCTTTTTATTGGGAGAAATTAATATTTTGTAGTTTGGTTTAAGTATATTCTTTAGGTTTATTTGTGAACAATAAATTTCACCTAATTTGTAATTAATTTTAAGTTCAATATTTACAGCTCAATCGCTATCTTAGAAAAAGATGATTATTTTTTAGATTAACGTTAGTTCGTAGGGTAAGGGTACTTGTCATCCACAACGGGAGCTGCTTCTCTGTTTAGCTCTTAGCCTTGACAATACAAACACCCTCTTTTTGTCCGTTTGTTTTTTTTCTTTACTTTATAAATTGTGTTAAAATAAGTGTGTTGTTGAAATGTATTATATAAAATTGTTAGTGGAATTTATTTAAGGTTTGTTTGGTAAGTGCAAAAATTAAATTTATTAAAAATAATTTGTTGCGTTTAACTTAACTATTTTTTCTCACAAACTTATATATTTTTTTTCTTCAAAATTTGTAATATTTTTTTAATAAACTATTTGAAGTAGCGTTTAAATTTATAATTTATAATATTTCGTTTTCTCTTCTAATTTTACTTTTATTGTCTTAATTGAATTTTTTTAAATATTAATTAAAGATATATGTTTACGTCATTTTATACTTTTTAGTTAGTTCAACTACTTATTTTACCAAATACTTTAAATCAACTAGTTTATCCGTTATTGACCATCGGTTAGCTTATCAGTTATCCGTTAATTTATCCACTATTAGCTAGTTTTGTCAAACAGAATATCGACACCTAATTTTCTCCGCCTTTTTTTTTATTCATAAAAAAAATAAAAATAAAGGATATTTTAGACTTTTTACCCTAACTTTCTATTTTTTTTATTTCAATATATAATTTTCATATGATATTCATTTGTTAATAAAAAGAGATATATGTTAGACTTTTTATGTATTTTTATTTATTACTTTTTTGAACTAATAATAAAATAGTAGTAAAAAAATTAATTCAAAACTTTTTCTTTTATTTAATAAAAAATAAAACGAAATTATATGAGTTTTTTTTTTAGTAAATTAAATATGAATTGTTTTGATTTGATTGATTTATATTTAATGTTGGCAAATATGATTTTTTGAATTTGAGAAAAATATTTAAAAGAAAAATAAAACTTGAGCATTCAGTTTAATTAGTCATAATGATAAACATTTATTTTTAAAAATTACTTAACATAATTTGTTAATATAAATAAAAGTGTTATGAAACTCTTAGGAGGGGAGGAAATATAAAGAAAAATAGAAAATGTTTGAATATATTCTTTGGCGAACACCGTTAGTTATCCATCGCGTCATTCTTACACAATATTCTTTATAACCACTCATTTCAACTCGCACTAAAAAATAAGAGAAAGAAGAAACACATTGTCTAAAGAAGAAAACTATAGTTCATGAATTCATATTTTTTTTCTATTAAATTTTGATATTTTCTATATATTACGATTTGTTGTGAATCGTGATACACATCTAATTGTCGATTTTAATTTTTATACGAAACATGTACCTCTTAAATTGACGCAACCGATAAAAAAATAAAATTTACTTTAGAAAAATAGATATATTTTCCTTTGTGTTTATTATCCTTCTATATGGTAATCCTTTTTCTTTCTCACTTATCACTATTGACCTAGTTTTTTAATAATAAATAAAATTGAGTAATAATAAAATTAATTAACCCACAAATATTTTATACAAAGAACTACGTATTTTTTTATTTTTCTATTGCACGTAGGAATACGTAGGAGCAAAGTCTTCCCATTGTGAAACCAAATTAATAAAAAAAATATTTTTTCTTCTTTTATTAATTTAAATAATTTAATTTCTTAAAATAAATAAATAGATTTTATACAAATAATTATATGATAACCGTTTTAACATACGGTGGTGTAGGTGGTAATAGTTTCCCCAATCGTAATCGATTTCCAAATTCGAATTTTTAGTTCAAAATTATTATTTTAAGTTTAATCCAATTTTTTATTTAATAAAATAAAATTAATAGCGACCCATTTATATCGGAACAAACCAGACGTATAGTTTTAATAATTTTCGTTTAAGGTGGTATGTAAGAAGAAATGAATACTTATATGAGATACTAAAATTAAAATAAAGTTATAAAATAACAATGTGTATAAACACCTAAAATAGAGTGTTGTATTGCGCATGATCTTATTTTTTTGACGCATTGTCCATGGGCTTAGAAACCTTAACCTTTTTTATACAATGAAACCTTAACCTCTCTATTTCAATTTTAAAACTTTGATCAATTTGTTGGATTATATACAGTGATTGGTAACGTGATACGATTCACGAATTTAATCACATGTGTCTGATAATTTAGAATATTGTAATACGAAGCTTAATTAGTTAAACTGAATATTTTTTCACAGGAAAACAAATTAGACTCAACTAGTCCCAAAAGAAATAGTGATCTAGTGACTAGTGATTAAAGGTTGAAACACAAAGGAAGTGTTATATGTGTAGGAATACAATTAACGCTACTTACAAATTCCTCTTCCCAAACAAATTCACCAATAAAAAAAAATCATTAATATCAACAAATAAATATACAGCCTTAAAAATTGTTTGAAAGAGTGGACATAATGCTGACTCGATCACCTGAAATTAACAAAAGCTCACGAGCAACATCCTTCAATTCAAGAACTCTCCCATTGCATTTTGATAATAATATAGCAGCTTCTTCCTTTGTTAATTTGATCTTCACTCTAATTCCTTCTTTTTCTCCTAATTCATTACTAATACATCTTCTTTTTTCAAATTCTTTTTCTTCTCCCAAAATGGTAGGTTCTGAATCCGCAAATCGAACCCTTTTTTTCACTAGTGTTTTGCATGGTGTTTGCTTTTTCGTTAATTCATATTTGTATACAGCTTTTGTTGCTTTGAGTGGCTCTATTTTATGTGATGCTCCAATTTTAAGGCAACCAAACATGGTACAATTTTTTCTTTTTACTAGATATAAAGTTTTGAGTATTTTATCAAAGGAATGAAGGAAAGGTGGACAAGATTGGAAACTTAGGAGGATTAATTAATGTTGTTGTAATGTTGAGGCAAAATGGAGAATGCAATAATGATTTATATAGTATTTTGAACGCAAGCGTTTGAGAAGTGTCAATTGGGGCATACAAAAATAATAATAATTAATGGTGTGGATGAATTTACCATGGAATTTTTGTTAGCTAATAAATGTCCCAAGTATCAAGCCAAAAAATTAGTCAAGTCAATGATTTATAGTCAGGAATTAAGTGATTGACTGTAACATGTTCTCTTCTCTCCATGTGTGCTCAATATATACACTAATTAAAGAAATAAAATTTAAAATAATTGTAAGAAGATAGTAAATTCGTTATATTAAAGTTTTAAATTCTTTGACATTTAATTTTCCAGGTAATTAAAATTATTTAACCGAATATTTTGAATTTTTCTTTATCCAAACCCAATATTTTAAAGGAAAAAAAAAATAAGAACGGGCATGTAATCAATATCTAGTCTCTAGATTACATATATTCAAAATTAAGGGCTGTATCAAAAATGAAGGGGTCAATATATTAGCCTTGTGGATTTTTAATTTGAGGGCTTTATTTTAATTGATCATCTCACACACTTGTGAGGATAATATAACACCTGGGCTGCCAATGAAGTTTGGCCAATTCAAGAAAGGGACATGTGTACATTCAATCCAAGGTTTTGTTTAATTTAATTAGAGATTAATCGGTATATATTATCAATTTGAAATGTTTTACATGTCGACGGATTACACGTGATTATAAAGAAATAGTTATAATTAAAGTCAAGTAATTTTAATAATATAATAATTATGTTCTGATTTTTTTAAAAGTTAATTATGTATATAAATTAAATTTATTTTAATTATTTAATTTTATATTGTTGGGATAGGTCTAATGATTAAGTCACTAAAACAAGAGTTTTATTTGTCAAAAAATAAGTTTATTTAAAAAAAAAATATTAAAACTAAATAATTTATGATATTATTAATTATGTTATAAATTTATTAAGAATTATACGTTAGCTAAGTTGATAAAATATAAAATTTTGAGTTTTTTTGTCGATAGCTCAATTATAGACCATGTCACTAATTTTTTTTTTTTTTATAAATTATAAAAGATGTGTAAGATTCATAATTTTTATCATATTATTTTACATTTATAAATAATCTCACTTTTGTACTAAAAAAAAAACTCATATTTGAAGGTGATTTTAGCCATTTAGATCACCAATCTTATTGTGCCCAGCCTTGCATATTGCATATACTATACTATATATACTATCAAAAAAATTTATAAAAAATGTTGGTTTTATCTTGTGGTGAAGATAAAACCATCAACTTCCTCGTGATCAAGAAGTGCAAGATAAAGCCATTTTTTTACCCTTGAATTGAGTTATCAAATTAACTGCATGCTTAGTGTGTTGAGTTACATATAGATGGTCAAGAAGTGCAATATATATATATGACAATATTACGTAGAAGGTGCAATTAAATCAACATTTGTACCCCTAAAAATGTAAGAGTCGAACACTTTAGTCATTCAAATTTATGAAATAATAAATTTGTTTATTAAATTAAAGTATATAAATCAATTTAATTTTTCTATCAAAATATCTTTTTAGAAAATAAAAATCACTGAAAGGCCGACTAACCGACTTAATTGTCTTTTTACATCAAAATAAATATATATCTTTTAAAGTTCTGGTGCTAAATTTGAAAAAGCAAAATATCAAACTAATTGATGTTTTCAAGTTAAATGGACTAAATTGATATTTAGTATAAATTTTAAGAAATTTTCTATGATATTCAATATGTAGTGGTATATTTGATTTTTAAATAATAATTAAATGAATGTTTTTTTTAAATTATTTCATATCATTTATATAGTTATAATAATTAAATATTATTTACTAAAAGTGTTATCAAAATAAACTTTATTTATTTTATTATGAATTTTTATTATTTATAATAGTGAATATTGAAATTTTTACGATAAAGTGTAAACAATTAGTATAATGTTTATAAAAAATATTTTTATGAAATAATATTTTCTAAAGTCAACAAATATATATTTAATTCATAAAAATAATTATTAATTTATAAAATAAATACATCAAAATTCTTTAATTTGGTCAAACAATTTAATTAGGAGCAATTATATACATACACCCTTTAATTAGTTTTAAGCAATTATATACACTCACCATTAACACTCACTTTATTTTTTCTCTCCTATTGGATCATATTACTCTTTATTTTATTCTCTCTCAAAATATTAATCAAATGTATGAGTGTTCGTGAAATATTTTCTTCAATTAATCTTGCGTGGGGTTAAAGTTCGTTGTTTTTTTACTAAGAAAAAAGTCACCGTAATGATTATTTTTTCATTCCTTTTCTTCTTGTCTCTATTGAAGAATACCAACAAATGACGACACCTTAGAATAGAAGGTGTGATACGAAGAATAAGTAATACAACGCGGTTTCCATGGAAATTGGGTTAAAGCTTAGACTATAGGTCAATCTATGATATGTTTTGAAATTAACCACCGTTAGATTTTTCTAAGGATAACTTTTTTTCCAGGAAAAAAATAAAACTTATTTTCAAACTTCTCACATACAGTTCAAACTACACATATAAAAATACAATATTATAAATATTATGATCAATAATTCTTTTAATTTATCCACATAAATATTATTATGATATTTATTAAAGTTGACCAAATTAAAAGTTTTTATATATTTTTTATTTAAATTTGATATAAATAATTAAATATATTATTTTTATAATTGAAAATTTTTTTAATTAAATAATTTAATTTATATACACTGTCAGTATAAATAGTTTTTACATTATCAATGACAACCGTTAAATTAATAAAAATATTTGACTTTTACAAAAATTATAATTAAAATCATTCCGCATCAATACTTGTGATGTGTTAATAATGTAAATTTTTTTGCATTTGTAGCAATTTTGTGATGTGTTAATAATGCAGAACTTTTTGCATTTGCAGCAATTAAACTCTTAATTAAAATTAAAATTACAATTATAACAAAAACGTCATTTCAAAATATATGTTCTAAAAGATAAAACTTAAAAATTTAGTGGTATTGAATTTAAAATATTGTTAAACTCATTCATACACGACATATCATTCAACTTATGATAATTTAATTTGGTAATAACAAAATATATTAATTTTCAAAAGTTTTCATAAAATTTAAAATACATAATTTTTCCATGGATATATATAGAATAAGGCTGTGCTTTCTTTAAAATATAAAAACTGAATGATTTAAAGGTTTGGGCGGCAATATAGATTTGTTATGCGGGATAATGTAAGTTTAGACATCTAAACTTGTTAGCTAATTATTATAATTTATTATATACTTCATTTGTGTTTAATTATAAAACTATTTATTCTAAAATATAAAATTATTTGTAAATTTCTAAATACAATTGCTACTTTTTTAAAATATATATCTTATTAATACTGTTAAATTAAAAAATTGACTTTTGAATGCATTTTCCACAAAAGATAACCTAGTAGCAATTAATTACGTTACTAACTTTTTTCTTAATATACGTTTTATGAATAGGGACGGAGCGAGTAAAGAAATGAAACTCCAAGGAAGAAGTATTCCATAAAAAATTGAGATAAATTTTGGATGCATTTAGAATATAAAATTGGATAGAGATAATATATGATAATAATAAAATAAATATTTTTAAATTATATATATGATAATTAATTAGATAATAATATTTTATTTTGTTATGTATTTTGTATATATTTTACTATAACATGTTATGATATATATTATATTTAAATAAAAAAAACTATTATTGTAAAAAATTACATATTAATTTTTTTAAATTAACTTATTATATTTTATCATATTTCAATTTTATATTTTAAATTATAATTTATAAAGGTAATTGAGTATATTATTGTTCTTGTACTATCCTATTGGTTTCTATCTCAAGTCATATTCAAGATGTAAATTTCAACCATATAGACATGATATGATAAATTTTGAATTAATATATGACATCATATTAGTTTATCAAATATTAAATTCAGACGTAATATAATAACTTATTCATATATTGTCTCTTATTTTATACATGAAATGGGTTATATAAAAAAGTATATTTAGAAAAGTATGTTGTGGTTATATAAAAAAGCATCTAATATACATTTATGGAGAATTGTTTATAAAACATTCTTTTTATATATGAATGAATTTAATTTTGTTTTTTTGTTTTTATCTTCCAAGATATTTAGTAGTATTAATTTAAGGGTTAAATATTTTTCTTCAGAGTCTATCGAATAAACTCACATATTAATACGAAGAAAGAGAGTCACATCAATATATCAAATGTCTATGCAACTATCATCATCTTTGATATCTTAGATATAGTTACATGACAATGGATAAAAAAATATTTATTAAAGATAATTATTATACAGAATATATTTATGACATTGCATAACATCCTAAAATTTTGACAAATTAGTATAAAAGTTTAAATATATTTTTAATCCTTAAAAATTTTAAATTTTTATTTTTAGTTCCTATAAAAAATTTCCTAAATTTTAATTCTTACAATATTTTCTATCAACAATTTTAATCTCTATTGTTAAATCAATCATGTACACTCTTCAATTTTTGAACGATTGTTTTTTACAAACACAGTTAAAACATTGTAAACTTCTCTTCCATAAAAAACAATAGATACATTAAATATAAATTTTTAAACAACGAAAGCTCAAAAAAAATGAAATGAAGTAAATCTGTATCCATAAATTGAATTTGAGTACAATTTTTGCTATCATAATCCATAAAAGTGTGTTTGTGAAGTTTTACCGTGTTCTAATAAAATCTCAAATTATTTTGATTTTGTTGAGATTAAAGCTGCTGATAAAATACATTTTGGAGACTAAAAATCAAAGAAAAAATTTATAAGAATTTTAAAATTTTATTAAAACTACAAAATTATATATATATATATATATATATATATAATACATTTGGTCTATAGAACCAAAAATATATTTAATTCTTAATTAAATGCACACTTCAAAAAATGCATATTATGATTTTAAATTAGACTTAAGGATAATTTGTTTTCTAAAGGAGTTTATATATTTATGAGTTACTTAGAAAATTGGGCTTGTTCTAAATGAACGGAGAAATTAGTAAAGAAATTGATAGATAGCAAATAAAAAAGGTGTCACCTGAAAAATAAAAGTAATACTCTTCTCATTTTATAGTAATGACGGTAAATCTGTAAAAATAATTTGTTTTAGAGAAATGTCACAATTAATTTCTAATAATTTTTATTTTTATTTTCAGTTTATTTTTTTTTTTGAATTCAAGGTAATTTGAATATATCAATGATTAATAAAATAAATATTCATTTTTTTTTATTTATCATCCATTTTTAATTTTTAATGTGTATAAAATAGTAAAATAAGAAGTTATTTATATTTTAAAGTTATGTGTTTTAATAAAGTTGTTGTCTATTATTTTTTAGGATATTTTTTTTATTATATATGTTTTTCAAAAAAATCTTTTTAATTTATTTTATTTTTAGAAGGTAGAAAGACGGAGGTGCGACCACAATTTTTTTTCTCTTTTAAGAAGTTATTTGAACTATGAAGATACGACCATACCTTAGTTGATTGATTGATTTTTTTTTAATATATGAAAAAATATTAAATTAATAAATAAAGTATAATAAAAAGTTAAATTATACTAATAAAATTAAACAAAAATACTAAATAAAAAAAATAAATTAAATTAACAACACATCTTATTTGACAGGATATTGCAGATAAATTAACAACTTTATTTTATTTTGCAACCAATCTCTCCTATTTTGTGGTATACTGTCAATTTTATTTGTAAATAAAATTAACAACTATCTCCTAATTCAAATAAATTAGAAACTTCATTTTATTTTGCAAGCAACACCTCTTATTTTATATCATATTTTTCAGTTTACTGCAAATAAATTAATAACTCCGTTATATTTTGCAGCTAATCTCTTCCTATTTTGATGTTAATTTTATTTGTAAATAAAACTAATAACTATTTCTTATTTTTGCATTTGACTGTCTTTTATTTTTTTATATAATTTTTTAAAATTATTTATTTACAATAAACTAATTTTTATTAAAATATAAATTAGTATAAAGGGATATAATAGAAAAATATCAATTTTTTCTTGTAATTTTTAAATTTTTATAACGGTGTCAGCTATTACGTTTTGTAAAAAATAAACGTAGGTTTAAGGTACCCGTTTCTGTGGGTCAAAAAGGAATCAGAGGTTAGTATAATATAACTGGGACTTTACAAGGACATTTCCGAGAGAGGTGTGTTGTGTTCGATTTTGAAATCGCAGTTTTGTTTTGTGTTGTTTGAAGTTTCAACAACTATGGGTGGAGGAGTTCACGCTTTGAAGAGAATCCCTCGCATCAAGTTCCCCAACAGGCATCATAAATCCTCTGGTTTATTCCTCTCTCTCTCTCTCTCTCTCATCAATTTCCCTTTTATTTTTCTCCAATTTCTTATTCTTTTTCTTGGACGACTTTTAGTATTTCATTCACATCCTTGTATTTTTCCTTCAGAATCAATTGTTTCATCGTTATGTAGCCCTAGTTTGTATGACATATATTGCGATGCTATCTTGTTATATACCGATTCTATTCTCAACAAACTTTGTAGCGTTGTTTTTTTCTTTCAAAAAAATCCTTTTACATCAATGTTTTCAAGTTGAGATTAAAACAGTAAGGTTCGGTATTGTGAATGCGTAATCTCTCATAAATTATTTTTTTATTTTATTTTGGATCTTTGTTTAATCTAGGCCTTCATTTTGATTTTGATGTGATTGATAAAGTATCTAATGAATTTACTCAAATTTTGGCTCTTTATCAATGTTGTCAATTGTGTTTCCAATTTGTTCAAATTTCGTTATATTACAGTGCTATAGAGCCACTGTTTGGCAACACTTTTGTACTAAACAGTATAATTACAGAACAATAGCGATATGTTCAAAATTTGCTAGCGCTGCTTTAGTCATTATTTGACAACACTGCTTTTAATAGAGCCTTATAAATTATAATATAACATTGGTTGATCCTTGTACTCAGTCCACCCAATGAGGTGAGGTTTGCTAATATTTGTTAATGTTATCTGTGATGATTGATATAGTTGGATCTTTGAGATGAATGACAGAGTGTTTCCCAAATTATTTATGGGTTGAATATAAGTAAATTTCTAATTATTGAAATTTCATTGCAGGTTCCGCCTCTAAGACTCATGCTTCGCCGTCAACAAGCGATGGTAGTTTATCATTCTTTTCAAGTTCAAAAGCTTCGACGACATTAGGAGGAAAGGCCTCTCTTCAACCCAAAAGAACTCCAGTGACCAATGAGGAGATTGAGGCAGTTTTGGTATGTAAAATCTCCTTGTTAGTGCTACATCAATCACATTTCCTGATTACACTTGTTATTAGTTATGCTTATAAATTAACTCATTCATGGACTAACAAAAGTTCAGAATCCTACTTATCCTGCCAATTGCATGAGTTGCTATTAGGCTTCTACAAATTGAATATTCTCATGGAGAAAGAAGAATACTTTTCTCCAGGAGTATACATGTATTTTCTTCAGATTCATGCATTGTTGTCAAATAGCCACTATAGCATAGTGAAATTTGAACAAATCGCTATTGCTCTGCGATATGCAATTGACAAAATTGGATTCATGTTTCTTTTCTCTTGGTTACTTCTATTTTTTGTAAATATGAAACTTTTGTGTATTTACTTTGGCCTTTTGTGATAGCTGCGATGTGCAATCGTTTCATATTGCATCATGAAAATTGTTTTTGGTGTTCTTTATTTTTAGTCTTATTACTAATTACTAATTGAAACTTCTGAACTTTTGGCAGTTGGGTGGCTGCTTCTAATCGACTGTTCCAAAAACAAACTGTACAAATATTTTTTCTGTGGCTCTGATTCATCAAAGTTCACTGATGGTTCCTTTTCTTTTTGTTACTTGGGTGTTACTATGTTTTAAACAAATTGTTGATTTGATTGTCTGTCAATAATGCAATCCAATCAGGATTGAAATTGAAAACTATATTATCTACCAATTTAGTTATTATTTCTCTTATTAACAATTTACCTAGACATAACTTGTTTTAGTCTCTTGTAATATCTCTATTCTGTGCTAACCATACAAAACAGCTATATAGTGACCCTAAAAAATATATCAATGTGGATTAAGGTAGCTATCCCAAACAAATTTTTGTAACAATTAGAATAGAGGTGTAAAATCTGTTAGAGTGAGGCAGTTAGTAATAGAGTAATGTTAGGATAATACATTAAGAGACAATTATTTTAATAAATAACTAAGGATATTTTAGTTAGGACAGTTTTCAAATTGTAAGTCATTCTGTTCTCTTTCAAATCCTATTAGTTAATATTGGAGACAGAAACTGTACAGTGGAGTTTTTTTTTTAATCTCTTCATTTTCCTTTCTTTCCCTCCCAAACTTCCTACTCATATGACATTTTTTAATATATATATTTTTTTCCATTAAAGTTCTTCTCCCTCTTTCCTTTCATTTTCTACCTCCTTCCTTTCAAACTTCTTCCTCAAATTTGAAATGAGAGGTTTTGTTTAAAAATATATTCAAGAGAAATGCTATCATATATCCTTTTAGCACTTGTTATCGAACTACAAATAAAGTTTTTGTATTGAAAAATTGTGTGCTATTATTCAAATTCCCCTCCTCCCCCCTCACCGTCTCCCTTCATTATTTTCAAACCAAACTTTTAAAAGAACTCAAATAGTAAACGCCTAATGGTTGAGTTCTGTATTCTGTTGCATTTCTTTTTTCTGATTGAATTTTGGGTTAGCTTTTAGTGGAATTGTTTCACATATTTGGAGGGAAGTACCAATGTTGGTAGTGTGTTTGCCATATTGTCCCAAGACTAGCATAAAATATCCATGAAAACTCCGAGATAAAAGTTTCACACTGTAACTTTAAACAATTAAGTTTAAATTCTTTCGAGAACAATTGTAAAGGGATTATTACTTTAATTAATATTAATTTCTCCCTTACCTTTTAAAAAATTATTTTAGTCTTAAATGTTTTTCATCTTTGAAAAACAACTTTTTTTTTTATTTAATTTTCTTTTAAATTCGTGTCTTTAAATTTTTTTTTATAGTAAAAATAGACTTCTTATTAAAGATATGGATGAAAGTTAAATGAAACTCTTAAATTGATGTATGTTGGTTTGAGAGATTAATCTATGTAGTTACAAATAAGAGATTAATCTATCTAGTTACAAATAAAGATACATTGATTTATCTAAAAAAAACACGCCGAGATTGAAATACAAACATTATTAATGTTAGTGAAATATTATGGTACCCCTTGTGTACATAATCTTGGGGAATTAACTACTTGTGTTGCACATCTTTTTGAACATTTTTACCTTAAACATTTGTGTCATATTGAAAAATATATGTCGAAAGATATCAATCTTTAAGTCTATATTTAATATCACAATAGAATTGTTAGAATTAAAGTGAGCCGATGTGATTTTCAAAAATTACAAATATGTATTAAATAAATTATTTATTTTATACAATTAGTTTTCACATTTAACTGTGAAGAATACATAAAAAAAATGTTTTAAATCCTAACATTATTAGCTTGAGTGGAAGTAAATGGGATCATCTTTAATTATTTGCATGATTCACTAGTCTATGGAAAATGGGATAAACTTCTTTGTTGTTGTCTTCAACGCGATTTAGGATACATACCTAAGGAAATAAACACATTTTATGTTGTTGGAAACGCTTTGAGAATGGTGTGGTGTGTCTACAGAAATTTGAGAGTAAGTGAAGTTGTTTCTAAATAAAAAATCTTGTTAAGAGGAGTCTTTTTTAGGTACAAGAGGTGTTTTTTTTTTGGCTTGCTGTAATTCACTCATTTAGGTCGGTGATAGTTGGATTGAGATTAGACCGTTCATATTGCTAATTTAGTTCTTTAGTTTTATATAAAATCAAAATCTTTAGTAAAATTTGAACTGTTTGAGTTGATAAAACGAACACTGCATTTTGAGGTCTCCATAAACGCAATTAGAAGTTTGATCAAAGCTATGAAAACTTCAAACTATTCCCAAACATTTTCACTTGCTTTGGTGGATTTTGAAAGATAGTCTCCCAACTAAAAAAACTTCTCCGTAAAAGGCATGATATTGAAGCTTTTTTGTTCTAGATATGGTTGTTTGAGGAATATATTGACTGTCTTTTTAAGGATTGCACTTGATCATAATAAGCATGGGTCCAATATTCTTTGGGTGTTTGTTTTGAAGGGTATAAATTTCTTTTTTTCATTGGCTTAAAAATGTAATCAATCATGACTTAGACGATGAATCAAGTTTTGTCTTACTTTTATGTTATGTTATTTTTGAAATGCTAGAAATAAAACTTAGTTTTAAAGGAAAAATACATATATGAAATAATCTATAAAGTTTGGAGAGTCATGGAAGGACAAGAATATGTTGAACACTCATGTTCTAAATTGTCAGTCACATGTCTCTATTTCTCTATCTTCTTGGTCTCTCTCCAAAAGATCTTTACAAAGTTAATGTGGATGCAACTGGACCGATGAATAATAAATGATATGTTGGAGATTTATTCGTGATGTTAATGACTTGACGATAGCAACAACCACTTGGTGTTTTGAAACACTTTCAGATTCTTATATTGCGAAAACATTGAATTTGAAACTAGCTATTCACTTTATCTATGACATTGGATTTAAACATGTTGTCATTGTAGAAGACTTTCTTAATGTGATTCGAGAAATACATGCAAAACCCAAATATTTATCATTTTTAGGTTTGGCGATCATTGATTGCCAAAAAATTAGTAGTTTTTTATTTATTTTTTATTTATTTTTATTTTATCTTTAAATCATGTTAAACAAATTGCTAATGCTTTTACCCATCATTTAGCTTGTTTTACATTAAATTCTACATATTCGATCTTTAACTATTTAATAGAACTCATTTTGCCTCTTTTTTCTTTAAAATAATAATATGAAAGTTTAATTTGGACGTTCCATAAATTACTCAAGATTTATTAATCCTTATCATTAAGTCACATGCTTACAAATAATTAAACTCTCTAAAAAATAAAATAACATACATTATTATTAAAATAATATAATACTTGTTGTTCTACGATAATCAAACTATTTAATCATTTCATTTACATTAAAAAAATATATAAATAAAAAATAATATTTAAATTAAATCAGTCATATCACATATTAGTGTATTCATTCATTCATTCATTATTATTATTATTATTATATAAAAAGTAAAAATATTAATAAATTAAAAGAATCCCTCAAAGGTAGGAAGGGAGTAAATTATTTTTAATTAAAAAATTCCATTTATTTTATTATTTGTTTTGAAGCAGTGGCGTTTTCGTTAGCATTTGGAAGTAGTTGTTCGGTTTCTTTGGGATAAAAAACAACGTGTTGGAGAAGTCAATGACGACACGAATGTAGGTTGGAAGAGGATGGATAAAATTGTCTTTCTACGGTAACCGTAACAGAAACAAACTGAAAGAATATCGCCGCTATACCGAACAGAAAAAACCCGCGTCTTGGACTTGGAGCCACTTTCTATTTACCTTCTACTTCTACTTCTTCAACTCCTCCCAGTCACACGGCATGTATATCATTGCAATTGCAATTGGAATTGAACCCTATCTTTCTTCCTTCTCTTTAATTATTCTTTAAATTTCGCTCATCGTCATAATTACGTCTTCTTTTCTATTAATTATTTGTTGCCACATGCTCAATTTTATTAATTGATCTATATTTTTGTTCTTAATTAATTGTTATTTTATCTTACGATCTAGTTTAATACTTGTCTCTCTAAGTTGCTTCCGATATTCACTGCTTGTTAGGTTTCAGGTTTTTTTTTTAATAAATATTTGTGTTATGGGAAGTGAGGCCAATTTGGTATTGTTACTGTTTCAGGATAAACCATCCTCCACTTTTATGATTGGTAAGGAAATTCAATTTCATGGATGATTGTCCTGCAAAATTAAAAATCATCCCTGATCACTTTCAAATTCCAACAACATCAACTATAGAATCTACTAGTACTACTCAACAACCTGGAACTACTGATCAATCTTTAAGGTATTCTTTGCTGGTTAAAAAAGGAACATAAAAAAAGCAATAAATAAAAAAAGTTATTCAGAGTTTGAGTTTATTTGAAGTGAATTACTCAATTTAGCTTAGTTTAGGTCGTCGCTTCACCTGTGGACTCGAAGAAAATTTACGGCACATTTCATGTTGAACTTGTTTACTCTACGAAGACTGTCATGGAGGTCCGATACTGGAGGTCAGGAAAAGGTTTGATGCTAGCAACTTTTGCAATTTTGATTGATTGTCATTGGTGAAGGTTTTGTTGTATCCTAACTATACAAACTTATATTGTGTAGGTTGAGCTAACAGCTGCAGAAGTAGAGTCACTTCGACAAGAGCTTGCTGATTTAGAGGAGAGGGAAGCTCATTTGAAAGCTCAGTGAGTGATCTACAATTTTGAACTATTTTAGGGATTTGGTGTCATAATGTAATACAAGTATTCATTAATTAGCAGTTTTCTTTAGGTTGCCATCATTCTTGTGTTTGTCTATCTCTCTAGTTTATTGTGTACTGAATTTGATGATTAAAGAAGCAAAGTTAGGAGTTAGGTGCTATTAGATTTGGAGCATAGACACGAGCAACTTTTTGCATAATAAACAACTTAATTAAGTGCTTAGCTTAAGTACATTATGTATAAGCTATTTCTTTAACTAAAGATAAACTAATGTCAAACTATTTTCATAGGCTATACTGGAGAGCTTACGGAAATAAGCTGAAAACAGCTTATGGGCATGTCATCAGTTGTTTTCATAAGCTCTCCCAAATAGTCTCACAAGTGTTTTGTTAGTAGATAAGCTTAGATAAGTGAATCCAAACAGACCCCAAGAATAAAATGAGTTTCAGTTTCCTTGTTTTCTTCTTTGTCCACTTCACTCCTTGCTAGCTATTCTTCCTAATGTGTTAGACAGATATACATTAGTTATCTTTGAAGTTGAAATTTCTATGTTGAGAAACAAGGGAAATTTACTATTTTATATTTATCCAAGCCTCTCCTTTTGCTGGGAAATTCAATAAACTGATGTATTTTCCTCAATATGTGTTTTTGTTAAATTAGTTATGTTTTACACAGGTTGGAACACATTGATGAAGTTCTGCGGTCAGCTCGTCTATCTGGCTATTTACACATTAGAACTGTATGGACTGTCCAGCCCTGCATTAATTTGTTTTTCATTGGTCTCTGCTTAATTATTTTATTTTACCAAACAACTTGGCATTATGTGCTTTTGATCTTTCTGTATAGAGATGGGAAGCACTTCCAGGAGAACCCTCACCTATAGATGATACTGAAGTAGATGACTGGCTTCCTCGCTTTGTCGTTCTCCATGGTGCATGTATATTCTTATATTTGTTGTGTACAGGTAATACAGTTAGTTGTGTTCCATTACTACTTTGTTTATTAATAAGTTGCTTAGTAGAGATATAGGAAAAAGCTCAGTATTGCAAATATGAGAATTTGACTATTGGTGGAAGGGGAATAAAAGACAACATATAACTACGCATTGTAGAGAAAGTTTGTGTAGCCCCCCATTGTGAAAAATAGTAGAATCTTACAATTAGTGGTTTGTTCTGGTGTGAAAAATACATATAGAAGCCTGATTAAGACAAGTATAAAAGTGATTTGTCTTTAGCATGATTTACATTAGGATATTATGTCATTTGCTCCATGTACTCATCCCTTCTTAAGGGAAAAAGGCTTTTGTCGTTGCTGCTGCTGTATTTTATGAGTAACTTGGTGCACATCTAGTTGTAGCGAATGGAATGGAGTGAGAATTGGAATGGGTCCGTGACTCAGTGGGTCATATTTGGTTGGATTAATTGAATGGAAATAAGCATACTCAGGGGAATGAGTGTTCCTTACAATGATAGGAATTGATAATTCGTCGCAAAAATGATGGAATGACTAATTAATTTCTTTAACTCTGAAAATGTTTATTGGCCATTTTGTATGCTATGAGCTAACTCTCCAGATGCTTAAACTATTTAGCAAAGGCCAAAGTTTTCTTTTTATTAATATCTTAGAAAAAAAAATGTACATGGTTACAAGGCATTAATACTTGTTTACTTATAAATGGAAAAATTGCAGATATAAGTCCTCAGGACTCAACCCTTCTATCTGATATTGTTGAAGTAGAGAGATTGCCGTGTTTTAAGCGTGAAGGTGATGATACTCACTACGCCTTTTATATTTTAACTCGCCATGGGTTTCGCTACGAGTGCTCAAGCAATTCTATGATGCAGGTGTGTCCAAGTTAAGATAATTTGATTCTTAGTTGCAGTTATTATTATTAAATTTCAGTTTCACAATATGGACAAATTCTATTCCTTAAAAAAATGGATGGAGAATTTCTAAATATATTGCATTACTCAAGTCATTTTGATTTTGAAAACTTCTTAATATAGTGTCTTCCATCGCATATGTCATTACTCAAGTGATATAGTCTCCCTGTATTTTTCTTCTTGCAGGTGGACTCTTGGTTATCAGCTTTACAAAGTTACAGCAAATTAGAATCTGATAGATCAGTTCCTAATGGTTAGATTGAGATGTAACACGATTGATGAGTTTTAGTATGCATGAAATCTAAACCACTTTGTAAATATGACACTGTCCCGATACTTGATCACTTTGGCTCTTTTGGAAATATCAATTGGAATTTCTAAAATTAAAAAAGGAGAGTTATTGGAGTTAACGGCACATCAAATAATTATTTTAAAGTCCAAATGAGTTTTAGGAAACATAGTTATTGTAGTTATTGGAGTTAATTGCACATCAAATAATTATTCTTAGAAAATTCACATTAATCTTGAAATTGAAGAATACATTTTTGAAAACTCTTTAAAAGTACGATATATCGACCATTATTGAAAGTGAAAAATTTAACACTCCTTCTACTTCAAAACTTGGATGGTTTAAAGATATTTGCACATAAGTAAGAAACTTCTTGATTGATGTATATTGTAAAAAGGAAATTACAATAATTATATTTAAGAATATTTGAAAGAAAAATGTTAAATGTATCTTGGGTTTCTAAAACTCCCAAGGTTTAGGAAAAAGATATGTGTGTGAATAGTTGAAGCAAGTGGGATCACCTATTATGAGAGTTTATCTTATCTTTTTAATTTTTTAAAACTCTCGAGTGAGGTTATTTTTTAAGTAAATAAAACATAATTTATCATGAAAATAATTTTTGATAGACGGGTTATTAAAGTGATTTTTTTATAGTACATAAACAAACACAAAATAACTTTTATTTTTAAAAAATTTATAAAAATTAATTTATAAATTATTGAATGTCAAAATTTTCATTTTTACCAAACCAACGAGTTCAAACCTAAAAAAGGATTAAAAAAAATTAGAGAGTTACTAATTTTTATCTTTCAAAAGAAAAAATATAGTCAGAAAATCAATATTAAAATAACTGTGATAGTTATAAGTTTCAATTACAAATTAGTTTATTCATTATCACTAACTTTTGGCAACTTTTTATAAAATACTTTAATTTAGAGTTATTTTTACTAAAATTTCATTTTCTCTAGTAAAAAAAAGGCCTTTACTCCCCCACACGAAGAGCATAATTCTAGCTTGTGCTTCACGTCCAAACAAACTTGTGCTTTCCTCTTTTAGATCTGCTTAGGGAGGAATTAGCTAGGCCATTGAAAAAGTTGGTAGTTAATAATTCATTCCGCTGAATTGATATTGAGAGCTTCACATGCTCGTTGTAATTATGTGATGTGTATCACATGAAAACCACAAACGAAGTGGCTTTGATCTTGATCGGTGGGGTTATTAGTATTACCTACATATCTCCTTACATAAATGCCTACCATCATCGCATGCATTTTATCAACGATTATCGTAGAGGCTTCCCCAATAACTTTTGAAAAAAAAAAGTATTTTGAATTTAAACCACAATATATCAAATATCATTGAAGGTATATTTATTTACCATATAAATTTTGATTTACATTGTACCAAAAAACATAATTTACAATGAAGACTAAATTAATGGTTTCTAGATAATTCATAAATGAATGGTGTCAATTCATCTAAATATCTTTGCTTATAAAAAAAAATGTAAATATTTAATTTGAATAAGGCGAACATCGAAAATAAAGATAAAAGAAAGGAGGAAATTGCAAAAAGGAATAGGAATAAATAAGAGCGAAGAGCGAAGAGCAGGCAAAGTGAGAAGAAGTGAAGAGAGCCTAACATTACCAAACACATTTCTCATCGCCGTCAGATTCGACTCATCACGATGGCCTCACATCTCTGCAAATCCGCTTCCAGAGCCGCGAGGTCTCTTCTCTCCGCTTCTTTTCACTCTCGTAAGTTCCATTCTCTCTTTTCAGATTCAATTTTAAATTATCATAATGTCTTTTGATGTATATTACCAAATATTTTTAGATTTCAATTTTTTTGATAAAATCTTCAATATTTTTCACAGAAGGACGCGCCGTTGCGGCTGCTGCAGCAGTTTCATCCATCACAAAACTTCCGTTGTTTGCTTCAAATTACGGAAGAACCGGTTCTGGAAATGGATCCACCGCCTCCTGGATTTCGGGAGCTCTCGCTCTTCCCGCTGCAGGTTTGGTTTGGCTTAATTTTTACATTATTATTCTATATATCTCTTTCAACGATTTCACTTTTTTTTTTGTTACTGTTGTTATTACATGTGAGTTGACATCAGATCTTATCATTCCTTTTATTTCAACATAAAAAGTTATTACTATATGTTGACGCCTTTTAAAAATACACCAATTGATGTCTCTCATTGAGAAAATAATAATATAAAAAACAAAACATGAATATATATTACACATAGTTAAATATAAATAAAAATGTAATATACATATTCTCTCAAAGTTTGCACTAGTTAAGTGTAAATTTTGAACAATGTCTCAACGGTTGATTTTATCACTTTATGCCTTGAATTTGTCGGTGCTTCTCAATGTTGCACAATATAAAAAGGACAATTGCACTCACCTCCAAAGTATGCTCTAACAGCACAGACCCTTCTAATTTTTCATATCAAACTAATCATCCTTATTTGTTGGGAAATAGAGGCACTGTATGTGTGATTTAGGGATTAGTGCAATCTCTGCATATTACAATGTTCATCTTTTAACCGGATATTCAACTAACAGTTCTATTTAATGTTTGCTATGTCTTGTAGCTTACATGCTCCAAGATCAGGAGGTACATGCTGCTGAGGTAAATGTCATTATCATTATCTGCATCTGCACATCTATTTTAATTCCTATCAATGCTTGTTTTCTTTCTTTCTTGGTATGATTAAAATGTGCAACTCACATGTTTACTTTTTCCCACTCAGCTGGAACGCACTTTCATCGCCATTAAGCCTGATGGAGTGCAGAGAGGACTGGTAAAGTGGAAACTACTCTAAATTTCTCTTCTTCATGATTTGTTTGTGAAACACTGTGGTAGATGCAATGCTTAGTATTGACACTTGAGATTGAAGGCGTGTTAGGTGTTCGGCACGTGTTATGTCGGACACCAACAAACATGGTTAAATTCAATCATTCTCACTTTCTCAAATTATTGCCGTTGTCTACGTGTCATGTCAGTGTTGTATCTGGTGATTGTGCATGTGTTAGTGCTTCACAACTTAACCTGCTCACCGAAAATGAAAATTTAGATTCTAAGAAGTCTCTTTTTTCAGATTTCAGAGATTATATCTCGTTTTGAGAGGAAAGGGTACAAGCTTGTTGGAATCAAAGTATTGACTCCTACAAAGGAATTTGCCCAACAGCATTATCACGACCTGAAAGAAAGACCCTTCTTCGATGGATTGTGTGACTTCCTAAGCTCTGGTCCTGTTGTTGCAATGGTTAGAAATTATTCAATCTACGGCCTTGTGAATCAACCAAACAAGCTGGTGTTTTATGTTACTAATCTGTGTTTTTTGTTTCTTAAAATTTGGTGTCATAGGTGTGGGAAGGACAAGGAGTTATTACCTATGGCCGCAAACTAATTGGAGCCACAGATCCACAGAAATCTGAGCCTGGAACAATTAGGGGCGATCTGGCTGTTGTTGTTGGAAGGTAATATTATTTTGCAAAGAAATATGTTAGGTGTTGTTTGGATAACAACTTAATTAATTAAATGTTTATACAAGTATTTATGTATAACCTATTTTATACAAGAATTTAATTTACACTGACAGTGTAAAGATATTTTACACTATCAGTTAATCACAACTGTTGAATCAATAGCAAATTAGATTTTTACATTGATCACCTCTAAAGTCACCAATATGATTTGTTGTGATGAACTGACAGTGTAAATTTGTTTGCACCGACAGTGTATAGAAATTAAACTTTTATAACAAAAGATAAAATAAAATAAAACTCTATTTTATGTAAACTATAAAATGTTTCCATTAGTTATTTTAGAGAGTTTATGAAAATAAATTAAAAACAACTTATAGACATGACAACAAATTCTTTGAAACAAATGTTTAAGTGATTGTACTAGTAGATAAGTTAAAATAAACCAATTCAAAATAAGTTCAATGTTACATTAAACTTTAAAAACGACAAATAAATTGAAGCAAATTTTCAATTCATGTGATAGACGGGAAGTAGTAGTAATTTTGCAAATCTCTATTGTTCATGACGATGTTATTATTGCAGAAATATAATCCATGGGAGCGATGGACCAGAGACTGCAAAGGATGAGATTAAGTTGTGGTTTAAGCCAGAGGAATTGGTTAGTTTCACAAGCAATTCAGAGAAGTGGATTTATGGTAACAACTGAACTGATTGACGATGTTCTTCGTACTCCCTTCTACATGATTGAGTTATTACGGATGAATAAATTATTTGTCGCAATACTTGAACTCTACAAGTCACCAATAAGAGGTTTTGAGTACAGTATTGTTTAGCACTAGCATAATAGGAATTGTATTAATTTCATTATCTCTTGTCTTCTTCAGTTGGGTGAAGACTGTGGCAATTTCTTTCTTGGATGTTACCGATAAGTGAAAACAGGTCTAACAATCATTTTTCCGAAAAGAAATAGTGATCATTTTGTTATTATCCTAGGTAATTTTGTTGCGTTGGATGCTTCGATGTCACCAACGAATAGAAATGCTAAACCTCTCTTGTTGATCCCTGGAAATCTAATGATTTCAGATCATTAAATTAGCTCAAAATCGATGAGAATAACAAATAATTAGCCCATAATTCAGATGTGTATCAAATAGATACAAAATAAAATGTTATATCATCATCTCATTTCAGTTTCCAATGTTATTTAATTGCATGAAAGGGATCCTAAAGGATAGAATAACTATACATAGGATTGATTTTAAACTTTGCCAAGTCGTTTACAATGCCTTCGTGGCAGATGTTTTCCAGAAACACCATATTTTTTTAGTGGAGATGTTCTTATGATTACTAAAAGCCTCTTCGAGTTTTTAGATTTTAGTTTTAAAAGTTAAATTTTAAAACAAAACGTGTACGGTGGAAGTGGGTTAAAATGGTTTTTTTTCTTAATTTGATTTTTGTTTTGGTTTCTATTTTCACGCCAACCATTTCTTCCTTTGTTGTTTCGTCTTCTCTTCGATCTTCGACCTTCTGAAACCGTCACCTCTGTTCCATTTTCGGTGTTGCGACGCCACTGTCCCTGTGCGCGCTGTTGTTTGTTGTTGTTCTCAATTATTTGTGCCTCTTTGTGGTGAAAAATGAGTTAATTCCTAATTTCCTATGAGTCGAAATTGTGTCTTGAAAATAATTTTACAGTTTAAATTCACGATGGGTATTTTTGAGAACCCTTTTACAGTTTCTTCTTCGACCAGTTTAGGTGGTGATTATGACTATGTATAGAGAGGGATAATTATTTTGTGTTCTCTTTTGATCTTGTGTAATGGTTATATGCTGTTGTGCTCTATGATTCTCGATGAATTGGAATTCCTCAAGATAATGGTTCTACAATTGTGTGGTGGTTTGTTCCTGGCTTAGAAACCATTCCATTCTTTGCCTTGGAACTTTTTTAGCTCAGATATCTTTATAGTTCTTTGCTTTTGTTTTATCGATTTCCATTTCTTTCTAGTTCTTTGATTTATGCTTTTTTGTTTTGGGTACATGATTTATGCTTCTTTGCTCTTGTTTGATATTTATTAATGTTGTCATTTTTTATTGATTGCAGTATAATTGTGATTGTGATGGATGATATTAATAGAAATTTTGGTAGAGATTCAAAATGTTACGTGTAATTGTCAATATAATAGTTTTAAAGAGTTTTATGATTTTTGGTTCTATTTTTTTTAAATAGTTTAATTATATTTTTATTTTATTGTCATTTTTAATTATTTTTGTGCGTCAATATTTTTTATTTATATTAAGTGAATTCATAAATAAAGTGACTTAAATAAAACATAAAAACTGAAATTTAATTCGTAATTGAAATTCAGAATTCAGAAATTATAAACTCAACTAAAACTGAAATTTGTTTTTGAAAGTTTTAAAACAGAAAACCACTCCAAATAGCTTATAAAGTATTTGAACATTTTATATAAATTAAGAAAATATGATAAATAAAATAGATAATAATGATTTTTTTAAAGTAACTTTATTAACCATTGATATATTCTGTTTATCATAAATAAAAAGTAGAAGATTCTTAAATTAAGAACGTACATTTGAAAAAAAATAATAATATTCTATTAAAAATTAAAAATGATACTTTTTTACAGACATTGTAAATGTGCAAATTATGATGGGAGGGAGTAGTATATTAATATAATGCTTCTGTCATAAAATACGATTTAATCATTTTATATATATTAAAAAATGTATTATTAAAAAAAGAAAATAATATTTTTATTAAATTATTTTTGTTATTTTTTAATCTGATTTTCTCAATCTTTCATTTTTCTTTATCTCATATTTTATCTATTCTCATTTTTTTTATGAGACTATGATTAAGTCTAAACTCTTAAAAGTTGTAGACGATTATGTTCCGTATTTAAATGAGTGGAGGTACAAATTGTTAAAATGACAGTGCTATTTAATAGAAAAGATTTTTATAAAAAATAAAAGAATGCATAAAAGTAGATATATTGATCAATAAACAATTAATTGACCATATACGAGGTGGTAGGTAGTTATAATTTATAAGTTTTAGATTGTCACATATTATTTCTTTTTTCTTATAAATTTATCTCGTATCAATCAATATTTCTTTTGTTTAACAATTAATGGATATTAAAAAAAAAATTATGCAGTTATAAATAAAAAAATAAAATGTTTGATTCCATAAAAATAATTTTTTTAAATAATTAGAAGAAAAAAATTTGTTAAATATTTTATTATCAATCATTTACAATAAATCTCGATTTTTTGAAGTTAAAATCGCATAAAAAAACCTAAGCCGATTATCTTAAGTTGTGTTTAGCAAGCTAATCCGATAACTTATATTAGTGTATAAGTTAGTATAAACTCAGCGTGATAAAATAAAGTTATCTAATAATAGTTTTATGTTGCGGGTGTATAGCGATTTTTTACGTAACGTTTTTTTAAAATTTTGTTTCTAGGATTGGTTATGGACCCATGTCCATATAAATAATATATATTTATATAAAAACTATTTATCATAACCGATTTTTATAACTAATACATGTAATTTGATTTGAATTTATGAAACCTGTTACATCCATAATCAGTTTTATAAATTACACTGTTGCTATCTACACTCTCGTTTTTGCTTCCCACACCCCCTAAGTTTTTTTAAAAACCAAAAACTCCAAATTATCCTTCAGTCTTCTACCTCATTAAAACGTTGCGATTCTGAGTTTTTTAAAATGAATTCAGGTTTACGTAACTGAATTCACGTTAGATTCATTATGGCGAGTAACTCTAAAATTTATTCCAATTAATTCTAATTAATTTCAATTCCAATTAATGCAGTAATGATTTGGTACAAGGTAAACTTGAGTTCACGTATTTGGCACAGAAATGGCTTGTTGTATTTTACGTGAACTCAGTTCACGTTTTTTGACAAAAAATTTGAGTTTACGTGAACTTAGTTCACGTACGCACAAATTGGGCAAACAATTTAACTTACGTGAACTCAGTTCACGTACGCACAAATTGGCAAAAAAAATTAACTTATGTGAACTCAGTTCACGAACCTTTGCTTCATATGAGTTCACGTGAACTCTATTGTTTACGCAAATTCAGTTGTTCACGTATATTTCCAGATTTGAAAAAAGAAATTCAACCAAAATCAAAACTTTGAACGTATCTTCTTTGAATACTTTAACAACAATGACAATATGAGATTAATGGGTTGTAAGGTTTGAGTAAATGTTGTGAATTTTAAATAATAATGAGTTATAGTGGGTGAGTTATGGATAATTTTTAGGTTTTGTGATTTTTGGGTTTAAAATGTGGAAAAAGGTGAAAAAGGAGATGAAGAAGGAAAAATAAAGTGGTCTAACGAGGTAGAAGACTAAAGGGTATTTCGGTTTTTAAAAGGACGTAGGGATGTGGGAAGCAAAAACGGGGGTGCAGATAGCAAAAGTGTATAAATTATAATCAATATAATTTAAAGATTTTTGTTTTTGAAAAAAAAATTCCAAAAAAACCGTTTGAAAAAAATAACAATTTCTTTTTGAAAAAGTTTTCTCAAAAAAACATCAATGTTTTCTTAAAAAAGCTTCCAATTTATTTTTCTGAAAATTTTGATAAAAAAATACAAATAATAAAAAATTTCAAAAATTGTAGAAATATTTTTTTCATGATATATATATATATATATATGTGGACATCAAAATTAGCGATTGTTAAAAAAATAGATAATCATATTCGAATTATATAGATTGGTTACAAATTATATTACAATTATTCGATTTTTTTAAAATCAGTTATAAATATAGATGCGATTTAATTGAAAATCTAATTATTTTGTATAATTTTAATTATTTCAACTAATATTTAAATTTATAACTTATATTATATTGCATTTTATCTATTTATAACTTCTTTATCTTCATACGTCATTTCATGCATATAAGTTAGTTTAATATTTAATTTTATCAAATAATAATAATTTAATATATTTTCTTATATTTACTATCAATTAGTTTATCTCCTGTCTAATATAATATTATCCACTATCAAATAATTTATTTATCATCTGCTTATTTTTATCAAATTGAACCATAATTTAAGTTCTTTTAATTTTTTGATTTTAATAAAATTAATTAGATTTTTATGTGTATAAAAGTAGCCAAACGGCTCAGAGAACAAATAATCCAATTAAATAATTAGATTTTTTTTAATAATACCCAAAAAAAAATTAGATATTACTTTTTTTTTTAATTTTTTTTTTATGAAAAATATATTAGATATTCCTGCTTTCTATGATTTCTCTATATTTTACAAAATTCTAACCTAGTTTTGAATCTTCCCCAATCCCGTGTTTATATAAACCTGTAAAACTAAGGTTCGTTCCTCGCCAATAATAATAACAAACAAAACCTTTGATTATCATACCATAGCACTTGTTCATTCGATTTCCCAATCGTAAGCTTTCTCTCCTTTTATTATTCATGTCTCTCGTTAACTCTGTCTCTCTATGCTTATTATTTTGACGCCCTCATGTTTTACTCTATCTGTTGTTTCGAACCCTAGAAAATTATAATAGAGGATTCATGCACCGTAATTCTTTATATTTCCAAGTAACTGATTGTTTCTCATAACACAACCATATATCAATTTAATTTGTAATTGGCCTTTAATTCGTACTATTTATGGTTGCTGATTTTATGTATTTTTTGAGTTTGGTAGTTGTTACTAAGTAAATCTATACTTGTAATTGATTTGTGTATTTGCTTATGCTGTTATGTCAGATGGTAGCTAAACCACTTATCACCGAGCTCGTTGCTCTTACAGAGAAGAAGATGGACATGACACTAGGTGTGTGCTTTTTACTATATAATAATAACCTTTTTCTATGATACACCTTCTATTGTTTTTGATATATTTAGTGTTATTTTTCACAGATGATATAATCAAAATGTCTAAAAACCCAAAACCTAGGAAGCAAACAAGGGTTTCGGTAAGGATTTTGCTTTTGAATATAATATTTTGATTCTGTGTTGTTTTGTGGTAGTTAACAGTTATCTTTCTGCTTGATTCTTATGTATGTCTGTACAGAACAAGAGCAAAAAGTTTACAAACACTCTTGCACAAGATAAGACTTTTAAGGTGGGACGTTATATGGAGTCGAGATCTTCTCTTAGACAAGTATGTAGGTTTATATGAAGCACAATCATTATAAGTGTATACTATGTTTTTTATGTGTACTTATTTCTAACGTTATCCTGTTTTTATATGTGGTGATCAGGGAGTTCTTGCAAAACGAAGGTCGAATTTCCAAGGAAACCAATTTCCCCTTGCTACTGAGGCTGCACGAAAAGCTGTTGCAGCTCCTCTTCACTATGGAGTTTCTAATCAAAATAAGATGGCTAGATTTAATAAAACAAGGTATATATTTTTCTTTGATTGTTGTATGCACTGGTGTTGGGCATTAGAACATGCGAGGAAGTTGGAGCTGAACATATTAACTTTTTGAATTATGTGGTTAAGAGCTGTGGCTAACTATAGTTGTTAATTAATGCATCATTTGCAGGTAACACATGGCCCATCTGTGATATTGTTGACATCATAAATGTGCCTCCCATATATAAGATTTTTTTCTCTGCAAAAGGAGTTAGTTTGATATTATGAATGGAGAGCCAATCACATGTTTATGGAATTCTGAAATGCTTGCATAATAATATCATAGTGACTATTCTGCATACATCATGGTTTGAGTGGATTGATGTCTAATGTACTATGGAAGTTCATCCTATGTAAGTGGAGTTATGTTGTTTGAGCAGACCGGTTATGTAAAGGGATTACTAGTTAGAAGAAACCTGTTTTGCCTGAAGTCGCCAGGAGTGATAACTTATGATGGATATTCCTAATGTATCTGATTCTGGTCATGAGGGGGCCAGACAGCATCACCTATCTGACATTACAAAAAAAAAATACAACACCGACTTTAGAATGACAACAATGTAGTACTAGAAGCCGGACGGGGCAGAATAATTTTATACTATATTATCAAATGAAGTTTAATACTTTGGGGGGCCACGACACTATTGTGTCCATACCTCTGCCTTTGGTACAATTAGACACACAAGAGGCAGGGCAATATTATTACACCTATTTAGTGGTTGGTTTGTATTGAGAAACAGCTCTGCAGTAGTTCAGTTTGTTTGGCAGGGCAGCAACTAACTAAGAACCTTTTATCGCGAGCTTCAGTTTAAAGGAATAAGCTCATGTTATCATTACATATGTATAATCACCTTATTTTCGACTCATTTCCTCATTATGAGTTGCAAGGTCACGATTCTTGTTGGTTATCTATTTTCTATTTACCTTGTCCTCTTCAACATCACATTGGCTATAGAAACCTGATGGTTTAATTAGCTGTGTAAATGCTGCAGGATGTGGACAGTGGCGAGGTTGTTTGGGATGGTGCACCTACTACTTGCCACTTTAAAATATTTCATGTTGTCTGATTCTTGCCACGTTTTGCAACCACTAGTGAGATAATAGAAACAATATCTGTTCATAATATGATAAGAAAATATATTATTCTGGTAATCTGTATTCACTTTGTTGTGGATTTATCTGTGGAGAACTTTTTGGTGATTGGCAATTAGGCAAGTCAGGTGGTATATTTCTGTGTCTGATAAGCATTGTGATGGGATTATGGGAGGATGATGCTCTCTAGACGGTTGTTTCCATGCAAGCTCTTTTTTGAACTAAACAGAGGTGCATATGGTGTTTTCTGGTGGGGAAATGGTACCCCTGTTAGTTACCAAGCCAGATATTTGCTGCTACCTTATAGCAAATATGATTTTTTATGCCCATAAGGTCTTGGTCTATTTGGTTGACAAGCTCCATGGTAGTAGACTAATATAATATGGTCTGTACTAAGCTTCGTACAAGTTGTTGGACACTGCTAACACGAACACATGACAACCACCATGGTAGTAAACAGATATGAATACTGAGCTTCATACAAGGTTGTGGGCACTGCTAGCACAAACTCCAGATCATGTTGCAACTTGGAGATTTCTGTGGAAATTTAAGAGATCTTCCAGAGTTGATCTTTGAATATGTGACCTCTGTCGTTAAATTATTTCTTCTTAATTTTTAGATTGTATATATAAAATGACAGCATCAGCCTTTTTGCTTTTCTTCTACAAACTATCCTTGGTACTGAGCACGTCAGATGCTTGTAAATACTCGAGGAATATCTGGAATATAGATCTTATTTCTGCTCTTCAATTATTCTATTTTCTTTCTGGCTGCAGGTTCCACACCCCTGTGAATCAGAGAAGGGCTGCTAGTGGAGGTTTTACTGCTAAGGTACAGCAATTTTCTTTTCTGGTCCTGTGTCTGTTGTCTAGCTCTGTAAGTTGCATTTGTTATTAAAATCTTTGGGCTGAATATATTTTTAATCCCTATTAAAATACAACCTTCCAAGTTTATTTCCTATAAAAAATGTATTCGTTTTTAGGACCCACCTTTTACGAAAACTGGGTGCTTTTAGTCCTTTATAGGGACTAAACTTGTATGGTGAGTATTTAATAGGAACTAACAACATTTAACTCAAAATCTTAAACATCTTCAAGGAAAGAATGCTTTCAATGTATACAACTGATACTAGGTAAAAGTTACTTCAAGGTCTCTATGCCTTGCAATTCTGAATTGAATTAACAAGTGTAACCCTGATGCCCTCATTTGTTTTAAGGTTGAGAATTAAGGTTGTAAAAGCTTGAAGATATGAGGAATGTGTTTTTAAGGATCAGTAGAGTGGCCATTCACTTATGTTGATAAGGTGTAACTTAATAGCACCAATAACTAGAAAAGAAATGGTTGTGGAGCTGAATTGAAGTGTCTTCATTTTGTCTTTTCACAGTGTTCTTTAACATTCATAGTCTTAAGATTAAGATTTATTCTGTTATGGATTAACAGAGCTCATTCCGAAGGAGCAGGCTTCATTTATGTAAAAAGCTGATTTTTTGTTGGGAATTTGTATTTTATGTCACAGCCACTACCTCCCCCTCTGCAGCAACATCAGCATCATCATCATCGGCAGCAGGAGGATGTCAATATAAAGACTAAGCAAAGGCCACAGACACTGGATTCACTGTTTGCAAACATGAGGGAGCAAAGAATGAAAGTTTTTCCAAGGCAGAACAATGCTGTGCAGTACAATGGAGCTGGTAGCCGGAGGCCACAATGGGGAAGAGGTCGATTTGGCAACTGATAAGAATGTTTGGTTGATAATTTCATGGTGTCACCTTCCGAACTTTAGTATGTTTGGCTTGCTGCATCGCAAATTCTTGGTTGATTGTAACTGAGATTTCCATTCCTAGCAGGCTAGTTGTATTTTAATGTATGGAAAATCTTCACCTTTATCATTTAAAGGTATGGGCACATGTTAGCAATATCCAAACTTTTATTCATTTGCTTTCATTGTATAGTAGTTTTCTTCCGTGGCATTTTGCTTTGACTCTCTGATCGATGTATGCGGTCTAGCTTATGCTATATGGAATTGCCAGCTGTTAGCAATATTGAGTAAGAATACTTCTAGGCTGTTTACTACAAGATTTTAATTAATATAAAATTTATCAAGATTTTTAATCACTGTCATGTCCCATGAGACATAAAGTAATTATAATCTGTGGGTATATTTGCACTGTTTCACTATTAAATGAAGCTTTTTTATTATTTGCTCTATTTTTTTGATTGCATGGTCGTGTGGTTAAATTCACGGCGTTATCTAATAGTCAAAAGATAAATTCCCTTAACAATTTTGTTTATTTTTGTAAAAAAATAAAAAACAACTTTCTGTTTAAGGAATTAACCAATATTAGATATACTATTTTAATCGATAGTTCTGGGTTGTAAGCATGCTCTGAATGTTTCACACATAAAACTCCGGGGCGTAGATGACCCGGTTATAACTTATCAAATCTGAATTTGTGTACCTTCAAAAAATATTCTCAAGTTGTGTAATCTTCAACAACAAAAAAATCTGAATTTTATTTTTTAATTAATATTATTTTAAATTCCTTAACAAATATTTTAATTGTAGGACACTTTGGTTAAACTTCACAAATATTGGGGGCTCAAATTCAAAAAGATCTACTGACTCATGAACATATTAACATTCATATGTTTTAAATCATTCATTTAATACCTTAATTATTTTATAAAAAAACACCTTATCTTTGTGTACAATATTTGATTTCTGTGAATTCTTGTTTGCACCTTAAATTGCTGGATCAAAATTTAGTAATTTGTTCGGGATGACTTGTAAAATTTAAATTATATTTCTAAATCACATGTACAATTTAATAGAGAATTTTATTTATAACTCTGTTCTTTGGACACACAATATCCTACATTATATAAAATACATTTTTCATCTAGTTTATTTTTCATATAAAGTGATCGAAAATAATAATTAAAAAATCAAACTCGTACACAAACCTATAAACACATTGTGTAGAATGTCAATATTTGTGTCCATGGAACTTAAAAACAGTATATAAAGAACGTAACACAACACAAACACATGCAGAGCCAATCCAATCCAAATTGTCCATTATATTATTATTTGAGGGAAAGCAAGAAAGTTAATTAATTGTGAAACTCCTTGTTGATTGGAAGGCATGGCGGAAGAGAAATCATTCATCATTGAGGTTGAGAAAGCTAAGGAGGCCAAAGATGGTAGGCCTTCAATGGGTCCTGTCTATCGTAGCATTTTCTCTAAGGATCTCTCTCCTCCTTCAATCCAAGGTCTTGATTCTTGTTGGGATGTTTTCAGGTATTTTTCATCCAATAGATCACAATGTTTCTTTCATTTTTTCATAATGTCTATGTTAATCAACTATCTCGTCTTAATTTAATTCAATTTATTTTCTATTTCATTCGATCAATGATGATTGCAATGTTGAAATTTAGATAGTAAGATTTTAAATATATGTATTTTTTTTTAGAGATCTCCTTTGAAAAATAAATCTCTTAGAATAAAATTACTTTGATAAAAAAGACATCACATACATTTCATCTAAAATTTAGAGAATTTATGTAAGTAGATACTACCACAAATACAAAGATATATATGGCTAAATTTTTAAAAATCAATAGAGTATAGAAAAAACACAAATTTTTTAAATCAAAAGAGAGAATTAATATATTGTATTTTTGTATTAGAATAAAAACTAAAAAAACAATTAATGTGTAAAAAGAGAAAAATAGTACATAGGAGATTAAACAAATTAATTTTGTGGTTATATATACAGGACGGCTGTTGAGAAGTATCCAACAAATCGAATGCTTGGTCGCCGTGAAATAGTGGATGGGAAAGTAAAACATCTTTTCCTTTTATTTCATTTTTGTCATATTCTGCATGCAAATATTTTATTGTTACTTTTTTTTAATTTTAATTTTGTGAAACTCTTTTGTAGGCTGGCAATTTCAAGTGGCAAACTTACCAAGAAGTGTATGACTTGGTGGTCAAAGTTGGAAATTCTATCCGTGCTTGTGGCTATGGGGAAGTAAGTCACTACTCTTATGCATTTTTTGTTTCACTTGACTAATAAAATTGATTTGAATTTTGCCTCTAGAATCAATTCTAACTTAAAACAAGAATTTTAAGCTTTTGTCTCTAGAAGTAATCTTTACCTCAAATTTATTATTCAACTATTTTTATATGAATGTGTCTAAACATAAATTACTTTACGTTCAACTCACTTTTAGTCGGAATCAATTTTATAAAATTAATTTATTTGAAAATCAATTTTTATCACTTACACATGTTTAATACTCTTTATCTTCTTTGATGTGTTACTTTAATAGCTGGATTCTCACTACATAATGTGTTGTTCACTTCTTCTGTTATTTGTTTACTTGCAATCATCATTGATGTGCATTGTTTTGCATACCAAAGACAAATTCAAAACCCTCTTAATTTATTTCTCTTTGATAATATGTTCTTGGTATTACACTTTGAGATCTTCATGAATGGCTTGGTCATAAAGGACTATCATATTTTTTCAATGCATCATTATCTTTTCTTGCATCGTGTGTATGCAAGCTAAGTATATGTATTACTGGTTTCAGGGAGTAAAATGTGGCATTTATGGTGTCAATAGTCCAGAATGGATTGTAAGCATGGAGGTATATTTTATTTTGAAATTCTTTTTCTTTATGTTGTTTCTTTGCATATAATTTTTCTTCCTATTGATCTGTTCTTTGGAGTTTTCAGTTGTAGACTTACAGTTATATCATTATATGTTGATCTTTGCTTGTATATTTATCATTTGATTATACTATTATTTATATGTTGATCTTTGTGTTGTATATAATGTGATTGTTCTAATATTACTAAAGTATATTCTGTTATCCTTTCAACTTAATATGTTCTTACTTATTTTAACATAAATGCAGGCCTGCAATGCTCATGGACTTTATTGTGTCCCTTTATATGATACCTTAGGTATGATTCTACCTTCTTTGGCATTTATCTAGCTATATAATAAGATTTGAAATAAATCATTTCATTTTAATATTTATTTTCCAAATGTTAATTCAGGTGCTGGGGCTGTGGAATTTATTATTTGCCATGCAGAGGTCACAATTGCATTTGTTGAAGAAAAGAAGATATCTGAGGTTCAATGATTGAAATAATCTGTGTGATAGAAGTGTATTTATTATAAATGATTAGAAAATGTGTTATGCAATTTTCTATAAACAGACAATCTTATAAACATATTTGTTTCTGAAACTTTTTCAGCTATTGAAGACATTTCCTAATGCAGCAAAGTATCTCAAGAGTAAATTTCATTAACTTTCTCCATTTCCTTAATTTCCTAAAATTGAAAGAAGCAACCACCTTTTATTTATTTATCTATTTTTGTGTAGCACTTGTGAGCTTTGGAAAGGTCACTCCAGAACAAAAGCAAGAAGTTGAGAAGTTTGGGCTGACAATATATACATGGGATGAATTTTTACAACTGGTGGGTTATCCATCCATTTTCTTATTATTACTCTCATGGTTTTAAATTGCCGTCACATTGTAGTTATGTTCTGAGCATTTATATTACGGTAAAATGAGGATAAATGTGGTTGCAGTGTCGTTACAGACACGTCTAAAACCATTACATTATGGCTGCAATTGCCATTACAGACTTACACTGCAATTTGTGTTTCTAACACTATGCCAAGAGGAAGTAATGTGTTTCGATTATTTTATGGATCTTTTGTGGTTATATTGGTCATTCAAATTTTTTATGTATGTCACAGGGTAATGATCAAAGTTTTGATTTTCCTGTGAAAAAGAAAAGTGACATATGCACAATAATGTACACAAGTGGAACTACGGGTGATCCCAAGGGAGTATTGATTTCCAATGAGAGCATTATTACACTCTTAGCTTCCATTAAGCAGCTATTAGCGTGTTGCAGTGAACACGTAAGTATCTTTCTTTTATCACTTCTTTTTCTTGCAATTATATGAATATCTTTTTATTTAAGTAAGCCTTTTGGTCTTCTAATATGAATGCTCCTAAAATGCTATTTTCTGTTTGCAGTTGCATGAGAAAGATGTATACCTATCATACCTTCCACTTGCACACATCTTTGACAGGATTGTTGAGGAAGCAATGATATGGCATGGTGCTTCAATTGGTTTCTGGCGTGGGGTGAGTATATATATATGTATATGGTGCTAAATCTGGCTTGATTTGATTATATTATATTGGATTTTTTGAATTTAATCTCAATAAAAAATCAAACTTTGTATATTAGCACTATTAATGCAATGTGGCTGCAGGATGTCAAATTGTTGATGGAAGACATTGCTGAGTTAAAACCAACTATTTTTGTCACTGTTCCACGTGTGCTTGATAGAGTTTACACTGGTAAGTTTATGTCTTTGCTAAAAGTATAGTGATCTTTGCTACATCCTTTGATGTTGATGTTTCAGATTATAATTTCAGGAAGAACAATACTACTATTTAAGTTATTTCTTCACATATCCATTTCTTTGAACAGTTTTTCCTCTCACCAATTATAATAATAATAATAATGTATTGAAAATCTCAAGCTTCATCTGATATACAGGTTTGACACAAAGGGTTTCTACAGGGAACATGTTGAAACAGACTATGTTCAATTTTGCCTACTCATAGTAAGTACTTTGTTTTTGCTTGCATTGCAAGGTTCTGATAATATTAAGTACTAACTATGAAATATGTTGCAGCAAGCTGCATAACATGAGAAAAGGGCAAAAACATGATGCAGCCTCTCCATTATGTGACAAAATTATATTCAATAAGGTAATGTAGTTTCATATATTTTACTTCATGTCGCGCCTTGGTTCGATCGAACAAACAGCAATCATAACAAAATTGCTCTGTAGTACTAATAATCTTTTTTGCAACATCATCAGGTAAAACAAGCTTTAGGGGGTAGTGTACGCATTGTTTTGTCTGGAGCAGCGCCTCTATCTAAACACGTCGAAGGTTTCATGCGAGTGGTGACTTGTGCTCATATCCTACAAGGATACGGTATGTTGTTTCTAAAGATCTTGCAATCACAGATGAGAAAAATGAGACATGCATTATCGTTGTATTAAATTTGCTTAAGTTGGTTTTAGAATATGGACTTGATTTTGGTTGTTGTAGGTCTGACTGAAACATGTGCTGGAACCTTTGTGTCATTACCGAATGAAAACGATATGCTTGGTACGGTTGGGCCTCCTGTACCATATGTGGATGTGTGTCTGGAATCTGTACCTGAAATGGGATATGATGCACTTGCAACCCCAGCAAGAGGAGAAATCTGTGTGAAAGGAAGTCCTGTGTTTTCAGGGTACTACAAACGTGAAGACCTCACCAAAGAGGTTATGATTGATGGGTGGTTCCATACAGGTTAGTTCAGTTGAATTATCTATATATATGTTGTTGCATTGCATGGTTATTACATTTTATTCATATGCATGATCTATTAAACAGGAGATGTTGGAGAGTGGCAGCCTAATGGAACCATGACAATTATCGATCGGAAGAAGAATATATTTAAGCTTTCACAAGGAGAGTATGTTGCTGTTGAAAACCTTGAGAATATTTATGTTCAAGTTCCTTCTGTTGAATCGGCAAGTCTTCTTGACCCTGTAAATAGTTTTGAAGCATTATCTTGTAATGAATGTATTATTCGTTCAGTATGATCGGCGGGCCTAGGGAAGAGTTAAGACTATTTTTGTTGTGTGCATCTGTAGTATTATAGTTGTTACATAGAAATCTATGAATGATATCAAAAGGTTTAGTTTAGTGAAAATTGACAGTAAAAAGGGAATTACTTTCAGCTTATTTTCATGAGCGTACAATGTTTTGTGACATGTTTATATTGCATTTTATCATCCTTTGTTTCAGATTTGGATCTATGGAAATAGTTTTGAATACTTCCTTGTGGCTATTATTAACCCAAGCAAGGTAGCAATTGAAGCTTGGGCAGAACAAACTGGTATACATATGGGCTATGATGCTCTCTGTGAAGATTCTAGGACGAAAAGTTACATACTCGGGGAGCTCGCAAAGATTGCAAAGGAAAAGAAGGTGCTATTTTTTTTTTAAGTCTCATAATATTTCTCTAATTTGTTATGCTATATGTAGGGATAGAAGTAGGCTGAGCCGAGGTAGGCTTAGCATAAATAGATTTGACTTGTTAAAAAATTCAAGGCCGAAATCTAGTCTGTTACCTATCATATAGACGTGTTTTTTAAGCTTAACTTAACCTTTTTAAAAACCTGGCTTGTAAACCTATATTTGTTTATATAGGCCAGGTACATGTTTAACTTGATGAGTTTGAGAATTCTTCAAATAGTGGGATTGAAAGTTTCTATATGCATTATGTTGGTAAAATTTCACTATTACTTAAGTTGAATAGTTTGGATGGATCAAAATCATTTTGTACGAGGAGTGATTTAGTTAGCTATATGGTTGTGTCTACATCCTCTGAAGCTTTATGTGGGATCCTGATTATTTTTCTTTTTGCAGTTGAAAGGTTTTGAGTTTATAAAAACTATTCATCTTGATCCAGTTCCATTTGACATGGAACGTGATCTCACCACACCAACATTTAAGAAGAAGAGACCCCAGTTGCTTAAATACTATCAGGTATAAGTTGCAAAAACTCTTGATTTTATTATATTTCATATGATTAGAAATCATTTATATAAAGTTGCCCCATACCCCCATAAATGTCTTTCTAATACACTTAGCAATTTTGTTTTGCCTTTTGTTGTTTATAGGCAAAATGTTATTAAATTAGTTATGTTTATTTTCGGAGTTTGAATCCCGAACTTACTTACTGATTGCAATATTTTTGTTTGTGCAGAGTATCATTAACGAAATGTACGCGACGGCAAATAAACCAAGTGCATGAGATATGCTTTGGGAGACAATTTATTTTATTCATTCATGTCATACCACTTCCTTTTGTTTGACTGTAGATTATTATCATTATTTTTTATAGATGGGAATTAACAAGTTATTGAAAATATTAAATTCTTTTCTCTTCATGACAAATAATATTGAGCAGATTTTCAATATTGAAAATTTCTATGTTGGACTGATAGTACATCTTACTTTACATGTGCCTCAATAACTTGTTGGTGATTGTTCATTCATCCCTCCTGTATGTTCATTTTTTCGTTTTTTTTTTTTTTACTGAATCTTAACTTTCAGTAGTGTATTTGAGTGCGGGTGAGCAAACACAGAGGCGGATGAGTAATCTTCTAATTCGTTTGTTCTTCGTGAGTTACACATACAAGGCTTGAAAATGTTCACCATTTTGCTGGACTTTTTTCTCCTGGATCACTTTCTACCATACCCTGCGAGAATGTTTGTGTAATGAGAAAAAGATTTTCTTATTATCTGTTTTTGTTTGTTAGGAATAAAAGAGATATAATTAGAAATATTATCACTATAAAGAAAAGAGATTATTGAAAAATTAAATTTAAGTTAATTGAAAGTTTTGCTTATATTTTAGATTATCAATATTTTTTTCAACACAAGAGGAGTATATTAGTATCTTGCTAAATATTAAGTGCCTATTCGGTTTTACAAGGAATTTGACAAAATCATTTAGACAGTATAAAACCAAACCGGTACTGAATCGATAAGTCCCAATGTTAAATAAGACAAACAATTCCTTTTCACTTCATAATACTACAGAGAAGCTGAATTCTTTACACTAATTTTGGTACATCAAAATGGGGTGAGAGTGACATGATTTCCCAATTTAAGTTGAGCTATGGAATCACCACCAGCATGCAAGGTAGTGTGCAGCGCTTCACGCAATTTGTTTGTTCAGAAACATTGCCACACAAAGGCATAATTTGTTTTTCAATCAACTGGCATAATTGGTCGTGAAACGTGTACAACACAACCATACTAGAGTACTATGATCAATTAATTGAATCACACTATTATTGTAATTTCGCCAAATTCACTTCTCCGTGCAAAGATGCACTTACATCGTCAATCCAGACATAAACTATGTTTACCAATTGTATAAATTATTTTCTTTTGAACATTAATAATTAATATAATTTTAATTAAATGCCAATGTACTAAGTTGTTTTTTTTACTGAAATGTCATACTTAGTTATCTGTTAATTATATTGTGTTGTTAATTTTTTAAAATTTTAATATTGAGTTCAGATCTGTAAATTTGATCCAATTATAATTTGTATGAATAATCCTACAACCTAAAAAAGATGGACATTATTATCTCTGCTTGTCTGAAATGATTCGGAAAAGGAAGAGATATGAAGCCATTGCCAGAAGCTTTGTAAAAGGAAGTAAGGAACAACTTATCCTCATTTCCTTTTGACTGTGACTTATAATGTTGTTTCTTTGGAAAGGTAAATGTTTCTAAAATGTTAGTGGAAAGTGAGATTTGAAATCTGGACCCTGATGACTCCTAACTCCTTTGTCCCACACTCTGAACCCCCAAACCATCGTAATGACACCCTGTGACTTATTATATAAGGACTATTCTGCTGTTTACCCGTAATATATAATTTTGTTCCTCTTGGTTTGATTTGTTGACTTCAATCTTGCGATTTTCCCGCTACTTTTTTGTTTTTGTTTTTTACTTCACCGTTGAAACGCTTTGAAGAGTTGTTCTTTTATATTTCCATCCAAATAGCATACAGTAAATTTATCACATTCTCCTCTCCAATCTCTATCTTACCAATTTCTTTCAGCATGAGCAGAGTAACTGAAAGGGATGCCTTATCACAATTGAATGTCAGTTGTTTGACACAATTTCTGGTGCATCTAACACAGATATGAACCCTTAAGAATTGTCCTGGCTTAACAGAGCATAAGTAATACAATCCCTCAAAAAAGAAAATGTTTCTCAGTGATGTTGATGTACAAGCGTAAATACTTTTCTGCAAGACCATCTTTTTTTTTGAGGATGCAAGACCATCTTCCTTGATGACAGAAATCTTGTAAATTTAGAAACTAGCAGAAGCTAGGAAGAAGCAATCTTATTATACTAAAAAACAATCTCTTAATTCACATTATTACATGTCTACATGTACGCTAGGTTAGGTTGGTGCCATGGCCCTATATGGACTCCATCACATTCAGTTGACATTATTCAGCTTTCACCTCAAGCAGACGAGTTGCGCCTAAATTTTGGTGAAAGAAACCACACTTGTGAAATATTGAACTATGTGCGACGTATCCAGAAAGAAAAAAAATCAAAGTAAAATAGCGCAATTTTTATATACCAGAATATTGGAGTATACAATAAACAAAAACATTTACCTGCAATGAGAGCAGATAGTTGTATGGAAAGAGATTGCTACATTCAATCCGATTGCTTCTCAAGTATTGAATTGTCTATCTCATTACTGGATGCAAGAGGCAAAGACAAAAACTGCAATGCAAGTAACTCATCTCTGCTATATTTCATCCTTTGATCTATGTCAAAAATAAATGAAAAATTACAATTAGATGAATCATAACATAAAAACATAGCAACAAGAAGATTAGAAACATAATGGCAATTACCTACAAAATATGGAGATAAGGACATTTGCTCTTTCTTCCTAGCTGCTTGCATGGTCCTTGAAGTTAATCGAGATGGAGAGGAATGATGACGACCATTTTCCTCAAAAGGAAGTAAGGTAACAAGTTCATGCCTTATTTCAATTTGAGGATGATTTCTACAGAATGATACGATAGCATCTTTGGTTAAGAGCCAACAACCTCTGAGGTCCATCAGTTTCAGAGTATCAGGAGCCTTAAACATATCAAGAGCATAATTGGTCAATACCGCATCACCGATACAAAGCTTTGTCAATTTAGGAACTGATGATAGATGGTAAAGTGAGATGTCTGCAAGTGAAGGACTTTTAAGAGATAAATATCTCAGCTCTTGGAAGCGTGATAAAGGGAACAAAGCCTCGTCAATGACTTGTGTGTGCTCCAAATTCAGCCTTTCTAGTTGTTTAAGATCTTGAAGAGCCGTTAGAGAGAGTGAATCCAAGTCAGTCCTCCCCTGGTGCAAAAAGCCTGAGTCCAAAGTACAGATAGGAAGGTGTTAAAGCAAAAGTACTAAACTACAGGCAGCAAATGAAGATAAAGCAGCCAAATCTGAGAGTGATGCAATTGAAGAAATCAGTATTTAGACATTTTGAACAACAAATATATAAGAAAATCACAATTTTCTTAATTGAAACAATCCGCTTTAACTAAATGCTTAATCAGTCAAATCTGCATCAACAGTTGCAAACAAAGTGACCAAATAATTATTTCATTTAACAAGATGAGAAATAAGAAGTTCTTGTGGAATAACTACGAGAGACATTTTATACAAATCGTAATTACTTCCTTGCTAAAGTTAACAGTATCAAACCCCATATTGTAGATCCAATACAGGTATTACATGCCTCGGCAAGACTATCTTAATAGAATTCAAACATGAAGATTTCTTAATATGGAATACATGCTTGTCACGAGTGTGACTGTCTCTTATTCATGTGCAATTATTGATTTCTATGACTGGAAACAATTATTTAAATCAATTGTGCAAATACCCAAAAAGGGTCACTTGATCTCACAAGGTAATTCGAATACAAGACACAACATAGGAAAATGAGCAGTTACCTCCTGACATGTTGATGCAGGACTACAGAAAAAGATGAATAGCTATTAGCCGGTCTAATTGAAGATAAGGTTTACCATTTAAGAAAAATAAGTAGGGTTCCAAAATAAACTTCTAGATCTGTGAGCCAATCAGTGATAGATTAAAACAAAACATTATATATAAGTATAACCCTAGAATGAGGAATCTTTATCCTTATATGACAATGTACATCAGCAAACATGACATGCTTTTCATCAAAAATGCAAAAATGGAAAGAAAAAAATGTCACATACAGATAGGTTTAAAGCAGTCTAGCACAAAAGTTTCCTAGTGAAGAGTTGTTCAGTAGTAAAGAAAAAGACTCATTCAATGGCCGCAGAAATAGTATGATTTAACCTCACAACAGTATCAAACAATGCCAAGTAATCAAATACCTTTAATGTTAGTATTGCTCAGATCAACAACCTTCAATGAAGGCATCATGCTGATAAATGAGAAGGCAGTATCATCCACTGATGTCTGAGATACTGAGAGTATTTCAAGATTGGGAACATGTCCAGCTAAAATCCCTAATCCAGCAGAGCTAATCCAGGTACCACTCAGATTCAGATTTTTCAACTTTCCACCAATACAAGCAACCATCTCAACTGAATCATCCCCCATCATACATGAGCTAAGATTGAGATGTTCTATTACTTTCATTTTACTTAAGAAGAAGAATTTGTCAAGGCCAGTATGGGCCAAGTCCAGAAAGGACAAGAAATTTGTATTTGCATATAATAAGGTTTCCGCTTCATTCAGGAAAGTAGACCCAGAGAAAATAAGCTTTGTCAAAGGAGCTTTATCATCTCCAAGTATAGAGTCAACAGTACAATTACTCATATTGAGGCATTCAAGAGATGATAAATTAGGCAATTTTGAGACACTGGTCCAATCAAGATTTAGATGGGTTAACTTGGGGAAGGTATTAAGAACAGCAGCACCTTCGTTTGATATTTTACTATCCCAGAGTTCAATGTGTTGTAAATTTTTCAGTACCTAAAACAGGTGTTTCAAAGGAGAGAAGGACAAGATGTCAACATTACTACAACTTGAGAACTGGCAACACAGATTTGTATTGTATGGGAAAAAAGCTGCCAAGTAACCAACAATACAAACACACACTGAAAACACAACCCAATAGTCACCTAACTGAAACACATGTCTAACAGTGAATCCAGGCCAGTAACTCAAGAAATGTGTCTTAACTTGTATGCTGTCATACAGATCGTTGCACAGTCACATAACCACAATCCCAGAAGTTGGAAAACAGTGCTAAACCAAACCCAGTTAAGTATCAGACCATAACTAACAAGCAACACAAGAAAGTGATTAACAGTGATTTTGCCAAAACATTCTTTTGAGTTTAAATGCAGACCACAAGTGTCAACATGCACATAAATCCATCTCTATGAAAATCAATGGTATAACCAACAACGCTTCACTATAGATATAGAGCATCAACCCATTTACACTGGAATGAAAGATGACACAATTACGCCATCTAATTAATGACTTCATGTATAAATTCAATTTACTATATCTAACCATTGAATTGTTCGTCTTGCATATATAACCAACAACGCTTCACTATAGATACAGAGCATTAACCCATTTACACTGGAATGAAAGATGACACAATTACACCATCTAATTAAGGACTTCATGCATAAATTCAATTTACTATATCTAACCATTGAATTGTTCGTCTTGCATATAGAGTTCAAAAAACATATACCTTTACAAAATCAACTGGAATGTACTTTCATTTATTTATTGACAAGCATACATAATTTTAACCAAAAAACCAAGGAGAAAAAATCATTGGTTAGTTATAAAATACCTGTAACGAAGCTAAAGCCACATCGTCCACAGGCAAACCACCCAAGTCAAGAAGAGACAAGTTTTTAAGAGAGGCAAGAAGCTTGACACCTTTGGCAGTGACACTAGTTTTCGAAATGCGCAACTTTTCCAAATTAGGAACCGAAAGAATGTGATTAATTCCATCATCATTAACTTTGGTACATCTAGATAGATCCAACTCGTTAAGACTATTCATTCCTAAAACCAATTAAACATTCAATGTAACATTAAGAATAGCTTAACGAATATTTATTATAACTTAAAGCGTTTGTTTCAAAATCAAAATAAGGGAAGCTAGAATAGGTACCTGTGATAGGCCAAAGAGATGAAGAAGTGATTCGATGACATTCCGCAATGTTCAAATAACGCAAGTGACGAAATGCTCCTAAATACGCCATCCATTCTGCATCCACAGAGTTATCACCTTTTACATCAATCTCTTCCGCACTGTGTTTGAAAACCCTAATTAGAATCAGATAAGTTAGCTATTACAGTTGAAAAAACGAATTCAATTAAAAATGAGAGTAAATTGAAGGGAATAAGTTTGTGTTACTCGAGGAGGGAGGGGTGGAGGAGACGGCGAGTGATGAGACGGCGGAGGAGAGCGTCGGCGAGAGGAGAAGGTAAGCGATCGAGAGAGCGTCTTTGTAACCGCCATTTGTTAACGGTTTCTCTGTTCTTACAAGCTGCGTGTATGCAAAGTTCAACCAATTCGGTTTCGTTCATCTTCCTCTTTCTAACTAACTTTTTGAAATGAAATTGAAAGAAGATGAAAAAATGAAATTGAAATTGAAATGGAAATGAACGTGAGTCTGAATTGACTTTGATTCCGTGTTGGAATCGGATCAGGATTCACGACGAAGCTTCCTTCTTCTCTCTCTCTCTCTCTCTGCGGAAGAGAGAAATCTCAACACGGGCCTCGCTGTGCCATTTGGGCCTCAGACAATGCAGGTTATGTGAGCCCAAGTTTTGCTGGGAATCATAATTATGTTGACACCAAATAGTTAGATTAGATGTTTTTAATAATTCATCTCATCTTTTATCAAACCTTAATCAAAATTGTCGCACTCAAATGATGGTTTGGTGACCCTTAAGGACCCGACAATAATGGTACAAGTCTCTGTCAAGTTTATCAATAGTCTTGAATCTGAATCCTAAAAATATAACAATATTTAAATTTTGGACAGTTGTCGATCATGTGATCCTATAAAAATCGAATGTTTAATTTATGTTGTTGTGCATTGAGCATAATTTACCATCCGCTTTATAACAAAATAATTTATGTGCTTAATTTTTTTATATTTTTATATTTTAATTTATATCTCATTTTATTTAAGCTAACTGGAAAAAACGTGAAAAATTATTACATTCAAAATATTAGAACAATAATGTACATGTAAAAAAGTATAGAGATATTTTTTCAAGATTGATTGATGTTATTCTGTCAAAAAAATAAGATTGATTAATGTTATTTAACCCTCGGGTTGAAAGAGAAAATTAGGCATGAGCGTGAGTTTTGTGGTTGGATTTTTTTTTTTTAATATTGGCCATTGGTTTAACATGTGTGTATCAAATCTACCTATCCTCGTCAGCTGCCGAATCCAATAATATATCTCAATAAACATTTTTCAGATTTAATAACTAGTTTTACTCTTGTTTGTAATACCACACAAAAAGTTTACTTGCAATCCTTTCAATGTTGTAAAGCCCACAATGAGTGATGATAAGATATTGTCCGTTACAAGAAGAGGCAGTTGCCTAGGATAAGGTTATTTTCGATTCATCTTTGTATCTTTTGTGTGCCATGCCATGCCATGGTGATGAAGGTTAGTTTTCAGATATGTCTTAAATTCTCAAATTCATAATTTGCTTTTTTAAGAGGCTTTCCTACACCTTTTAGTTGTCAAAGGAATCAGTGATTTTCTTAGGATTCCGATCTCTAATGGTAAAAATATTTCACAACATTAATAAAATTAAAGATCACACTAGACACCTGTTAAGTGGCCTAAAGAAACTTGTTAAGGAATCAAAAGTAGTAATTTTATCTTAAAAATAAGAAAATTTGAACTAAAGTAATGTTAGAGTTTAGATTCTAATATCACAATTCTCCATTAGGCCTCATATATACCCCTAGTTATAATTTGTCAAGCACTGAAATATCAATCATTAACCTGAAATAACCAAACTAGCATTGTATAATGGATAGCACAAAAACATAATACTATATTGCACAAACTGTCATATATGGAGTACAAATGCTGCAAAGCTTACAACATCACAATTCACAGAAAAGACATCCAAAGCTTTAGAAAAAAATACAAGTGATGACTCTTCTCTAACATGTTGAGAAGTTCATTTAATTACTAAACTTCTCAACTATTTCTGTCTCACTGTCTGTCTTGTATTCACTCACTGTATATAAGTTGTAAAGCGGATAAGAAAGAGGATGAGCACTGCTTTATTGTCTCTTCACTCCTTTCTGCTCCGCTCCTTCCATCTTATATAACCTATCTATTTTTATCTATCCTAATGAAATGCAAAATACACAAGAGAAGAAAAAGATGATTTGACACCAAAATGAAAATGGATAAGGAGAATGAGAAGAACTTCCACTGCACATTTCGTATTAGACAAGAAAGCTGTAAACTGTTTGCATCAGACTTTTGCAACCAAATTGATCATTCTCAGGCCAACAAGTAGTTCGCAACTGAGACATCTGCTGGAGAGGTAGAATGGATGTAGACAAATTCAAGGCTTTTACCAGCTGATAACGAACTGATCCATGACGGGAATGTGTATGAATCACCCAACTTTGTGACTCCCCAAATTGGACCGTATAGCTTGGAAATTGAAAGATTGAGAGACTTGAGATTCTTGGTTGATTTGTTAGTCACAATTGTTGAGTATCTATAATAAGTTATTCCATTAGCAACCCAAGAGTTGGTCATTTTCTGTTCAATGGAAATTGGACCTGACCATGAAGCTGAAAAAGTAAAGTTCCTCAATTAGACTTTGATCTCAACGTCTCATTTTAGTTTCTAGTTGAGATAAGTATTTATTAAATAATCAAACAGACTATATACTATAAACCAAACATTTTATTACAATGAGTCAGGCCTGATAAAAAAACCTAAAAACAGTACCTGGGGATGGAGTTTTCTTTGGTTTGGGGGATGAATGCGGCTTGCTAACAAAAGGCTTAGGAGCTGGAACAACAACTGTAACGAAGAAATGATACTTTGATTACTTTAATTATCATCGAAGAAATTATTTATAGCAGGAGAGGGGCAGAAAGTGATAACAATACCTGGAAGGAGCTGATTATAGCCACCATGACCGCCATTGAGTCGTGCAAGAATACCAATAAGAGGAGCATTGTTGTAGGTAGCTGGCTCAGTTTGTTCATAGTTATCTCTATGATCAGCAAAGTCATCATATGCATCAGGTCCACCAACAATAGCACCAGTAAGTATATTGGTGTTGCTCTTTTTGCTGCTAAACCAAGTAGCATAACCTCCACGGCAGCTGACAAATGAAGGATTTTCCTTGATGGAAACAATGGATGAACCTCTATGGTGAACTCTTTGGGGGAAATTGTTTCCATATCCCACCATGTAACTTGTTGCTCTTGGGTTGTCCCCAAGAATGTAATCCACCTGAAAGTGTTTAAAGGCGTATTAGTTGTCTAAGACATGTCATTGTTTGACTCAAACACATGTTATTACATTCAATCATTTTCACTTTCTCAAATTATTGGTGATGTCAATAATATATGCCAATGTGTCAGTATTGTGTCTGATATCTGTGGTTCATACTTCATAGTCCTTGAATAATTTTAATGATTGGAATGGAACATCAAAGTCCAATTGAATGAGATGGAATCAGTTACCTGAGATTTTGCAAAGGAGAGAAGCTGAGAAGGAGGGACAATGCCAGAAGAACATCTCAAGTTTCTACCAGAAGAAGCAAGGTAGTCAGAGTAAACAGTGGCTAAAAAGGACGAACTTGTAACAAACTGCAAGTTGTTCCATCTCTGACGGTATATTAGGCCACCAGGTGTCTTCTGAATATTGCGAGTACCCTTTCCGAGGCATGAACACATGAAATACTCAGACTTTTGCAGATATTTTTCAAACACTGGTGCATGAATTCCAGCTTTCCCTTGCATTAAGAACTACACATCAAGAAACAAAGGAAAGTTGTTTAGCCACAAATGTTTGCCTTTGAAGACTACACGTCAAAAAAATGCATACAATTATATCTCACCAGAGTATTACTTTGTAAAATAGTATCTTTATAAATATCTAAATACTGAAATATGATTGAATGTATATGTAAAATTTAAATATTTTACTGAATTAATATTATATAAAAAATTGATTGATGTTACCTTGGCAACTAAAGTCTGAACACCAGGATACTTAACATCCCAACTAAATTCAGTCATTTGCCAACCAGTTCCACCCATGGAGTCACCATTTCTACCAAGGTAATCCAAGTAATATTGGTCGTTAGATGCTTGATACAACCAAGCAGCAGCCCACAACAATTCATCCTGTGTTTACAATTACCAACATTCAATTATTAATATTCATTCAAGCACAGTAATTGAATGTGCACATTTTTGTATTGCGCCACAGTTGAACTAGAAAAAACTTACATTGTAGCCACTGATGGATCTGTAGTACTTCTGTGCAACAGTGATACTGCTGTCATATTTGCCTCTGTATTTATCCGCAAAATCAAATAACTGCAGTTTATCAAACCCCCGGATAATCAGTTAAGTAATTACAGTACTACTATTAAGTGTCATTTTAGTCTTGTTAGTACACACATAATAGCTACAGGACATTTGATATGTTGAAACCAACTTCAAACTCGTGATATCTCTCATTCTCTATATTTAATATGTGTCAATTTCGTGATTACTTTATATTACATAGATTAAAAAAGTATAACAATTTTATAAAATTATTCTTATTAACTGTATAGTTTATTTTTTGTTAGTGTCAATTCCATATGGTAGAGGAAGTAGAAAGGAAGTAAATAAAGTTTCATTATTTTCATACAATGAATTATTTAACATTAAGCTCCAGTGATAGTAAACATTGATTAAATCCACCTACTATATCCTCATTTATTAGGTTTCAACAAAAATACCCGAAAACTGAAAAATCCGATTCAGATCTAAAACGACAGTAAAATAGAATATAAGAAGCATCTTTGATCTTGCCTCATTACTCCTTCGAGTCTCAAACTCTATAATAAATGAATAATTAAATGCAACATGTTCTTCACCTATCAAAAACAGTGACAGAAACAAGAACATCGAGAGGCTAGTGTAAAAGGTTGTAATAGATGCACATGACAGCGGAAAAATAGGTCCAATGTTTACACATTAATGAGTGCATACCAAACAAGTGATGAGGGTAATTTCGACCTAAAAGGGGAAAAAAAAAGAGGGTCCTATAGCACCGACAGTGTGGACACGTGACATGACAAAATGGTAATAAACCAAGTTTCGATTTTTTGTGATGTGAATCTCTTCAAGTGGAAGGTTAGGATCTGGTTCTGGTTCTGCACAAATATCAATTTGTACGGTCAAAAGGGTCTACCCTCACAAAAGGTTAAAATAAATTCAATTAAATTAAAGTGCCCTTTCGCTACCCATGAAATGAAACACCGTTTATTTTATTATTTATTTTTTAAAAGAAACAAAAACCAAACTTTTTTGGACCACAGCTTTAATTATTTGTTGTTATTATTATGGGTGAGAAATATAAAAGAGAAATATTTTAAATAAGGATTTTACTCTTTCACACTTGTTTAGTTGTTTTAAGGAAAAAAACTAAATTGAGTGAACTCTTGCTTTATAAAGTAGGACTGAAGAAGACAAGAGAAAAAGTGGGAAACAAGATTTCAGTAGTGTACAAAACGTATTTTTATGGGTCCCTAAAAAATATTATCGCCATTCTCCTTATTTTTTAGTGATCAAATCAAATATTATACAGTTGGGGAGATTTAAATGTTTACTTTATTATAAAAATAGAAAATTCAAAATGATAAATATTGATTAAAATAATCTAAAATATTTGGATCGCTAATATCTCATCTATCTACTATTCTGAATAAAACGATAAGGTTTTATTTATTTTAATTAATCTTTTAACTTTGGAGACTTTATTATGAGTATTGAAGTAAATGCCGCTTTACCGACCCATGCGGCCCAATATGATAGTAGCAATAACGTCTCTAACAAAAGAGTCATAAAAAAAAAGTGTACTAGTAACTACCTATTAGCTTCATGTTCAACCGTTTCACCAATATTTGCTGCTAAAAAGTAACAACACACAACTCATACGCACCATCCTTCAAAGTTTATTTTTATCTCTCTATAATGTCTCTATTTTAGTATTATTTCTTTACTTTTCATATTTCATTATCACAAAATCAAGAGCTACTTGTTTCCTAAAAAAGTTACATAATATTGTAAATAATAAATGAAATGAGGATTGTTGAATTGAATTGTGTGAAAGTGAAACCTGATAGGCATGGCTGAGGAGTTCTTTAGAATAGGAAGGGTTAGAGCGACGGAAGACAATGGAAGCAGCGGCCATAGCGGCGGCAGTTTCTCCGGCGAGATCCGACCCGGGATTGTTTGGATCAATTTTGTAACCGTGACGGTCAGTGGTCATGTCCTCCGGTCTTTGCCAACACCTGTGGTCAGTGTTCCCGTCTCCTACCTGTATGTCAAAATGCCCAAAACAACATCATTCTTTATTCATATAAATAATAACTCACCTTACAATAAAACAATTAACATCCAAATTCAACATCAACTCTTTGAAAAATAAAAAGACACTAACTCATGAATATAATATTATATTATATTTCTTTTACCAACATTAACGGATCCGAGTAAGACTTTAGTTGAAGATTAATCATCCATAAAATGACCCGGTGAATACTTTATAAAAATAATATAATTAAAAAAACACTAGTATTTCTTTATGGAAAATGAAAGCTTAAAAAACAGGGGAAAAGCAGAGTGAGAATGTACCTCTCCATAGAGAACATTGGGTTGAGGATGAGCTTTGATGAAGTAATCAGTACCCCATTTGACAGCTTCCATAGCATGACCAAGCTCACCACTAGTAGCCATTTGTTTACCATATTCAATGATACTCCATGACATCATTGTAACTGTAAATGCCATTGGTAACCCAAATTTCACATTGTCCCCTGCATCATAATACCCACCCACTAGATCTATCTGCAAATTTCAACATTAATTAACACATGAAAATCACAAAAATACATTCATTTCAAATATTCCTTCTTCCACAAAGATACATCAATGTTTTAAATAACTTACTCCGCTGGCTTTACCGTCTTGAAGACCAGAATGAGATCTCCATGATACTCTTTGGTTATGAGGAAGAAAACCAGATCTCTGAGCTTCGAAGAACATTATGCTCTTGCTTAAAGCTTGACCATAATCATGGCCAGCAAAAGCGAAAGATGGGCATAGAAGAAAAAACAGGGGAAACATGCAAATGAGTTGTTTAAGCTTTTCCATGAAAACAAAAAGTGGAAATACACTCTAAATGTATTCAATGGAGTGATATGTGAAAGAGAATCTGAAGAAAAAAAGAAAAATGGCAATGCTGATGCTGAAACTTGGGATAATTCCGTTAATTAAGGAGAGAATCCTTGCGGAAATAGAGAAGTTTCAGAGAGAGAGAAGAAGAAGAAGAAGGGAATGGGGATTGGAAAGTGAAGAGCTCGAGGTTCTATATAGTAAGGGGAAGGAGAAAAAGGGAAGGTATCAAGAACCCCGAAACTGACATTGTGATTCTATTAAAAATTTATTACATAATTTAATATTTTCTCCTTCTCAATTTAATATTTCACTTATCATTTTTTCTGTTTTAAAGTATTTATTATTTTATAATATTAAATAGTATTCATTACGTTTTATTATTAATATATTTTTATTTATTGTATTTTAATTTATTAATTTTTTCAATTAATTGTAATTAATAAAATATTTAAATAAATAAAAATTTATTTTAATATTAAATTTAATAAAATGAATATTTTTTAAGAATCTTATACAAATCGAATCAAATAATTATAAAGTAATAATAATAATAATGTAATTTGTTTATATTATCATTATTTTTTGTTTTTTGTTTTGGATTTTGAAGTGGCTATAAACGGCTGATGAGAAAAGGAACAATGGCATGTGGCCTTACAGCAATGAGTCGGTGAGGTCTTAAATTATTTGGCGGAATGCAGAATTACTGCATATGGTTAAATTAATTGCAAAATAAAATATTTGACTTATAAATGGAGCTTGAGCAAGAATGGTAGTACCATGTGATTGTTTGTGACTATGGTAATTTAAGCACAAGGTTGGACGGACTGTTTTTTGGGAAGTTTAAGAGGGTTTTTTTGTGTGGTTATTTTGTCAAGAAAATACACCAATTTTTTTATTATGATAGGGACAAAATACATTATCATTTCATTTAAAATAAAATAAAAATAATAGTAAAAAATCTAGTGTTGCAAATCAAAGTTTTAATCCCAATTGAAATAATTATTTCATATTTATTATCGGATCAATTTCAAATAAGAATTATTTATAGAAAATAAAAATGTATTTTTTTTTTTGCACAATAAGTGTCTTACTTGTATTATGGTGAAATAAATTTTTCTGTAAAATTTTAAAAATTCATTTTTTGGGTAAAAAAATCACATTTTTAAATCTTACAAAATTATCATGCAACTATTTTGAGTTCTTGTTCGAACATCATCCTATAATTTTGAATGGTTTTTCGTATTGATGTTTATAATATTATAAAAAATTCTTTCACAAAAATGAATTCAAAATTTGATTTATAAACTCATATTTTAAGGATATCTTGAATATGACATTTAAAAAAATCATATTTAATTTATCTCAAATTAAAAAAATTTAAATTTATGTGGGTGAATTTTTAATAATATTTTAAACATGCATGCAAAATATCATTAAACAATTTTAAAAGTTAAAAAATATTTCGTTCCACCAAAGATTTAAAAAAATAATTTTGTTGAAACTAAAAAAATGTAATTTTATATATCTTGTATTATTTATCTCTTTATATTATCAATTAAGTATTAATTATTTTTTCACTAATATTTATTATATCTGCATTAATCTAATAACTCTACTTGCCCATAAAAATATAATTACTCTACTAAATATCAATAAAGATATTTTATTAATAAAATTCATATAGTATTTTTTTCTATAATTTATATAATACTTTTAAATTAACACAACCAATAATTTTCTTAATTTATTTCGCGGCTCAAATAATACATTATTGTGATCAAACGGAAAGAGTATATATAATTACTAGTATATGTATATTGCGGTCCCCATAGACGAGCGCAAGACCCATATCAATTATCAAAGACTCACTACAGCACTACTCAAGATTTGGTCTTTTCCCCCTAATCAGCGTGATTGTAGCAAAGGAATATTGTTAACATGAGATGAATCAATCCCACACATTTCCCATGTACCTTTTTCACTAAAAACCTCACCATTTTTAACTACGCATTTACACCCTAAAATTCAAGAATGAATCAACAAAAAGTTTCGGACTTTGATGGGCAGTGTCAACATAGTTTGTGAGACTATTAAAGTTCCAAAACAAAACTTTTCATCTGAATTCAGTCAAGTAAATTGGTAATCAAACTAACTGCATATTTAGTTTTATATTAAGATTGATAAAATCATGATGTCAATTCAAAGGTAAAATTAAACATAAACTAATTAACATTGTAAAAGTAGCATATTTATGAACCTTTTTTGTCCTAGAAAATGTCGTGTTAGGTCACATGTGATAGACATGTCAATCAGCAATCGAAACAGATCTAAAAAATTATCGAATAAGGTTTGGAAAAAATAAAATAACTTAGATTTATTTGTTTAATTATACTTGAAATTTTTCTTTAAGTCATATATTAATTTTAGGCATTTTTGTGTAGAACTTAGATTTATTTGTTTAATTATACTTGAAATTTTTCTTTAAGTCATATATTAATTTTAGGCATTTTTGTGTACTTTGATATATAGCATGTGTGTAGTTGTAAATAATTACTACATCTCTGGTTCTTTTTATGAGACAAACAAGTTATAATTTAATAAATAAAAATTGATATATTTATTCTATAATATATATTAAATATATTAATTTTTATTGATTAAATTATAATTTAATTGTCATTTATAAAAAAGATAAAATATCATATTTTATTTTAAGTTGTTTTTTTTTTTAGAAAAAAAAAATTATTAATGTCGAAATTAATACCGCAGCACAAAAAACAACAACATATATTGAAATCAAAGCAAAACACTAGACTAGTGACAATGTGTAAATTTGCTATGAAATCTTACATCTAAACCAAAACTTTGGCTAACAAATTTTGACATAGCACTAATTGCATAAGTATTCACAAAACAATAGGTTCATCCACACATATGTCAACATATTTCCCAATAAATATATTTATTTTATAAATGTTTTAAAAAAGGGTGGGCTAGGGCACCACCCTGCTCACCTTTATAAATATTATTATTTTTTATAGAAAACTATGTATCTATCGGTGACTAGTAAGAACAAATTCAAATCTCTTCGCAAAAATTCTAAATTCTTTTTCTCAATTTTTTTTATACTATAATCACATTTTCGAACTCTTCTTCTTAAGCCCATATCATTTTCTTTCTTCTACGACAAGGTGTTGAGACAAAATTTTAAATCAAGTATTTTGAAAATAAATAAATAGTTAATTAATCACTAATCTTGATTTTGATTATGTGGCTATTTAACTTGTGTTTTGTAGTGATTAAATCCATTCGTACAAAAATCAATGATCTCACCATAAAAGAAATAAAGAACATCGTGTCTTATTTGAATTGGAGATTGATCAAAAAAACATTCTAGGTTTATAAAAAAAATGGTTATTCTCTTTTAAAGGCAAAATTAAGAAAAATCATTCTCCATAGTCCAAACCTCAAGTTAAAAAGTATCAAGACTCCTCAAATCAATAATCAAGTCAAAACTCGAGCTGAAGGCGCAAAGAAGAAAAACAGTCTTCAGATCGATGACCACATTGATGAGTTGTGAGCAAGAACAAGGGTACATTGTTGCTGCATCTTTTTGCAGAAAGCTCAGCATACTTCTGAGATAAAAGACTGACATTTCACAATCATTCCTTCACGTTTTCCATAAAACACTAAGCCAAGAACGTTATGGTTTTATAGAAGAACATTTTAGACCAAATAGCACATGTGTTTGATAGAGTTCAATTTGAACCAACAGCTTGCAGAGGTTCAGTAACAGTTATATCGAGCCTTTTTAATCATCTCCTCATCTATAAAAGAAACATCAAGGAGAAGACAATAGCAATATTTTTAAGGCAATCATTCCGTACTTAAACAATCATACTCAAGCAACAAAACTCTCATCTTAAACAAAACTCCAACTCTATCTTATTATATTCAATGATCACTTTTTCGAGTTATTGTTGATAACCAATCTCAAACAAGTGTTGAGTAAACTTTGATCATAAACTATTTTATCATACACATGTTGAATTTGCCATAAGAACTTATGTGATGTCATATCCTTCAGAGACTATTGAAGCATTTCCATAAGTATTTCCATAATCATCATCACTATTTGATCCTTTCTTTCCTTTCCAATATGGGCATTCTTCCTTGAAATGTCCATCTTTCTTGCATATGAAACACTTCATTTTAGACTTGTCCTTTTCTTTATTCTTGAATTTATTCTTCTATTTTTGAGTCTTTTTCCCTGCCTTGGCATTGATAAACAGTTCCTCACCACTGCTTTCTTCTTTCTCATCTGATTTCCTCTTTAATTCTTTAGAGATTAGTGCAGCTTGCACTTCTTCTAATGACAAATAATCTCTACCATAAAGGAGTATATCACACAAATTTTCAAGAGAGCTTATGAATTTATCAATAGTAGGGCGTGATCCTCATCGTCCAATTTTACATCAATATTTTCAAGATCTAAAACAATCTTATTAAACTCATTCATATGATATTCAATTGACCTCTCTGATTGCATCTTGAAAGTATATATTTTTTGTTTTAGGTACAAATGATTTGCTAATGATTTTGTCGTGTATAAAGATTCTAATTTGAGTCAAATACCTGCTACATAACCTTGTTTCCAAGACTTAAGATTAGAGCACTATGAGTCTTGTTCATGATATCCTTCTTCTCCTTTTTTGAAAGTGTGGATGCCATGTCTTTCTCTCCTCCCAGTGCTTCTGCCAAACCTTGATGAACCATCAACGTTTTCATCTTGAGACACCATAACCCAAAATCATTCTTCCCATTGAATTTTTCAAGTACATACTTTGTTGATGTCATCTTCTCTTTGAATCGAATAAACCAATGCTCTTGATATCAGTTGTTGTTTAAAACGAAGATCAATCAGCCACTCAACCAAGAATGTTCTTGGTTTCCAAAGTAAAAACGGAGATTGATGAAAATAAAACGGAGATCGATCAATCACTAAACAAGAACTTTCTTGGTTTCAGCTTTTCTGATTATGGAACTAAATAGAATTTAAGCTTGCTAAAATGAACACACACAATTGTTAACCCAGTTCAGAGTTAAACTCCTACGTTTGGGGGGATTAGATCCGACTTCGAATTATCACTAATATGAGATAAAATGATTACAATAGATTATACACTCTTTGCTGTCAGTTTTCTGCACGCTATGCAAAACCGTCATTTTGCCTTCTTCTTACAACTTGGCTTATATACTAGTTGGTTATATTTGAAGAAGTAGTTAAAACTAATGAATTGAATAACTAACAACCCAAAATAGATTCGTTTGTAGGTAATCATCCTAAGTTTATCTCCAAAGTCTTCTAATTGAGTACCACTTTTAACATATATATTAACAATACTTGTATTAAATAAGTCAAAAATAATTAATTTTTGTTTAAAATAATGATCAAAATTTAAAATCATTTTTTTTCTTTTTATAATAGTAACGGTAAAAAGTATCTAGCATACAATGCGTGTTTTTGAGGTTGTTGTAGTAAAGTACGTTTTGACAATTTATTTATTTACAAAAGTATGCCATAAAATTGGTTAGAACTTCAATATCTCATGTTGACAATCTTTCAAAATGTGTTGTGCCTTTCTCTACGGTGGATTTCTCTATTTTAGAAGTCTTAATATTGTTGGACATCGCATAAAAAATACTTATCTAAAAGGTGATTTGATATCCTCTTAATTGTGGTTAGTTAAGTGTAACACTGATGGTTCTGCTTATGACACTACCAATATCTTCTATGGAGGTGGTATTTTAAGTGATTATAATTGGTTATTTTGATTTGTTTTTCCTTTTTTCCGCTCCTCTAATTTTCTTGTTGAATTATTTGCAATTGGCAATTGAAATTGCTCATGGTAAAGATTGGTATAAGTTTTGGTTTGAATGTGACTTGTTTTTAGTTGAGCATTGTTTCTCTCATCCTCCTTTAGTCCATACGTGTATCAGAACTCGTTGGAATAATTGTATCAATTTTACTCGATGTATGACTTTCATTATTTATCACATTTAAAGGAAGAAAATTTGTGTGAAGGTAAATTAGGTGTTTTTTGAGTTTCTTTCTAGTGTATTTTTTTGGGTACAATCTTCCTAGTGTTTTACTTGATGCGGTCTATATACTAGTTCTTGATTTTATTGGAGAAGTTTTGTTCATAGAAGATACGGTATTCCTTTAGTTAATTTCTGTCTTTTTCCTAAATATTGATCTATGTTTTTGTATTTTGTTTTCCTTTTTAATTTTCATATATTTGATTGGATTGATGCGGATGATTATTAAAGGATATGATATCAACTTAATTGGAATGACATTCTCTACTTATGTTTTTCTTACCAATTACTCGCTTTGTCCTAATTATAATCATAATTTGAGGGGGAAATGTGTCCCTAAATATAGACCTTTTAAATTACTTGACTCATTTATTTAATTTTTTAAAATATATCTTCTATTAGTACTATTAATTTATCTTAAAATATGATGCTTATATACATTCGAATAAAATATTTAATTTTAAAATATCAACATATAAAATAGACTTATTTATTCAGTCCTGAATTCCATTTTTTCAAAGCAGTTAACTGAATTCTCTCTCTCTTTATTTTTTTTTTTTGTAGTTAACTGAATTCTTAATTGTACAGCCAACGATAAAAGAATTAAAGAAATGATTGTGTGGGTTCAACTAGTTATTGAGGTGCCTCCTGGAACATCGTCGCATGCAATCCGAACCCGACAATCAACACTCATCGCTGTTAAATTTTGACGTCTGAAATCAATTCTCTATTGGCACCGACAACATCCCAAGTGAAAATACCTTAAATCAAATGAAAACCATGAGAATTGTTGTTTAAAGAAAAGCGTGACATCAAATATTTTACAGAAAAATAGTATAAATTGTCCGTCTAAGTTTTAGACTCGCGATTAATTAGAGCAAAACTATATTATACCAACAATGTATAATTATTAGATAAAATTGAATATAGAATAAGGGGTATTTTTGGAATAAAGATATGGATTTTGTTTGTTAAGACAAAAAAAATAGATTCATAGTTTATAGTTTATCATTTATGACCTTAAAATTTATTATCTCTCTTTTTAATTTGATCTTTATTATTGTAACTAAACGCTTTTTTTATTCTTTATAATTTATTTTTTTATAATTTTAAATAAACAACTTAAAAATTTAAAATAATTTAAATAAATATTTTATTTGTGAATAATATATATAATTTAAATTTTAAAATAATTTTTATAAATAACAATTTAAAGTAAATAGTTTATTTATTATAATTTTAAATTATTTATAAAAAATTTAAAATAATTAATATTTTAAAGTAATATATTTTTTATTTATTTTAATTTAAAATAAATAAAATAGAGAATTAAAAATATATATCAAATTGATAAAATTTAAATTAATAAAAAATACATTTTTAATTACTATTTTTAAAAGATTTTAACATTAATTAATAAATTTTATTTTCAATTAAATCTTTTTATATTATTTTATATTTTAACTTAATTAAACAGTTAATTTTACTAAAGATCTCAATTAACATAACAATAATCACCGACTATCAGCGATAGAACTATCCACCGTAAGCAAATTTTACTAAACATAGCCGTAATTAGAGTTTAATTTATTGACTTTTGTTTATGTTTATATTTGAGATTAATAAAATATGAAGACATGTGTTTATAACTAAAATCGGATGAAGTAATATTAATAAGGGATGTTTTTGAAAGAAAAAAAATATATACTTAATAATTTTAAAAAATTCTTATATTTAAGATTTTTTTTCTCTAATAGATGATTATATTATTTTTTTATCATTTAATTTATTATCTTTTGTCGTCTTATAATTTTAATCTAATATCATATATTTTTTTTTATAGTTAATGTCCATTCACAAAATTAAACAAAAAATAAGAACAAATTAAAAATCTAAATCTAAAACAAATGACAAAATAAACTAAATTAAACTCGTATCTATTTTATATGAACAAATTGAAAACTCATATTTGAAACAGACTAAAATTAAATTAAAAATTGTAACGCTCTAAAAATATTTAGAGTCGTCAAAATGAATTAGTCTGAATAGCCCAACTCAAAAATCAAATAAAAGATAACGCTTGAGTTATAAATTTCAAATATAACTTTTAATAAAGCTTTTTAGCTAGGTCCTAACGTACTTGCGGCAAGGTAGCTCGATCGAGTTTAGGACTACCCGTATGACATAAGGAAATAAAATGTAAATTTTGTAAAAAAGTATGTAAAACATTTAAACACAACTAAAAAGTAAAATGTTAACAAAATGTTCATGGTATTAAAAAAAATGACAACATATATTATAAAATTTAAATAAAAAATTTTAAATAGTTAAATAACGGGCTAGACCGAAAGCCCACAATTTATTTAGCGTCACACTCGAGTAGTATTTTTAAATAGGTTTTTGTCCACCCCGTAAAACATGTAGTTCATTAGGGTCAGTCTTAAACTAATTGAGTAATCTATTTTGACTACTCTAAAAAATAACATAGAAATCGAACTCAAATAAATAAATAAACTTTATATTTTTCCTATTTCTCTTTTGATTTTCAATTGATTTTCAATGACTGAAAAATAAGTTTTTGTTTTATTAATTTGTTGTAATAATTATGTTTTTATTTGGTTGGTTGTGGGAAGTTTTCTCAATGAAGAGAGGCATAAAGGATAATATTTTTTATTATTTATTTTTTGAATTTCAATGTATTTGCTTTTACGAAAGTGGCAAAGAAGATGAAAAATGTTATATGTTTTTATTTAAAAAGACTATCGCAAAAAACAAAATGAAACATAAATAATCTAATTGAAGAAAAATAATTATTATGCAGAATTTGACCATAACTTAAACAATGTGGAATTTTACATTAATCTTAACATTTGTACAAAATAAAATAACCAAAAAAAAAATACTTTTGTAATCATTTAATTCGATAAAAAGATTGCCTTTATTTTAATATTTGTGCAAAATAACTTAAAAATAAAAGTATACTTTTATAATTATCTAATTCAATCTACAAATAAAATAAAAATCATACTAATAAGTGGTTTAAAGACCATTTTATTATGTAAATTTCAAAATAAAATAAAATAAAAATCAATTTTATATAAAAATAATTACTTTTTAAATTTTCAAAATATTAATTATATAAATACTAAAATATTATTTAATTTTTAGAATATTTAATATTATTATAATATTTAACTAACCATTTTATTCATAAAATACATCAATAGTACTAATTATGTCTTATTATATAAGTAAAAACTAATTAAAAAATATATATATTGAATCTAGATTTTAAATTAAATAAAGGAAAAAAAATACGGTCAAAAGTCAAACCAGGACAGGGCTCCCATTGTCAGATCGCTTTATTTCCAACCGCAATCAACTGCCTCCGCCGAAAACAACATAAAGTCTCTCTTTCACACACACAATCCCTTTATTATCTTCTCTCCGTACTTTTTTTATTTTTTTTATTTCTTTACATTATATTTTGCTTTTAGGAAAGTTGTAATATCAATTAATTAAAAAATGTTTTTCTAATAAATGTCTCAATGACATTTGTTAATAAATCAAAAATAAAATTTTGTATTAAAAATAGAAATTTCAATATATTTTAATTTATTAGTAACATTTATGATTAAACAATGGAGAGACAAAAGAATTTGACACCTAGCCAGTAGTAAAGAAGTGAAAGAGACAAATCGCCGGTTTTGTGACGCTGTTCAGCGACATTTCCCGTAGTTGAGTACCCGATGTCCAATGATTTTGTTATTCAAAATGTGGGACTGTGAGAGGGTGTTCTTTTTGTTTTTCAACGATTCCTCTTTCCGTTGTTTATTATTCCCTCCATGTTTTTTACAAAAAGTCAAATATTTGATATATTTTATTTTAAATGAAAATTTTGGAAAATTGAACAAATCTTTTCATTGCTATAATTCTTATTTAACATCGTCAACAATCAAGGCATACATTTTCTTTATAATCCTTAATTTAACGATTCAAGGATAAAAGTAATTTTGAAAATTTGTTTTAAAATCATACTACAATTTTTAATATGCATAATTTGATTTAATTTAATAAAAAAATGATTGATTTTTCTTATAATTCATTGAAGATTCATTATAATTTTTTCTTATTCAAGATTGGAGTAACTACGTATTAATAGTTCAATAGTGTATTTATTAATCACTTTTATTTTAAAATTGAGTAAAATATTTTAAGAGTTAACGATTGTTTAAGAGATACGTGAGAAATAAATAAAGACAAAAGTTAGTAGGTTTTTTAGAACACTTGTTAAGAAATTTAATATGGATAAGTAAGGCTTAACTCAGCTGATAAGTATTAAAATTGTTACGTTGAATACTAAGTTTTTGATTCGAAATCAGAACTTCATAATTATATACGAGTTTATTTATCATTTTATCTACGTACAAAAAAATAAAATCAAATTTCAAAATATTGATATTTTTCACATAAAACTTCTCTTTAATTTATTTTTTTAGTTTAAAGGTAGTGTATTAACAATGTAAAACAATTTTACACTTTTAATCTATAAAACTTCACTCTACTGCAATCATTCAATCTCCGACATCATGTTGTGCAAAATTTAAATCAAATACAGACATTTTTTAAGCTGTTGTCGTGTTATAAGTTATCAATGTAAAACAACTTTAAATTGATAATGTACTTTTCGTATTCTCTTTATTTTTTTTATATTTTTTTAACAAATGCATTAAAAAGGAATGTTAAAATGACGAATGTAAAAATAAAGTTTTGAAAGTTGTCTGTTCAAATTCTCAAAGTTAAAAACATATAATTTTCATTATAAATTCTTGAATTATTTTTTAATTCGACAATAATTGTTTAAAAGTAACTTATTATTACTTTATAAACAATTTTTAATAATCTAAATGTAGTATTAAGTGTACTAAAACTTGTATATATATATTTTTTTAAATATAAACTCCCTTTATTCTATAATAATTGACTCACTTTATGATTTTCACACATATTAAAAAAAATATGAAACAAAGTAAAAAAATATTACTTTTATCAAATTATTCTTGTTAAATATTAATATATTATCAACATCATAAATGTATTTAAAATTATACAAATACTATTAATTAAATGATATAATTAAAAATAATTAAAAAAATTAAAATAGTCATTCATTTTTTGAAAATTATTTTTTACAAATTAGTCAATTATTACAAAATGAATGAAGTATTTTTTTTTAATATATATTTATTATTAATTTGTTATCAAGTGACCTAAATATATTTATTATTAGCAAGACCCTCGCATTAATTAAAGCCTCGATAACTTTTATTTTTCATTCTCTCCCTTTGTTGAGTGCGTTAGGTCACCTTTTGGAAATTGTGGCACTTACCCCTCACTTTATATATGTATAGGTGCCATCCACGTACCCAAATTGCTTCACACTATAAAAAAAATGGGAACTTACACAAATTAGAGCTCGTCAACAATTCAAATTCAAATTTTCAAAATTGATAGATAGATCGAAGAGGGAAGAGACCAACAAGGCGTTAAAATTGCACTTAATAGATTAATTGCATCTTTTCAAAGTGAAATTTGATTTTGCAAATTGGCTTCCAATGTCCAACATCATGGATAAACTGGATTATTCCGAGAAATGCATTCGCATAATGCAACGTAATAATGTGACCCTTACAAAATATGGTTATCGTAAAGATCATTCTCGTTTTTCAAATATAATTAAAATATTTATTATTAAATAATATAAATACACACATTTTAAAAATAGTAGCATTAATTTGATATTTTTACACTAAAATTATAAGTAATAGATATCTCAATTTCTACATACAACAAAAAACGATATCACAATTTATTTTGAAAAATTAAAGGGAATCCTAAATAATTTTCAACTTATTGTGATATATGCAATGGAAACTAAACATCATTTTCTTATTTATGAGATAAAAATATTATTTAATAAACAATAAATATATTTTAAAAATTGCAATTTTTTTATATAATGTTTTTTTTTTTGCAATCCAAAAATACTCTTATAGTAGCAATAAGAAGGATTTTTTTTCTTTCAACATTGATGATGTGCATTGTGCAGTATCATTTTAATTTTTGCAACCTTAACTATGTAAAATATAAAGTTTTTAGAGTTTCATCATTAACAAAAGTTTTTGTTCGAATATGATTAGATTAATATGTAAACTTTTAGATTAACATTTAATATAAATTAAACTGAAGTATTATTCATTCAGTTGAATCAAATTAATAATAATATATAATATATAAACTTTAACATTTTAAAAGTTTTAACTAAATTTATCTCTTTTTATTAAGTTAACATCTTTAAATATAATTTTATTAATATTTTTTAATTAAAATTAATGTTTAAAGCTTTTATTAATATATTTTTTTTTAAAAGCAAACAATGATCTTGTAATGGGGCCAACCTAACCCAACTCAATTTTCAACTTGGGTTAGTTGAATCAGATAAAAAATCATTTTTGGACTAGTTTTTTTATGGTTCAATCCGATCTAAAATATGGATTAAAGGACCGTTACTTTGAGTTATACTTATTTTATAAACTCTAGTGTGCATTCCAATGATCATCACTGCTTTATACTAAATTAGAGTGTATACCCTTGCGATGCACGAGTAGAAAAATAGGAGATTAAGAATTTTTATTATTATTATTTTATGAGATAAATGATTTTGAAATATAAATTTATCAATTAGTATAAAAATAAATTAAAAATGTTACATCAAAAGATTTGTACTCGTCTTCTCATGAATTAAGATTCTCTTCATTTATGTTGTGAAAATTACGGGATATACAAAAATTGGTATTATATAAATTTATAAATTATTATTAGTTTTTAAAAATGTATAGTAAATTTAAATTCATTAATTTCTCCATTATTCAGTCTTTTTCGCTTGTTTTATATATTTTTGATTATACGCACAATTATAACAATTTTATTTTTCGCGATTAGTTTATAACAAGTTATGCATTATTATTTACAATACTTTGCAGAAAAATACTAATAAAAACTACATTTAAATTCTTATATTTTTCTTTACTTTTTTTATTATTATTGAGTATTTGAAGTTATGTAAGCTACTATTTTTTATGTAATTAAGTAATTTGTATTATTGAGTGGTTTGTTTATAGCTTGTATTAAGAAATTAAAAAATCACAAACAACGAAAAAGAAACTATGATTTATTTCAAATAATTATCTCGCAATACCTTAAAAAATTTAATCACTAAAATATCCTTAATGAGGTAAAATTTACTACACGACGGCAATAATAATAAACATTGTTTGTTGGGTGATTAAATTTGATGGCCCAATATCTATTGTATTAATTATTTTATTACTGTATATTGATATTGATATTATAATATTATTAATAACAATAATAATAATAATAATAAGTAGTTAACAAAAAATAAAATAAAAAATCAAAATATTTCATTCAAATAATGGTATTTGTCACTATTTTAGGAGGGAAAAGATTGTTGCACGACCATCTTCTTCGAACTTTGATTATTTTTTATGTAATTAAATAATTTGTATAACTGAGTGATCTGTCTATAGTTTATATTAAAAATAAAAATAAAAATCATGAACAACGAAAAAGAAATTATGATTTATTTTCAAATAATTATCTCCCGATAACATAAAAAACTTAATCACTAAAACGTCTCCAATTAAGAAGGTACCACATAACCACAATTTATAAGCATTGTTCATTGAGTGACCAAATTTGTTTATTGGGTGACCAAATTTGATGGCACATTTAATATTCATAGCATTACTTATTTTATTGGTGATATATTAATATTAATAATAGTAATTAATAATTAAAAAAATAAAAAAGTTAAAAGATTTAACTCAAATTACAATAATTTCACTTTTTTAGGAGGGGAAATTTGTTACTTGACTACCTTGTTTATCATTGAGTATTCAAGGTTACGTAAGTTACTACTTTTTATGTAATTAAATATTTTGTATCATGTGTGGTTTGTTTATATAGTTTATGTCAATAATTATAAAAAAATCATAAACAACGAAAAACAAACTATGATTTCTTTCAAATAATAATCTCTCAATACCTTAAAAAATTTAATCACTAAAATATCTCTAATTTAGGAGAGAAAATCTACTACATAACGACAATATGCAATTATTATTATTATTATTATTATTATTATTTTATTGGGTGACCAAATTTGGTAGAAATTTTCCTAATATTCATTGTATTAATTATTTTATTAGTGATATATTAATAATATAATAATAATAATTAATAAAATATAAAAGACAACACGTGTCATTTACATTATAACATTGCCACTATTTTAGAAGGAAAATATTGCTACTTAACCACTTTCCTTTATATATTATGATTTCTACAATTTTCTAAAGAAAAAATTATATCATCTTCTAATTTAATGTAATCTATAAAATATAGTATTTTTAAATTTAACTACTTTTTAAAGTGTTCTGATGGCTATGAAAAATATGGCAACCATTGTAGTTGGATTAATAATGGATGTGTGTTTTGTGAATTGGAATTTCCCCAGGTACTTTTGGTTTATTTATGATAAAGAAAAAGATAAATAATTTAATAATTAAAACATTAAATGTACATTTTTGTTTTTGTTTTTCTATCTTTCTTTCTCGTAAATGCATTCTAAAATACTTGATAGGATCTTTGTTGGAACCAAGTTGATTCTTACAATTAAAGTTTTCATGTTAACAAATGTATTTTATGAAAATCGTATTTTGACTTAGAAGGAAAAATTAGAGGATGACACCACCATAGAATACACTAGAGGATGACGTCACCAGAAGATAAAAATGCCACCAGAAAGTTCGGTCAGAGGATACATCCAGAGGATGCCAGAGGATACCAGAGGATGCATCCAGATGATACCAGAGGATGTCATCAGAGGGTACTAGAAAATACCTCCAGAGGATACCAGAGGATGTCATCAAAGGCAAACATAAGAGGATAGCATCAATCAGAGGATATCATCAAAGGGAAGGAAAAATAACATCATCAAAGGATATCTTTCTTGGCCCAGATCAGAAGGAAGCAGAGTCCAGAAGGAGACCTGGTCCAAACCAAAATGAAGCTTGTCATAGGGAGACTTGGTCTAGACCAGAAGGAAACATAAGTCAGACTTGGTCCATACTTAATCTGGCTAGAAGATAGCATGGTCGTGAATATAAGACTCAGTCCAGACTTAATCCAGACTTGGTCCAGAGCAGAAGATAACTGGTTCAGAACAAATGACTTAGTCCAGACTTGGTCCAAACCAGAAGATAGCATGGTTCAGAACATAAAACTTAGTCCAAATCAGAAGATATAATTGTACAGAACATAAGACTTAGTCCAGATTTAATTCAGACTCAATCCAGACTTAGTCCAAACTTGGTCCAAATCAGAGGATAAATGTCTAAATTAAAAGATCAATTATCCATACTGGAAGATAAATGGTCCAGTTGAAAAGATCAATGGTTCAGATTAAAATATCAATGGTCCAGATTAGAAGATAAATGGTCCAGATCACAGAATGGTACAGATCAGATCACATGGTCCAGAATTGGCCGAGATCAGAGGATCACAGAATGGTACAGATCAGATCACATGGTCCAGAATTGGTCGAGATCAGAGGATCACAAAATTGGTACAGGTCGGATTACATGGTCCAGAGTTGGCCGAGATTAGAGGATCATACCATCCAGAATTTAAATCATGATGCAAATCAATGAAGACTTGATTAAAATTCGAAGAAGACTTTATTAAATTTTGATAGAAATTTGATCAAAGTATTAAGGGGATTTTATTCAAAAAAATCACTGAAGACTTGAAGAAATTCGAATGTAATATGAAGCTTACAAAAATATGGTTTGAAATTAAAAGAAACAAGATTGGTCAACAGAATTTTCAAGTGCAATATGAAGCTAAAAAGATACGATTTTAATTTAAGTGAAACAGGATTGACCAATAGTATTTTCGAAGGAAATCTGAGCAAGATTTATTTCGAATTTAAGCTTGGACAAAACCCTATTTGCAGCTATAAAAGGAGGCTTCAGACAGCAGCATCAAACATCGAAAAACACAAGAACTCAAGCTTCATATTCAACACAATCCGAGAGTTCAAAAGAGAGAATCATTTGAGTGCAAAAACAATATTTTCTAAGTATTTTCGAGAGAGAAATTCAGTGCAACAATCAGCTTTCCAGAAGCAACAAAAGTGTTCAATAATCAGTGCAGCAATCAGTTTTCCAGAAGCAAATTTACAAAGTTCCAAATCAAACCTGATAGTGGTGTAGATTCCTTCTTCAATCTGGGGTTGTCAGATTGGTAGGAGAAGACTTGACCTGTAGAGTCAAAGTGTTGTTTTCGTTCCTCAAAAGTCTGAGGTTGTCAGGCTGTTTGAGAAAACTGACTTGGAGGGTCAGGTGTTGTAATTCAAAGTATTTTGAATTAGTGGATTAAAACCTTCAAGATGAACGGATTGAATGTAGCCAAGTTAACGGTGAACCAAAATAATGGTGAACCAAGATAAATTGTTGTGTTCTTATGCTGTTATATTCCGCTGCTAAGTCTGATTATTTATTCATCAAGTAAATCACATCAACAATTCAACAAAACAGCAAAAAGATTCAAAATTTGACAAACACAATTCAACCCCCCTTCTCTTATTTGCACATTCAATCTAAACTCATGTTTTATAGTATTATTTGATAAACATATCAAATTTTTCAAATAAAAAATATATGTATTTGTTATATATGTGTAATGTTTAAGCTATCACAGTTTTATCAAAAAATTACAATATTCCTTTTAGAACATTTTTGTAGTAATTTAATATATAATATGTATTTTGCATTATATTTATGTCATATTCAACTATTTTTTTTATATAATCCAAAATATATGCATAATAAACTACAATAAACAAATCAATCAACGTGATACTTAGATAATGAAAAAACTTAAAAAATAAAAAGCACATTTATGTGAAAATAAAAAAAAAATCATTTATTTAAATAAAGGTTGAGAAATGGGGACGCAAAAGATGATTACAAACAAAAATTACCACAAACCATTATTATTTGGCTAATGAAAACTAAGAAAGTGACGAGTAGAGGAAAGGTTTAAAGAGACAGCTAAAGTTAATTTATTAACACATAATTATACACGATGACGTTATCCTTCTTCTGTTCTTAATTCGTTTTTCTTTTCTTTCAAAAAAAAAAAAACTAAACTAAACTAATTACTACAACAATTGTCATCCCCTTGATTCCCCTCGCTTCCCATCTAATTGTTTGATTAATTACTTTTGTCCATTTACCCTTTCTTTAAGATCAAAATAATAAATAGTACTCTATTTATCCAATTACTATTATAAAAAAAGTAACTATTTTACGGTCATTCAAAAATTAGTTAAGTACAGTTAAATTTTTAAATTTAATGAAAATTATAATTTATATTTATTAAATGATTTATTTAAAGTCAAACATTCAGCTATTAATATTAATTTTTTTAATTAAAGTAGATATATATATATTAATAATACTAATATTAAATAAATTAAAAATAATCAATGTTTATTTATTATAATAATTAAGATTTACTGTCATTTTTTTCTATAATAGTGACTCGAAAGAATATGTAATTAGGTATATGTATGAAACATCGAAATCCTTTGGTCCATACTAATTACTAAAGATATAAAAATAAAATATTGTAAAGAGGCAAGGCCCCAAGTAGATCATAAATTAATATATCCAGCCTGTCATGATAGAAGATGGGAGAGCTCGAATGGGGACACCTAGACAAGGGGTCATTTATCTCCTCACCTTCCAAACAAGGTAATAACTTTTTTTTTTCCTCTCAAATTTCTAAGTGTGTTTGAATAGAGCAGTTAAATTTTTTAAGAAATTTAAAATTTTAATCAATTTAAATACTTTATTTGCATTTCTTTTATTTATATTTCTTTTTATCTTGATTGAACAATTGTTTATTTAAAAATGTACTATTTTTATAAATTTTAAAAGTTTTAGGGTAAAAACAAAAATGAAATTTGAACCAAAACTGAAATTTTTAAAAATTTGAGGGATAATTTAAGAAATTTTTAGTGACTTATTTACAAAATTTTATAATTTTAAGGACTAATTTGCAAAAAAATATATATAGCGGTTAATAAAAAAAATTGAAACATATAGAGTTAAAATTATAAATTTTTAAAAATTATAGGGATCATTTCATGATTCATATATTATAAAGTAAAGAGATAATTTAAAATTACTAATTTTTAGTTGGCATTTGAAATACCTCATGAAATCCATTCATTTTGAAAATTCTACAAAAAAAAAATTGTTCTAGGAAAATTGTTCAAATTTATTATGCAAATAAGATAATTTGCATTAAAGGATTTCAATTATCTTAAAAAGTAATATTACGTTAAAAAATTATCTCATCAAAACACATTCTAAAGATATTACGAAAGACAATTAATATTATGTTATAGTTTTCTTTTGACTAAATTAGGCTTTTGGTCTCTTAACTTTTTTCAAGTTTCGTTTTGACCTCTTGATTAATTTTCGTTTCACTCTAATTCTATAGCTATGGTTTCATTAGCCACTTTGTTCATTTACATTAGATTATTCAAAAAACCATTAAATATGTGCTGCGTCTCACTTTAATATGTTGGCTAAGTTGTGTAGTCACCAATTTAAAAGTTAAAATTAGAGTTTCAAATATATCTCTTTTTCTTTTCTCTTATTTTTTTTCTTTTATTCTCTATTCTTCTCCTTGTCAAAGAGACAAAATGCAAGATTTATGATTAGATACTTAAAACCAAAAACAATAAACAAATCAAACCATGAATGATACAATTGCATAATGTTAGTGATAAAGTAAACAAAGAGTAAACATGAGGAGTGAAATATAATCAACATTGAACACAAAATTATCAAATAAGTCAAGGTATGCAAGTTTTAGATTCTAACAAAAAAAAATAAATATTGCAAATTAAATGTGTTTGGTTTCACTCTAGAAAGAGGAGGATGAAAGTGGTAGACAGAACCACAAATGAATGAGCCAAAACAGAATAAAAATTAATTAAAGCATCAACAAAAAAACTTAAATAAAAAAGAGTCAAAAGAGTAATTTAAATTTTTCTTTTAAATAAGTTTCCTAATTTTCCTGTTATAATATATATACTTATTTTTCTAATAAATGTTAGTATACAACAGCTCTTAGATTGATGTGAGGATAATATATACATATACAAATTATTTATATGCCAGTCACCTATATATGAATAATATACAAGTAATTGACTGTAATTAAATTAAATTAAATTGTTTTTTAATTAAAATCAACATATGCGCATAGTCCACCAGCATTACATTAATTAGTCTGAGCGCAACTAGATTTAGACCATTTAAGCAATTATATATAAAAAAAAACATTTAGGCAAGGTTTTATTATAATTAGTTCAATTTTGTGGATGAAAAAACTTTGATTGATTAGAGACTCCACTAAATTTTGTCACTTAAAGTTATTCTGTGTAGATTTTTTATTAAAAAAATTATATTCATTGATTTAAATAACATAATTTATGCAATAAGTAAAAAAATCAATGAAAATTTTTTTAAAAGAAAAATCAATTATTTTAACTCATTATAATTGATGTATTTAACTCCATTAAGTGTTCAAAGTATCGCCATGTTTAGGTGCTGTGAATCCACAATGAGACCAATATTTCAATCTGAAGCAAAGCCAACTAATAAGTCTAAAATTTAAAAAATAGAGCCTTTTTAATAACAACAATAATATTTTACTATAATTTTATTTATATTTTATATTTTATGAGATATAAAATATTTTAATTTAATATGTCAATGATTATATATTTTTATAATTACAAGATTTTTTATTTTTTAACCTAAATATAAATATAAAATTAATTATACAACAGCCCAGAGCTAACATGCATTGAATATGAGTAACAATGATACTAACTCATCAGTAAGGGAAATAAAAAGGAATGATGCATATTTTGGGGTGCTAAGGTACCAAATGCTTCCATTGAAAAGTATTATGAAAAGTGGAGTCTTCCATCATCCTCCTCAAACGGTCAAACTGAATTAGTAAGAAAATAGACCCTAAATTTCTGGTTTACTTGTGCTTTCTTTACTAGTGAGCATACTAATATATTACTCTTACGCATTAAATTTTTTATAACAAATTAAATTGCAGACACAATAAACAAATAGGCTGATGGAAAGTAAAGATATGATAGGATTATTAGAGATTATATAAGTTGAATAAAAAATTATATTAATTTTGGAACTGAATCTGCAAAAGCCGACACCAAAATCCCAACGTCCCCAAAGGTCCCCACTAACCGTTTTAAAGCTCCCTCTTTTCTGCAATCAATCTACAACTTCCCTCCCGGATTTCCTGCACTTATATAATTATAATAATAATAATAATAATAATAATAATAATAATAACAATAATAATAATAATAATAATAATAATAGAGTAGTTTCATTTTTTTTTCTGTGCATAGTAATGGTTGACCATCTTCCCTAACATATAATCTTTCCAAAAAAATTAAATTATTATTATTATTTATAAAAATTAAATTATTTTTGTTCTCATAAATATATTAATTTAATATTTCAGTCCTTATTGTTTTTAAAAAAATGGGTAGGTGTTAAATTGATCACTGTAGTGTATATTAATTCTTATATAATTATTGTTCACGAAATAAAATCAAATTATTGACAAACTATTACACTGTCTAAAATAAAACAAAGACAACTAATTGCAAAAACTAAAACATAAAACTAACAGAAACATGATACTGAGATTAAAAGGAACAGTGATATATTTATAAAAATTATAAATGTCTTCCGTCATAGAATATTATCAATGTGAATAATAAAAAGAGTTTAAGAGAAATAATGAAAGCGAAATAAATAGGTTTGTATTATTAGATTTGATACGGTTTAATTTGAGTTGAGTGATGGTTTAATTTATTCAATAGGATGAATTGGATAATAAATATAATGCTAAATTTCATTTCATAGGTAATTTATTCAAATTTCAAACACAATCATAATAATTTCATTATAATAGAGTGACAGTCTCGTTCATTTATTGATCGTTCATTTAACTATGAATTTATCCAAGTCATTCATCAAATAATAAAAAAATTAATGAATTTCGATCAATTCATTCATTAAAAAACATCATTAACAAATGTTAATATTGACAAAATAACATTAAAATCTGTAACGCTTAGTTCAATTGATAAATTTTGATATTTTTAAGTTCAATATCATATTTTAGATTCAAATTAAAAAACTTACACTACGTATGAGTTTCTTTAGAATTTTTTTTACACACAAACAACACCAATATATCGCTTATTTTATTTAATACAATACAATAAATTACATTTGTTTATTTTAAAATATATACTCTCAATAACCTATTATTATATTTTTTAAATAAAAGTATGATTTTCTATACACCATTATTTAAAAAATATTTATTTATTATTTTTAAAAAACAGTTTTTTTATACACTTTAAAAAAAGTTTTTTTATTAGTTTAAAATAGTTAAATCTAAAATTTATTTTTTATTATTTTTTAAAAATATGATTTTATTTCATTATTTTTAAAAACTATTGAAGTCACCAATTTCTGAAGAGTCATAATCAATTTATATTTGAAAAAATTGACATATTTTTAGGAAAATACTTTAAAAAAACTTTAAAAAAAAATTAAAATCAAAATAATAATTTAAACTTCATCGTCTACGCCTACTGGAAGTCTTAAATGGCAAAGCTAGCGATAGGAATAGGCTAAGCCATCCATTATGGGCATATGACATAACTTACTTGTGGTCTGGTCTGACCTGACCTGGCCTGTTTAATAAAAATACTAGGTTCAAGCTATTTCAGAGTTTATTTATTTAAATAGGTCAAATTTAGACTTATAAAAAAACCTATTAGGTCTGACAGACCGGCATATATATATATATATATATATATTATTTATTAATATTATTGTTTTCTATTTTAAAGCCTTTAAATTAAGCTATTTTAATATTATTTTATTATAATTTTATTAGTTTTCCTTGTATACAAATGTTGAGACAAAATCTCTTTCAAATAATTTTAATGATAACAAAATTATTGATTATAATTATTGTTAATGACTAATTTGTGCTATTGAGTGGATTAATACTATAAAACATGTTGCTCTTCAAAAGAAACAAAATACGAGTCAATCCAACAAGTTTTTCAAACTGAAGGATAGACTAGAGGATGAACCCTAAAAAAGGATGAACCAACAAATATGCAAAATCTTCAAATCACTATAACAATGATTTCTTATCAAAAGAGAAGTTAAATCAGTGTTAGAGTTTGAAAGAAAAATAAAGTTAACTGAAGAGGACAAAGACAGAGGATAAACAAAGAATGATGAACTGTAAGAGGATGGACTTCTAGCTCTCTTCATCCTCGTATAATGAAAATGGTTCTATCTTATCAAATGACATAAAAGATGTACTAAGTTGTACTAAACAACTGGATGACATTTTTGTAATTAAGATTACTGGCATTGGACTTTTGATTAAGTCCCCAACGGTCATGAAGCATGTCAACACATGAATAGACTATCTTACAACTCTATAAAAGGAATGGTGTTCTTCTTCATTAAACACACATTTACAAAGTTTACAAAAAGAAAGTCTAAAGCTATCAAGAGCATTCCCATCCCATCTCTATACTTTCTATAATCTTACACTAGATCTCTGAAATATCTTTATAGAAAGTGTTAGTAAAGAGAAATATTTTAAACTTCATTATATCATCTTGTTGTTGAGGAAAAAACCTTTTTGATATATGTTTTAATGACAACAAATCTTTTAAATTAAATGATTAAGTTTTATAAATGGTGGTCTACTAATGATTTCACTTAAGTTTTATTTAAGGAACATGAATGCATAAGTGAACAAAGCAAGAATCCATTCACTTCATCAAAATGCACAAATGTGATCAGTTACAATCAAAAGAAGCCATTCGAATCACAAAGAAAAAAGGTCATGAATCAAGCTGCCAAAGCAAGACTGAACAGTTTCTAGAATGTTCAGAATTAACAGCATGTTAATGATTCAAGGAAAGCCAAGAAATCAGCATAAAGAACACTCTTGACACAATCTGGAAAAACTGAAGATGTTACCCGATGACATCACCAGAAGATACTTCCAGAGGATACCAGAAGATGGCTCGAGAGGATACCAGAAGCTGTCACCAGAGGATGAAGTCATTACCAGAGGATGACCTCAAGAAGAGGATACCTCCAGAAGACATCACCAGATGATACCTCCAGAAGATGTTACCAGAGGATACCTCCAGAAGATACGTTACTAGAGGATACCTCCCGAAGACGATATCAGAGGATACCCTCCAGAATACTATCAGAGGATACCTCCAAAAAACGATATCAGAGGATATCTCTAGAAAATACATTCAGAGGAAGAACCAAGTCTATTCTTGAACATCAGAATGATCAGAACAGTCTCCAGAATGATCTTCTATCAAGAATGATCATCAGTTTCTAGGAATGATCATCAGTCTCTAGAAATGATAATCAATCTCCATAATGATTATCAAGATTAACAACTATCTTCAGAATGATCAAACATCAATATCCAACATGTTAACAATCAAATCTCCAGCATGTTTAACATCATTCTCCACAGTGTATCATCAGTCCAGAATGATACAATCATTCTCCTGCATACTGAACATCATTCTCCAGCTTGACTGCCAAGAACGTTGAACGATCTTGAAGTATGTTTACATCAAAGCAGATCCAAGAAAAGATCATGAAGACATCCAGAATGATCAAAGCTGAACCTCTAGATTGATTATCAATCTCCAGAATTTTCATTAACATTATGCAGAAGTTCATCATCATTCTCCAAGCTGTTTTGACATAATCAAAACTCCATATCAAATCAAATATATTTGAAGTACAAAGGATCATTAAACAAAGGAAATATGATCAAGAATCAAAGGTTTCAGCCCAGTCAAAACATAAATTAAAAATAGTCAAAAGCTAGATTATTTTTAATCAAAAATATTGTCTTTGGTCAAGCCTGATAAGAGCACTACCAACGGCTCTATTTGACCATCATTAAATGCTCTCACGCCTATAAAAGGAAGGCAAAAGCTAAAAAAAAAAATACAGCTTCAAGTACAGAGAAAAACATCATTCACATACATCTACATACTTGAAAGCTTCTTAATCACAAACAAAAGATTCAGTTCTGTTTTTCTTCTTCATATCAGAATCATCTACTGAATTATTTTGTCAAGAATCTAATCTCAAACACGAGTTGAGCATACTCAGATTCTGTCCAAAAATCAAAGACATTCAAGTGCCAAGATATATCACCAATCACTCACACACATACTTGAAAATCTCCAATCACTTACAAGAATCAGTCTGATTAAGTTCTTATTTACTCTGATACATTTATACTGAATTCTTTGTAAAGAATCGAATCTCAAACAAGAGTTGAGACATCTCAGATTCTAACAAAACAATCTCATCACTGTTGTAAAACTCAAACTATAAGAGTTAAGTATAGTTTGGGTAGATTGTAAGAAATCCTATCAAGGTTGATAGGTGATTTGATTAATCTCTTTTTGAGTGGAATTAGATTAAGTTCTGTAAACAAAGATCAAGGTTGATCTAGGCTAGGTGCTGTAAAACAAAGAAGGTTCTTGTTTTAAACACTTATTGGAAAATCTCACCGTTGTGAGGACTGGACGTAGCCCAAGTTGGGTGAACCAGGATATATCTGTGTGTGATATCTCTTCCCTTATCTCTATTTACTTTCAGTCTGTTAATTATCAAGTTACATAGATAAACTGAATTGTTGATTTTGACTAACCAAGAACGTTCTATGTTTTCTGGTGAAAACCAAGAACGTTCTCCTTTTCTGTTTTCACAACTAAGATCAATCTTGAGTTATTTTCTTAAGTTTTTAACAGGAATTTTAAAAGGACGAATATACAATTCAAACCCCCCTTTATTGTAAATCGATATTGCTACTTCACTTGTAATTTTCAAGTGAGTTACACTTGGGAATAGTTGAAATCTGTGAGAAGATGTTGTAAGCTTGGTGAGGTTCTAGAACACACAAATTGTAACTAACCTCTGTCAGAGGTTGATCGTTTTGATTCTTATTGAAATCTCACAAGTGTGTGAGGACTAGACGTAGCCTTCATTGGGTGAACCATTATAAAGTTGTGAGTTTCATTCTCTATCCTCTCTCTCTATTTTTTAGTAATCAGTTCATACTCATAGTTTTAAATTTACAACCTCTGACTTTCGTCCTCTCGAAGAGGATACTGATTTAAACACTTGAGAAAATATTAAAATTGCAAATATCTCTATTCAAACTCCCCTCTAGTGATATTTTAGCCACTTCAAATAATATGTTGTTTAGCCTGTTTAAAAAAAATGTAAAATATAACATTTATATATTTTAATGTAAATAAAGGTTTTAAATAGGCTTTCAGGTTAGACCAGATTTTTAAAAAGGTCAGGTCAGGCAAAAAAAAACCTATAATAAGTCGTAGTCCAGACTTAAGCCTAAAAAATTCGCCGTATGCCAGACTCAGACTTTTCAAAGTCTGGTATGGCCTAACCTATTTCCACCCCTAAACAGAACCCTACGCTTGCAGTTGTGATGTCTTTCGTTCTATGTCATTTGTTCAAATGAGAACCACTAGTCACTCCAACCATCACCTTATTAATAAATTAATAAAAAATAATTATTTATTAAAATATTATGAATATGTTTTTTTTTTAAATACTATAAAACTCTTTTTTAAATAACTAAAGAAACAATATTTTATTTTTAAAACATACAACAATTTTTAAAATTATAAAATTATTCAATAAATTTAAATACTTTTCAAATAATATAAAAATAATTTTTTTAAAAATAAAACAGTGTTCAAAATGAACAAGACCGTAACAAAAAGAATTTCAATGAGTTGTTTTTTTAGGACTTTCTAGCTCCTAAAATGTTCATGTAAATTTTACTCAGCAACTCCACACTTATACTCCTATATTTTATATAAACTATTAATTTTCTGAAAAACTTAAAAAAAAAAAATCTAAAACACATGTGTTTAAAAAAAAAAAAGAACTTTGTGTATCGAGAAATTTAAAAAAAAAATTGGTATACAAATGTAATTTTTTCAAGTTTTTAATACGCAAATGTGTTTTAAAAAATGTAAATTTTGTGTATTGAAATTTTCTTTTAAAATATTTTAGAACACATTTATGTATCAAAATTTTTTTAAAATTTTTTTAAGAATACAAATATATTTCGTAAAACTTGAAAAAACTTTACTAAAACAAGAATGTTTTTAAAAAATTAAAGCTTTATGTTTAAAAAAAAAATCAAATTTTTTAAAACACAAAAGTGTCCCAAAAACATAAAATTTAACTTTAAAAAAAAAATTAAATTTTTATTAAAATATAAAGGTAAAATCCTTAAATGTACGTGTTTTTCAATGGATTTTTTCACTTCTTATGGGTTTTGGCCTATGAAACTGCCATTTTTGCGTTCATTTTTATCAATGTGTCTAAGCGGAGTAAAATGAGTCAATAAAAATAGCTTAGTTGATACTATCACCCTACCAGTCTCTCAATGGGCTGGCATGTCAAAGGATTGATACTGCAATAACAAAAAATGAATTTTTGGGTTGACGTGTAAAAAATACTTTACAAATGGTCAATTAAAAATCACCATGATCAATAATCATTGCACGAATAATTTTTTTTAAGTCTATTGGTATATGTCGAGAAAATAAGTTAATGACAGCAAAAAAGAAGTACTTAAAAAATAAAAATAAGTGAAAAAATATATTTTTTTCAAAAAGCAAATGGTCATTTTTGAATCAATTAAACGAAAAAGGTAAATTTTAATGATACTTTAAATCACAACACTTAATGATGAATATTCAAAAATGACGGCAATTCAAAGATGATCATGCGATGATTGTAGTATAATGTTAGTAATATGATAATGATGATGTTATGATAGAGCAAGGATAAAAGAACCTAATCTCCAAAGCTTTTTATGATTTTGGATGGCGGAACTAAAATATAACACATTTAACTTTCTTTCATTTCTTTTTTAATCAATTTAACTACTTAATTTTATTTTTTAGTTACTTTAATTATTTTTCTTGCCACGTCTCTCTTTTATGTGCCACGTAAGTTTTTTTGAACAACAACTAATTGATGATTTTAAAACTAAATTAAACTTACATGATTTAAATTGAAAAAAAAAATATATAGACAAAAATAAGAAATATGTAAACTTATAAGGACGGATCAAATATTTAAGTTAATATAATAATAAAATTTTAATTTTTAAAATTATTATTAGGGTAAATTATTACTTTAATGTTGTTTTTTTTTGAGTTTGCGACTCAACAAAAAAACTCAAATTAGTTATTGAATCATTAAAATGTAAATTAATTTTAATCAATAACATTGTAATAGTCATAAAAGATGATTAATTTGAGTTTTTTGCTCACACAAAAATAAAAACATCTTATATTTTTTAAAACTAAAATTGTAGTTTATCTACTATTATTATTATTATTATTATTATTATTATTATTATTATTATTATTATTATACTTTTTGTACATATATCTCTACATGCAAGTGTTTATTTATTTTTTATGAAAAAAAAGGGCTAAACCCAACCACAAAACCAAACAGGAAAAATCTAGATATCTGAAAGAGAAACATTATTGCTTCTATCGGCCAACAAGTAAAAATGCTTCAACTGATGCACAGCAGTATTAAGGATCTGAAAACACAAGAATGTCTAACATTGCATCTATCGAAAATTAACTGCACTGCCATCTTCGAATTAGATCGAACATCAACAGGTTTGAAGTCTCATAAATGTGACAAGGCTTGTTACTTTTATACAAAAGATAAGCAGAAGGAAAATAAGATTAGAACATTAATTGTCATGCTCGCGAATCCTGGCCGTTGATTTTCCGCAATCAACGTTAGAGGTATGGGTCCCAAAGGATGACACCGACGAGTGTTTGATCGCGATCAACGGTAATTACATGGCCGAAATTTTAGGGGACATGACAATCGTGGCCCTAACATCATCAACAACATGTGAGAGCTCGTGCACTCTTGCCAATGTATTGTCCGGTGGACCCTACCACGTGATGCTTTATTTCCCTCCGACCCTACTTCCTCCCCGTGCACGTGCTCCCTCGTCCCATACTCTCTATCTGTTGGTAATTGTAGCCGCGACACGTTGCAATGGAACTATATCGGTACATTCTTTGTGGCCATGTCTCATATAAATAGAATATTTAAATAGTAGCTGAAAAATGTGTTAAATTGAATGTGTTGGTTTTAAATTTAATATTTATCATATTTTCTATAAACAAATAAAAAATATTTTATTTATATTATGAATGTACCAAGTATGCCTGATTTTTGTGTACTTACAACCATTTAGATTAGATACACACAAAACATATATCACTGGTCCTAAGTACTATTTGGAAAGAAAAAAAATCAAGTGTTTATCGTTATTTTTCCAAACATTCACTTATTAATAATATTAATTCATTTTAAAATATAAAAAATTAAATTTAATACACATAAATATAAAAACTATTTTATGAACATTAACTACTCAATCGACTTTTTTAATAAAAGTAAACAAAATAATATGGTTTTATAATAAAAGATAGATGTAGTATTATTTATTATTTTTCAATAATAATGATATATAATAAATAATTCTCTCTCTACAATTTTCTTATTGTGAATGTCTAAGTAACTTAATTATATTTGTAGTTGTGTTGTTGCAAGTGTTGCAGTGAAATATTAACTATTTTTTTTTATTAATATACAACTTATATGACAACTCTTTTAATTACTATTCATATGTTGCATGAGAAATAATTTTTCATCGTTGTAACAAAAATAAGAATCTTATTTGTAACATGCACATTTCAATAAATGATTTTTCTAACCATGAAACAAACGCGGATAGACAGCTTATAATTAATTAATCTAATCAAATAATTCATAGTTTAAATATTTTATATAGTATTTTAAAATATTAGTTGTTATATTTTAAATACTTATATTTTTATTAATTTTTTAGTATCTTTGAGATTATGACATGTGAATGACTAGCATCTATTAAGAATAGTATATACAAGTAATTGTTCCCTTTTCTTGTAAAAAAACTGTATCATTCCCTTTTGTAAAAACTAATCAATGACAAAAATTGTATTTTTTTTCTAAATAATTTCATTTTTTTAGTCTTTTTTTATAATAACAAGTTCATTTCATTTCATTTCACCATGAAATAATGAGTAATAAAGGTTGAACTCAAATTTGAAAATTTGAGAACAAGCATAAGACATGCAATATTGATACATTGACACCCTAGCAAATATGTGAAAAATAAGGTTTACTTGTTTTATGATGAAACTGTTTTTATAGTTTTAATGAAAAGATAATAAGACTTTACATCTTGTCCACAACAAACAAAACTCAGTATTACAATCCATCTTAACAGTAACTCCTTGGCCTCCAATTTTATGTAGCCAAAAACTAGATTCCAAAATACCAAATGCTTCGGTCTTTTTTGTAATAAAATTGCATCTTTCCATAAAAAATTTACTCTCATCAATCCTCTATTATTGTGTTAACATATGACAATCCCAAACTACTCCTACCCTTTTTTGTAATTAATTATATTCTTTAATATAATACAAATTTCATCAAATTCGTAACTCAAATCTTCAAATAAACTCATACAAAAATTTCATCAAATTTCATTCTTTATTTGATATTGTTAGAGATAGAAATATGAGTTTATTTGAAGAGTTGAGTTTCGAATTTGATGAAATTTGTATTATATTGAAGAATATAATAAATTTGATGGGTTTTGGTTGAAAATTTTGATGAATTTTTTGAATTTTTGTAAAAAAAAGGATAACATTGTTGACATTTTAAAACATAAAAGATCAAATTGTCACTTAAAATTAAAATAAAGGACCAAATCGGGAAAAAAAAGATAAAGGACTAAAACGTTAACTGAAATTAAGTTAAGCGACCACAAATGCTATTTAGCCTTTTTTCTATTATCTTAAAATCGATAGCGAGTATCCTTGCACAAATCGAGAAAAATATCGATCGACAATGATTAGCGGATCAATAGAAGGAACTTGTATGTGCCCAAAACATGGAAGTGTGCATTGCAAATTTGTAAGGTTGCTTTTGGTTTTCTAGTTTAGGCCGCTTGCTCTTGTCAAACTCCACGTTACCATTAGGGGTGGAAATAGGTCAGGCCAGACCAGGCTTTGAAAGGCCTGAGTCTGGCCTACGATTAATTTTTTAGGCCTACGGCCTATCATAAGCTTTTTTTTTTTTGCCTGACCTGCCTTTTTAAAAATTTGGTCTGGCCTGAAAGTCTATTTAAAAATCTTATTCACATTAAAATATTTAAATTATATTTTATATTTTTTTAAATAAGCTAAATTAGACAGTTTTATATAAGGAAAACTAATAAAATTATAATCAAATCTAATATAATAAAATAATATTAAAATAGCCTAATTGATAGACTTTAAAATATGAAACAATGATATTAATAAATAACATTAATAAATAATAAGATATATATATATATACACTTTAAAATAGGAAACTATAATATTAATAAATAATAATAAAAAATAACATTAATAGTATATATACATAGGCCGGTCTGTCAGGTTTAATAGGCTTTTATATAAGTCTGAACCTGACCTATTTAAAAAAATAGGCTTTAAAAATAGCCTGAACCTAGCCTTCTTATTAAACAGGTCAGGTCAGGTCATACCATAAGTAGGACAGGTCTTAAGCCCCTGTCGGACGGCCTAGCCTATTCCCATCCCTAGTTACCACTCGGCCAACTCCCAGACCAAGCACAGAAAAACGTAATTCAGTCGTTCAATAGAAAAACTAATATATTATAACGATTCTATTTATCAATCTCTACATGTACCTCCTAAAAACACGTTAAAATACTATTTCACGTTTTTTTTATTATATATAAAAAAAAATTTAAAAAATTATTTTCACTTTTCGCTTATACTTTCGAAACTTTAGATAAAATTTGAACATTTTCGAATCATTAAAAATTTATAGTGCCTAGAACCAGAGGGCGTGTACGGAGAAATTATTTGTATTATCTCCAACAATAGAGGCGATAGAGTTCCACCCACCGTATCATATTGATGAATGAATGACACTAACCGTCCGCCTCGTCGACATCATCGTAGACGTAGTTTTAGGTCTCATGACTTTGACGAGAATGTTCAGGAATTTGAACATGATGTTTAGAAGTCTAAACAGATGGATTATGAGGAAGCTGAAGAGCAAAACGTAGGCTCAGCAGCCCGGATTCCCTGGAGGACAAAGTCAACCATAGGGAGAGGCACGTAATGCCCTTGCTCTAGGCCTAATCAATATATATATTTTTTACTTTAATTTTTATACGGTATAGAAGCCCAATAATATACTATAAAAACTATCTAGACCTCCACCAATTATAGACAGAAACAAAAAGACTCCAACAAAGCTTTTAGTTCCTAATTTTTGTCATAATCATTATTTTAATTGATAGTTGTGTTGATTATACTGCTACTTAATCAAAATCATAGACCTAGGATAAATGTACTGTACCGTTGAAAAATCATCTTATAACATTAAAGACATTGTTTTTCATTAAAAAGGTCTCTTAGAAACATTGCAATCAACATGACAAAACAATTGTTTTTTTACTTTGACTGTACTTTCTAATTTTTTACTTTGATTTTATTTTTTGTTTTGAATTTTAATTGTCTGACTAACTCTTGTCACTGACCATAATATATCCAGATATGTGTTTGTAATTTATCATTCTCTTTTTGATATGTTAATTTTTTTTTTTAATTTAAATGACATATAAGTAACTACTTATATTCTAAATTATTAGTCTTTTTTCCATTTGTTTTAAAATTGTAGTAGGATCAACAATTTCTATTTGGTTGAACCAATAATTAGAAGAAATTTTAATTTCAAATAGTATCTTGCCCTCATGTTATATTGTTCTAACATTTATCTTTAATCTTTGTTGAATTTGTGTTGCATCTATTTTGATAAATATAAATGTCAACTCGAAGATATGAGTTAGACAATTCAAAATAAATAAAAAAAGAAAAAAGTTGAAACTTCTATTGAATCGCCAAAGGGGCTATAGATAAATTAATCAAAACAAACAAAAAAATAAAATAAAATTAAAAATATTCGTGATTGTTTGTCGAATTAGCAAGAAAACATTGTATATATAAATAAAAATATGGAATTATAATTCGTTTGTAGTTAAGAAATTAATGAATTAGAAGAATCCATTCCCAAAAACATATATGATCCAAATCAATGCACAAATATTGATACAAATTTGAGAGATTTATTGGTAGAAAATGTCTGGTTAAACTTGTTAATATAATTTTTTTTAAAGATGAATCTTCAAAGCACTTTTTTTGTCACTTTACTTTCAAAAGTTGCTAAACACACGAAAGAAAATGGTTGGTTTATTTTCAAGACTTGGATAAAACATTTTATTTTTGTTGCAAATTATTTAATACTCCTCTTAGTACAAGTAAATTGACTAACAAAGGTAGTATTGATTGAAGAAATATTAGTTATAAATTAAGAAATCATGAGCCAAGTAGTAAATGTTGGAACCAAGTTGGTTCTATACTTAGTTTTGATGTTAACAAAAGTATTTTATGTAAATAGTATGTTGACTTAGAAGAACAAATCAGAAGCTGTGCAAAATAAGAGGATGACACCACCAGAGGATACATCCAGAGGAAGCAACCAGAGGATAGAGATGTCACCAGAAGGTTAGGTCAGATAATGCATCCAGTGGGTACTAGAGGATGCATCCTGAATGCACCAGAGGATACACCTCCAGAGGATATCAGAGGATGTCATCAAAGGCAAAATATCAAAGGTCAAATAACCATCAGAGGATATCTTTCTTGGCCCATATCAGAAGGAAGTAGAGTTCAGAAGAAGATCTGGTCTAGACCAGAAGGAAGCTTGTCAGAGGGAGAATTGGTCCAAACCAGAAGGAATCATAAGTCAGACTTGGTCAATAATTAATTATGACCAGAAGATAGTTTGGTCGTGAATATATGAATCAGTCCAACCTTAATCCAGAGCAGAAGATAACTATGACTTGGTCCAGATCAAAAGATAACATGGTCCATAGCATAAAACTCAGTCCATATTAGAAGAAATGATTGTCCAGAATTAATCCAGATTTGATCCAGATCAGAGGATAAATGTCCAGATTAAAATATCATAAGTCCATATTTAATTCAGATTCAATCCAGACTCAGTCCAGACTTGGTCCAGATCAGAGGGAAAATGTTCAGATCAATGGTCCAGATTTAAGCATCATGGCCCAGTGTTGGCCGAGATCAGAAGATCAGATCATATAGCCGAGTGTTGGCCGAGATAAGAAGATCAGAGCATATGGTCCAATGATTGACCGAGATCAGAAGATCAGATCATATGGTCCAGTGTTGGCCGAAATTAGAGGATCACAAAATTGGTGCAGATCAGATCATAAAGTCCAGAAGTGGTCGAGATCAGAAGATCATACGGTCTAAATTTTAATCATGATGAAAATCAGTGATAACTTGATTAAAATTCGAAGAAGACTTGATTAAATTTTGATAGAAATTTGATCAAAGTATTAAGGGGATTTGATTCAAAAATTACTGAAGACTTGAAGAAATTCGAATGAAATCTGAAGCTTAAAAAGATATGGTTTGAATTTAAAAGAAACAAGATTGGTCAACATAATTTTCAAATGCAATCTGAAGCTAGAAAGATACGATTTTTATTTAAGTGAAACAGGATTGGCCAAGTTATTTTTGCAAGAGAATCTGGTTAGATACAGCTCGAATTTGATCATGGAAGAAACCCTAATTTTCATCTATAAAATGAGGCTGAAGGCCGAAGACTTTGCATCGAAAATCAGTAAAAGAGTCATACACTTCCATAAACAAACACTCGAGTTTTCAGTGAGGTTAATTGTGAGTTTCAGCTTTCCAGAAGCAAGTTCTTGTGTTTTTCGTTCCCATGTGTTAAATCTATATTGTTGAAGTAGAGTCTACAATCTGAAGAGTCAGAAGAAGTAGCAGGTGACTTAGCAATTAGATTCAAGGTGTTGTAATTCCTTCTGCAATATGGGGTTGTCAGATTGGTAGGAGAAGACTTGACTTGTGAAGTCAAGGTGCTGTGTTCCTCAAAAGTCTAGGATTGTTAGACTGTTTGGGAAGACTGACTTGGAGGGTCAGTAGTGTTGTTGTAATTCAAAGGTTTTGAATTAGTGGAAAAATCCTTCGAGGTGAAGGGACTGGATGTAGCCTAGTTAATGGTGAACCAGGATAAATCCTTGTGTTATTTATTTTACTTTATCCACTGCTAACTCTACTTGATTATAATTGAAATTTCAAATAATCATCAAAAATAGAAAAAAAATCAAGTAGTACAAACACAATTCAACCCTCCTTTCTCGTGTTTGCACATTCAGTAAACACATTGTTAAAATGGGTTCTTGGATAGATTTAGAATTGAGATTGTCAAAAGGGAAAACAATTGAAAAATATGTTCAAAACAAATAAGTAGGGCCATAGAACATTGAAGAAATGTATTCTAAGACAGATATACAAGTAGAAAATTATACACCAATTGACATATTTAATTATATAAGAACGTTAGATTCTTTTCCAAATGCATATATTACTTATAGAATAATATCAACAATTCCTGTAACTGTTGCATCAGCCGAAAGAAACTTTTCGAAACTCAAATTAGTTAAATTTTATCGAAAATCAACGATCTCACAAGAAAGATTAAATGAGAATGAGATATATATTTTAATTAATTAATTTTTCAAATTAAGAATAAGTATATATATTATGTTAAATACATTTTTGTAATGAAATTTAGTACATTATTTTATTGTTATGTTTTTCAATTACTCGTAGGATCATGACTCGTTGAAGGTGATTCCACATGGCTTGAAACTAAAGAAGTTTGATGATAGATATTGTACAATATTGAATTCAAGAATCTAGATTACTACATTTGTCTTTAGCTTAGACGATAGCCGACGCTGGTCTCATATATGCCTTTGTAGAAAGGTGGCCTAAAGAGACCAACTCATTTCATATGTAATTTTCAGAGATGACGATCACATTGAACGATGTCATGACTCTTCTTCACATTTCTCCTCGTGGTATGTTCTTCGATGCAACGATAAATATGGACACTACTAATGTTTTTATTGCTGCACATGAGTTGTTGGGAGCAACCTTGGAGTAAACAACTGCTGAGATAAATTTTAAAAAATGTGCAAAATATAGATTGCAGTGGTTGCATGATTTATATAAACGTCTCATTCAAACTAACATGTTTGAGTGCGTTGCTAGAATATACCTCTTGCACTTAGTTGACAACACTATTTTCGCCAACAAGACTCACACTCGTGTGGAGGCGAAATATATTAGTTTGTTCGTTGATTTAGAGCATTGTTGGGACTATGCATGGGTACCACTGCATTGTTTGTGCTGTATGACAATTTTGGAGATGAAGTTGTTCATAACACTAGACAATTGGGAGGACACATGACCTTATTACTGGTATATGCTTCATATTAAGTTGTGTTATTAATTTATTAAGTTGTATTTTTAATTTACTTAATTAATTTTTATTTTTGGTGTAGTGCTGGATTTACAAGCACATTCCTAACATGTGTAAGCAGGACGATAATGGAACAATTCATGAGCATATTCCAAGAGCTCGTAGGTGGAATGCAAAACATGGTGTTAAAGGAGGATAGTTAACATAAAGACAAAGACTTTATGCTATTTTGATCAAGGATGGTGGTTTATTCAGCGGAAATAATGTCATATTCAAATTACAAGACAATGACACTAGAACGACATTATATTTTGTCGCTATCTCGTAACCCAACTTTGGTATAGTTATCAATTTTTTTCTTGAGCACCCAAACTAGAAATCTTTAACGAGTTCGTATTATTTCAATGCTGTCATGAAAAACATTTGAATAAAGATCGTGATGTAGATTGATCTATTTGTCTAAATGTGTTTGAACTAAAGACCAAGATTCTTCAGTCCAACATAATAATGTTGCAACTGCACGATAACCACAATTCCCATAAGGCACAACATCTATTATGTCGTCGATATACTGATGAATTAAAAGTAGGAAAATGTTTCTTAGATGGTTGCTTTGCAGATTCTTGATATGGTTGTTTTGCAAAACGCTGAGATGATTGCTTTTGAGATCCCTGATAGGCATCGACATACTCTCAATATGATGGATCACAAGGAACATCAAATTCTTATCTCTTTTTAGTATCCCAACATTTTTTTTTAATATGAAAATGAGATATCAAATTAATTGAAGTAAACAATACGACACCAATAATATTCATCGTGGCAACATCTCTATCGGTCACAATAACTATAGAAACTAAATTCCCAGATACGAACAATTATTTTACCTTTTCAAATGCCCAGATAAAGTTTTCTTGTCGCTCTTGTTCCAAATAAACAAATACAATAGAAAATTTCAACCCAATAAATGTTACACCAACATTTCAAGTCATGGTAGCCGATATCTATTTGTTCTGTATGTGCTATCACATATCATAACAAAATAAAACATGTTCAACAACTTTTTACAATCAGGATGTGTCCAAAATATGTCTCTCAAAACATCTGAAACCTCCCGTCTTCTTGTCCAATGCACATCATTTTCATTTTTATTAACTTCAATAGTTGTTGCACTTAGTTGTACGAAGCTCTCAAATATGATCGACAAGTTCTCATTGCTTTGTATATTTGAGTGGAAATTGTGATATTCTCTTTATTTTTCTCTTTTAAAGCATTCAAAATGAATCTTGATGCAAGCTTATACTTTGTCATGTCATTAACAATTTTCTCTCATCTTCATTTAAATGTTCTAAATATGAATGATCGTCTAAAGTATCCACTAAATCGTGATTTTGTATTCCACATTGAACACTAATTTTCCATCCTTCACCGATACTCAACGGTATACATATGAGTTTAAATAAGCAGTTTTATTTGGGAAAACAAGTTATTGTTGATTTTGATTTATATCTTTCACCTATTTCGCATCCCAAAATTAATTTGTCTTTTGTTTATCTTTTTCCAGTAGATGTATCAGATCTACTGGTAACAATTATTATTTCATTTTCTCTTCCAATTGTTTTTGTCCATTCAAATATAACTTATCGAGAGAATATTATCTACAACATATATTTAAAATAAAACATTAATATATGTGTATGCATTAAAAACTGAAACTTATAATATCAATTATCATTAAAATTATCTGATCAGTCGTGAATTTATTTGTAGAATCTATAGTCAGTGTAGCAGAAACTTTACCCTTAACTTTATTCATATATACGTGATTTAAAACACATACTAAATTTAATTATAGTTATATTATAAATACAACATTTAAAATAAAAAAGTTAATTATTTTGAAATAAACTTTACATTTGAAAAATTTGAGTAAAATTAAATTTTCGAAATATATAATCACGTGTTAGAATTTTGGTTAAAGGTGAAAGCTTCGAAAAACTTTTATAAATACATTTCAAAAATTTCAAATTAAATAAAATTTTCGAAAATTAACCCACTCTGTATTTTGAAAGTTTAATAAGTACCCAAAATTTTGAAAATTGTAAATAATTATTGCTAAGTTTTTAAATATGTGAGAGTAAAAAGTGAGAAGTAATTTTTTTTTTAAGTTTTTATATATAGTAAAAAGAATAAAAGAAGTCTTTTAACATGTCTTGAAGGTGAAAAGTACAGGCAAAGGGTGACAAGTAAAATTCTCTTAAATTTATTACTTCTCTAAAGCTTGTTAATTGTCCCCCTTTTTTTAAAATAATCACTTCTAAAAAAAAAATATTTATGAATCTAGACATTTAAAAAAATATTATACATTTAAAGAATTTTGATACACTTTTTTATAAAAAATTTCAATAAAAAATAAAAAATTAATTTCAATGTATATTTTAGGATATAAATATGATGTCTACATTAATCCTTTTATATAAAGAGATTAAATTATACTCAATGAGTTACACTCATTCAATAACATCGTCTCGAATAAATATTTTCCAAAATTAATCATTAGTATAAGTGATATCTATAAATTTTAACATTAATTTATAAGTGTTTCCTATGTCATAAATATTCATTAATATCAACGTCAACGATATAATTTTATATATCATTAATTTTGATGCATCTTTTAAACTATAAATTAATGTCAAAATTAATAGATATGATCTATTAATATTAACTTTTCTTTTAATAGCTGATTTTGAAAAATATTATCCGAAACAATATATAACTATTTGAGTGTAATTTAATCTCTCATATATATATATATATATATAATCAATAGGTTTTTTTATTTATTTTTGCAATATTTACAATTTTTACATTTAAAAAAATATATAATTTTTGTATTAAAAAAGACTCGTTTTTAAAAGTCATTTTAGACATATGAACTTGTTAGATTGATTCTGAATGAGAAATTATTTTGATTAACTTTATAAAAATGATTTTTTATAATTATTTAAAACTAAAAAGCGATTTTCATGGGCCGAACAAACACAAAGTAACTGATTTAAAATATTACTACCTCCTTATTTCATGATTCTAACATGACTTAATACATTTTTTTTGAAGTTTTGCTACAGCTTAGAGTTTATGTTTTGAGTTATTATTCTTTGCTTTTCAATTTTGTTATCCACGCCCCTCTTTGTTGGTTATACTCTTTGCCATTATTAAAAAGATTAAATAATCCTTATATTAAAATCAAATTTTGTAACCTTTCTTTTTCATTTCTTTTTTCATAGTAACCCACAACTTTCTTTGAACTAAATATATTTACATGAATTAAATTCAAGTACGCATGTATGCTATTCACTGAAAATTTTTCATGTGTTTGAACTTTTTTACATGCATGTACGTTAATTAAGTTCAAATACGCATTTCTCCAACTCCCTCCAACATTTTACATGTGTTTGAACTTAATTTAATTATATATATGTGAACTTAACTTTCATACAAGTACGTAAACTAAGTTTAAGTAATTTTCCATACTCATTGCAAAATGTTACATGAACTTGAACTCACTTTAAGTAAATGTACATGAACTTAGTTTATGTATATTTACATTAATGGAGTTTAAGTACGTATTTCTCATACTTACTGCAAAATTTATATGTACTCGAATTCAATTTACGTGAACACAAAATATGTAAGAATACGTTATTTAAATTTATGTATAATGTATAATTTACTACGTATGTGAATTCAGATCAAGCAAAATTTCTAGATTTTGAAAGAAAAAAAAAACTCAACAGACCAGTAAACATACCTTGTTGATGATTTTAAATATAATAAAAAGAGGAGAATTATAAGGTGTAAGTTTTAAGTGAGAGGTGTAAGTTATAAATAAATATAATTTGTGAACTGTAAGTTATGAGTATCTAATATGGTGCAATATTATAAGGTAAGCGACAATTTCAAAGAGAGAAATAGACAAAATAAAATTTAAGAATAAGTGAAATAGTAAATGACATTTTGAGTATTTTAATTTTACAAAAATTTAATGGTGGTGTGATTAGTAAAACATGGGATATAGGTAGCAATTTTTTTTTTCATCGACGAAGAGAAAATTTTACATGTTAGGGAACACACAAAAATAAGGTTATTTAAAGCGTTGCATTATACCTTTAAAGTTCGAAATAAAGGCCCCAAATAAAAAACGTTTTACCTATTAATATTTTCTTTTTTTGCTAAATAGCACCGTGGTCCCTGAACTTAATTTCAAATAACATTTTAATTTTTTATCTTTTTTTTTCTGATTTAGTCCTTTATTTTAATGTTAAGTGACAATTTGATTTTTTATGTTTTAAAATGTCAACAATATTATCATTTTTTTACAAAAATTCAAAAAACTCATCAAAATTTTCAACCAAAACCCATAAAATTAATTATATTATTTAATATAATACAAATTTCATCAAATTCGTAACTCAAATCTTCAAATAAACTCATACAAAAATTTCATTCTTTATTTGATGTTGTTAAAAATGGAAATATGAGTTTATTTGAATATTTGAGTTTCGAATTTGATGAAATTTGTATTATATTGAATAATATAAATAATTTTATGGATTTTGGTTGAAAATTTTGATGAATTTTTGTAAAAAAAAAAGGATAACATTGTTGACATTTTAAAACATAAAAGATCAAATTGTCACTTAAAATTAAAATAAATAACGAAATCGGAAAAAAAAAAGATAAAAGATTAAAACGTTAACTGAAATTAAGTTAATTTTATGCTATTTAGCCTATTTTTTTAGACAAATGTTTGTTAAAAAAACCAAATATATAAATATTTAATTAAAAATACATTGTAAGTTGTATTTTTAACATTTTAAAAATTTAAAAATTGTTTATTTTAATTCAAAAATTATATTTTGAATTCTTTAATAAAACATTTGTTAATATGGTATTGAGTATTAGTAAAAAAATTAAGATATTGAATAAACTACATTAGTATATTTTATTCTTTAAAAATATATAATACTATCATTTTAATTTTTAACTCAATTAAAAACTCAAATTAATTATTAAATAATCAAAATAATCTTTGAAAAATATAACTTATTATTATAAAATTTTACCATTATAAAATTAATGACTAATTTAAAATTTTAATTAAATTAGAAAAATGACACCATCCTAGATGGTACCTTACGCTGAGATATTAATTTTTATGAAGTTATATGTTTAGTTTAGTTGGTACATATTCGGTGTCATAACTTCGAACTAACCACGTGGTTGTGTTGTTACCATACAACGGTACTGAATCTGGTTCTGGTCAAGTAAGATTCACGCTGAAAATATTTGGAAGCAGTCAACACTTACCGTAATTTTTGCTGAATTTTTTATTATCAAAATCCTTTTCTCTGATAACTAAGAAGTTAAGATAAAATTTCAGCAAAATGTTTTGATCTTATTTATTTTTAAATAATTTATTAACCATTTAAACTTAGAGGTGTAAGAATAAAAATAAGATCTAGTATTGAAGATTCAAATTAATCAAACTCGACCTTTATTGATTCGGATATCAATTTTACGGCAAATAGTTAAGAGGATTTATTATTTTATAATACATATTTAACTATAATACTCTTAAATTATTTCACACAACTTATTTTTCTCTTTATGGTAAATAATAAATAGTATAATGAACAAAACTAATAATAATTAATCTTGCATTGAATTTTAACAACAGATAAATATAAATATTTTTATTTTTTTACAAAAGTGATAATTAAAAAAAATAGATAAGGTAATTAATGTAACATTCAAATTAGAAAATGATAAACATATAAGAATAAGAATTATTTTTTGAACAATGGATAGTTAAAAATAAATGGATAAAGATTTTTTATTTTAAAAAATTTGTATTAATTTTACTTAGTAAAAATATTATAATAATCTTTTTAAATGAATAATTGTCAGCATTGTTTGAAAGAATAAAATACTCAAACTACTATTTTCTCTCGTAAAGGCATCATTTAATCTCTAACCCACATTTCATATTGGATTGAGATGATTCAGTTAAAAAATTTCACATTATCTTATTAAAAAAAAATTAAAATATGACATCTTAAAAGAAATTCATAAAATAAACATGCATAATCTATGAGGGCCTTGTCATTCTTCTCTATTATTATTTATTGTTGCTGTTTGGAAGTCATTGAACCTTTTTGTGGTATAAATAGCTAGCTAGTGGAGCAGAAGACAACTATTGCAAATATCCTTCTCCAATCAAATTAGCAACAAAGAAAAAAAAGTTACATTCTTAATGGGGAGCACAAAAAGTGAGTCATACTTTGTCTTTATGAATTATGATAAAGAATACGAACGACTCAGAACTAATAAGCGGTCTGTTCTCATTTCTCCTCTATTTTATTATTAATATTTAATATACATTATTATCTTAAATATTAATTTTGTATTATTGTTAATTAGAAGTAAGAAAGGAGCATATGAGCTTGATTTGTACCTTAGTAGAAAACATGATGAGGTCTTAGCAAGCACTCTTGAGCAAGGAAGCTACAAGAAGATATCTTCTTTGGTTATTGTTGATGGATTTACAGTGGAAATCACCGAGGATCAAGTAATATATAATTTTATATTTCTTTGTTTTCATCATAATGATATGATATATATTTATATGGCCTTTGATGTTTAATTTCCTTCTTTTGTAATCTTTATCTTAATTAACTTGATACACTTTGAAACAGGCCAATGTGCTCAGATCTGCAAAAGGAGTGAGAATTGTGGAGAAAAACGAATAAATATTAGTTTAGTAAGTTGTTGGCATATATAGGAGATCAATGTGTTTTGAGGAGAAAAATCAAATGGTTTTGTTTAATTAACTTCTCAATTTGTTGTTTTAAATTATTTTACTCTGTTTTTGGTAGAATGAGGCAGAGGAGTGTGGTAATTATGATAAAAGGATTATGGTCAAAACGAATGTATAATTATTATTACCCCATGGTAGAGCAGCACAATTTGCGTGTATATATTATATATAGCATGTCCCTGTCCTACGGTTGTGCAGGGAGTACTAGGCCCTCCCTAACTTTAAGACCAGTGCATCAAGAGTAACGATATTTCGACATTATTTTTCTTATAATATAGTTAATTTAACTTACAAAGACATAGTCTACAGATTAATGCTTGAAAATCACACAAAATAGATGAGGTCATACATGGTTGTGATTAACATAATGTTAATTTCAATAAAAACGAATATAAATTTGAAATAACACAAAACAAATGATGTGTCGTTTTATGGTAGTAAAAATATTATTTTCCAAAAGTATCTTTAATTACAGGTGTTTATGTGTGTATGAGGTGTAAATATTTGATTTGGTTTTCAATAGTAAAGAAATCTGAACTAATAAAAAATACATGAGTTGGTTTAGTTAAATCTGCGTTGATAATTTTAAAAAATCTAAAAATAATTAACTTTTTTGAAAACACTAATTTTTTTATACTATTAAAATAACTACATAAATTACACTGAAATAAATAATATATAATTATTAAAAAAATATGAATTTCAAATCAACAATTTTAAATTACAAGAAACCGATATACGAAATAATAGAGTAAGTTTGACTGGTTTAGTTTAAATCCAAACACAAAAATTAATATAATTAGATAAAAACTCCTTTTACTGAATCACGTAATAGTTGCTTATTTTTTATATCAGTATAACCTTCTTTTAGGGAATCACTTAAATTAATAATGTTGATTTTAATGTTAAATTTGTTAATAATTTAAAATTTTTAATAATCGAAGATATATAATTAGTTTATATTTTAATTGTTGAATTTGTTACAAATTGTAAAAATAAAATAATTAAAGATAAAGTAACAAAAAATAAACAACGTAATTGGAACTAGAATAATAAAAATAAATAATCAATGCAGTTAAAAAATTGAAAAATGATTTATAAATAGAGACAAATTTATTTGTCTTAAATATAATTTTTGTCATTTGTCTTTTACTTGACATTTATTTTGGTCTTTTATCATTATTTTGATTATTTTTATCATTTATCTTTTATAAATGGTGTATTTTAGTTTTCATCACAATCACAACTAAAGTTATTACAACATCAAATAATTAGAATCCATTCTAACGATTGTTATCCAATTTAATATTCTTTTAAATTTTATTCTCCATTTAATATAATAATATACTTGCACTTGAAAATATTCTTTTTGTATGTTTTGAAACATATAATATTTGTTACAGTTTTCTATATTTTCACCCACCTTTATTAAGATTGCACATTTAACATTACAAATGATTCAAGATTTGATTTCAATAGTTCATCACAATAATTATACAATTGTTTTAAAGAATTACAATAAAAAAAAAATAAAATGCACTAATTATAAAAGATACATAATTAAAATGTAATAAAAAATAAAATCTTAAAATAAATATTAAATAAAAAATAAAAAATATATTTAAATTAAAAATGTAAAGAGAATTTTATATTTATTCCGCGTCAGCAACTATCTAGAGACCAGTAAAACAAGTTGAAGACATGATAGGGTCAATGAAGAGATTTTTTGAACTTATTTTAAAACGAGAAATGTAAATGTTATTTTAAAATCGTATATTTAATATTTAATAATAATATTTTTTAATAATTTTTTTCAGATTTTTTGATTTTAAGTTTTAATTCAGTTGATAAGATAAAATATAGTTAGATTAAACGTTTTGTTTCGAATTTAAATTTGTGTAAATTAATTAAAAGAATTTTTATGGAACATAAAAAAAAAACTTTTTTGATTTTATTAAAAAAATTGGTTTATAAACCTCCTCTGATTTGGCGCGAAAATCAATACTAGTGTGAGGGCTGATAAGGAAGAGGTTATCATTTTGGGATTATTCGTATTCCGAAACGAAACTAAGAGATGGATCCATCGCCTGCTGCAAAACGACGTCGTCAGAGCAAAGACGGCGAGATTGAAGCACCAACTCTGCATAAATTGTCACCGGTCGTTATTTTCGCTCACGGTGCCGGTGCTCCTTCATCTTCCGATTGGATGCTAAGGTTTCATTTTCATTTTCATTTTCATTTTCACTTTTATTTATTTTATTAAATTTTATATGTGAAAGCTGCTCTCACTCTATTTTTGTGATAGATGGAAAAATTTGTTGAAGGAGGCTTTGCAAGCTACTGATGTTGTCACTTTTGACTACCCTTGTGAGTTTCTTTTCAATCAATTTCATTGCATTCCTTTGATTTAATATTCAACCACAACACTTAGCCCTCTTTGGATAAACTAATTAATTAAACACTTATAACATCAAATATTTATCTATATACTATTTATGTAACAAAATATAAGTAAACTACTTTCATTTCATATACAAGTTCAGTATACAGTTGTTTTTGTCCTTGAATGTGTGACATGGTGTCACTTTAGTCCCTTAGTGTATCGAAATCCAAAATACATTCCTAATATCTTTTTTGTTAATAATTTTATGGACTGAATTGACCAACGAAAAACACATTTATTTGAGATTAAACTGATTAATTAAAGACCTATTCGATAATCAAAATGGCTATAAAAAATTGTTGTTTAAGGACTAATGTGATAGCTCTTCGCACATTGAGGGACCAAAATGACTGTTTACTCAATATAAGTTAGAAGGTGTTTTCATAAGGTATCATGAAGAGCTTATGAAAATAAGCTGAAAACACAACTTATGGACATGTCGTAAGCTATTATCATTAGTTCTACCTAACCGTCTTACAGGTGCTTAGATTTTGCATTTAATTCGGTTAAAATGTATGATTCTAGTTGAGTGAACCTTGAGATTTTTTTTCTTGTTTAATGTATGAATTTTTAACTCTAAGCGAATCTAATGGGTTTGTCATTGGCTAGATATGTCTGGTGGGAAAAAGAGGGCTCCTCCTAAGGCAGAAAAATTGGTGGAATTTCATTCAAATATTGTGAAGGAAACTGCAACTAAGTACCCTGGTCATCCTCTCATACTGGCTGGCAAATCAATGGGTTCAAGGTGCGTTGTTGTTAGTTTTTAAAAAATTTAATTTGTACATATATGTTGGCACGAGGAAGTCTTGATAAAGATAATTTGCACTTGCAGCAAGATATTTATGACATGATTATCTTGTATTTATTTTATTGTAGAGTTGGATGCATGGTGGCTAGTATGGAAGACATCAATGTTTCTGCTGTAGTATGCTTGGGCTACCCATTAAAGGTTTGGTATTCTTTTTGATAATTTCATGCTAATCTTTGCGCTACAAAGTACACTTATTGAATATGTTCTCTTTGCCCCTTTTACTTTGGCGTGGATGTTCTGAAGAAATGTTCAAACTTCAAATTATTTGTTTATATTTTTGGGTGAATACCTTGCCCCATTTGCGATCTTGTTGAAAATTCAACATCCACTTTTTTTATTAAACCATTGGAATTAGGGTCTTTGGCCCTCAACGGCGCCCCCAGTATCCCTCACTGCTTCAACCTTTTGGATCGACCATGAAACTGTCCTCAATTTGGAACTTAGTCACACTTGAAGCTTCTTGCCCCTCCTCAAGACAGTGTGTTATGTGAAAATCAAACCTTGACCCTCTCACTTACAAGCTTAGCGTGTGTTGTCAACTGAGCCATAACATTGACTTTATCCCTTTGTTGATAATTAAAGTTTACTCATTAATCTCTATTCTTTGTCTTGCTTTTCTCTAGCATTTCACTGCTCGATTAATGAAGTTGTCATCCTCGGAGCATGTGTGTGGAGCTCTTTAATCTTTAATAGGCTACTTCTTTGAATATTTTCCTTTTCGTTTCTCTATGGCTGGCACCATTATTTGCAGTTGTGATACTTTCAATTTTCTGTTGAGAAATGGTTGGCACACCACACTTGAGCAATTTTGGTGGCTGTATTGGTTTTTTTAGGGTGTTTTTGTTGAATCAGAGATTGTCATTACTACCGAAGGTCAAATTTTAAATAATATAACTAAGAATTACATCAATTTCGTTGCCACTGTTTCAGGGAATCAATGGTGCAGTTAGAGATGAAACACTGTTACAACTAACAGTTCCTACAATGTTTGTACAGGTAGATTTCCTTTTCTAATTTATCATTGCAGTTTGGTATTGTCCTGTAGTTATTGCTCTCCAATTTTATACACTGTTAGTCTATTGAATGAACCATGAATCTTTTTTCAATTTCTATCAGTATGGTATTTGGTAATGCGCACAATTTTTTTTTGGTTTATGCTAATGTCTCTCCTAACGCCAGTCTTGTGTGTGTGTTGTGCAGGGCAGCAAGGATAGTCTCTGTCCACTTGAGAAGTTAGAAACCACTCAGAAGAAGATGAAAGCGCTCAATGAGCTGCATGTCATCGATGGTGGTGATCACTCTTTCAAGATTGGGAAGAAGCATCTGCAAGCAAACGGTTCCACCCAGGATGATGCCGAAGTTGCTGCATTGAAGGCCATTGTTGCTTTCATTTCCAGATCTCTTGAAGGATGATGATGCCCCCGTTTGTTGATTTTGTAGAGTACCTAGGTTTGTACATACTCTTTGTTGTGTCTAGCTGGGTAGTAATCTAGGCCTTGTTCTTGCAAGTGAGCCGTAACTGTATTTTTGGTGATTTGGTCAAGTTTTTTTCCTTGCTAGCAGAGTTGTTGCTGACAAAATTTGAAACCTATTTGGTGAGGATGGGGTTGTTAACTTAATCCAGTTTTACATATTCGTGTTAGACTTGGTGACAAAGGGATTTAAGACCGTAGAACATACCAGTGAAAATAGGGAAAGTTAACATCAATTATTCATCATAAAGGACATGCATACAATTATTTTTATTACAAAAGGACATAATAAAATTATAAAGGGACTCTTTATTTATAAAGATGTAAATCCATTTAATTAAACAAACTTTGTTTTGTTGCATCCTGTTTGCAGCTTCTAGTTCCATGCATCAATTCTGCAGATGTAATCAATAACAGATAAATTAATAGGCAAATAAATGAAACAGTAAATCTTGGTCTAATCCAACATGCATGCATTTAATGTAATACATTTTCGTTTTCATGTGATTATCTGGATGAGCCAAAGAGTTGGGAACTTGCCTTTGTCTTTGGACACTTCTTCTCGTTGTCACTTTCGCTGTCACTGCTGCTGCTGTTTCCCTCACCTTTATGGCGGGACATTCCATTCTTAATCTTTCTGAACAAATTCCTTTCCTTCTTATTGTTGTTAATCTCTCTGTTCTTCTTAGCTTGAGTCCCAAAGCATGTTGTAGTTGCACCATAAGGAGAAGGGTTCTCTTTGGTTTGAGTGATTTCAGCTTGCACCACACAAACGGTGATATGGGTTTTGGTGACACCATGCTTCTTATCATGTTGAGTCTGAGTCTGACCATAGTGGTGAGTTTCTGTTTTGGAGCCATTGTGGCCATTTGATTCAACCTGAATTTGGTTGCTGTAGGATTGAAGTTGATTTTGGCTACTGCCATGGCGGGCATGGTGTCCTTTGAAAGCCTTGTTAGTTATCTCGGAAATCTTTTGGCCGAACGAACTGTGTTGGGGTTTTGGTTGGCAGACATCAATGGTAGTACTAGGTTTCTCAGACTGAGCTGAAGCCATTTCAATAGTCTGTGTTGCTTGCTCACTCTGACTTATTTATTTGAAGTTTGCAGGGTATTTGTGCATTAAGGGCCTTTTATTGGCATAGCAAGAGTAAGTGAGGACTCATCCTCTCCTCCCATAGTGGAGAAATAAATTAACAATTCAATTATGCTCTTCAAAATATGGCCTCAATAAAAGTAGTCATATCATTTAATCAGCAAAAGAGAAAACAGAACTTATTCTCTGGGTCATTTCATAGCATATTGCCAAATAAATTATGTGAAAGAACCTAATAATTTCATGGAATTAGCATCTTAGATCATGCAGACAACTTGAATAATCTCCCATACAATTTGTGGACCAACTTTATTTATTTATTTGTAAAAGAATAAATGCTAATATGGTATTTTTGCTTTTGGCAAACAATTCAGATGTCATTTTTGTTTTTAAAATTGTTCATTTTTTTTTAAATTGTCAGTATATTATACGATGTCTTAAAAAAATTGTCCAGAAATGTTTTTCTTTATTTTTAATAATAATAATAATAATAATAATAATAATAATAAATCCCAACCAAATGGAGACAGCATATCTCATCCTGATTTTGCACCAATTCATCTGCAACTTACAAAAATTTACAAAAACATATTTGAGAACAATTTGGACCTCAATTTAGCAAAATTTATATATTGTATAAGTGTTATATATTTATTATTATTGTTGTTATTATTATTATTAGAATGCATTGTTATATATATTTTTCATCCTTTTTAAAAAATACTTATGTAAATTTGCTATATTTTATATTCTTTACGTATATTAATTAAGATAAGGGAATTAATATATTACATTGAAACAAAATAAATACAAATAAAAAGTATAAATGTATGGAGTGATTAATTTGTCATTTTGAATTCTTAAATTTTTTGTAATAAACTAAATTATTGATAAAAAAAAGACTAAATTTAGGCGGCACTAAACTTAGCCCCAAAAAAAAAAAAGCAATACAGGATATAAGCTACAAAGAATGAACACAACAATTGTGCAACAGTCAAATCCAACCCAAAACTAATAATGAAATATAAGAAAAATTAAAGAATCAAACATGGCTATGAGATTAGCCCCTTATTATACAAAATATTATTTTTTTTATGAAAAATAAAAAATATTATTGTTGGTTCGTGCAACTACACCATACAATGTTTCTCTAAGTTAATTATAGTAAATTTTTTAACAAAATATGATATACGTGCCTCTTTAAATTTATATTTTTTTTCTGACTTTTCTCCTTTATTTGACATTACTGTACGTATTAATAGTAAATGAATAAACTCATCTTCTTTTAGCTAATAAACTTGTACTGGTTAAATAAAATAAAAATGAATGTTGTAGTAGGATCCACTTAAGAAATCTAAGGCGAATTGTATGATTGGAAGTACTACTCTGATAACAAGTTCTTGAAAAATATTTCCATTCGAACAGGTCTTGTTGATAGCCATGTATAGTATAAGAAAGAGTTTTTTCACATTCAAACTGCTTTCTATTTTTTTTAAAAATTTAACTGAAAATTTGTCAAAGCTGTTAAACTTAATAAAAAGCATAAAAAATGAATACGAATACGAATACTATACGATACGATTCTCATCTCTGCCTAATATTTTAAAAATTTCTGAACGAAATTAATTTGGCATATATTCGGTGGGCAAAAATGATAGAATAAAATACCAAAATATTGCCATATTATTCAACCCAAATTTAAAAAGGTAGATAGATTCCACGTTTGCTCGTTGTTTGATGATGTATTTGTTAAGTTTAAATTTAACCTAAAAAATGTATTTGTTAGAATTTTAATAAAGCTATAAAAAGAGAGAAAATATTTATTTAAATTAAAAATAAATTCAATTTTGATACATGAATTAAATACATGAAGACCTAACAAATTAAATACAAAATTAACCCTAACCAACTTTTACATATAATAATACGAACTTATAACTCTTGAGTAAAAATTTTGTTGTCTATTGTGATTCTTTCTGATACAGAATTAATCTCGCGTGCAATAAAATAATTAATTTTAAAAAATGTTTTATTAGTTTTTTTTTAGCGAAATAGATGAAAAATACCGCAATAAATTCTCGGCGGATTTTGAGCAGCTCAATTGATAAAGAGAATGGACAGTCCACAAATCCTATCCCTTTCCTAGGACAATGCCCTACTAGTTATTTCTAATTCCTATATATATGTGAACTGATACTTAAAACTTCAAAGCATAAGCAACAAGCCAAGCACAAGAAACAACCTTTTTGCAATGGCCTCTGCGCAGTGCTACAAAAGCCATGAACAAAGCTGCCAACAACACAAAAGTTCCTTAGGACAGAAGATAGCTGACTTGTTCAAAGGGCACCACAATGACGGAACACAAGCCCAATACTATACCCAGAAAACAGAGGTGATATCTGAGTCAGGGCATTTAGTTACCAAAAGTGAAACTGACAAATTCAACCTAACAATCAATAATCCCGGTGGGAAATGCCAAGGGAGAAATAGGAGGAGGGATCACAAGAGATCCAACTTTTTCCTTAATATCAAGGATGGCATATCAGGTCACAGCAGTGACAGTAGCAGTGATGAGAGTGACAGTGACCACAACTACATGAAGGCAAGCCTTATAATGCAACAAATTAAATCTTTTTCTAATTCCAATGCTAAATGTTACTCCAAGCGGAATGAAATTTTATTAAAAGAATATTTAAAAACTTTATTTATTTAATCTAAATTTAAATCATATATATATATATATATATTGATTTTTCGTATATCCATTTTACTTGTATTTCATTTTAGAGTAACCATTATCTATTAATCATTAATATAAATATAGGTACGGCATTGACATGTAAATATCATTAATAACTAAAAAAATTAGAAGTAATTGAATGTACTATATATATGTCACAGTTGTATTGTTGTCAGATAACGGACGCACTTTAATTTGAAGTATAAATGCTACATAAGATATTATTGAAATACAAATTGAAAATGGGTTTTATTTTTGTCTCTAATTTTTAACACTTCAACTTTTTATAGTATATAATTTTCTCATGTATTGTGTGTGTATGCAGAACCGAATTTGAGGAGAAGCTGTACTAATAGTAAGTTGGAGTTCGAGGATCAGTATTTGCATCTGGGAGTCCAATATATTGTGTGATTGTTGACCGGTATGAATAAATTAGCTACATTGAAGTATAAAATTGTAGAAAATAAATAAATAAACCAATCAAAAGTATCTTAAAAATAAAAAATGAATGTAATTTGATATATGAAATTAAGCCAATGTAGTTTGGTTATGGTGCAAGTCTACCAATAACAAATGCATGTACTGGGATCGATGTAAGATCGATACTCCTACATATTATATATATGAATAAAACTGTTTGTTGTGTGGTTAAAATTGGTTCTAGCTTTATTTTCACATTTTCTTTTGTAGTGCTGTATCATGTCCAAATTATCAGCAATCTGGCTCTTATGCCTAGGATATATATTTGAGTAAATCATTAAATTGTTCTATGGAATTGTCATTAAAATTGTAAGACATAAGCTATTTTAATTATTTTGTTAGTCCACGAGGTGACACATTAAGTGTCTTTGTAACAAAATGATTAAAATTACTGAAACTGACTCTATTCACTAAAGCCAAAGGTGCATCAACCGGAACTTACATACACTTGACTGACTCTGTAGGAATGCCAAACATCAAGTAGTAACGAAGCATCCAAATGTTGACTTTTATTAATAAAATGGAAATATGGTATTGGTGGGACTATACCATTTTATGAAAATGCATAATTTTCCATGTAACATAAAAACTAGGAAGAATATAAAAAATAGAATCTAGGAACATTTAATTTGCCAAAGACCATTTGAAACAAGGGTAACCAAATTTTTGAAAGTACAAAAAGTCTTAAACAGAAAAGGTTAGTGTATTACTTACAGGATCGACGCCTTAGAAGAAATATCTCCAAATATCAACCCCTTAATATTTATGATATTAAAAATAATTACCGTAAAAGTTAACCATTTCATAGTTTATATATAAATTAAATTCATAGTTTTATAGATCTAAAAGAAATGCATTGTTGGTGTACAATTACTTTACATTGACAACTAATAATAACTCGTCTCATAAAAAATTCTATTTTTATTTGTTAACGATCTTTTTACATTAAAATTCCTCAATATCTTACCTCGTTTATACCAAAACAAAATCTTATTTTATTCTTAAATCTTAACTATCTATGCTCCTGATTATTAATTTTAAATTTCCAAATTTATATTACTAAAAAAATCTATCTGTATTAATTTTATTTTTATCTGAATTATATGTTAATAATTTTATATTTTCTTTTAGTTTTGTATATTTAAATTTTAATTAAATTTAAAAATATTTGAAAAACCAAATATAAAGTTTCCTCAAACATGAAGAATGCAAAATGGATAGCAAAGAGTAGACAACAAATTATAAAACTTGTTTCATAAAAGAATAAAACAATATATATTTTATGTGGACTTAAAAGTGATCATATGTAAACTAAGAAATTGGGTAGATGGCAACGACCAAAGTGTCCACGCGTAATTAAATTTGAATATACTTTCTGTAGATGGATCTAGACTCTCTCTTAACATCGTACTTGCTCTACCTCAATATAATAAAAAGTGACAAAAATCACAAATATAAAAGTACTATTTCCTCATTTTTATTTTTATTTTTATTTTTTTTACTTTGCCACTTTTATAGAAATTTTTTGTCGTTTTAAAATTTCAAATGAATAGACTATACCTCACATTGAATAGAAATATAAAATTATTTTAGCAATTAATACTCCTGAGAAATGATTTTTTTCCCCTTATAATAAGATTAAAAAAAATATAAGTACAGAAAATAGTAAAACCATCTTCAATACAATCATGAGTTGTAAGAACATGGGCCTATCATTAACCAATAACAACTTATTAAGGTGAAGTGGACTTGGTCAGCATTCTATTGCTCACTAATCACTGACCACATCCTAGTCTTTTAGCTGAAAAACTCGGTTTCTCAGTCAAACTTAGACTTTCAACCCTCCAATACTCCCATCTTTCCTCCCTTATTTGCCACTCAAACTTCCAAAGGGTATTCACTTTAAATAAAGGCTTCCAATTCCTTCATTTAGCAGGAGGGAATTTATCTCTCAATAAGATTTGCTAAACCATTCAACAACAAAATTATCCATTTGAAATTTCAAATCTAGTTCATACTATTATGCTTCACTATTATAAGGATCTCATAAGTTTATTCAGTTTCCAACTCTGCTTCAAAGTAAGAAACTATTGGTTCTAGAAAAAAGTGATGCTCTTTTGCATGAAATAGATACCAAGCACCAACAACATCCTGAATCATTATTAAGGTGATAAGTATGCAATACAAAATGGAGAATGAATGTAGCTGGGAACACAATACACTCATCCATGAACTAATTCAGGGGATGGATGTAGCAAAGAGATTGAAGGAAGAGTTGAGGACACCATATTCCCTTAACACAAGGGATTCACAGGTGCAGATGATACTATCTTCTTATGAAAAGGCTCTACAAATTCTAAAATGCAATGAACCAACTTCCAAGATGCAGACCATGAGTCGAGCAAAAACTTTGTTACCCGAGTCCCCGGTGTCTGCTCATGGGAGTCTGCTGAGCGAGGACATTGACGGGGCCATCCAAGAACACCAGGAGGTTAAACACAATTCAAAGAAAAGGTGAATTTATTAGACACACTTGGTAGCAGTTTTTCTGCCACAAAAACCAACTGTGCTTGGTTATACTAAAGCTCCTAAGTCCTAACATTAACAATATGTTTTTTCTCAAAATTTTGATTTCAGAAAGGTTACCCCAAAATGGATGGATCAGATAAGAGTGAGCTGTGAAAGTGGACTTGAAGGACCACATGAAGATGGCTACAACTGGAGAAAATATGGTCAGAAAGATATTCTTGGAGCCAAATATCCAAGGTGAGAGGACTTTTCTCACTATCATGCTTCAGAAAAGAATCAAAAGAATTCCTAAGCATGTATAAATTGCATTTAGTTGTGCTGGCATCTCATTAACAATCTATTGTAACATTTGCAGAAGTTACTATCGGTGCACTTTCCGCAATACACAAAACTGCTGGGCCACGAAGCAAGTGCAGAGATCGGACGAAGATCCCAATATGTTTGACATAACTTATAGAGGAAGGCATACCTGTTCTCGGGGAAACAATGTCAGTGAGCCATGTAAGTCACAAGACAAACAAGAAAAACCAGAGAGTCAAAATAATGATATTCACCATGCACAACCATCACAAGAAAACTTCACTAAGTTCAGCAACACCTTGACTGTCAAAACAGATAATCTCGGAAACGAGGAAATGACATGTCCTTTCACCTTCCCTTCCACTTCATTCGGATACACGACGCAAGAAGACCACAGCTGGGTTCCTCCAGTGTTGGAGAATGATTCCTTCTTGAGCAGCCTTTTCCAATCACACTTACTATCTCCAGCAACACCAGAATCAAACTATTTCTCGTCTCCAACTTTCCACATGAATGAGTTTGACAGGGTCTATAACACGCCTTGTTCAGAATCCAACATTACGGAGATCATTTCCACCAACACATCAGTCACAAATTCTCCAATTCCTGGTTTCCATTTCTCACTTGATCCAGTGGAAATTGATCCAAATTTCCCTTTCAATAATCTTGGCTTTTTCTCCTAATCATACTTGAGAATAAATTGAATACCATGAGTATAAAAAACATCATCAGAAGTATTTTTTTTGCCAAGGCCGCTTATGTTTGGATTGTAAGAGCATCAAATAACATCATAATGTCTTAGTGTAAATTAAGTTTGAATATTATGAGTATAAAGTCATACTAAAATAGGTCAACTTAAAAAAACCGCGGAACTTTAGAATAAAGTATCAGCAATGATAGTGAGGAATTTATAAGTGTCCTTGTTTTTAAAATTGGAAGTACAATTTCAGCACTTTTTAGCAGTATTAACTTTTCAAATAAATAGGTGCTTCATGTTTGCATTTGCACAATCCATATGACTCACATCTTTAGTACAAGAGCATCGCAATCATAATAATGAGAGCTATCAAGTTACTAACTAAAGCAAACTAAGTCACATAACTACACAACCAAAAAAGCAAAACATCAAAATGAAAAGATAGCTTTTAGAGCATTATTGAAGGGAAAGTCATTATTCATGTAGCATAAAAGATAACAGACCGAAAATCATACATCAAAGTTAAACATTCCATTCCAAATAATGAAAAATTACACAATCCAGATTTACATCCAATTTATTTACAAAAAATCTCAGAGGATGACATGATAGTCACTGATTTTTCAAGACGAAGAACATAAAAATTTCGAGGCACAACAAATTACAACATTGGCAATATTAAGAATAATGAGTCCAAATATCAGACCTCTACCCCAGGTTTCTTCTCCTCCTTCAAACCTGAGTCAGAAGTGGGCGTGTTTTTGTCTGAATTTCCAGCTTTTCTGATGCCCTCTCTCAAACCCAACACAATAAACAAGTTAGTGAGAGTGAGAAGGGACTCAGCCCCACCATGTAACCAATCAACATTGGACAAAGAAGTTCCATAGTGCACCTTAGCTGTTAAAGCACACAACTAAACATAAATAAGATAATCATTTAAATACCTATCTAATTGAACTTCATTTTCATCAAATTAACTTGACTCACCATAAATTCCAGCTGGAACTGCTCAAATGTGTGATAAAACCAATTTTCAAAATAAAGCAAATGAACAAAGTTAGCATTTATTTAAATTGCAATTTCGAGGAAAAAAATAGTGATTTAAGCAAGAAAAGAAAAACTGACTTGTGGCACCAACAAAGGCGAGCAAAAAGTAGAAACCGAAGAGGGTAAGATTGGGAGAAGTTTTGGATTTGGTAATGAAGTACAAGAAACCAATGTAAGGAAACAAAGAAAACGCAAATAGCTGAGAAGCGATACTCTGTGAATCAATGGAAGGTGCCCATGGATCAACACCCAGTGGCAACATACACACGGTTACTGCTCTCTTTCTATAGCTTTTTAATTCCTTGCTTATTCTGACGCTGCTTGCAAATGAATGATAATCACGTTGGGAAAAGCACTTTGAAGGGTTGTTTAACTTGGGGAATTTATAGAGGGATGGAACTGGTAAGTTGATGATAAAAGATGTCATTCTGTAAATTGCAAATTCATTCGTTACAGTGTCACAGTGTCTTTATCTCTTTCGGTTGATGCAACGTTGAAACCGCTCAATTTCTCAATCTGTTTGTCAAATGGGCTGGGCTTCGCCATTACATCCCACAGCTGGACTACCCCTAAAGATTATTATCGAAAACTTACAAAATTTGAAATTTCGGAAAGTGTTACAAAATTTGAAATTTCTGAAATTATTCATTTTGAAACTTATTATAAATAGTTAAAAGAATAAAATTGTCTTTTCACTTGTCTTGAAGAGATGACAGCTGTGGGGATGTTCGGTAGAAATCTCCACAAACTAACAACGTCAAAAAGCGATGTATTTTCTACCATTCAAATTGGACTTATATCTCAAAATGTTAAATACCTAAATTTATTGTTTTAACTTTCATTCAATTAATGGTAAAAAAAATTACTATATTTTTGTATTTTCTCACCAAAATTTTTGGTCACTAACTTTTTTTCCCTTCAAAATCTGGTACACAATTTATAACTACTGGAATTTTTTCTTTTAAATTTTTTGTGGTACAATTTGTTTTTTGGAAATTTTAAGGCACTAAATTTCTGGTAATACAAATTATTTATTAAAAATTTTGCCAACAAAATCTTCGGTATATTATTTATATTACCAGAAATTTGGTGTCTTGAAATTTTCGGTAGTTACTTTATTCTATCAGAAATATTTGTGCTTTGAAATTTTCGATAGTTACTTTTACTTTGTCGTTATTTTTTTTTTTGAAGAATGGATAGAAAAAACATCACTATTATGTATATATTTAACTAAAGCATTTACAATTGATCAAATTTTTGATTCACGCAGGATCTTGTTGTTCAAACTCAAGCTGAATATTATAATCCTCTTGTTGCATATCTTCGTTCCTCTCTCTTTTTTTTTCAACGACAGCTTTCTTATAAGATTGTGTAGGAGGTCAAACTCGAAAATATTCAACGATTTTTTTCTTCTCTATTCCTCACTAAAAAAATGTAAAAAAAAAAAAAGAATATTATACCAGAAACTTTAGAAAGAAATAAAATTTATGGAAATTCCACCAAAAGTTTCAAATTAGTACATATATTTTAGAAAATATAAAGTTTGAATTTTATTTTTAAAGAAAAAAATAAAATTGGATTTTTTTAAAAAGAAATGTGGAGAAAATGTATAATTGAGTGCATATAAAATAAAAAAAATTTCAATACAATAATATCTTTTTTTACACGTTTTAAAGAAAGTGGTGAGTGACATCAAAACTAGTCTCAGGTGGCCTAGTATGAGTTTTGATCTTTTAGAGAGGAACTTCATTTTTTTAAAAAGGACGTTGGTTATCCGCCCTATTTTTAATGTTAAATATATTTCTATAAGCTAGCTTTCGGTAAAAATACCGTGTTTTGAAGGTCGGTTGAATATCTTATTGTTAAAAATCACACATAATTTTGGAAGTATACGTCTGAATCGAAAGAATAGTATTTTTATTTTTATTTTATCTAAAAGTGCACGTTCTAAGTGCTTAAATTTATTTATTTATTTTTTCTGATCATTTTACGCTTATTAATAAAAATATATAAATAAAATAAATAATAATTTTTTTATTAAATTATTCTAATCAAGTATTAGTGTAGTCATCATTCCTATAAATGTAAAATAAAAATATTAGCTTAGAAGTACACAAAAGTTTTATTTAGATAATACAATTGAAAAAATAATTAATATTAAAACTTTTAAAAAAAATTCATTTCTATCTATTGATGGTGTATTTTTTTTACATATACATTTAATCAAATCACACCATAATGTCATATTAGTAGATTAATTCTTAAAATATCTTAATAAAAAACTACTAAATTAATTTGATTGGATGTATATATATAAAAAATCAAATTATGTTGAAATAATTTTTTGACAAATATATCACTTATTGAAAAATCGAAAAAATAATTATTTTGTTCGAAATAATTTAAAAGATAAATCTAAATATATTTATGGGTCGTTTTAAAATTAAGTGACCATTTTTTATTATCCTTTTAAAAAGTTAAATTTTTACTATTCATTTTTTTCCCTCTAAACTCACACTTTCTATTTATCTTCTATATTTCTCTCCCCTCTTTTTTATTCCTCTCTCCCTTCGTTCTATCTCATTTGTTTATCTTCTTCTCCTCTCTATCTCTTCTTATATCTTCAACATGGTTTATTTATAGTTTTATTTTTTTAACCGTGAATGGTGTAAAATTATTGGACATATAGATATAAATCAATTTACGTGGGTTCACTTTTGAACACGTTCCTCAAATGCTATAAGGAACCAATTAAGTTAGAGGCGTTACCACTCATTCCATCAACATGAATCTTAAGAGTAAATTGGAGAGGAGCATGGATAGATCTTGAGTTTAAGGGTGAACTGAAGCTCATTCCCCTTTTACAAACTTGTTAGTACTACCTCGTCTCATATTATAAATATTTATTACTTTCATTTTTGTTGATATGATGAATATGTGTTAATTTACAAAAATAATATTTATATTTAAATGTGTTAAATTTGATTTTTTATATTTTAATATAAATTAGGAGTATTATTAAGAGATATGTTTAGAAAAAATAATAGTAAATATATTTATTAAATTGAAAAAATGTTTATATTTAAAGACAATTTTTTATAATTAAAATATACATATAATATATTAATAGAATTATATTATTTTTTAAAATATTGCTGTAATAATTTTATATGAACTTTATTAATAATTTTTTTTATTCTTTCGACCTATTGATTTCTAAATTCGTTCTATGAATCAAAATAACATCCATATGTGAAATTTTTCATGTAATTGCTATATTACAATAACTAAAAAACATACTATTTCACAAATATGATCTGAGAAATTGACCCACCATTACAATTTCTTATAAGAGGTGTGATTCGCTCTAACAATATTATATGATACAAGTCATGTCTCCTTAAAAAAAAGTTACAGAATTGAACGCTATCTAAAACAAACATTAAAACACTCATCGTGAATCATTACAACATATAATAATAATAATAATAATAAAATACACATGTCAGTAATTGCAAACCTTTTGACTTTCTAATTGTAACCAGCAAGGAAGAGTATTGAATATTGATATATTTCTTTGTCCTTTTTAAAATATAAATAAAAATTGATAAAAAAAATTAATATATGTAATTTAAAATTTAATTAAATATATATATTTTTTAATTTATTTATATTTATATTTTAGAACAGAATAATACTGTATAATATTATCATCAAGATTTAAATCTTCAAGTACGTCTGATACAACAGTTGTGATAATTATTAAATTAAAAGAGAGACGAACTTTATCTCTTAAATCTATTGCTTCTCATACTCTACAACACTATATAGAAGATCAAACACAAAATTATCATGACCTAAATTCTACGGTAATTTTGTATTAAACACAGGAAATACCAATAGTAGCGGTGGCCGTAAACCGCTCTGAAACCGACTTTCTGACGAAGGCACTAATATCCGGCGAAAGAGCAGCAATCTCAAATTCAGATTCAGGGATGGTAGACAGAACAACAGGTTCAGACTCATATTTATCATAAACAACACACAAACGCCGGTGATCTTCTTTTGGATATTTCTCCGCCACTGATCGGAAACTATTACTTCTGCATGAACTACTAGAAACGGTGTTGGATTTAACACTACCGGAGGACTTAAAAAGAAAGCGAATAAGTTTTTCGAATGTTCTAGAGATCTTGTTATTGTTCACGTGAGAAGAGGGTGGTTGATGATAATGAAGTTGAAATTGTAAAGTACTACTACGTTGGGGTAAATGAGGCATGGAAATTGTTCTTGGAGAATTAGCTATTGCTGAATTAAGTTGGTGTTTGAAGGAGTTGAGTTCGTATGAGTCATATAGTGTGCTACCACAATCCCACTTTGCCTTTGAATAATGTTTTTCTTCCATTGTTCAAATGAAGAGAGATTGGAAAGAGAGAAGAGAGTTTTATTTTTGGGGAAGATGAAACGCGTTCGTTAGTTAGTTAGTTAGTGGTGTGCAACTGTGACTTATAAAAAGGGGGTTGTTACAGTTATGAGAGATTCACACGTCCCGCGGATATTCACTATAAGCATTAAATCCGTGTGGGAACTTTATTTTTTCTTCAAGTTTTGTGCCACCGTTGCCCTTAGGATAAGGATGCTTCTATCTACCTGCAAGTTCCATACTGTTCAAATTAATATATATTATTATTTATTGCCGTACAGATAAATTTATTTATTATTTTTAAAATATATTTATGTGAGATATTCGATACATTCATTAATATTTAAAAAATAAATAAAAATTAAATAATAAATGTATCTTAAACCTTTAACTTACAAATTAGATCCAAAAATTCTTTAAAATTTTCTTATGAGATATTAACATTTTTTTTTAATTTCATTTTGATTTTCTAATTATTTTTGTTACATATTGGTCTATTAACTATAGTTTCGTTATTCGGATTGATCTCTCCTTCAAATTGTAAAAAATTGTTAAATCAAGCTTACATATCAATTAAGTCTTGTCGTTATCTAATCAGCAATATAAAAGTTAAAACTAAGATTTTAAATAAATTTTTTTTTCTTATTCTAAAGAAGGAGAAGAAGAAGACTTTTACATAAATGTGAGTCACGAGAATAAGACTTTTATAAGGGTGTGAGTCCCACATTCTAGTCGCAATTTTTAAATAACATCTATAATTTATTTAACTATTTCTGTTGAAAACATACTAGAAAGACCAATTTGATTAACAAAATTATAGTTAAGGGACCAATACCAAACAAAAAGTATTAGGAGGACTAATGAAACTAGAAAACATTAAGGGATCAAAAGATTAATTTAATTTATTTTTAATTTTCAATGCAATACTAATTATCATTTTTTTTTTGTACCATCTACGATAATGATAAATACATTAATACTCAAAGGATGATTTAGTATAATTATTATTCTTTTATTTATAATTTTTTAATATGTATAAAATAATTAAATGTAACTGTTATTGTGAGAGATAAGAATTAAAAAGTATTATCTGATTAATACCACGTGCAACACTCTTAATTTCAAATCAATACTACATTTATGATAATTACTAATATATCAATACTTATAAAAATATTTAATTAAAAATACTATTTTTTTAATTTTTTTATGATATATGTTTTCTCTTTTATTTATATATATTTTAATTTGTATAAAATGATTGAGATTATTTGTACGACTTATGAAGTATTTGAATTGATTTTTTGAAACAACGTACCTTTATTCAAAAACGACGAGAGTAAAGAAAGATATCTTTGACATGGCTCAATTAATTAAGTCATGGAGGGGAGGACCGAGGATGTTGACAACAATTATAACTATATATATATATATATATATATATATATATATATATTAATATTTTAATATTTTGTTGAATATCAGTATCTTGAAGATAAAATTAATTTAAAATTAATTTAATTTTGTAATATTTAAATATAAAAAATATTAATATGAAATCAAATTATTGGATATTACTTATTAGACACTTTAAAAAAAATAATATCGGAAAGAATAGAACTTCAAAACTATAGATAGGTAAAGTATGAGTCTTATTAGCTTTTGGATATTTGTTTAATTAAAAGTATAAACTTTTTATTGATAATAGTAAAATTTTGACTTTTAAACATTTAAATGCAGAATTTTAAAGACATTTTTTTATATTTGTATTTTCAAAAAAAGTGTTAAATTTTGGCACTTGTTAAATTTTGCATAAAGTATTTTGAGCAATGAGAAACGTAGGACGCATGTGCAATAAATGTTGTATTGTGTGTATCACCCATGCCAAAGAAATACAATTATTATTTTTTCCTTTTAACGATTAATTATTAGTATTATTAATATTGTTAGTTTATATTATAGATGGATATTGAATTTACGATCTGTTTATCATTTTATTTTTTAACTATTTCACCTTAGTCATTAAGTCGGTTTTATATTTTTAATATACAAACGGAACTAATAGTAGGTATAGAAAAAAAAAGAGTAAAAATAATCTATTTTATATATATTAAAAGCGTAAAAATATTCGTTAATTATGACCGTCGAATCAATGAAAATATTTAACTTTTATTTTGATCACGTATAAAATCACAAATATGATTGACTGTGAGATAGACTAACAATATAAGAAATTAAACTTATTTTACAATTGGAGTAAAGGAGTGAATAAGAATATCAATAATTAGAACTCACCCAACCTTTTGTTGTTTTAAAAAAGAAAATAGTAAATTAACCATGATTATTTTTTTTTTTTTATGAAATAACTTAGTGACTAAACATATACATTTTAAACGTAAAAAAATAAAGCATTCTAAATTTAAATTTGATCTCTTGCATATCAATGTCCTTGCCATTACTAAGTGAGTTGTACTTACGTGACAAACTGTGATTAGAGTGTGTTTGGTTCTACGGTAATTAAAATTGATTTTAAATGAATTAATTTTAGTTAAAAAATAGTTAAATTTAATGTGATTTATATTTGGATATCTTCAAGAAAAAGTGAATTGAATAATAAATTTTATTTGAATTCAGAAACTACAAATCATAACTTCAAACTAGAATCAATTATAAAGATAGAATCAACTATGTTTTATAGCACCCAAACAAATCAGAATCAATTCTAAACTTTTATAATTGATTTTAGCTCCAACAAAAGTGCAAACAAACATGTGCTTGATTTAATTCCACTTATTATAATCAAATCAAATTAGGAATTATACGTAGATATGGACCATGTTGGTGACTTTCTTAATAATATATATATCCTTAGAGATATAAATATTTGCATGTTCACATTGTTGTGCAATGCAAGTGACTGAGTGCTTCTCCACGAAGACAATAAGATAAATATTGTTTAGAAGTTAGACCATATAACTACTAATTAATTGATGCATGCAAGTCATCGCCAAGAACTTTCCATTTCCTTTATTTCAAAACGCAAAAAATTCTACTTCCATGTGATATGAACGTGTATGATCACAGCAAACTAGTCCAAAGCTCAAGCATTATGTAAATTAATATTTGTGAGAATTAGTTTGATTGAATATATGTCGTTGGCAATTAATAGAATATAAGAATCTCGATAGAAAATATAGGAAAAGAATAATATTAAAATGAAGTAAATTCTTATTAATAAAATTTAAAAAAAAATTAAAAAAAACTGGAGTCTCACCAAACTAACCCCTCTTTTTACCCAAAAATGGAAAAGGATAACAAAAATATGATATAGTTTGTATATATAGTTAGTGGAGAGTTAACAGACCGACCAATTAAAAGCTAACTTCTGCATTTAACTAACTTTTATATCTAATATCCTTTTCAAACTATAACATTTATTACATTTAAACTTTAGAAAAAACCAAATACAACTATTGAAAATAAATAAATAAAATAATGTCAAAAATACCTCTCCAAGACTACAAAGAGTTTCAATCTGCTTCATGTTTAAATCTACGCCTCAATCTATCAAATTCCATTTAACTATGATGAGAGTTACATTTACATATCCATGCTACTATTTGGTTTATATTAGTAATTAATGAAATATTTAAATTTTATAAAACATTAGCAAGCAGAATGTCTCAGACTCTCAAACACCCAACACCATCGCATACAATAATACATCAATAGAAATTAAAATTGAAACATTCACATTGCAACAGGACATCGCAAAACCGTTAATTTGGCTTAATTAACTCGATAGGATTAACAAATGTACTGAACCTCAATCTCAACTGTTGTCTTCAAGGACTGAATTGATTTGCTACACATAGTAGCCTTTTAATTTAAAACTTCATTGATCAATTAATAACAGTTCACATGAAGGGACGTTTCTTTTATATTTAATTATATATTTTTAAAAATGATTTTGATGAAAACTTAGAAGTTATTTCAGATTAACTTTTTATAGATTAAAAAAATAAATTTGGCTCAATAACTTAATATTTATTATTAAAGATTTTAATATGATTAAATTATATATTTTTAAATATCTTCCAAAAATAATATGTATGAGAAATTTTTCTTAATAACTTCTCATTTTAATATTTTTTGAAATTTCGTCATCTAAAAAATTTATAACAAATAAATAAAATAATTTTTTGTGATAAGTTATTTAAATCAATTTATCATTTGAAGCTCTAGTTTTTAAATTCTTTTTAAAAAAACTATAATAAAAAGTAAAATACAATATCTCGACACGAAAATGAAATGGCGGATAAAAATTATATGCATATAGTTTTTGGATATTCACACGCAAGCAATAAATATTAAAATGTTTTTTTTTTCACAATCAAGTCAGAAGAAAATGTTAGAGAATCGATTTCATTGTCTTTCTTGCCGATTCACACGAGATATTAATTTGAGCAGTTTATCTAATTCAACAAACTGAAATATTTATGTAAAACCTCTAATTTCTTTAAAAAAAAAAAAAAACTCAATTCCTAGTTCACAATCTAACAAGAACATTTAGATCATATTAATTCAAAATGCTAATTTAATAATGTTTTTAAACACACAAATCATTCATACTCCATAGTCATAAAATGATCTCTTTAACATAAATAATGGCAACACAATTAAAAACGTTTATTTTTTTTAAATACAAATCTCCTGATTACTATCTAGCCGTGAACATTGAAACCAGTTCGTGGTCCAAGATGAATGAAACCCAAAACAAAAACTCATATTCCTCGTTTTTATAACAAATATTAACGTAACTAAAAGAAGTCAAAGAAACTCAAAACAAACCAAAAGTTAATCTAATAATTTATACAAATCAAGAGTCATTATAGCAATACATTATATTTCAAAAAAAAATTATAGCAATACTTACAAAATCATTTTGGCTGCCATTATTTTTTATTCTTTATCATATTCTCCGAAACTATCATTTTATTTTATGGACGTGATGAAAAATTCTTCAGTCATTCTCCAGATCACATTGATCAAGATTTCGCCGCACCACCTATTAGTAAGATGAATTCTTGATCCATGTGATCGGGAAAAAGATTGAATAATTTGTCGTCACTTCTGTGAAACAAAATGATGATATAGTTTCGAAGAACATGATTAAGAATAAAAGAATAATGTTTAAGAGAACATGATGAAGAAATATGAGACGTCGATGGAGCTATATGATATCAAGTGGCTCTTAAGAAGAAGTGATGAAATGAACGGGGTATCAAAGATTGAAACTGCTTTAATTATATATATACACAACCATCTAAACATGATAAAATAACCGTTTCCTATAAAATATAAACTACCCGATAAGAATGACGAACAATTCAAATAAAGATACGCAATTATCTTATCCTATGTAATATAAATTCAAATAAAAATGCGCAAGTTTCTTATCCTATGTAACAGAAATTCAAATAAAGACAAACTATTATCCTATTTAACCGAAATTCAAATGAAGATAGACAAGTATCTTATTCTATGTAACAGAAATTCAAAATAGTATTATTAATTGATAGCATTTTATAAATTCAAGTGTTCTATTTTTTGTTGAAAAAGCTCAAACATGCATTTGGAGGAAACTAAAGAATTTCTTTGGACTCAAACTTTGGAGTATGCAAATCTTTAACCAAACATATTATTCTATGAATGGCATACTTCAATACAAACACCTGACACGACTTCCCTATCTCCTAATTTCTTTGGACTCGTGTGTTTTTCATATTAACAATATAGTACATCTAATGTTGTATGCTTGAAATTCATGATTTGAATATGCATTTGCTCAATCCACAACATCACTACCAAAAAGCTTAAATTGATTGGCATCGAGAATTAATTTCCTTATAGAAGAGAATGCACCCATGATTCCAGCACCAGTGAACACCACCATGATTGAGATGTTGATCCAATAAGTCAACGATGATTTTGGAGGCTTGTGTGTTTTGTTGTATAGAATCATAGGCAGAACAAAATCCAGAGGGATGAAACCAACAGCACCAACCACGCCGTTGATGTCCCCGAAAAATGGTAACATGGCTGCCAAAAATCCACAGAAAATCATGTAAATTGTTCGAAGAATTAGGCGAGGAATGAGATTTCTTTTTGAAAATATCCCTTGCTTCACATCGGCCGATTTCTTCTCCATTACCTCATAAGCAACTTGAGAATAAACCTGTGGTTCTTAATATAGTCAGACTAACATTATTATTTCTTATTGTTAAGTAGCATAGTTCTAAATTGCGTTAATATAAAGGTTTTGAAAACCTCTGCAATTTTTAACAACGTTGAGTTGCAGTTAGCATGCATTTGTCCTCAAAATCAAGAATAACAATATAATTACGATAGTAACATTGCTATTTAGGAATCTATTCAGTCTCCTATATTTGTGTCTGTGAGCTTACCAGACCAATTGCAAAGAGTTGAAGAAGAACAAAGATGACACCAAGTCCAAGGACCCAAGTTGGAGCCAAAGTAGGTCCACTATCAGGCAACAAACTCTTCAAAATGTTTGAGTTGGACTTGTTTCCAAATACCCAATACCCAGAAACTGCAGCAGAGTAAAATGTCACCAAAATTACAGCATAACACATAGTAAGACCTTTTACCATCTTTCCAGCTGCAGGAGGTGCTAGAGTTGCCTGTAATATATAATTCATAATTACATGATCAATCTAAGTTCAATAAGCAACATTTGTCAAGTAATTATTTTTCAACTTAGAAAGAAGACAGTGGTCAATTACTTGTATCTCAGGTAATATACCATTCCCAAATATTGCTGCAATTATAGAGATGGAGGTGAAGGCACTGAAGGCCCTTGAAGATTTCTTAGCTTCTAAAGAATAGTCTCTTGGAGGGGCATTTTTGGATGTACCTGTAACAAAATCATTGAAACATTTCCTAGTATTTCCAAATTAATGTTTTTCATGCTATTTGAACATATAAATATTTAGTACGAATTGAACTGACAAACTAATAGTTGTGTGATACAATTGCAGAATTGTTATTTGAGTTATTATTATTTAAAACGTATCAATAATGTAATTAAGGGGTAATAATTTTGTAATATAGTGCTATTACTACATACCTGCATAAATACAGGCAGCAACAACCAAGAAAGTGTAGCCGAGGCTGAGAAAAAGGGAACACAAGTTGATGTGTCGAAGGGAATGGAAAGTGGGAAGCTGAGACAAAACTATCATTACCACTGTCACCATTGCTATGAAGTGGTACAGTTTTAGTGATCCATGAGGTGCAATATTGGAGTACACAATCTTCCATACATAAGAAAAGCAGAAAAACAAATTACCAAAATAAAAATTGAAATATTAAAATGAACACCATTTAATTGAGCCAAATTTTTAGTATTCTAAATCCTAGTGCATTATTAAACTGTTCTTTATTAAAATATGAATATTGAACGATATTTACATAGCAAATGGTTCAAAGGGCTTATTTACTAAATTAAATTATCTTATAGAAATCAGTCATATCATTTCTTTATTATTTGGTGAGGCCTAATAAATCAAAGAGTTTGATCATTGTAAGGTTGATCATTTCATTTCCTTATTATTTCTCACCCATTTTCAGGTTGTCACTTCCAAATAAGACTTTAGTTTGGTTAAACATGATGAAGCTTAACATTTTATGCAGGCCTATATGTGTTAAATGAGTGCGAATATACGTGGCTAGAATTACAACCACACAACCATTAGCTTTCATTAATATCACTATCATGCAAAGTCTACATATTTATATTGGTAAAAAAATGTATTTATTTTTGTAAACTATCTCTTGAAATGAGAATGACGTTATATACAAGTAATGTCAAATGATACAAATTAATGTATAATATACAAGTAATGACAAACGACGTGTTGGGCAATTTCACAATTCAATGTACGATATCTAAATTGGTAAAGTAAATAAAAAATAATAATAATAAAGAAATGATAGGGGAGTAGGAGCAGACCTCAAGGCATTCACCAGCAAGAAGAATAGCCCCTACGCCAACTCCAGTATTGATTGCCGTTTGAATAAAGATTACAAAATAGAACATCCATCCCGACCCTGTCTTCAACGAAACCGACCAAATTAAGCAATTTCATTACGTAAAATGTTAATTATCGTGTAAAATATTTCACATGAATAGAGGATATATAATGTATAGACTAACATAAAAAAAATAACTATATTAAGATAAAAAATATTCTTCTATACTATCTGTGTAAAATTGCCAAAATAATTTATAACTTAAGAAAGACATAAAATAGATAAAAGTAAAAGCAAATTGGTAAATGTCAATATTACTAGATTAAATGTCTTGTCGGATTCGAATTTAGGATTTGACGGTCGCATGAGTTAATTACGTTAACAAGTGTTTTAAATATGCACATTAATAACTTAATGGTGAAGTAATTTTAAAAAGTTTTAAGTTGTCACAATCATTTATAGACAATGTTTTAGAAGCAGTTATAACTAAAATAAAACATCTCTAATTGTAAGAGTTAATATACAAATACTTTACATTGATGGTGAATATAAATTAAATCCAAAATTTTAACAGTATATTTAAATATTTCTTTCAATTATATCATTTTTTAGAAGAAAAAAAATCTAAAATATCATACTTTGAAACTAATATACCATCTATTGGTTTGGCATTTTAATTTTAATTTGTTAAAAAATAAATAAATAAAGCAATAGATGTGAAGAAGAGAAATTTTTAACGCAGCAAACGGTAGCATATCCACCTTACAATCTCGTGAAAACTTACAAAATACAATCCTTTGATGCATTAATGTAGAGTAGAGTATTTTAGAATTATTTAAAAAAAAAAAAAAGATATAATTGAATATACGTGGTCCCTGTAAACTAACATTGGACCGACCAAAAATTTAAAAAATTATTTTAATTTTTTTGAAATAGAAATTAAAACTTAAAAAAAATTCTGAATCATTAGATCGAGACGAACAAATCGAGTAACTACGTTCAGTGAAACCGCACACAACGGTCCCTATAGTAGAAATTAATATACCGATACAATTAAAAGTTTTGACTCTAGAAATTTACAGTATTTCAAATTAGGAAGGTATTAATGTTCGAAATCGGTATCCAATGTGAAAAAGGAAACTGGTATCAATAACCTATATATAGACTATTTTATAAATAGTGTCAGATAAAAATAAATACTATTACTAAATAAATAATGTAATGTTAGTAAGATGAAAAAAATGCAAACGTGCCTTAATAAAAATGGTGATGTTACATCACCTAAAACATCGGCGGCGAGTTCCCGGAAACGGATATGGCGGCGACCGGAGTTTTCACAATGATCAAGAACTTTGGACATTAGGCCATAAGAGTAGAAAGTTACAATACCCATAACCGTTAAGCACAACATCCCAATCCCCCATCCTAATCCTCTGAACGCGTACGGCAGCGTTAGTATCGTTGGCCCCACTATCGCGGTTGTTAAGTGAAAACCCGCGTGCCACCATTCACCTACATCATAATATATTTAATTAAATAAAATAAAAAAAGGAAAGAAAAATTGTTCAAGTAACTAGCTAAGTACTCTATGAATCTTGATAGTGTAGTAATTAGTTATTACGTGCCTTTGGACTGGAGGACGAAAGCAGCTCCGGCGTCGTGGTTGTCATGGTGATTCTCCTTGGGTGGGTTTGACATGGCGAAAAAGTTAATTTAATTTAATTTAATTATTTCATATGGTATAGAATATGAGGATTGGAAAGGAAAAGTGTAGTTTGTTTGGGACAGAAAATAGAAGCGTTTGGTTGGGTTGTGGAGTTTTTCTTTCTATGATTTTTTATTTTGAGTGCCAACTAGTATTTATTATGATTCAGCCGTACACTTAATGCAAGTATTGGGGTTTTAATTCTAAAATCAAAAAATAATTGTGTGTCAACTTGATTTTGTCGATCCGCTGCTGAACCAAATATTCTAAACAAGAAACCGATTGGACTTCTTTCAACAATTTTTTTTACTTTCAATTTAGTTTTCGGTATAAGGATGTGTTTAATTTTGTTAAAAAATAAGAGATTGGATTAAGAATTTTTATTGTCCCCTTGTTAAAAAATAAGATGCATTTGATTAACAAGATAAGATATATCATAAAAATAAGTTATTATATTATGTCTGAATTTAATGTTCGATAAATTAATAAAATATAATAAATTAATCAATAATTTTATTATATTATATCTCTCTAATTGAAATTTATATCTTGAATATTAGTTGAGCTAGAAATCAACATAATATCATAATAATAAATAATAATTTATTCAATTACCTTTATAAATTACAATTTTAAATATAAAATTGAAATATGATAAAATATAAATATAAAAATAATTTATAAAATGTAAATATAATCAAATATGAAAGTAATTAATATAATTTAATATTAAACTTAAAAATAAAATATTAATAATTAATTTAAAAAATGTTTATAATTTTATCACAACGGTAGTTTTGTCTTTTTATATAATTTAATAAATTAGTATTCAAAATTATTAAAAAAATGAAAATTAATATATAT